>CM026290.1:0-661878 GCA_014851415.1 Cnaphalocrocis medinalis | reverse complement strand
GCCAGTTTGACACAATCGAAGAGGGATTGGGCTCAGGACCAAAAACTTAAAGCTTGACAAGCTTTACGAGGTACAGGAGTACAAGATCGCCAACTTTAAGACCTGGGACAAGCGCAGCCGCGGCATTAAAGTGCGTGCCGACGAGACAGTCAATCAAATTCAAATTAAATTTCAGCAGCCTACATTCTTACACATGTAAAAAATTACATCATTTCAACAAGCATTTCTACAAACAATAATGAAAAACGTTTATTTTACAACTACTGGAAATTCGTCGAAATTTTTTTTACTTCACATAAAAACTGCCCAAATCGCGTGATTTGCATTTTGTTTGTGAAGTTTTTGAAAAAGACGAAAAAAAATGTTCTGAATTGTGGATAGGACGATTCACTACCCACTGAGTCACCAAGGCTCTCATAAAGCAGGGACAAAGCAGTTATTGTGTGACGATAAATTGGTAAAAACTAAAAAGTAAAGTATCAGCGGGTTGTAAGCGGTTAAAAGGGGGGTAAAAGTTACGTTTCCACGCGGACGAAGTCGCGGGCGGCCTCTAGTAGGATATAAACTAGTGATGCGCCGAATAGTGGTTTCACCGAATAACCGAATACCGAATAATATTCGGTTCAATCTTTACCGAACCGAATATTCGGCCGAATTATTCGGTTTACCATTTTCTATTTTGTATATATCTCTTCTTGTAAGAACACTTGCAAGCGAAAGCAATGATCTATAGATCTAAGTTGTAATAGTTCCGTAAACTGCTAACAGATGTCACTGTGCTAACTTACATCGCACATGCAAAGTGGGTTTTCGGATTGGTATAAGGCCAAAAGCTATATCAACAAATTAGCTATCCAATAAACCTGTCTTGTACCTAACTACTTTTTTTGTTTTATTTTTGTGGCTGGTACATCCTCGAAGTGACCTTGACCTGGGGGTTAATCACTTCTATACTAGATACGGTGACCATAAAGCACTTAAGTCAATTGTGTGTTATAGTATCTTTTAAGTGAATAATGCACTTAATAATATCATTATACATACCGGGTGGCTGTTCTGGTATGCAGTGGGTGGTGGTATGTGAAAGGTCGAGTACCACCTGGACTCTTGGATGATTTTTTAAGAGCACCTACTTAAGAATAAATTGCAAAGAATAAAAAAAAGTTACAAAAATAAAATTGTTTATCATTAAATAACTTATAATAAAATTATTTATTGTTGATTCATATTTTTATTTTAATAATTTGACACATACATAGGTAAGTGTTTTATTAAAAAATAAATAAATTATAATTTTGATCTGAGTTCGAAAACAAAGCTTTATATTTATTATTTATTTAAATTTAACAAAAAGGCCATATATTTTAAGTATAAAAATAAATAGTAAAATTAATATTGATTGATCTGGCTTAAAAATAAATGAATTAGGTATTTTTTTAAAGTTAATGTTAGCTATATATATTAATAGGGCAGGAAATAAATATGTGGACTCTAGATGTTAACATACACGTTGATTTCAAGATTAATTGATTTCATTTATTAGCTTTTTAACACATTCCTCGCCAGTTTTATTTAATTTACAAAAACATAAATATTACATAAAGAAACTTGTCCTTTTAAATTCCATGTTATATAGCCAGGAAAATAGAAATACTCTAACCGAATACCAGCACTAAAACCGAATAATTCGGCCGAATACGAATAGTGAAAAAAGTGCCGAATATGCCGAATACCGAATACCAACCGAATATTCGGCGCATCTCTAATATAAACAGTTATGTGGGATTGGTGATTGATAGATGTATAATGAGGAATGTGTAAGAGAACGATTTTTGTGCGAGAGTGAGATATAGACGCCGCCGAAGACGAGAATACTTTTTTTTATGATATAGGTGGCAGGCGAGCCGACGGTTCACCTGATGGTAAACGAATACCGCCCCCCATGGAGACCTGCATCGCTGCTTGGAAAAGAAGAAGCAGAGGACGCCCATTAACAGATGGGCTGATGACATATACAGAGTCGTGGAAAAGACCTGGATGAGGCTGGCACAGGATCGTTGTAAATGGCGAGTACAGGAGGAGGCCTATACCTTGCAGTGGGTAGATACAGGCTGATGATTATAAATTATTGTAACGCGAGAGGGTTGACATTCGGATCCACAGGCGAACGTTCTCACCCTGTTCGTATCCGAACTTGGTTTATATCTCCCGCAAGAACTGCTCGCCAAGTCCGTTAGAGGGCGGTAGTCGCTAATCCGCCGATGGCCGCGACGCGCGCGTTTAAACTCGTCTGCATTTTATTGTTTTATCTGATGTTTTCCAGTTTTTGTATTGTTTATTTTGTATTGTTTAGTTATACTTATTGCTCGTCGTTGCACAAAACCGTGCCTACGAACTTTTTTCGCCCTGAACCCTACACCAACACTCATATTATGTTATTAGGTCATGGGGTCTCTAGCCATGGAACCCCCGGTCCCTGGGAAAACGCTGCAGGGCGTCCTGGTGAAGAGAAACTTCAATTACCACATCCTTGCGCCACAGGATCTCAATAGTATGTATTCATAACTTCAATAATTAATTCTCTAGATATCCTTCCTATTACTATTATAAAGGCGAAAGTTTGTAAGTATGGATGTTTGTTACTCTTTCACGTAAAAACAACTGAATGGATTTGAAAAACTTTACCACAATATAGCTTATACATCAGAATAACACATAGGCTACAATTTATAAAAATATATTGTGTGGATTGTCCAAAATATGACGGTAAGTGTCAATAATTAACTCCACGCGTACGAAGTCGCGGGCGGCCGCTAGTATGACTATTATAATGAAAACGTTTGAAAAATTGATTCCAATAGTGCTGTCGTTAGTTGTTATACAGATATACACCGTTAAAGGGTAGTCGTTTTAATCCCGAAGCCCTCATTATAGGTAACACTTTTGAATATTAGTTACTTTGTTGTGCAGTGAATAGTCTTTATTGTATGGCACACTTTTTTAAATTTTTTTTGATGATTTAACATGCTTTAGGCTGCTGTTCTACCAAAGCTGCGCGAGTAAAATATGTCGTACAATGTAGCGGAGCTTAGGTACTACATTTATTTATTTACCAACTACAACTACCGTTACAGATTCCTTAACTTAATGCGATAACCTAGTTATACTTGTTGTCTCGCTAGATGTTGATGAACTTTCCATTGAATGTGTACGTGTGTTGCGTGTCAGGGTACACGGAGCTGACGCAGTCGGAGGTGACGCAGCGGCTGTCCATCCACTACGCGGGGTCCGTGCCGCTGCTGCGACACGTGGTCATGCAGCTGGCCGGACACATCGACTTCCTCAGCGAGACGCGCTGGCGCGTGCTCGGCTGCATCGACCTCAGTCTGGACGCCGGCATGATCACGCTCGAGGTAACTGACACACAAAGAGACAACAGAATGGAAGGAAGGAAAGGGAGACAAAAAAAAAATAGTTTATTGAACAACTTTTTAAATAAGGGCTTAGAATACTTTAGCACAATTACATAAATAAAGTTGTAGCGAAAAGCGCGTCATATGCATAGGTTGAAAAGGAAGAAAGGATAAAAGAGTGGAAGGACCATCCAGACAATGGTGGCGCGCACCAAGCGATTTAGCGCTTCGTTCCTGCCCCGAGCCATCAAGTCATGGAATGCCCTTCCAGTTCATGTGTTTCTTCCCTCATGTGGTCATAATCTTGGGGTCTCGGGTTTGATCGCCGGGACGGGCAGAAGTATGCTTCGAATTTTAATAACGTGTGTCGCTCAGTGCTCTCTATAGATGATGCTGTATGATATGTGTGTGTGACAGTGGCAGGCGGCGCCGGGTGAGCGACATGTACGCGGACGCGCTGGTGGGCGCCGCGCTGAGCGCTCTCTATAGATGATGCTGTATGACATGTGTGTGTGACAGTGGCAGGCGGCGCCGGTGAGCGACATGTACGCGGGACGCGCTGGTGGGCGCCGCGCTGAGCGCTCTCTATAGATGATGCTGTATGACATGTGTGTGTGACAGTGGCAGGCGGCGCCGGTGAGCGACATGTACGCGGACGCGCTGGTGGGCGCCGCGCTGAGCGCTCTCTATAGATGATGCTGTATGACATGTGTGTGTGACAGTGGCAGGCGGCGCCGGTGAGCGACATGTACGCGGACGCGCTGGTGGGCGCCGCGCTGAGCGCTCTCTATAGATGATGCTGTATGACATGTGTGTGTGACAGTGGCAGGCGGCGCCGGTGAGCGACATGTACGCGGACGCGCTGGTGGGCGCCCGCGCTGAGCGCTCTCTATAGATGATGCTGTATGACATGTGTGTGTGACAGTGGCAGGCGGCGCCGGTGAGCGACATGTACGCGGACCGCGCTGGTAGGCGCCGCGCTGAGCGCTCTCTATAGATGATGCTGTATGACATGTGTGTGTGACAGTGGCAGGCGGCGCCGGTGAGCGACATGTACGCGGACGCGCTGGTGGGCGCCGCGCTGAGCGCTCTCTATAGATGATGCTGTATGACATGTGTGTGTGACAGTGGCAGGCGGCGCCGGTGAGCGACATGTACGCGGACGCGCTGGTGGGCGCCGCGCTGAGCGCTCTCTATAGATGATGCTGTATGACATGTGTGTGTGACAGTGGCAGGCGGCGCCGGTGAGGCGACATGTACGCGGACGCGCTGGTGGGCGCCGCGCTGAGCGCTCTCTATAGATGATGCTGTATGACATGTGTGTGTGACAGTGGCAGGCGGCGCCGGTGAGCGACATGTACGCGGACGCGCTGGGTGGGCGCCGCGCTGAGCGCTCTCTATAGATGATGCTGTATGACATGTGTGTGTGACAGTGGCAGGCGGCGCCGGTGAGCGCATGTACGCGGACGCGCTGGTGGGCGCCGCGCTGAGCGCTCTCTATAGATGATGCTGTATGACATGTGTGTGTGACAGTGGCAGGCGGCGCCGGTGAGCGACATGTACGCGGACGCGCTGGTGGGCGCCGCGCTGAGCGCTCTCTATAGATGATGCTGTATGACATGTGTGTGTGACAAGTGGCAGGCGGCGCCGTGAGCGACATGTACGCGGACGCGCTGGTGGGCGCCGCGCTGAGCGCTCTCTATAGATGATGCTGTATGACATGTGTGTGTGACAGTGGCAGGCGGCGCCGGTGAGCGACATGTACGCGGACGCGCTGGTGGGCGCCGCGCTGAGCGCTCTCTATAGATGATGCTGTATGACATGTGTGTGTGACAGTGGCAGGCCGGCGCCGGTGAGCGACATGTACGCGGACGCGCTGGTGGGCGCCGCGCTGAGCGCTCTCTATAGATGATGCTGTATGACATGTGTGTGTGACAGTGGCAGGCGGCGCCGGTGAGCGACATGTACGCGGACGCGCTGGTGGGCGCCGCGCTGAGCGCTCTCTATAGATGATGCTGTATGACATGTGTGTGTGACAGTGGCAGGCGGCGCCGGTGAGCGACATGTACGCGGACGCGCTGGTGGGCGCCGCGCTGAGCGCTCTCTATAGATGATGCTGTATGACATGTGTGTGTGACAGTGGCAGGCGGCGCCGGTGAGCGACATGTACGCGGACGCGCTGGTGGGCGCCGCGCTGAGCGCTCTCTATAGATGATGCTGTATGACATGTGTGTGTGACAGTGGCAGGCGGCGCCGGTGAGCGACATGTACGCGGACGCGCTGGTGGGCGCCGCGCTGAGCGCTCTCTATAGATGATGCTGTATGACATGTGTGTGTGACAGTGGCAGGCGGCGCCGGTGAGCGACATGTACGCGGACGCGCTGGTGGGCGCCGCGCTGAGCGCTCTCTATAGATGATGCTGTATGACATGTGTGTGTGACAGTGGCAGGCGGCGCCGGTGAGCGACATGTACGCGGACGCGCTGGTGGGCGCCGCGCTGAGCGCTCTCTATAGATGATGCTGTATGACATGTGTGTGTGACAGTGGCAGGCGGCGCCGGTGAGCGACATGTACGCGGACGCGCTGGTGGGCGCCGCGCTGAGCGCTCTCTATAGATGATGCTGTATGACATGTGTGTTGTGACAGTGGCAGGCGGCGCCGGTGAGCGACATGTACGCGGACGCGCTGGTGGGCGCCGCGCTGAGCGCTCTCTATAGATGATGCTGTATGACATGTGTGTGTGACAGTGGCAGGCGGCGCCGGTGAGCGACATGTACGCGGACGCGCTGGTGGGCGCCGCGCTGAGCGCTCTCTATAGATGATGCTGTATGACATGTGTGTGTGACAGTGGCAGGCGGCGCCGGTGAGCGACATGTACGCGGACGCGCTGGTGGGCGCCGCGCTGAGCCGCTCTCTATAGATGATGCTGTATGACAATGTGTGTGTGACAGTGGCAGGCGGCGCCGGTGAGCGACATGTACGCGGACGCGCTGGTGGGCGCCGCGCTGAGCGCTCTCTATAGATGATGCTGTATGACATGTGTGTGTGACAGTGGCAGGCGGCCGCCGGTGAGCGACATGTACGCGGACGCGCTGGTGGGCGCCGCGCTGAGCGCTCTCTATAGATGATGCTGTATGACATGTGTGTGTGACAGTGGCAGGCGGCGCCGGTGAGCGACATGTACGCGGACGCGCTGGTGGGCGCCGCGCTGAGCGCTCTCTATAGATGATGCTGTATGACATGTGTGTGTGACAGTGGCAGGGCGGCGCCGGTGAGCGACATGTACGCGGACGCGCTGGTGGGCGCCGCGCTGAGCGCTCTCTATAGATGATGCGTATGACATGTGTGTGTGACAGTGGCAGGCGGCGCCGGTGAGCGACATGTACGCGGACGCGCTGGTGGGCGCCGCGCTGAGCGCTCTCTATAGATGATGCTGTATGACATGTGTGTGTGACAGTGGCAGGCGGCGCCGGTGAGCGACATGTACGCGGACGCGCTGGTGGGCGCCGCGCTGAGCGCTCTCTATAGATGATGCTGTATGACATGTGTGTGTGACAGTGGCAGGCGGCGCCGGTGAGCGACATGTACGCGGACGCGCTGGTGGGCGCCGCGCTGAGCGCTCTCTATAGATGATGCTGTATGACATGTGTGTGTGACAGTGGCAGGCGGCGCCGGTGAGCGACATGTACGCGGACGCGCTGGTGGGCGCCGCGCTGAGCGCTCTCTATAGATGATGCTGTATGACATGTGTGTGTGACAGTGGCAGGCGGCGCCGGTGAGCGACATGTACGCGGACGCGCTGGTGGGCGCCGCGCTGAGCGCTCTCTATAGATGATGCTGTATGACATGTGTGTGTGACAGTGGCAGGCGGCGCCGGTGAGCGACATGTACGCGGACGCGCTGGTGGGCGCCGCGCTGAGCGCTCTCTATAGATGATGCTTGTATGACATGTGTGTGTGACAGTGGCAGGCGGCGCCGGCTGAGCGACATGTACGCGGACGCGCTGGTGGGCGCCGCGCTGAGCGCTCTCTATAGATGATGCTGTATGACATGTGTGTGTGGACAGTGGCAGGCGGCGCCGGTGAGCGACATGTACGCGGACGCGCTGGTGGGCGCCGCGCTGAGCGCTCTCTATAGATGATGCTGTATGGACATGTGGTGTGACAGTGGCAGGCGGCGCCGGTGAGCGACATGTACGCGGACGCGCTGGTGGGCGCCGCGCTGAGCGCTCTCTATAGATGATGCTGTATGACATGTGTGTGTGACAGTGGCAGGCGGCGCCGGTGAGCGACATGTACGCGGACGCGCTGGTGGGCGCCGCGCTGAGCGCTCTCTATAGATGATGCTGTATGACATGTGTGTGTGACAGTGGCAGGCGGCGCCGGTGAGCGACATGTACGCGGACGCGCTGGTGGGCGCCGCGCTGAGCGCTCTCTATAGATGATGCTGTATGACATGTGTGTGTGACAGTGGCAGGCGGCGCCGGTGAGCGACATGTACGCGGACGCGCTGGTGGGCGCCGCGCTGAGCGCTCTCTATAGATGATGCTGTATGACATGTGTGTGTGACAGTGGCAGGCGGCGCCGTGTGAGCGACATGTACGCGGACGCGCTGGTGGGCGCCGCGCTGAGCGCTCTCTATAGATGATGCTGTATGACATGTGTGTGTGACAGTGGCAGGCGGCGCCGGTGAGCGACATGTACGCGGACGCGCTGGTGGGCGCCGCGCTGAGCGCTCTCTATAGATGATGCTGTATGACATGTGTGTGTGACAGTGGCAGGCGGCGCCGGTGAGCGACATGTACGCGGACGCGCTGGTGGGCGCCGCGCTGAGCGCTCTCTATAGATGATGCTGTATGACATGTGTGTGTGACAGTGGCAGGCGGCGCCGGTGAGCGACATGTACGCGGACGCGCTGGTGGGCGCCGCGCTGAGCGCTCTCTATAGATGATGCTGTATGACATGTGTGTGTGACAGTGGCAGGCGGCGCCGGTGAGCGACATGTACGCGGACGCGCTGGTGGGCGCCGCGCTGAGCGCTCTCTATAGATGATGCTGTATGACATGTGTGTGTGACAGTGGCAGGCGGCGCCGGTGAGCGACATGTACGCGGACGCGCTGGTGGGCGCCGCGCTGAGCGCTCTCTATAGATGATGCTGTATGACATGTGTGTGTGACAGTGGCAGGCGGCGCCGGTGAGCGACATGTACGCGGACGCGCTGGTGGGCGCCGCGCTGAGCGCTCTCTATAGATGATGCTGTATGACATGTGTGTGTGACAGTGGCAGGCGGCGCCGGTGAGCGACATGTACGCGGACGCGCTGGTGGGCGCCGCGCTGAGCGCTCTCTATAGATGATGCTGTATGACATGTGTGTGTGACAGTGGCAGGCGGCGCCGGTGAGCGACATGTACGCGGACGCGCTGGTGGGCGCCGCGCTGAGCGCTCTCTATAGATGATGCTGTATGACATGTGTGTGTGACAGTGGCAGGCGGCGCCGGTGAGCGACATGTACGCGGACGCGCTGGTGGGCGCCGCGCTGAGCGCTCTCTATAGATGATGCTGTATGACATGTGTGTGTGACAGTGGCAGGCGGCGCCGGTGAGCGACATGTACGCGGACGCGCTGGTGGGCGCCGCGCTGAGCGCTCTCTATAGATGATGCTGTATGACATGTGTGTGTGACAGTGGCAGGCGGCGCCGGTGAGCGACATGTACGCGGACGCGCTGGTGGGCGCCGCGCTGAGCGCTCTCTATAGATGATGCTGTATGACATGTGTGTGTGACAGTGGCAGGCGGCGCCGGTGAGCGACATGTACGCGGACGCGCTGGTGGGCGCCGCGCTGAGCGCTCTCTATAGATGATGCTGTATGACATGTGTGTGTGACAGTGGCAGGCGGCGCCGGTGAGCGACATGTACGCGGACGCGCTGGTGGGCGCCGCGCTGAGCGCTCTCTATAGATGATGCTGTATGACATGTGTGTGTGACAGTGGCAGGCGGCGCCGGTGAGCGACATGTACGCGGACGCGCTGGTGGGCGCCGCGCTGAGCGCTCTCTATAGATGATGCTGTATGACATGTGTGTGTGACAGTGGCAGGCGGCGCCGGTGAGCGACATGTACGCGGACGCGCTGGTGGGCGCCGCGCTGAGCGCTCTCTATAGATGATGCTGTATGACATGTGTGTGTGACAGTGGCAGGCGGCGCCGGTGAGCGACATGTACGCGGACGCGCTGGTGGGCGCCGCGCTGAGCGCTCTCTATAGATGATGCTGTATGACATGTGTGTGTGACAGTGGCAGGCGGCGCCGGTGAGCGACATGTACGCGGACGCGCTGGTGGGCGCCGCGCTGAGCGCTCTCTATAGATGATGCTGTATGACATGTGTGTGTGACAGTGGCAGGCGGCGCCGGTGAGCGACATGTACGCGGACGCGCTGGTGGGCGCCGCGCTGAGCGCTCTCTATAGATGATGCTGTATGACATGTGTGTGTGACAGTGGCAGGCGGCGCCGGTGAGCGACATGTACGCGGACGCGCTGGTGGGCGCCGCGCTGAGCGCTCTCTATAGATGATGCTGTATGACATGTGTGTGTGACAGTGGCAGGCGGCGCCGGTGAGCGACATGTACGCGGACGCGCTGGTGGGCGCCGCGCTGAGCGCTCTCTATAGATGATGCTGTATGACATGTGTGTGTGACAGTGGCAGGCGGCGCCGGTGAGCGACATGTACGCGGACGCGCTGGTGGGCGCCGCGCTGAGCGCTCTCTATAGATGATGCTGTATGACATGTGTGTGTGACAGTGGCAGGCGGCGCCGGTGAGCGACATGTACGCGGACGCGCTGGTGGGCGCCGCGCTGAGCGCTCTCTATAGATGATGCTGTATGACATGTGTGTGTGACAGTGGCAGGCGGCGCCGGTGAGCGACATGTACGCGGACGCGCTGGTGGGCGCCGCGCTGAGCGCTCTCTATAGATGATGCTGTATGACATGTGTGTGTGACAGTGGCAGGCGGCGCCGGTGAGCGACATGTACGCGGACGCGCTGGTGGGCGCCGCGCTGAGCGCTCTCTATAGATGATGCTGTATGACATGTGTGTGTGACAGTGGCAGGCGGCGCCGGTGAGCGACATGTACGCGGACGCGCTGGTGGGCGCCGCGCTGAGCGCTCTCTATAGATGATGCTGTATGACATGTGTGTGTGACAGTGGCAGGCGGCGCCGGTGAGCGACATGTACGCGGACGCGCTGGTGGGCGCCGCGCTGAGCGCTCTCTATAGATGATGCTGTATGACATGTGTGTGTGACAGTGGCAGGCGGCGCCGGTGAGCGACATGTACGCGGACGCGCTGGTGGGCGCCGCGCTGAGCGCCGCGTCGCTGCCGGCGCACCACCACCTGCCGCTCGCGCCCAAGCTCGACCGGATGCACTTCAAGGTCAGAAAACGTTGCAATACCACAACTATTCCACGTTATCACAATACCATATTTTCACACTACCACGATACCCACATTACCATATTTCCACAAAACCGCACTACCTCATTACCATATTTCCATACTACCACGTTACCACATTACCAAATTTCCACAATACCGCACTACCACATCATTACCATATTACCACGATACCACATTACCATATTACCACGATACCACATTACCATATTTCCACACTACCACGTGACCACATTACCAAATTTCCACAATACCGCACTACCACATCATTACCATATTACCACGATACCACATTACCATATTTCCATACTACCACGATACCACATTACCATATTTTCACACTACCACGTTACCACATTACCAAATTTCCACAATACCGCACTACCACATCATTACCATATTTCCACACTACCACGATACCACATTACCATATTTCCACACTACCACGTTCCCACATTACCGCACTACCACATCATTACCATATTACCACGATACCACATTACCATATTTCCATACTACCACGATACCACATTACCATATTTTCACACTACCACGTTACCACATTACCATATTTCCACAATACCGCACTACCACATCATTACCACATTACCACGATACCATATTTCACAATACCACGTCACCACATTCCTAATATACTTCATTTCCACGTTACCGCATAACTACGATACCACATTAAAACGTTACATTACCACACTACCATCTTACTTTAATTATAATAAAAGTCATTTCTTTACTGCACATTGGCAGGAGTGCGTCATAGAAATGCTGCAAGAGATGTTCGGCGAGGACTCCGTGCCGAAGATGTTCAAGGGCGACAAACTCTACGTGGAGGTAGATGGGAAACGAGCCGACATCGATCTTCTCAATATGGTATGTTTCTATGAAATTGTCTGGTAGAAATCCGCCGGAAATGTACATGATTTTTATTTATGCTGGTGGCGACAGACTAGCAAGCAGGTCATCTGATGGTAAGTAGCAATCGTCAACGTCCATGAACATTTGCTTGATCTGAGAAGTCGTAGATGCGTTTCCGGCTTCCGACCGGTGGTCTAGTGGTTTAAGTACCGGGCCGTGATCTCGGGGGATCCCGGGTCGAGCAAAAAGTATGTTTCGAATTTTTCGAACATAGCTCGGGTTAGTGATCAATCCGCATTAGGCAAGCGTGGTGATTAAGCCTAATCCTATCATAGTAGTGATAACTTGATTTCTATGATGGAGGCCTTTGCCCTGCAGTGGGACAGTACATAGTCTGATACTTTTATCATTGCATTAGGCAAGCGTGGTGATTAAGCCACTTGATGTCTAGGATGGACGCCTTTGCCATACAGTGGGACAGTACAGTACTGAATGTTCAGATATTAATGGTTACTTGTAGCGTATAGAACTTATTGACATTTTAATTTGTTCAGATATATTTGGTCACCTTGTCTGCTACGATATATCTGACGGCGACTGTACAAAGGCTGATACTTTACCCTGTTTGTGTTGTGTATTGCAGGAAGTGAAATGCACCGAGGACGCAGGGCTCGAGCGCACCGTGCACTCCGCCATCTCCAAGCTGTACTCTGCACTAGCTCCGGTGAAGGCGCCGCCGCCGCCCGCCCCCGCCGCGCCCGCCTCCGCCTCCTGACCCGCGGCGCGCAAGCTCTACCCGTTTGATGAGTGAGGCCACAACATACAGTCGCAGACGATGTGTAACCGACTACCGAGGATCAATTCATTTTTATTTATAAATTAAAATAAAATAAAAATCAATTTATTGCTCAAAATTTATATACCTACCCTGTATATAAATAAAAATGTACACAGGTACATTCACATCCCTTTAACCACGTATTCGTTATTCGTTCGGTAGGTATTCGTCGGTTTCTTTGCACGTCAATGACGAACGTATTGATTGTGTAAGATACGAAGTTGTGTCACTATCCTTTAAGACGTGAGCGAGTCTCCGGCTTAGATTAAGATTACTTTTATTCATAAGACTGTTAATACAATTTTAGAATAATAAAATGTAATATTTTTAAATTGTTTTTGTAACGAATAGTAACCACTTCCATTTTCCCTTTAATATAAAATAATAGGCAAAATATTCTTACAAATACATATTTATTTACAAACTTAATACAACGCACAGCGCTATAAAACTAATAACATTAATTGCTGTAAGAATACGCAAACATCTCACAAATACAACTCAGTCTCACACTTCACCATCCTATAAGCTAAATATTCACTACGCAGTATTTGTTGTACGACATATGGGGCATGAGGCAGGGTGCTACCAAATGCGCCATCCGGCCTGTCGATAGATACACCGTGTATATCAAGTTGAGGCTGGGTGTTGTTGTGGTTATGGGACAACTAGCCCGAGAATTTCAACCTAACTTAACATAGAATACTGCCAAGGTATTCCCGGCCTTTCGTAAAAGGCGACTATTCGGGCTTTCGGAGTACGTGAGCATACCCACTACTGGGGAGTGGCTTGCTCAGTGTTACGACTCCGCGCGGGAAAATCCTACTGGGTGTCCTGTAGGCCTAACATGCGTACCGCGACAAAATTTAATCGATTCTCGTTCGCGAGAGCGCTTCCTTCTATCCCGCTCATTGCTCAGTCAGGTGAGCGAGAAGAACTTGCGTCGACAAAATACGAGTGTCGACAAATTATCTCGCGGCGCCATGTTAGCCCGGCAGGTGGTAGGTCGTGCATCTGAAGTTGGCGAGCGCGATTAGCGGTCCAATCCCGGCTGTGGGGTATCCGACCGCGATTGCCCTGGATGGACACCCCAGGAGTAATGGTTAGGGCTAGAGACCCACACACCACCTTGTCCCCCACATGTGGCAAGGTGAAGGCCATGATGGTTTCTTTGGGAAAACAAAAAAAAGAACAGTGACCGGCTAAAAATGTTTGAAATTCTCGGGCGAGTTGTCCCACAACCCGTCGTTGTTGGTGTTGTTGTTGTTGTTGTCGTCGGCTATCGGTATCGCTTCCAGAACTTCTTGACGTCGTCGTGTCCGGCGCGCGTGACCACCATGGTGCGGCTGCGCTCGCTCTGCCACGTGAGCACGCCCTGCTGCTTGGCGTAGTCGCGCAGCACCGCGAAGTCCGCCTACCGACAAACAACAGATCCATTATCTCGACAAATCTATCTTGTTTTTTATTTTTTTTTATATGGCCTGTATTGTGTTCACGACACATTTAATTTTGCCAATGTCAAGTGTAAGGTTGATAAAGTGTAGTCAACAGTCGAAGTCACAGTCACTCAATAAAACGCCGGTGTTTAGCGTTTTAATGTCCGAAGGATTCTGTGGAGACTATTTTTAACAAAGCCGTAGGTTTTAAGACTCTATTAGGTCAAAGCAAGTTGTTCACGTGACAACTCACTCGACACACAATAGCAGTGTTAAAAACGACACAATTCAATGATTCTTATATTAATATCACCCTGAGGCACTTCACTGCACAAAGTAACACCAAATTTGTACACTAAAAACCACTAGATACTAATTAAAATCTTTGGATTGCATCAGCCGATTGCGGCTTGTTTCACAGTTACCCACAGAATCATCTTGTTTTTATGATTTATACTCTGATTCATAATCATGTAAAGTAAACTGACAGATGTCAATGTGTCATCCCCATAAGTTATCACTCAATTTGACACATGCAAAATGTCAAAATGCATAGAAACTTGTCATTGACATCTGTCAGTTTACTTTACATGATTATGAATCAGAGTATAGATGGCAAACGAGCCGACGGATAACCTGATGGTAATCGATTACCGCCGCCCATGGACACCTGCAACACCAGTGGTGTCACAAGTGCGCTGCTTACTTTTTTAACCTCCCTTACCCTGGATTGGGCCTCCGGTACCATCACTCACGCAGCGAAAGCACTGCTTCACGCCGGTTTCTTGTAAGGACGTGATATTACTCCGGTCGAGCCGGCCCATTCATGCCGAAACTTGGCTCTCCCACTTTTCTATATCTTATCTATATCTAAGTATACTATTTATAAAGAGATAACTTCTATAGAAAACTACGAAGCTTACTGCAACCCGAAAATAAGAAACACGATGGATCTAACTAAGTTTATAGTCTAATCTATGTTTTGATTTGGAAATCGAAGCGGATTGATCTCCTGCGAGCAAGTGAATAGAATCGTAGTTTTGTATGTATGGGATTTAATGTATGTGTTTACATTACCTGTGATAGGAACTGGTTGTATACGACTCCCTCAGTGTAGGTGAATCGGTTGCGTTCGCTCTCCCACAGCCGGATCTGATCGACCACTGTTGGCGGCAACATGGACTTTGAATTATACCTTGTGTTTCCGAATTCAACATCTGAAAAAAAAAACGTCAAAAAAAGTTCAGTATTTTCTTTTTATTTTTAATTATAAATACCAATGTAAAAGATGTCGACGCATAAAAATGACACTAAACAACTAATGACGTTGAAGTTGGACCTCAGTCTAACAGTATGCCATCTAGTGGATTTTACACACGCGATTTTAGCCTCCATTAGGGACCATTGAATTTACGTAAGCAGGTTTTTTGGGAAATTTAACCCCCTCCCCCCTTGTCAGCAAAATGGTCGATATAATACTCTTTTTCCTGAATTTATGCAAAGTAAGCAGAACCAAGACCTCTCATCGATTTTTTTTTATATTGAGGACAATCAAGATTACTCACTCCGCCTGATGGTAAGCGGTCGTGAGATCAAATATGAGGTTGACAGGCACAAAAGAAAAAACTAATTACCTATCGAGTCTGTCATCCTCACCCTGAAGGCCTGCTGAGATGCCGTTTCACGCCCCGCATAAAAACCCAGGATGGATGAGGAAACACATGAACTGGAAGGGCATTCCATGATTCGATAGATCGGGGCTGGAACGAGGAGCTAAACCTCTTGGTGCGCGCCGGCATTGTTTGGATGCTTACGTAATATGATTGAATGTTCCTTTACACAATGACAAGACAATGAGTAGGGGTAGTGGTTGGTGGTGTGTGTCATGTGTGTGCGTCCCATGGACGTATATAAGGGGGGGGGGGGGGTCCAGGGGTCCGGACCCCCCCATTGAGGCCTGGATTGACATAAGAAGCCGTTTAAGAAGGCTCAAAGTCACTCAGAGGGCAATGGAGAGGGATATGCTCGGAATCACCTTGCGTGATCGTGAATCGATCGTCAGAAATGATGAGATCCGCAGGAGATCTAAGGTCGCGGATATAAGACAAAGAATTGCGTAGCTCAAGTGGCAACGGGCAGGGCACATTGCGATGAGAACAGACTACCGTTGGGTCACTTTTGCGGATGTGCTTTTAGACTACCCTACGACTTTGCAGTTGCCTACATTTCATGTACTAAGTCTAATGCCTGACACATGCCCGGATTTTTGCAAGGGGGACTCCCTCTTGTCAAAGCTATATATACCTGCGGATGCGCGTGCTGGTGCAGGTATCGGATGAGCTGGTCGGCGGCGATGCCCCCGCGCAGCGCCTGCCGCACCGACTCGCGCGTCAGCACGCCCACCACCAGGTTCGGGAACCTGACCAACACATAAAGTTAACTATCAGCCTCTATACTGTCCCACTGGTGGGCAAAACTGTTGGCACTGCCATATTGGCCCGCGAGATGTGCTAACGGATGTGATGCCGTACCATCGCGTGCGTTGCGTTTAAACCTGCAACAGCCCACGTTGCAGGTTCTCCTCTTGCTTATCGTCGAGTTGAGGTGAGCCAATATAAAAAAAAAATCTTCCATCATAGAAATCGAGTCTTCCCTACTATGATGGGATTAAGCTCGATCACCACGCTTGCCTAATACGGATTGGTGATATCAGATATCACAAACCCGAGCTATGTTCGAAAAATTCGAAACGTACTTTTGCTCGACCCGGGAATCGAACTCGGGACCCCGAGATCACGGTCCAGCACTTAAACCAGTAGACACATAAATAGGCCATTACTAAATTAACCAAACGTATCGGTTTTCAGTTACCTGTTCCGTTGTCTTGAAACAAAGCTCCGGAAGGTTAAAAATACACAAACTTCAGAAAGGATAGTACCTACCGAAACGTGAGTGCCCGTCCACAGATTATACAACTAAGGTGGATACCTTAGTTATATAATCTGTGGTAAATCTTGAATACGACAAATCATCGATGGTGCTTCGTGCTGATATGAAAGAGTCGTACCAGACCTATACAAAAATGTGCGAAGTAATAAGATACTGACCGATACACCAGCTCAGTGAAGAGGCCCAGCAGCGCCACCTGCAGGTTGGTCTGCGTGTAGGCATACACGCGGTAGTTGGTCTCCACCATGATGTAGCCGGCGGGGTTGCCGGCCGCCGCCGCCAGCGGCGCCACCGTCGCGGCGCCGTCGCGCACGCACGCGATGTTCAGCGCCAGACGCGTCGGGTAGAAGCGCCCGGCTTTGCGCTGAATAGTAACGCATGGCACATTTTAACTGTGGGAGAGCCACGCTTCGGCATGAATGGGCCGGCTCGACCGGAGTGATACCACTGCTTCACAGAAAACCGGCGTGAAGCAACCCCTGTGCTGTGTTTCGCCGAGTGAGGGTACCGGAGGCCCACCCGGGGAGGGAAAGGGATAAAAGGTTGGCAGCGCACTTGTGATTCCACTGGTGTTGCAAGTGTCCATGAGCGGCGGCAATTGCTTACCATCAGGTGATCCGCCTGCTCGTCTGCTACCTATAACATAAAAAAATTAAAAAAAGGGCAATTCGTGAACATAAATGAGGGCGCCTTTGCCACTTGATCGCAATGGGCGCTATTGTGTGTAAAAAATACGCTAGAAGGCGTTATCTATACTATGTATAAAGAGATAACTTCTATAGACAACGACAAGGCTTATAGGTAAACCGAAAACACGAAACGATTGCGCGATGTAATTAAACACAGCGCCATCTATTGGTTAATTTCGGAATTACGGTCCCGAAGCGAAGTGAGGGCGGGCCACTAGTGTAGACTGTAGATACAGAGCTGGTCGACACGTCACGTCAGAAATTATGTGATTTATTTATTTTCATGATGTACATACTACAATATATAATACGGATTTATTTTCATTATGTACTACAATAAAAAAAGTATATCCCTCCATAATACATTAACGAAGTGTGAAATTAACAGATTTTTTAAAATAAAATGAACTAAGTAAGATAAAAAGATACTATTATCTATAATCAAAATTTTAGATTAGGTAAAGTATTTAAATTCCATTATTATTTGCAGTCAAATGTGAGTACCTTTCTTTGGTAGACAAGTCCAAATTCCCTCAAGTGTTGTAAAAACACCAACATATTGTTACTCATGCCTTCTGTGCTGTAATCCTGAAAAACAAAGGAAATGTGTTATTTCTTGTTGCTATATATTTTTTAATTTTATTCTATCTTTGTATTGTATAAGGCTGCCTGTCCATTTAAGCGGAGCGATGCGGCGGAGCGGAGAAACGGACAAATATTAGCCAATAGTATTTATTTATTTTAGACAGTAGAATTTTGTGTAATACTATTGGCTAATATTTGTCCGTTTCTCCGCTCCGCCGCATCGCTCCGCTTAAATGGACAGGCAGCCTAAGGGACCATTCAAGCCCCCCTCCCCCCCATGTCAGCAAAAATGGTCGATAAATTATACTTTTTGTTCCTGAATTTATCAAAAGTAAGTAAAGCCAACCAATACGCTGTGCTGTGTTTCGCCGAGTGAGTGAGGGTACCGGAGGCCCATCGGGGGGAAGGGGATAAAAGGTTGGCAGCGCACTTGTGACTCCACTGGTGTTGCATGTGTCGATGGGCGGCGGCAATTGCTTACCATCAGGTGATTCGCCTGCTCGTCTGCTACCTATCACATAAAAAAAAAATACATAATTTATTATCGGAGGCCAAGACTCGGGTCGGACTATGGGTCGGTGCGCCAACCTTAGTTAGTTAGTTATGAATGCACATTAGTTAGTTACCTTGCCGAGAGTGCTGAAGCTGAGCTGGTAGAGGAAGGCGAGGCACTCGGCGGCGCTGAGGCTGCGCTTCTCCGCCGTGTGCAGGTAGTGCTGCAGGAACAGCCACACCTGGCGCCAGACAACTCCGTTCAAGACCAAGCCAATGTCAGCTATCACGTGTGGAATATCCGCTAGATGGCGTATAATGTATCAAGAAACCAACAAACTATTCAAGTCTGTGCTAATGGAGGCTATGGCTTATGAATTAAGAAAGTCATAAAATTAATTGACGGCGCCAATACCGCTTACGTCGTAGAGACGACTTTTTGACGCATTATACTCTACTATCCGCGCGGATAAAGAATGGGATCAGAAATGGTGGCGAATCTATTGAATTCTCGCTCGCACACTATTTAGCCACACAGATAGTAGAACTGAGGTCCATTTACAAGGTGATTGGTTATTTTTGATCTTAGATGTGAAAATGTCACTAAACAACCAATGACGTTGAAGTTGGACCGCATTCTAACAGTACGCCATCTAGCGGATTCTTCACATGCGATAAAACTTGCACGAAAGGTCGTTCATACCTTTTACCGATGCACTACATAATTTTTTTTACAAAGAAAAAACGCCTTAAAATATCACAAACTAAAAAGTTACAAATAGTTTTATAACAGTTGACGCGAAAAGTACGTAAACGTACCTTCAGTCACACATCAAAGTATACATGATCAACTTTTTTTCAATCAATTGTTATTTTACTGTTAAACACATTAATTTTAATAGCAATTGAAATTTTACAGGTTGTGGTAACTTAATGTGTGGCTGGTTTGAACTAAAATTGGAAAACTACTGTCGATGCTGACATTACGTCTATGATTTACCTGTTTGGCTGTACTTAAGAGTAGGAACTGAAAACCGGAGCGCGTTATCACAGCTGATCCGTCTTCTGCATCTCTACAAAGGCAGAAAACGTACATGATATAAGTATAGATTTTTTTTTATATAGTTATCATTAATTTTATTTCTTTCTTCAACTAAACAGCTTAAGCAATTCTGTTACAAAAGTAATATAAAAGAGCAGTGGCGTAGCGTGGGTCAGTTCACAACAAATGTGCGCTGCTAATCTTTCAACTCCCAATCTCTCGAATGGACTTAAGTACATCCACTCACAAATGCGACAGCTTACTTAACTCCCGAACATTTGGAGTTGTTCTGGAGTTAAGTGAGCTATCGCGTCTCTCCCACGGTAAAACTGATGAGTACGATTACCGCACCTGACCATAAGCCCGGCATGCAGCAGGATCCTGACGGCGTCGGCGCTGATGCCCTCGGTCTGCGCGCTGCCCACCATGTAGTGCAGCACGCACTCCCAGCGCTCCAGCGCGTACGCGTCCAGGAACGCCACGTCGCGCGCCTTGCCGTCCGGCTCCAGCGACGACGACATGCTCCACGGTCGCCCGCTGGAAGGACAAATTCAATTATTTAACCGATTAATTGCATAGCCCACTATTACGGACTTGGCGGCTAATTAATCTTCTGTGACGCCTACTGGGGTCAGCCGCCACACAGTAAAGTGACGCCCTTGGGCGTCTTACGCTATGATTGAACACATTTTGCTTTTTGTTATGATTTTGACTTGTTCACGAATATTTACATTCAGTCGGCACCAGATATCAATTCTTTAAGACGCCACTCGGCGTCATACGCCATATTTAATGACGCCTTAAGGCGTCATCCGCAATGAATCGTTTAACTGACAACATTTTGGTGAAGGTCGGGGAATTCCTTGGGCGGCACAGGATCTGGGTGGAGAAGATACAACAACAGGGGAGGCCTATGTCCAGCAGTCGACGTCTATTAGCTGAAATGATGATGATGTTTAACCCTTAATGGGCCATAAGTCAACGAAAATTTAATTGGTTTTCGCTCTTATGTACAGACTTCTTATGGATAGACAAGTTTTAAAATCAGGTGGGAACTATTTACATTAAATGTAAGTATGTGTAATTTATTTATACAGCCTTTTAGACTGCGTTACCTACAGAGATATGCTAAGATGCATTGCAAGTGATGGTTGGTTAAGAGCCAATAGTGTCATTTCTCTGAGCTAAGCTAAGTAAATTAAGGGCTACTATTGGTTCTCGAACACATCCCTTGCATCGCAACACATTCTTGCGTGGAATCGCAGCCTTAGATTGGCTGAGAAAAATCACTCACACAGAAATTCGCACTCTTATCCACAGAGCTGTTTTTACTCATGAAAATCATCCAACTAATGGTTACCTGACCGGCGCCGACAACAGGGCAGACCTAAAAGCGAAAGAGAAGCGAAGAGAAAATATAACTTACCCTCCTAGTAAAGCCACTTTCAGGTTCTTCTTGAAAGACTGTGCGATCATCCACCCCGGCATACCACCGGGGATTGGTGCTTCTTGCCAGACATGCAGCTCGCTCAGTGCCTCGCAAGCTTTACTCTGATCTCTAAAAAATAAAGCTGAATGTTTGACGATGGAATTCTTAAAAAAAACATACATTAACTACGTAGCTCAAGTACTTGTGTTATGGTTTTAAGTTAACAAAGGGAATATAGAGCCTGACTAGTGGTAATTACAGTAGATCAACTTGTTGCAATGCTACTAAACTGGGGTGTGCCAGTTTCAGACCAATAGCCCCCTAAAAAAATTAGTACAACTAATTTGAAAATGAGTTGCACTGTTTGTTTAGAATTGGAATCTAATTCACAACTTTTGGTGTTGAAAAATACAGATGTGCATACTGAACGCTCGGATTCGAACATATCTCCCATCCATATGGGATTATTCACTGAGCATCAACATTATTTACTGAGCCACTACAACTCTAGACCAGTTACATTGAATGTCAAAGGAAAACCAGCAAGCAGACAAGAGATGATGGTAAGCGAAGAAATTCATGATCTTGTACATACACTGGTTAGTTACTTACTTAGCAAATGTTTGTGACACCCACGAAGTAACAACCGCTTGTGGCACCGGCTGCTCAACGAAGAGTAGGCGAATAACAAAATGTCGAGCTAGTTCAGGCAGATCTCTATAGAGAAATGAAAAACAATGATTCTAAATAAAAAAGAATTTTGACATCTTATAAAACATTTTTTGACACTTAAAGTAGGTATTTGGAAACGAAAATTTGTATTGATCAGAATTTTGTGTATACTATATTGTTACAGATTACCTATAATAATAAAATAAACTAAGAAACGATATAACTATGAAACAGCAAACATTTTAACAGGATATAACCTCAAACAGTAAATAGATATTTTATAGTAATTATCACTGTTAACTTACCGATATACAGCTAAACAAATGGTGGGATAATTGTACAGCGTTTCTAAAAACTGTGCAGACCGACTTTTAAGGTATTCATGAAGATCTTTACATTGCAAAGTAGGAGATGGATTTAAGTTTAGGATTTCGATTTGGAAGATTCCGGTGCCTTAAACGCTAGTGCCATTTTTATAGCTCACTATAGTACTTATCACAATGAAATTATTGGATTGATTGTGTTAAATTTTATTCATCCATTAGGTAAAAAAATACACAAAACAACACGGATAAACTGTCACAGTGCGTTACACACATTCATTCATACACAAACATCAATCAATCAAATGTCATTAATCTGACAGCAGGCAGAGAATGAATGAGTGCTACTGAATGAATGAAAGATTGGTGATTGACAAATGTGTTCCACTTGATGATCGCAAAAGTTATGGTTAGAACAATAGCTAACAATGGAACACAACCTAAGTGACATTGACATACGGGCATAGACCATAGTTTTAACTTTTTAATATTTTTATTTATAGTTGGGTCAGTGGATATTTAGAACCATGGAATAAAATAAAACATCATAAATAAACGATATAAATAGGTAATAATCATTATAATGATTTCAGCCAAGAGGCGTCCACAACTGGACAAAGGCCTTTCCTAGGGTTTTCCAAAATGGGTTCTCCTGTCCTGTAGATCCTACATTCAAGGGATTCCCACGATCTTTTCACATTGCAGGATGCTTACAGGCAGCGACTTCCTGCTTTGGTTTTTGCTTGTGACCTCCACGGCACTCGACGTCTTTTCCACCCCAAAGTCCATCAGTCCTCCTCACAATGAACTACAGTAAACGTTTCCAACTCTCTCACATCTTAATAATGTGTAAGTCATTCTCGGTTGCATCCCAAGTTGTCGTTTTTCCGGGGTACATACCTACGCTTAAACCGTAATTCATGATTTGGGGAGTCTGAAAGTAATTACAATGAAATTACTGCTGTCTGAACTTCGCAAAACTTTAATAGGGGAACCAAAGCAACAGAATCATGGTCGCACATTTCCGAAACGTATAGTTTTCCTCACGAAGTTTTCCCTCATCGCCGAGTTAATGGTAGAAATTATGGAAACAGGTTTCAAAAATCCAGAAGTGCATGCTCGGATCCGAACCATGACCCTTCGTATGGAAACCGCGTTTTTCTTATCTATGATATCATCGCTCTAACTAGAGGTTTTCAACCATTTGGGCTATTACCTACCTATTAGATTCGGTTATCATCTCCTTTTACAACTACGCTGAAGGGGATTTGTAGCATAACCCGCCCATTGGTCATAAGGGAAGTAAGCAACATAAATATGTTACCAACTTTGCATTTCTGGATCAGTGGTGCCTTGTTTCTTTGGGGATGGGAATACACTCACCACCTCCAGCAGCAGACCTTGCTCGGTGAGGTTGACTTGATGCGTGCATGAGACTTGAGTTTTTGCATCCCAAACTATTATTTCTTAGTGCGATATCCGAGTTTCATACAGGTCAAATAAAGTTTTTATTTTTTTACCAATAAGAATAGGTACTATTTCTTATTAGTATAAGTATGTAGTAGTAGTTGGAAAAATCCTTACAATTTCAACAAAACTAAACTTGAGAACCATAATCTATGATGAATAGGATAATATGCGATCACACTAAGTATAATTCATGAATAAAGATTTTTTATCTCATAGCGTACTATTCCCGGTTGAGTGCATCGGCATCCATCGTCGATTTGTAGCCCCGTAGCTTGGAACATGATACAGGATAAGGTGGGTAGTGGTGAGAATGTGAGATAGGTAGGTAGGTAGGTACCTAATAACCTACATTTACAAAGCTAATCTGAAGCGTCTGTCGTACTTTTAGACAGGGGAACAAGACTAACTGAATCCATACATGCAGCACGACACGTTTGAGAGACATCCAAAACGAGCAGTTTTCCTTGCGATGTTTTTCCTCACCGCCGAGCTAATGGTAGATATGGGTAATTATCTAAACAATATTTTTTTTATAACTGTAACCTGTTTAAAGTCTTAATAAATAAAATAAAATCCAGAGGTGCATTCTGTGATTCAAAGTTGCGCGTTCTTATCCACCGAGCTACAATTACAGTTATCATCATGTATGAAAATAAGTATTTTACCTACTGAAGAAGAGGGTAGGTAGGTACATACTTAACAGATGTTTTTATTCAAAACATTGGTGGTAAAATATGTATTTAAAAACACTCGCGAGTTTGGTGCAGACTTTAGCCACCGTGGAAATTGTGGTTCCAAATTGACATTATTTAGGACTAAGATCATCCCTTATTACCTCTAGTGACAAATAGGTAAGTCATTACAACACTATGTTAACCCTATAATTATCGATGGCAAAATAAAATAATGTTCGTCAAGTTTAGTTTTTTATTACATTATTATTACGGTCAAAATAAGATAACATTTTATTTTATTTATCTAGTAGTACCTACTTACGATTTCATGTACCTATGTAGGCATTCTATCTATTTCGTACGCTTTTAAGTTCTGTACAATATACCTAACACCTACTTTTAATGTAACCACATAGGTAAGTGATTTATAGCTATCGAAGAAGAAAGTAACCTTACTAATTTATTCAGTGACACAATACATAGTACCAAAATTATGACCAATAGGTAATCACTAATCAGACGTAACGTAAGTAACGTAACATAAAGGATAGAGAGAGTGTACGATTACTATGGATTACACCATGTTACATCAAGGTGGTCAAACGTTCTTAAAGGGAACTAAACTAATTTACATTACCCACTCTACAACTTTACATAGATGAAATACAAGTCTAATAATTTACTCTTTTATGCCAAATACTAAATGCCACTAATTGGTACGCTTTTTTCAACAAGTCCCCAAGGATCGAATGTTGGTAAAAAATACGTGCCTCCTACATACCTTGGTGATAATCCCTAGAAAAAAAAAGGTTTACGCACACCACTGGCCGTGTGACGCACACGAGTGTTTTCCCAAGTACGCACGCATTCATCGCACGCACACAGCCGCGCGACGGCGAGTTCACCGCATTCATTCTCGTCGGCAGATGGCGGATGTAGTAGACGCCCTCCGTCAGTCGCGCATAGACAACTCGCCGAGCGCAGTGTGATTGCGATTCGCTCAGCACCATTTTGTGTGTATCGTTTCGAACGGGACATTGTGTGTATGTGCTCCGTAAATAATCGTGAACCACGATCATCAAGTTTCAAGTCGTGTTCAGTGTTTCACTTTCGACATGCCCGCGGAGGGATCGATGCGATATCTCGGGCGCCTGTAGAAACCGCGCCTCCGTCATGAGCGAGTGATCGTCGACGTAAAAAAAGTTAACACAGGAAACATGTCTGGGCGGACCGCCGACGCGGATGCGAGCGAAGGGTTCCAGTTCGAAATTCGAAAGCGGTCATGTCATCGCCTCTCGGATTTCGTATAAGTCACCGTCCAATGTCAAAATCGTGCACGTACCGCGAGCGCCGACCCTCCGGATCGTGCGGAAAATGCAATCGTTGGTAGTTTGGTGGGCGGTGGTGTCGGCCGCCTGGGCGCTGGCCGGCGCGTGCTCCAGCTCCATCTCCAAGCGGCCGGCGCGGCCCGCGCGGCCGCAGCGGCCGCAGCCGCAGCCGCAGCCGCAGCCGCGCCTCAACGTCACCTTCCCCGTCTTCAAGTGCGAGCCGGACTACTCGGAGTACTACTGCCTGAACGGCGGAGTGTGTTTCACGGTGGTGATATCGGACAGCCCGATCTACAACTGTGAGTGCCGGAGCGGGTTCGTGGGGCAGCGGTGCGAGTTCAAGGACCTGGACGACTCGTACGTGCTGACGAGCCGGCAGCTGATGATGGAGACCGCGTCGATCGCGGGCGGCGCGACCGTGGCCGTGTTCCTGGCGATTCTAGTCTGCTTCGGCGCGTGGGTGCGGCTGCACCGGCGGTCGAAGGCGCCGCCCTTCGCGGAGGAGCGCGGCCAGGTGCAGCTGGTGGCCGTGGCGGCGCCGCAGGGCCGCGTCACGCTCTGCAAGGCGGCGCCCGAGACGCTGCCCCCGCCCCACATCCACTAGAGGACTTGTTTATATTGTAACTGTGTACATATAGATAGATTACGTGTTAAGTTATGTCGAGAGAACAGAAGATATAAGAAAAATTTATGTGATAATTATTTTACGAATCTTATAATTTATTTCGAAGGAATTTCTTTTGTATATACTGATCGGTGGTTCCATAGTGGATAAACAAATTTCAGTCTCCTCCAGTGTTCATTTGTGAATCGTAGAATTTGTTCATGTTCAGTGTATATTGGATGTGTGAGATAGACGACGACCATGTACCTAATGCTACTCGCTTCGGTAGAGCTGTTATGATGTTATTGTTGTGGGCGCTTTGTCGCAGACAGAGCCGAGCTGCCCTCGCAGGCGAGAGAGGCAAGTCTTTGATTTACCTATTTTGGAATACAAATAGACAGAATGGAGACGTGTCTCTCTGGCCTGTGGCCGGGGGCGCTGCAGCCTCCGGGCCACAGCTGCATGTTATTGTTTGTTATTGTAGCGGAAGTTAGCACATGAGTGCCTGCGGGGCCCACACCCTGCACGACTAGGTAATTGTGAATCAATGTTAATTGTATTTATTAGTATTCCATTCTATACAGATAGAATTGTGATGAAATGTATTTGATTGCTCGGCAGCGAGTAGCGCTGGTGGGAGCCGTTCCGGGCGCGAGCCCGCACATTCCATCTGCGGATAGAGTATTTACTGGTGTCAGTATTATTTTGTAATACAAGTCTTAAGCCGGCAGCTTTACTTTATTTTTTTAATTTATACCTGTTATCCCGCTGGGGTAGTCCTGTATTATATTTGTTTAAAGGCTGAATGTGCCCTTGAAGAAAGGCTTTTTTGTAAATATAGCCTGTGTAGGTATTTATTAGATATTTATGATCGTTTATTTATTGACTGCTTTATTTAGTTAATCTTGATCAGTCGCATCGGCGCTAACCTCGTGGTTGACGGTTGCATTTTCATTTCATCTGCTAAGCACGGCCTCGCCTATTTCCTATTGTAATCTCATTATGAATCTCAATTATGTCATGTATCATGTAAAAAAATTGAAATATAACATTGGATGGTGTATAAAAACTGCCCATCTGCAGTCTAAGCTGTCAACATGTTGAGACGAGAAGGCATTTACGTACCTAATAATATAATAATTGTATTGCCAATCTTGCTTATACATTCGTATCGACTATAGTCTAAAACTGTGCCTATTATAAATTATATCTATGCATATTGAGCTCTCTATTTAGTGTATTTATTGTTATATTGACAGTTTAGACTGCGAGGACCACAAAAAAATAGTAAACGTGTTATGAATAGGCTGTGACATCACAGATTGTAGGCCAGGGGCTCGAGGGAGTGTTGTAGACTGTTGCGTTCCATTTGACGAGTTGACTGGCGCGGCGGCCCCGGCCGCGCTGCCTGTTCCGTGTTGTTATGGTGACAGATGAGTCCTATGTTGTATATTGATTCATATGAGATTGTTTATATGAACATTCCAAAGTATTTGTAAAATATTACCTACATCGCTAATAATTTTGATCTATCTGTTAAGACGCTACATTGTTAATTATACAGTTTTCTATTGATCATTTGTTAAAAGAAAATTATACGAAACTAAATCCTTAATATCGTTTTTCATTCATGTACATACTATAAAACCACAAAATTGATAATTAGGTACACACCTGACACATTTTAATAGCAAGTGATAAATGTAACACAATAAATTTTCAATGGAATTACCATTTTTAAACATACATATAAAACTAAAGTTTTTAAGTTCCATACAACTAGGTATGTACAGTAAGCCATCTAAAAATTATTGTGTTACATTTTTACACGGCCGATGGTCATACACTAGTTACATGCACCTTACATCATTACCAAAAATGTTACACAAAAGATCATAACATTTTTCATTAGCTTGTGAAATCGAACTTTACCTTCGAATTCTTTCAAATATTTTGAGGAAATAAGATTGTTTGCCGTTCGCATCGTTGTTGCCCAAAGCGTTGCGTTCGAAAATGCTAATTATTATAATCTTGAACTACTTTTAGATAAAGAGCAGATTCCTAGGCACGCCGGAGGCACTCGACCGCGGATATTGTTATCGAATCATTGTTTTGGTAATGATTAATCAGGCATGTTGGACACTGATCCGAGAGATGAGGTCACGCGGTCTGGGAGTCGTCACGCGGCGCCCACGGCCTCGCGATTTTCGTCAACTTGTGCAACCAAAATCCGCACCTGCCATACAAAAGTTACTAACGATTAAACCACTAAAATTGACCAATAACCTAGTGGAGTTATGGTCATTGTCACGCGAAGGAAAGTGTTCGTACAATGGTCAACGGTCGTAATGTATTCAGTTCTAATTGAGTTGGCTTGAGCCTCCATGATTCACGCACAGACGGATTAAAAAACAACGTGATCCACTCCGGGGAGTGTGAAGAGCTCGGAAAAGTGAAGGCAGGCAAACAAGAGCCGATGCAACGGATCCATTGAGCGCTGGGAGCATAATTTTTATGAATACCCGAGCGGACCGGTCCGCCACCGGCGACGCCGCATAGAGTTCATTGAATGAGTGGTCGTGCGTTTGTTGACATTCCCGAAAACCTGCCCGCCCGGAATAGCTGTGTATCGGGCTCCCGATGGATGGACACCGACCGAAATAGACACCCGCACTTCTACTAAATGCCGTTTTCGGAGTTCAATGCGTACACCTCGCCTATTTTTTGAGGATGAGCGGGATTACGTGTAGGAAATAGTGGCCGTTGTGTCATCGGCGCCCTGATTATTGCGTTGGAGATTCATCAATGATTTCAGGTGTATTTCTAGTGAATGATAGCTCTGCGCCTGAGCAGTTTGAGTCAGTTTTCTAAGAGCATGACTCAATTTTATAATAAAAATAATGCTAGCACTTATGGATAAAAATGTTGCTTCTAATGTAAAAATTGGCAACTAAAGTCATAACTTCTGGTTAAATACCTAAATCATTGAAGTGAAAACACTGCTTAGAGATGCAGCGAGTAGATAACACTTTAATGGCCTAACATTTCGGCGGTTATTCATGTATGAAGACATTAATCATGATAAGAGACAAATTAAGAATCAGGGTACCTAATTATGTTCTAGATTTACTACTTAAACATGCGCATATTTTAGTTGACGAAGTGTACTAACAATTACATTTTTATTTCTGTGTTTATAGGATTTATTTTTTATATAGGTTACAACACTAGGTATTCTTACTTGAATGGCTATTGGGGTGTGATTTTTTACTGAGTTAAAATTGAGCGGTTAAAGTAAACTGAATTTTACATCACCATTAGCGTATGAATGAAGCAAGGAAGCAAATTATTTTGATGGATTTAATAGTCACACTCAGCAGAGATAGATCTAACCATCCTCAATAACACAAAACTCGATGCAAGAAAAGTTCCGGAACTAAACTCGTTCTAGCTCCTTTTAACATTGCGTGTTAGAACGGGATGGCATGAGCTTTAGTACTGAAACTTGGATCGTGTTTTGTCATAAGCCCCCTTATTGCGACACGCGATCTAAGAAAAAATCAGGATCTATTACTTCTTCCTGCTTCTTTTAACATTGCGTGTTGGAACGGGATGGCATGAGCTTTAATACGGTAATAAATAACTTAACATCGATTTTGTAATAAAGTGGAAGGTGGCTTAAGTTTAATCATGAAAATCTTTCATTGATATAAAACCTCACCCTACCTACCCCGTTCTCTACAATCAAGGAAATTATAAGTTAACTACCTATTACAAAGTAGGTACTTCCGAATCCAGCTGCGACTTCATTACGCCTCAGCCTGCCACAGACAAGCATTAGTTAGCAGTTAGCACCATTTCAATTACTAATCAAACAAACGACTAAGTAAAGCGAAAGTAGATAAGTACTTTCAACAACAATTAGATAGTGGATAGACGTAAGCAAAACCCTGTGAATGAAAACGTCAACTCAAGGCGAGCTACACAATCACGACGCAAACGCATCCACAGGCCGCGCCGACCAACCAGCTTCCACAGACCTTCCTCGCCTCCTCCAGCTAGCGAGACTACAGGTCTCACCGGAGGGGGACTGTGGAGCCGAGGGGTCTACGACCCTGGTCGTGGGTACAGACGGTACGACGCGCGGCCTACGCCACTTCTGATATGGTCATCCGAATCTCTTAGTGGTCATTGGGCCAATTAAGATGCCTACGTGCCGTCCCACTTGTCATTAGGTACATCGCGAAAATCTTCCTGATGGAGTCCGCTGCACAGCGGCATGCCATCTCGGGCCTCATAGGCCGTCTCGCTCGGATGGCGTAGGTGGGAGCGGGATGGTAGACTAATTGAGTAAAGAATTTTTCGAGTCGAGTTGTGCTCGGTTGTTACGATTTTGAGGCTACGTAATGTTGTCATCTTGTATTTAGGGACATGCTTCTCCTGCAGCAAATATACTTAAACTTTGCTGTATGTACTTACGCTTTGTTCTTATGAATATTGATGGCGGGTATGCGTATGCGCCAGTTGTATTGTAATACATAGGTATGTAATTAACCCACTGTTCTCTAACATTATCTGAGCTGATGGCGACTATCTGGAGCCGGTAACGCTAGCGATACTGCCTCATTCATTTATTTCATAGGTGACACTTTGATATACTTACTTACAAGTTCTTGTGTTAGGTTACTTTATAATCAAATTCATTCGCATCACTTGGTATTTACGAGTATTACAATGCAACAATATCTGCAAACTACACAATCATGTTATGTATTAGAAAGTTGTAATTGACAATCTTACATTTTAGGTATAAAATATCAAAACGCTGGAAAAACTGATTTAAAACTTACTTAACTTACGGATCACCTGATGGTAAGCGATGGCCGCCGCCCATAGACAACTGCAACACCAGTAGAGTCACAAGTGCGCTGGCAACCTTTAACCCCCTTTCCCCCAATTGGGCCTCCGGTGCCCTCACTCGACGAAACACAGCGTAGGCGCTGCTTCACGCCCGTGATATCACTCAGGTCGAGCCGGCCCATTCATGCCGTAACGTGGCTCTCTTACGGTTAAATGTGTGAATATCGCTTGGTCCCAACTACTGCATAAGTCTGGCTTATTACTGTATTTCCTTTACATTTAACTAGGTAGACACATTAAACGTTTCCCTAATGTGTATATATGTATACCTACATATTCTCTTGAGAAAAGGTACAATCCCTAAGTGGGGATTTACCATGGCGGCTCTACAATAGCAATTGCGAGTGATGACTATGATTAAATTTCACAACTTATATTATTCGTCCATAATACATAAGGTTACTATTAAAAAGGGGTTTGAATAGTTGGCGTGCGAGTTGAAAGCAACAATCTCCCATACTTTGAGTGCCTATTATACCTAAGGAGGGTGACAGCATGTTACTTTTATCTGTTATTATAAAATGTTATATTTTATTTGTTATTTTATCAACAGAAAACAAGTCCAATAGGGGGGAAAGTGGGTTAAAGGTTGGCAGCGCAATTGACTCTACCCGTGTTGCAGGTGATTGCTACCGCCCCTGTGGGCGGCGGCAATCGCTTACCATCAGGTGATCCGCCAGCTCGTCCACCACCAATCACATAAAAAAAAATGTATAATTTACTTTGCATTCATTTTCAGATCCAGGTTCGACTCTACTAAGTGTTAAAGTAAATCGTGGTGATTAAGCGTGATCATCATCATGTATCGATGACTTGATTTGTTGCCCCTGCAGCATCAGGACAGTAAAAGCAGCTACACCGACACCTATTCCTCAATATTAGGGTGAGTGCTTATAAAATTATTTTATTTCAATACTTTGTTTTTACTTTCCAACCTTCCATATTCATGGCGAGGAAGGAAGGCATTGTTACAATATTTACCGTCAAACTTCCAATTTACGTCAAATCGATAGTGTGTTTCTATATACATAGGAAGCTAGCAGTCGCTGATATGGGCCAAAATTGGCAGCTCCTAATTCATTAGTTTCTTTTATCATCACATAAGTGATAGGTGGCAGTCGAGCAGACGGATTACTTGATGGTAAGCGATTACCGCCGCCAATAGACACCCGCAACACCAGTGGAGTCACAAAGTGCGCTGCCAACCTTTAACCACCTGTTTCCCCGATTGAGCCTCCACGTCTATTTCTGAGAGTGAGTAATGGTACAGGAGTACAATCACTCACTCTCAGAAATAGCACAGGCGCTGCTTCATGCTGGTCTTCTGTGATTACCTCATAACACACCGGTCGAGCCTTCATGTTGAAGCGTGGTTCTTCCACAATAATTCATTTAACACTACAATATTCCCTCCAAATACTTTCATCATCTCCCTAACCTGTTCCCAGATTATCTGGGGTCGGCGCAGTATGTTTTCTTCTTCCATTCGTCGATAATATTCCCAATACTTTAACCATTTATTAACCAGTATTAATACAAAGCATTACCGTCACCTGTGCTCTGTCAGAAGCCCATCTTCCAGTCGAGTGGCCCTTCCTGCGCAGATGGCGGCGCGTGCGGCGGTCCCGTGCCTGCGCCATAGACTATGCCGGGCAAAGCGGACGGAAAGATGACACGTTCGATATGGGCCCTTTGCGGTCGTTTAGGGAACCAAATGGGGGGTTTATGCATTTAAAGTTTAGCGGTATGGTAGCCATTTTTTATGATATAGGCAGATGAACAGATGGATCACCTGATGGTAGGTTAATGGATAAGAAAGCCTCTTCCAGCGGAAAGGTCGTGGTTCGAATCCGAGTATGTACCTTTGGATTATTCAAATCTATATGCGTAATTTTAATGTTAGCTCCTACATTGTAGGAAAATATGAAGAAACTTGCTAATTTCGGATTGTTTCTGTAATGTGTAACCATATTATCTGTTGTCTACGTCTGATTCCCCTGTTAAAGGGTAGGTCAGACAGTAGTCGCCTCAATGTATTTTTTTACCAAACTCAGCCATAAATGTCGCTGTTACGGGGAAAGTAGTGGAACAGCACCGAGGACATCAAGGCATTACAACATATGAACAGGACCGAATCATAGTAAATGCTGCATATATGACCTAGTGATCTTCAAGAAAAGGCTTATTCCTTCCATAAGAGCCGGCAACGCATTTGTGATGCCTCAGGTGTTGCAGATGTCCATGGGCGGCGGTGATCACTTACCATCAGAGTGAGCCGTCAATCTTTGTCCGCTATAATTGTAAAAAAAATGTAACCGTGATGCAATTTGTACAGAGTATGGTTTGCTGGGAAGCGGTCAAACTATGAGAAGACATCCACGACGTATGTCCCGTCGTTATTATGACAATATGACAAGGATAATATCTTACTACAAGTTGGTATCGTGGACTACCGCAATATTTCTCACACAAGTTAAGATCTGCGCAACAATAAGCACTAAAGTGCTATCTGATTCAGATTTCATTAGCTTGATTTCATAATGAATGCTATTTTCAGTAATTATAACGAAATTTAATTAACTTACCTAATTGAGTTCGAGTCATCATAAAGTGGGAGTAGCAGTGTTAGCACTCATTTTTCAATTTTGGGAATAGTGGCGGTGATAGGTGGCAGACTAGCTGTCGGCTCACCAGATGGTCAGCGATTGCCACTCGCGATTCTAGGGAGTCACAAGTGCGCTGCATACCTTTTAACCCCATCGTCAGAATTGGTCGAGGATGATTGTCGGTGCCTCGGCAAGCTCGTTAAGATGTTGGTCCTGCGCCTGATCTCTCTTCGGTCGTGTTACACTGGTGTCCCATCGAATTAAGAGGGTAAAGGAATAGAGATTGCACCTGTGTTAGGGCACACATTTGAGCCCCATAATATATCCTGTGTACGTGGCTGATCTTTAAGAATGGCCGCCATATCAGAATATCGGTAGAAGGATTATTTGAGCCTTTCATTAGAGAAATATTCCGAAATGATTCTCCTAGATTCCTCACCATGTTCCTCATCACCGAGGCTAGTGGGTGCTGTCTGTACAGACAGCCACACACCAGGTTTCCACAAACTGTAAAATTTCCGCATTGATTCAACTTAACTGGTTTGACAGTAAGATGAGAGTCGATTGAAGAAAGGTAGTTTTGTATACTTCGCTGTACGTACTAAGTGATTTTTCATTTATATTTTTTGCATGTTTGCGCCGCGAGTCCTCTCTGGCGTGTTACTCTATGGCACATCCATCAGTTTTTGAGTGCTCCAACCAGTTGCGGAACAGGGTGGGCCTCTCAAAAACGGTGCACGTGTCCCGGTGCATTGTGCAATGTGCAACGACCATCGAGCACCATCCAACTCCTGATTAGCTGCACAAAGTTAACCCTTGCCGTTCATTTATGAAAGTTTAACCGACTTTGCAGCTTAAATTTAGAGTTGTAGAATTCAATATCGTTTTGTGGAATTGGGTTATTAAGTTTGTTGTTGAAGTAATTAGCAAAGTTTTAAGTGCATTTTGTGAATTGAAATTTATGCCATTTTGGGCTCTTATGCTTTAGTTTTAGCGTCTTTTTCGGTTTTCAAAATCGTTCGGAGGTGTCTATGTTAAGCTGGTTTTGAGTTTTTAAAAAAGTTATAATTTTTATAGCGTGACTTATCTGGTTGAAATTGTTGAACTAAGTAATCGATGCACTGGAGTGAGATCGCAACTGATCTTTTTTATGTGATAGGTGGCAGACGAGTAGACGGATCAACTGATGGTAAGCGATAGCCCATAGATACCCGAAACACTAGTGGAGTCACAAGTGTGCTGCCAACATTTTTTTAACTTTTCCCCCGATTGGGCCTCAGCTCCGTGAAGGCGCTGCTTCACGGTCTTCTGTGAGGTCGTGGTATCACTACGGTCGAGCCGGCCCGACCCATTCATGCCGAAGCGTGTCTCGATGTAGCATGATGTCGATTAGTCATTTATACTATCATTTAACTTTGCTGTCTTGATGGAACTATTATTGACTAAAGCCCTCTATATTATTCTGTGACTAAAGGTCGGAGGTTAAAATAGAATACGCGGATTCCAAACTAGATGATGGAAGGGTTGCAAGTGACCTTGTTGGCGCTATATATTTAGCATGTCGTTTTTATTGACTACTTGTCACAGACAGGCTGTTTGTACATACATAGTTTATATATCCCCTAGCGGTTGTAGGTAACGGTCATATGATGTTGTTTATGTCTGTTATCTCGTGTACGAGCAAGAAAAAGATCAGATTATCATTATAGTTTCATAATTGTTACTCGTTTTATGAGTCACACACTCTTTCAGTATTTAGAACTTGGCGCTTACGCACTGGTGTATTTGTGACATTTAGCTCCTTTTAACCACGTCTTCTATTAAACGTTATGAAGTTCTGAACAACATATTTTGTTCTACAACTTTTGGAAATCTATAGAAGGCTTCCCGTTCCTAGGCAAAAGTGAACAACTCACAAGACCGCCTTTGTATGAAATGAAAAGTAGAATATTTTTTGTGTTTTCCCAAAAATCGGTCTCGATTACGCGCAAGTGTTTCGTCTTTTTAGATTACATTGACCCTTGTAGTTATCTACTCAAGGTAGCTCGTTATAAATGGTATAGAAGGTAATGGTGATTACACAATTGACTATTTACATTACCTATCACATTTGTTCATTATTTAGGTCATAGGTACTACTCACCTACAATCATGGTATGAATAAAGTACTTATAATATGTCTTCGTAAGCGACGCTTTTATGAATGGTTTCTTGGAAGTGTCCAAGAATGTCGGGAAGCAAGGATATCCTCAAGTGGTCGCTACCTGTGACCTCTGCCTGAATAGGATAATTGCTTCTAGTCTAGCGTCTGCGAATTTAATATGCAGACGTCCTATATCTGTGACTATTACGACGTAGATATACCTACTTTGACATGTGGTTTGTGATCACAAATCAAATCAAGCCTAATCCTATCATAGTAGCGATAACTTGATTTCTATGACTGGCAGCCTTTGCCCTGCAGTGGGACAGTGATACTTTACTTCCCAATTAGGTCAATTTATGAGATGTAGCATGAATGTAATATTTATTACTGGCTTTTGTATTCTACGGTGACAGACAGACTCTCACGGGTCGTAACGCTATGCCAGCAAGCCGTCCATAGCAAACACACGCTGAGCTTAATTCGAAGCTCCCATACGAAGCTGCCTTCCGCGTTATTTTAGCTGCACAATCACGAAGAAGCGCCATTCCATTTCTCTAAACCTAAACTGCGCATTTGAAATAGTGTTGCCATATTAGCACTTTTAGTGCTAGATCTAGCACTATTTTTATTAATGTGACGCCAAGTTTTTATATTTGGCATTTCTTTGAGCAGGTACAGTGGAGTGGCATCGTGAACTTGTTAGGTGTTTTAGCTGATTAAGCATAATATTTATTAGTCCATCAGAACTTCTTCTTCATAAGCTTTCGCTAACTAATAATTTGGTGTAGGCCTTTTTCATTTCTTCACGTTTTTATATCTCTGAGCAAGGGGTCAGTTTCGTGTGATTATATTCATTATTACTACTATTCATAAAACCATGTTTTGCGATACCTATGTATCTATTTTCGATAAGTATCTTTTTGGTCCCATGACCGGTAGTAGCCAATCAGTTAACAACCAATAGTACTGCTTTTCGGCAATGCAACCTGCCCATTTCTCGCTCTTCTCTTCTTAGGTCTTTGCTCTGTTGTCTGAGCCATCTTGTTCGACTTTCGGTTACTCACGGTTGCAATACCTATCGAACTTCTCTCTACTATCCCTCGCGTTAATCAGTTTATGTATTACCTCAATGCTATAATATTCTGCGCTAACAGTAAACATCACAAGTTTTGGGAATTGCTAAAAGCCCACTAAGGAAAAAATACAATCACGTTATCATTCCCCATTTCACACACGTTGTGTTTGTATTATTTTTCTCTTTCTAGTTTCCAAATCAACAGCGTTTGGAAGCACTTAATCTAGCACTTTTTCTCATGGCACCCAGCGCCATTCGCTTCGAGCTGGCAACACTGGTTCGAATGGAAACAATTTCTCTAGAAGACGCGCGGCGTGGGAGCCATTGTGAGTCGGAAGGCGGCTCGTTATCGGCGGGATTTAAATAATCTTACTGTCGCACTCGTTTTAATCAACTTTAAATTAATTTAGAAAGGGACAGAGAACCTGTATGAGGTTGTTAGGTGAGTAAGGATGGTGGTAGTATAACGGTCACCCTCTCCTGATAATTTTTAGTCCGAATGCTTTCCACAACTAATAAGTACTGGCTAATAATCACCGTGGGAGAGTCAAGCTTTAGCATTAATAGGCTGCCTCAACCGGAATGATACCCCGACCTCACTGAAGACCGGCGTGAAGCAGCGCCTGCGCTGTGTTTGTGTCTGGTACCCTCACGCACTCGACAGTGAGGGTACTGGATGCTCAATTTGTTGGAAAGGGGGTTAAAGGTTGTCAGCGCACTTGTAACCATTGGTATTGTCCAGTTGTCCATTGGTGTTGCGGGTGTCTAAGGACGGCGGCACTCGCTTACCATCAGGTGACCCGTATGTTCGTCTGCCAACTAACACAAAACAAAAATGTTAAAAAACTATGAAAAATATACCGTCTGTTTGCGAATATTTGACGAAATGTAAAATTCGTCAAGGGAATTTCATAGAGTTTGGTTGCTCCGTCGGCATGCGTACTTTTTATTTATGAAGCCTCAATTTCGGTTTCAAATAGCTCTATCAACTTTCGACTAAATAACCGTAAAACCGTGGAGTGATCTGCATGATGCCCGACCAGAACTCGATCGCGTTATACTCCGCCGTCGAGACGATAATCGAGACGAATCGATACAGTTTGTTTGGCTATCATCAAAATATCGATAATATTTTTTTGCCAATGACTTGTTTTTTAACTTGTTGTTTAGAATCCGAACACCTTTTGATTTTTAAAATCTATGTGCGTCTTTCATGTGATGGCAGGTGGAGTAAGCTCCTTACCGAATGGTGCCCTAGAATAGGTAAACGAAATCCTGGTCGTCCAGCGTCACAATGGGTCGATGATATTTCCAAAATAGGAGGTCCTACTTGGATCCGACCAGTTCAGGACCGGGTACATTGGCGAACAAGAAAAGAGACCCATGCTCAGCAGTGGGTACTTCCGGGCTGATGATGATGATGTTGTGCGTATTTGATAGAAAATTTAAATTCCAAATATGACAAATAACGTCATCTCTCTTTTAAATCTCTTTTAAAAATGGAGCCTTCATTCGCGGCGACACTTAACACTCAATCCATACTAATATTATAAATGCGAAAGTAACTCTGTCTGTCTGTCTGTTACTCTTTCACGCCAAAACTACTGGATTTAAATGAAATTTGGTATACAGATGATCTAGACCCTGAGAAAGGACATAGGCTTTTATTGCGAAAAGGGGGTTGTAAGGGGTTAAAAGGGGGGTAAAAAGTTACTTTTCCACGCGGACGAAGTCGCGGGCGGCCGCTAGTAAGATATAATTCATCGAAAAATTTAATTGGTTCTCGCTCATAAATAATGGTTCTCGCTCATATGTTTTGACTTTTGGCAGATAAGGTTCAAAATCATGAGGCAACTATTTTCCCATTGCCTTATCTAGGGGTAACGCGTTCAATCGTAGTCTCTCATGGGTCTATCTCATAAAAAATATTCTCCTACAGAGAATAACCCCGAAGCTATAGGCCACGCAGCGGCCACCAGCCAATGAATGGCTCATGACAATCGCTGACCGAAGTTATAAACAAACAGCAGTCCATATTGTCTCTTTGTTTGTTTATGTTTTCCGAACTATTGTCTGCGCGTAAACAGGTCGCCAACACGAGGAATTTCAATTGAACCCTTATTTAGAATGGTCAGAGGCATTTATCATACAATTTTTTGCAAAAACAAATTTTCTTTTCAGCTCTGTTTATTTTATAGTATAATATTTATATTAAAAACGCTTTTCAGATGAGCAATTCAATAGACTTCTTACCTAAGTGGACGCGTGGACAACGAGAGAATGGAAATCTTTGGATTGACCTAAAATACAATAATTTAAAATGTATCTTCTTCTATATTATACTACCCACGGTAAACTCTATTGTAAAGTCTACTTAGATTCTATCTAAAATATAACAGGCAGTGCCAAATGTCTTGCTGGTATAGTATAAATGGCCCTCATTCAGCGTAAGTCATGGTGCAAAAAATTTCATAGTTGAAAAAGTTTACGTTGATGAGTTGTTAAACTTTTCCACGACTCACGTGACTCCGTCTCTCACACACAAGGTTTAGAAATCTAGATTCCTTCTGCGTATACGCAACATGTGTTCTGTTATCTAACATCGCATCGACTACTTTGCTAATGTTATGCTATATATTATGCTAACTCCTAATATAGACGCCACTTCTGAGGCAGCGCTTAAGGGGACGCATAACCTAGGAAATACAAACCCCTTTATTACAAAACGGAGACAAAGTTAGTCATGGTTTAAAAAAGAGGTTGTCACTCTTATAAAGAAGGAAAATAAGAGTGACGGCATCAGTTTAAAAACAAGACAAAAAATTGTGATCTAAAATTTTAGATCACAATTTTGTAATAATGTGGACTTTTACGATACGACACACGTGAGATTTTACAATGCATTCTCTTCCCTGGTATAAATTGTAGAGTTTGTCGGTTACTCGTCTATGGTGTAAACACCTGGAGACCTATTTTTGAATTTTTGCTTCGTCCAAACAAAATTACTCGTTTTGCAAGTCACGTCGTCGCGTGAGTCGCATGATTCATAATTTTCCCTATTTTTGAAATCACTCGCTTAGTGTGTCGCCAATCTTGTCAAAGTATAGTGTTAACTCGTTAATATTTGACGTGTGTTTGACGTAAATGCGTCCACTCGCCTCACGGAAACGAGTGGTTTGCACCACTCGTTGCAAATCGCTCATTTTCGGATGATTCAAAAATTAGTTTCGGTTGAAGACGAATCGCATTGACGGCTGTCACTCCAAAATACACCATCCGCCAAAGCTGCTGCAGCAGCAGCTGATTTTCATACAAACGTGGTCATTTCGAATACTTCAGATATTTTACAGACATTAAAACACATCTGATGCTATGATCATCATTTTATTTCATTCATTTACTAATATGTACTACAGTCTTCCTCGTTGGTCTAGTGGTTTAAGTACCGGGTCGTGATCTCGGGGTTCCGGGTTCGATTCCGAGAATTTTTCCAACATAGCTCGGGTTAGTGAGCGTCAATTCGCATTAAGCGTGGTAGTAAGCCTAATCCCATCATAGTAGCGATGATTTGATTTCTATGATGGAGGCCTTTGCCCTGTGGGGGGACGGGTTAGGGGAAAACTCGCCCGAAAAAAACTAAACTAAACGAAAAAACATTTGTGAAGTTAGCTTAGAGCAGTGACGAGCAAATAAATCTTGAAATTCTTGGCAGAGTTTTTTTCGGGCGAGTTTTCCCCTAACCTAGTCAGCCATACCTACTTTAGGTTACCATAAACCTGTCAAATTTCCTCAATCGATATTCAACCTAATGTGTACGACAATTAGATGATAGTCGATTGAAGTTTGACAGTTTTGTATACTCTGATGTGTGGCTGTACGTACATATGCTGTAACTTAAGTAGTTTTTCTTTTACCATTTGCTGTGGCTTGAGCTTGGCGTCTTTCTTTAAATAAAATGGTATTTTAGTTTCATTACGATTACACAGAACAAACACGATGCAACATTGTACTATTGATATCCCGTTCAGTCATTCATACTTGACACCTGAGGTTCCCTTTGGGCAGTTTTATTGCGTCCATTACGAGCTATCTAAGACGCGTCGGTTTCGTGTTGCAGCCTCTATGCAGAAGTGGAGCGTGGGCCGGGGTAGAGTTGCTAACTTATCGACGTTTTCAACATCGATAGTTGCGTATTTTGAAATCAGTTTTTATTTTACGACAGACAAGTATTTGATGTTAAGCGAAGATGAGGTCTAAGGTGGCCATGCCATGCTTGGAGTTAAAATATCGACAGTTTTAATAAAACTGAGGACTGAGTATTATTGAGATCACTTTAGCTAGCTTAAGTTTAAGACAAAGCCAGATAACAACGCCGGGTAACCATTTTTTTTTTATTTTATGGTTTTTTTTATTGAAGAGCAGAGCTTTTTTTACTCTATAGAAAATCTCAACTCTAGAGGAGTTCAGAATATCTTTAGGGGTTACTTTTGTCGTGCAATATTTTTCTAGAGTTATTTTTTATTGTACCTACTGTATACACTATGGATGCAATAAAGATATTGAGTATTGAGTATTTTTCATTTGCCGTAGGTATAATATTATTATATTATTCCTATCTGGGTCATTGTCAAAAACCTGCCTAAATTTGTTACGACTGTATAATTTCCAAAGTTATACTAATAAATATTATTAATTAACGATTTCTTGCAGTTTATATCAGTGCCAATTCATGTATAAATGTTTAATTGAAAGAAACAAAATATTTTAATTATTATGATTTTATTTAGCCATAAAAGTCCGTTTCGGTGATCTGTTACGAATCGGGGAATGCCAATTAGTACTAGTAATACACACAAAATATGGCCTGAATTAAGTAGCTGTTAGTTGTTATTTGATTTATATATTCTTAAGATTGTATGTGAACATTTTTGCCTATATCGATATCAGTTTGGAAAAAATATTTAATATTGTCACATGTTACGGAGACACCAAGTCTTTTCGGTAGTCCAAAAATATGAGTATGAAAGGTGAAATAATTTGAAATTGTGAATTCAGCCCCAACGTCAAATACCAAAATCAGTATCCAAATGTATTTTGTCAGCCATCTTTAGTCTATGTGCACGATCAACGCAAAGGCAGTGTTTTGTTTACCGAAAATTGCTAATTTGTCAAACCTCGTCGGGTCTTTTCGGTTGTTAAACAAACTTGGTAAGCAATGTTTCATTAATGAATAAAGTGGCTAGCGCATGTGGCAGAAGGGATAGTAATACAAATATAGTGAGATTTTGTTCCTAATCCATACTAATATTATAAATGCGAAAGTAACTCTGTCTGTCTGTCTGTCTGTCTGTCTGTTACTCTTTCACGCCAAAACTACTCAACGGATTTGAATGAAATTTGGTATACAGATAGTCTAGACCCTGAGAAAGGACATAGGCTACTTTTTATTGCGAAAAGGGGGTTGTGAGGGGTTGAAAGGGGGGGGTAAAAAGTTACTTTTCCACGCGGACGAAGTCGCGGGCGGCCGCTAGTGTCTAAATATTTCGCGCCAGCTCGATTTTGCAATAAAATTTCCATTCGGTGATCATCTTTTCGGTGGTCACAGATGACACAGATCATGCTGTACTACTTATATCAAAAAATACCCGGCACGTTCCTGTCTTGATCTGCGCGCATCTGCGCGCCTCTCATCTCATGTTAAATGCAAATTTTTTGATCACCAAAATGTCTATTCGGTGATCCGTAAGAATTTTTTGCTTATTTTATTAATGTATATTCTTTTTTGCGTTGTAACTGATTTAAATAAGAGAAGAGGCTGTGAAAAGTTAATGTGTGATAACGGTTTCAATTAATACGGATACCAATTGTTATTAAATGTTAAGTTGTTCTTTTCAGTGATCACTGGGGTCTTTTCGGTGGCCCCAAAAAAACTTATTTTGTTCCATATTACCCAAAAAAATAAAAACCGGCCAAGTGCGAGTCGGGCTCGCGCACAAAGGGTTCCGTAGCAGCAAATAAAGGTTCAGCCATCGTTTTCAGTGTAAGCACAATAACTTAACCAAAATTACAGTTAAATCAACCTATCTCAAAAACTATAAGAGATACTTTGATCAAACCAAAAATCGTTGAAAGAGTTAATTAGCATGCATCACCTCTATTTTTTTTAGAATTTTATACCCCGTAGTTATAAAAATAGAGGGGGGGGGACATACTTTTACGACTTTGAGAGCTGATATCTCAAAAACCGTTCACTTTAAGAAAAATGTTTTTTAGAAAACTTTATATCATTTTAAAAGACCTTTCCATTGATACCCCACACGGGTATGTACATCGAAAAAAAAAATTTCATCCCTCAGTTACATGTATGGGGGGCCCCACCCCCAATTCTTTTTTTTACTATTTAGTGTCATATTTTTGTAGCGGTTCATACAACACATATTCCCATCAAATTTCATCACTGTAGTACTTATAGTTTTCCGAGTAAATCGGCTGTGACAGACGGACAGACGGACAGACGGACATGACGAAACTATAAGGGTTCCGTTTTTGCCATTTTGGCTACGGAACCCTAAAAACGATCTGATTTGTTTATTACTTTATAATTAACATTAAAGTACTTATAGAAAATTAATAAAACTCGTCCCAATTAAACATTTTTTTATTTTTTATCATCGTAGTCGTAATTTGACAATGGCCCATCTATCTTCTATCTATTTATAAAGAGGTTAAATCTATAGACCACGACAAATATTTCAGGTAAACCGAAAAAACAACCTTGTGCCTTCTATTGATACAATGTTCTTTTGCCAGATATCATATAAAAAGTGTTTTAATGAATTTCATTTGCTACTCTGTTCGTTTCTTGGCAGTCGATTGACTTTCACTCAACTTGGTCATCTTTGCCTTTTATTTCGCTTGCTTGAATATCGATAGCCCCTCTAACACAACACTAGACACGATGTAGATGGCCTGATGACGTCACAAACAAGACCACATTGTGACGTCATACATCGTCTGCACGTGGTGTATGGGAAATGAGGAATTTTCTTTTTTATTATCAACTTGCTAGTTTCGTGGCATTAGTTACTTGAGGACAAAATCATTGAAGAAAATGTTGTTCAGATTTTTTAGTAGAACACGTGATTAAAGGGATGTAAATGTCAACAGATGCACCCTGTATGAATTTCATAAGAAGACAACATTACACTTACAAACCTAGCTTGAAAGACAGCCGTTAAGAAGTGTCAAATTCTAAACATTTCTCAATTTGTTCTCTTTCTAACGTATGACTCCGTCCTGCTGTCTTCCGTATTCTCATTAAAAAAAAAATAATACATTTTTGGCATTTTAAATTAAAAAGACACACAGAATTGTCGCATTATGCATAAGGATGCAGAACTTGAATTGAGTCACAAATCGGCCATTTCCCCAATTTTCTCGTGCCAAAATCTTACTGATTCACAGTGGAAGAAGGCAAAACGGCGGTATCCTGCTTACTACAATTGCGGTAACTGCTCCCGCGCATGTATGACAAGCCCGCCAAGATGGCCGCGCCCACAGATTAGGTACATACATAAACTAGATTTAGGAATCCGGGAAACGGCTGACAGCTCGTCGCCATCAATAAAATAAAATAAAACCACAGTAATAGTACCTATACTCTGATTCATAATCATATGAATGTCAAAACATTTAATCTACCACTGGTTTGGAACGTCGATTTCTACTGAGGAGACACTAGCAAGAAACCAGTAGTTACTCTTTTCAAATAGTTATAAAGTTACAGTTTCATTTGAGCAAAATAAATACAATAATCCAAGGAAATAGACTACCTACTATGTAACATAAATAATTCATCGACATTATGCAAGCTCCCTAGTATCATGACAATCAATGAATACTAAACGGAACCGCAACGTCAACACCATAGCCTATTCAACGATCTGTTCCATTCACGAAAATAATGAATACATACAACCTCATTCAAGAATTAGCACAAAGCCTTTTTAATACTTTGTCTCGACCCATCAATGAAATCCGTGCGAAAGCTACAACTTTAATCTTTCGCTTGTTTTTGTTTTCCATAAACAATAGTTTAACACCTGCGGACTTTATGGCCAATTGGGTAATTCTTTGTGTTATCTGTGGGAACCAATGCTCGGAAAAGGAACTCTTTTGATGTCACTTCTGTTTTAGGGCAGGTTTGCAGGTAATGTAATTTTTCCCACGGTGATGGGCGTTGGGCAGTCGCAGGAGGTCTACGGTAAAATACAAGTATTCGTCAAAAACATTTTAATGATTGCTAGTGAATCAACTTTGACAATGGTAACCAGTGGTAACAATAATAACGTAGCGTTAATACTATCACCTATATATAGCTTTGAAAACTACTATATACGTCCATGACTATCACATAAAAAAACCTGATTTCGTATTACAAAGTACTTTAAGCACTTGTGTTACAAATATCAAACAACAGAGGGTCACAAAATTATACACCCTGACCCCCAGACAAACACAAGTTTTCATTTCATGAATGTTTGTCGAGGGTGAGGATCGAGCCCACCTTTGGCGTATGAGGCAGGGTCACTAGCTCACTTCCAAATGCGCAATGCGGACAGTCAGGTATGATGATTTACGGGGTCAAACAAAGTATGAATTATCCCGTTTGTAGCAATGTAAACGATCCTACTGGCCAATTCCACTTGACCCCATTTCCACCGCCTAGTTATGGCCGGGCAGTGGGCCGCTCACTGGGCCCACTTTGACGCACACCTAGAGCGCTGTATATTGCGTATGCGCAAGAATGATTGTCACGCATAGGAAATTGACAGCTAGAAAAATATAACCACATCCACACTATTTATAAAGCGGACAGGGCCTTTAGCTAAATCGATAAAGCAAAACACTGGCGCGATGTAATTAACGACCAGCGCCATCTATTGATACGTTGCGGGACTATTTCGCGCACTTAGGGTGAAGTCGGCCGGTATTCATTCCGACCAGACAAGTTATTCTATAAAACCAGACAGTGCCTTGCGCTGCCGAAGATTTCCTGGAGGAGACTTAGCACGCAGCTGCCCACCCCTCTGCGCTCCAGCAGAATGTAAGCGACTATTTGTCTTATGCTTTGCTCTGCATAGAGGGCTGTCTATGAAACCTAGATTAAATTGATGTTAAGACATTTAATTGGTAAGGACGCTAGAGTGGGGTCACTCTAAGCTTACTTACACTCTATCGTCCTTTAAGGGTTGGCTTTGAAACGTCTTAGCGGCGACCTCCCACATTGGCCTTTTTGGGCGTTGCGTCTACGCGGTTCAAAGAGGCTAGTACGGGGTCACTCTTTCTTGAAGCATGACATAATGTCTTACTAACTAGTGTAAACGTTGAATGGCGTCGTAGACAACCCTAGGCGGACTAGGAACCGCGTCACCCACACATTTCCTGCGATTTGGAGGAAGTGAAGTCATCGGCTCGCTCCACATCTCGCCGCGTTGCGAAACCAGCTACAACTTAATTTTACCTCTACTAACTCCAGGGTTTGCGTTAATTGAAGAATCTGAGAAAATATATACGGTACCCGTAAATATAAAGAGCGGGCAGGTTCGAGTCGCACTCGTCCGTAAAGGGTTCCGTAGCAGAAAGTAACATTAATTTTCATAATTGAGTTGATTTATGGAAGATTCTAACTAACTTAACTTTGATATAGATTTGTATATTTTTATTATAAATTTTATTTGATTAACGACCCCAAACAACACGACAAATGGTTTTTTTACTTTTGTTTGTGATCTTCTTCATAAATCTTAATTTTATTATTATTATGAGCCAGTCATGTCCCACTGCAGGGCAAGCCTCCCTACCCGTTTCCCATCTACTCCGGCCCTGGGCTACGGTAGACCAGTCTTTTTGAAAATCGTCGAGTTCATCACGCCATCCTCGCCTTAATGCCGTTCACAAAATATTTAATACCTATCCACTTAGTTTCAATAATATAGTTCTTACATTTACGGAAAAAAACGGCTGTGACATACGGACCTATCAAACAGACATAACCTACCTTCTCATGGTCCTTCCCACGTCCTTGGCATACGGACATATAGACAGAGAGACATGACGAAGCTACTAGAGTTCAATTTTTTGCTATTTGGATACGGAACCCTAAAAACTCCACCAGTTCAGGAAAATGACCGCAGTTTCCGCTTCTGATTTCCCGTAAATGAAAAAAAATGTCATGCAATTATGTTACGTGACCGCGCAGATACGCTTGTTCATAGTATTTGCAATTTGCACCTTAAAGTTTGGACAATCGACTTTTAATAGAGAATAATGGACATTTAACCAAGATTCAGTTGGTCTGGATTTAGGATGTACAAGGCTCGAGGCTTCTGACACAAAATAAAGACTCTGACACAGAAGGCTGACTGGCAACTAAGAGCTAAAAATATGTCATGTACTCACGCATGCGCACTAACAGGCAAAAACGCCTTTTCGACCACATTAATCCTAACTTATGACATAAGATTGTCGAACTGTCGAGGTCTGTGGTAGAGGCCACGCGCTTATGTACTCATGCCGGGCAACAACCCTAGCATATGTCAACGAGCTCTTCTAAATTCAAAATCAAGGCTAAGTCAGCCTTCTGTGTCAGAGTCTTTATTTTGTGCTTCTGATTCCTTTTGCCGCGAGCTCAGAGTTATTTACACACGGCTCGCCTCGTTTGTATGAAGCTAGACGACTCGGAAGTATTTTTTATTGTGTTCACTTTATGCCTGTATTGAGAATTTCTATATCTATTCTAATATTTCTTATGATCTCATTTTCCGGTTGAATTGTACAATACTAAGAGAGTGACGAATGGTGACATATGGGGAGTGAGTCAATGATTAGATTAAGTTAAAACTACTTAGGTAAAACTCTAGGTAAAGAAGTATTTGACACATTTTCAAAGTTAGTATGGTGCATTTTAGCGGGATATAGTTTCACTCTGTAATTCCGTTTCCGCATTTATCAGGGGGAGTAGGTACTCTGAGGAACTGTTTGATCTAATTCTTCGTAATTCTTATTCATCATCATTCATCATTTGGATGGTTGACGATGCGCTTTCCCTGCAAATTTCCTTCCACGAACCACAGTTTTGTGGAACGGTCTTAGGGACCTTCAAGAGAAGAGCGCAATTGTTTCTAAAAAGGCCGGAAACGCATCACCGACTTCTCTGGTCCGGCGGTGATACTTACCAACATGACGTGAACCGCTTGCTCGTTTGCCGCCTCTAGTAGGTATATAAAATAACGTAAAGTCGCAGGAGACCCCTTCTACATCAATGCTGCAAAAGCTATCTAAATACAAGGTGTGGCATTTCTTTGGGTGGCTCTCCCATAGTTCACGCGTATCCCGGGCTCCGAAGCAATAACTTAGGACGCTAGGTACTGATAAACCAAACATGGCTGCTAATCAGCATGCGGTCGAAACGCGCAAGTTCCGTAAAAAATGTACCGGTAAACGCTTTAACACCTAAAATAATGGACCTTTTTGTGACTGGCTGTAAAACAGTTCCGAAACTTTTTTCATTACTTGCTTTGTCTATGAATTAATTAGGTTTAACACCAAAAATAATGGACCTTTTTGTATCTGGCTGCAAAACAGTTTAGATCCTTTTTTCATTAGTTGCTTTGTCTATGAAACAGAAAGTTGCAACAGATGTTAGCTAATTCCCCGTAAACTAATTTACCTGGTCGGACCACAGCTTTACGCCCTTTTGTCTCACCACGTGCTAGTGTTAGGTGGCGCTCACTGATAACAGTCACCGTTGTACAAAGAAAGGGATTATGACACAGACATAACATAGATTAGCTTTTGTTTCAGACGGGCGAAGTTACTGGCTGGGTGTAATTTCTTTAACTGCTTTGAGTGATCCCAAACAGATGTTAGAGTTTTGTGTTCCGATGGTTTGGTCTACTGATAGTGTTAGTTGCAGTGTTTTCTTGTTAATCATGATATTTATCCAGGTAGGTACAGTCAGCGATTGTAACATCATCATTATCATTTCATGAGAGTTAGCAGAAAAAGTTTGGCACTCACTACTTGTGTTGCGGTGATCTTACATTTTGAAATACAGGAGCTGAGGGCTTAAAACGTATCGGACGTTACGAACCAACCGGAGTTCCCCTCCCTTTTGCGGCACCTTAGTTGGAATATTCTCATGCGTTATGGGACGGCTTCATTTTAAGCCACCTGAAACTCTACTCTTTACGTGAAAAAAAAAACAAAATACGTTTTTTTAATTATAGCGGACAAACTAGCTGACGGCACACTTTGAATATCACCGCCGCCCATGGACATTTGCAACACCATGCGTTGCAAACTCTTAAGGAACGAAAAGTTCTTCTCTTGAATGTCGAGACCTATTTGAGAATTTGGGATATTGTAAACAACACCATATCTCTCTCCATAGCTCTCTGAGGCTAGCCTACAGAGCATCGACCACCGCAGATGGGTGGCAAGCTCCTCTGTCTTCTATCGGATTCATTTCGGGGAGTGTGCGGAGGTTCTGCATAATTTGATCCCCCCCAAGCCCTGCCGAGGTCTCTTTTTCCCGACCACTATAATTTGGATATCTTTAAGGCAAGAGTGAACAGGCATCTTCTAGGCAAACGCGTGTCATCCTAGACCTCATCGTCACTTTCCATCAGGTGCGATTGTAGTCAAGCGTTGGCCTATAGTCTAATAAAAAAAAAATGCTGCCATCGGTGTTGGTATCCGTGGTGTCTTCGATAGATACGAGTACCTATTTAAATGATTTCCGATTGCACCTCTGCGCACAAACGGATTAGTCTCCAGCAATCCTTTGTTTGTGCGCACGCGGCGATAAGATACGATTGTGGGACACCAGTCCGGCCGTGGGAACTGCGCCGGCGCACCTGGCCGAGGTTTATAGCTTCAAAATACCATACAACAAACTCACCAGTAAATAATGCACTGCACTTAAAAACCCCGATACATATTCGGTTGAGACGCGACTCATGATCTTTCCGAAAACCGCGATATTCTCTCTAGATACCTACTGACTTACTAAGCTACCGATGTCTCCCTGGCCGGAGTTAACTGCTCCAATTAGTTGTGTCCATAAAACCGTAAAAAAAATGATGGTGCCACTCTGCTGCTAACGTCTTAGGGTATGGTAACCCCATTGGTTATAAAACATGGGCACTCCGTTAGTTTTTTTTTTAATAGTATAGGAAGGCAAACGAGCAAGCGGGTCACCTGATGGTAAGTGAACACCGCCGCCCATGGACATCAGCTACACCAGAAGGAGTGCGGATGCGTTGCCGGCCCTTTAGGAAGGTATAGGCTCGTTTCTTGAAGATCTTGAGTTCCACTAATATCCGTGGTCATGACTTTCTTGATGTGTTATAAACTTGGATTGCACCTATACCAACTGGATGAGCAGCGGTCTACTAGCTTTTGCTATTATTCTGTGTTTTACTCGAAGCGTCGAACCTTTTCCAAACGACATATTTTGCGAATTGAAATATTCCTACAGGAATATATACAACTTTTTAAAAGGCTGCCGATGCGACCTATCATGTTGCATCAGATGTCCATAGGCCGCTGTGGTCAGTTACCATCAGGTTATTCACTTGTTAGTTTGCCTCCCTTTCCATTCAGTAGACGTAAAGGTTTAAATGATAGTTGCTTATATTTCATGGTATACCAGCAAATTGATTGATACGACCCCAAAAATGTATAATTTAAAAAATGGCCCAGTTTCAAAAACTATTTCTTGGGCATGATCAAATCGGCTTTCTAGGTCGTTGAAGATGACAAATCTATTTATTTACTGTACGACTTTACATAAGTAGATTCGTTTCGTAAGATCCCAATCTCAACAGACGAAGTTTTAACTGGATTTTTATTCGAAATTTTACGGTCTTATTGAGAAACGTTTGGGTGCACTTTCATATTTCTTATTTAATAGATACTTAATATTGCTTTATATCGATTAACTGTCTTATTGTACTGAGCGTACTGTAGTAGTAATCTACGTAGCGCCTCTTTACTAGAATAACGTAACAAGTCTTAACAAACGTTGTTGGGACTTGTGACGTTATTCAAGTAAAGAGGGGATCGGTAGTGAAATTAGTCGTTTAGTCACTGTTGGATCGGTTTTGTAGGTTCTTCTAATCTTTATTGGGATTCACGTTGACGACTACTATGGGTAGTTTTATTTTCTCTTTTAAATCTCCAAATTGAAAGTAAATTGTAATCCAAACCTTTTCCTTATTTTTGATGTGAGATGCCAAAATGTCACTAAACAACCAATGACGTTGATGTTAGACCTCAGTCTAACAGTACGCCATCTAGCGGATTTTTCACACGCGATTTAATCCCATTAAGTACTACCTATGAATTAGGGTCCAAATTAAAACACTTCATTTTGTTTTCGGCCTCGACAGCATACCTGTCTTAAATATGGGAGAGCCACGCTTCGGCATGAATGGGCCGGCTCAACCGGAGTGATACCACTGCCTCACAGAAAACCGACGTGACTGTACTGTGTTTCGCCGAGTGAGTGAGGGTACCGGAGGCCCACCCGGATAAAAGGGGATAAAATGTTGGCAGCGCACTTGTAACTTCACCGGTGTTGCAAGTGTCCATGAGCGGCGGCAATTGCTTACCATCAGGTGATCCGCCTGCTCGTCTGCTACCTATAACATAAAAAAAAACCTACTAGCCTAGCTGTTAAACTACTGATGACATGGCTGTTGGGATCACTATTTCCATTCTGTATGGAATTGTGTATCTTTTTTTTATGTGATAGGTGACAGACGAGCAGACGGATCACCTGATATTAAGCAATGGCCGCCGCCCATAGACACCTGCAACACCAGTAGAGTCACAAGTGCGATGCCAACTTTTGACCCCCTTTCCCCCAATTGGGATCTAGAGTTTATAGGCTTTCTGCAATAAATATGACCATCTGTTCAGTGTTTAGTCTCATTCCACCTTTGGCTCAAACAAACGTAATTTAAATACTTTGTTAAAACTATTACCTTATCCGTCGATATTACTGAGTATAGTAAAGTAGGTGAAGAACACAGTTGGGTGACTTTTGTGGCAATATTTGCGATGAGCAAGTGACTTTAATCTGGCGTTAGTCACGGTATTAGCCGATAGTCGCCTGCGCGTCACGCAGGCTTTGTTTTGCGACAGAGCAAGTCATATCGATAGGCTGTGTACATTTGAGTAGAAATGCCTTTTAATTACATTTGTTGAATATTTCCCGGAATCCCGGAAATGAATGAAGGCCATCAAAAAGAGGAAGATTGAATACCTCGATCACGTGCTAAGACATGAGAGGTATAGTCTACTCCAACATATAATGATGGGAGATTTGATGGGAAAACCCAAATAGCATTTTATTCTCTTTAAAAGGCCACATTTAGTTCATTGATGATATCTTAGCATTAACAGAGGTCACACGTGGTACATTAGCTGTAATAAAGCGAGCATACCCACTTAAACCTGTGTAAGGAATCTATAGCGGTGTAAATGTAGCTTATTACGTAACTATTGGCGTTTTGCCAGGACACCATTGCTCTTCTAGTCAGCTTTCATTTTCATAGCTGAACAAAAACCTTATAAGATATGTAATTCGGCATGGGCTATTCAGAGGTTCACATGTACGCTGTTAGGTTGCTCGCATCGTAACACAACACCTGTGAACCTTTCTAGAGCTCACGTCAATATGATGGTACACGTGTGTAACTTTATACAAGGTCGCAACACTAATTTTGAGTTACAATAGTTCACTGTAGATGCAGACAATGACCACCATTTTTTTACTCTTAATAACCTATAATATTTTTATATTAAGTATGATTTTATCACTTATCACGAGTTTTCGTTATTTATTTTGTAGTTGATATTTAATTACAAACCCATGCAGTAATTTTAATGTCATTAAAACACAAATATGAAATATTGATTTGTTGGTCTCTGTTTATTTTGTTAAACTTATTTGATTATATTATAATATAGCATAGGCGCGTGAAAATTTTAACAATAAATGTGTATATTCTTTACGATAAATTTAAATTACCCCGTAAAATTAACACAACATCATATATAAACAGAGTGTACTTAAAATCAAATCACATCAAAATGGCTTCACAATCTCCCTCTGATATTATGTACATGCAAGCAAAACATGTGTCGCAAATATTATGCGTTACAAAATGATACTCAAGTGACTATTTCGATCCAAAAGTGGCTTAAAAGTCGCTTATAGGGTACATTTGTGATTACGAGTGTTAACAATTGGCTCTATAATTGTTCACTTGTCACTTATAATAACTCCCTTGTCTATATAAATAACCACAGGGAATCTAAAATAGTGCCATTCGTCAGCTTTAAAACCACAGTTCTCTCTTTAAACTACCATTAAAGAGCCACTATTCTACTACTGTGTACCTTTTGAGAACTTAAAGCTGAATAATTTGTGCCCAAATCGGTGGTAAACGGGCTGTACAGCATGCTATACAACTCTTGTGCAGCTTACATAGACAGCTTAAAGAATAAATGTACACCATTAGTCAACTCCTATAGAACTCTCAATGCTACTTGGGAAGGCATCCTGGATGGACGGAGGAAAAAATCGTGGCTATGTAATATAAGGGAGTGGACCGGAATCACCAGCGTGGAACAACTATTCAATCTCGCAAAAGATAGGGAGAAGTTCAAAAACTGGCTGCCAACTTTCAGGATTGAAGAGGCACCCAAAGAAGAAGAAGAAGAATATTTAGATAGATAAAATTACTTAAGTTTATTGGTAAAGTGGCTCGCCCTCATTTATTAGAATAGAATAGAATAATATTTACCTATTTTGAGCAAATAACATTGACTGGCCGGATGGCGGATTTGATAGTGACCCTCATACGCCAAAAGTCGTGGGTTCGAATCGATCCCCACCCCAAAGCACTGAGTCTGTGTTTCCTCTGTTGTCTGATATATCTGTAACATAAGTGCTTAAGCTACTTAGTACAGAGTCATGTCAATTTAAAAGGTGTTGTGAGAAAAAAATTATACGGCCGAAACAAAGTGAGGGCGGGCCACTATTTGTACAGTCAGCCACACATCAGGTTGCCACAACCTGTCAAATTTCCTCAATTGATATTTTCCTCAATAGACAACCAGTTTAGCGCAATGGTTTGAGCGCCGGTTGAGACGTAAGGGTCGTGGGTTCGATTCCTGAACCAACACAAATGTTTGTTGATGAAACAGATATTTGTGTTGGGTCTGGGTGTTTGTACAAGGGAAAACCTTAGTTTGGGGCCAGGACAATGTATGTGATGTTGTCTCAATTTATTTATAACTTAACTAGTGGCCCGCCCTCACTTCGTTTCGGGATCGTTATTCAGAAATGAACAAATAGATGGCGCTGTGTCCAATTACATCGCGCAAGCGTTACGTGTTTTCGGTTTACCTATAAGCCTTGTCGTTGTCTATAGAAGTTATCTCTTTATAAATAGTATACATGTGTTTGACACTAAAATGAGAGTCAATTGAAGAAGTTTGTCAGTTCTGTATACTTCGATGTGTGGTCTTACTATACTTATAGATAGAGAGTTTATCTCTGAAGGTAGTGTATGACTTGCCGAACTTGCGCAATGGCATTGTTTGAGTGTTATCACTATGAGGTGTCTCCATACATTCATCATCACTATTTACACACTAATCCTTGTTGTCGGCGCACAGTCACATGTAGTCGGTAAACTGACGATACTCTATTATCAGGTTAGGTTTTTCCACATTTTCCATAATGAAAGATTTTTTTGTTTTTCCTGTTTTGAGGCTTCTTGACTTTTTTTATGTGATAGGTAGCAGACGAGCAGGCGGATCACCTGATGGTAAGCAATTGCCGTCGCTCATGGACACTTGCAACACCAATGGAGTTACAAGTGCGCTGCCAACCTTTTATCCCTTTCCCTCCCCGGGTGGGCCTCCGGTACCCTCACTTACTCGGCGAAACACAGCACAGGGGCTGCTTCACGCCGGTTTTCTGTGAGGCAGTGGTATCACTCCGGTCGAGCCGGCCCATTCATGCCGAAGCGTGGCTCTCCCACAGTCAAAAGCTTTACCTGACTTGTTCAGGGTCTATCGCGTGTGAAAAATCCGCTACTATCCGCTATGTAAAACTGAGGTCCTTACAAGGATGATTGGTTATTTTTGATGTGAAACATGACGGCCTCGATGGCGCAGTGGCTAAGGTGTTCGCCCGAAGTGCGGAAGGTCTCATGTTCGATTCCCGGTCAAGTCAATTTAGGAAACGACATTTTCTAAGTTTTCTTGGGTCTGGGTGTTGTTGGTTGACGCCCCCAGTTAATTATCGTCATCTGGTACTTATAGTACAGGGGTTGCCCTAGTTGGTTCAGGTATCAGGTTGATTGGTGTGATTGTATGGCGCATTTATTATTTATTCATTTATTTTTATTTATGTCAAAATATCACTAAACAACCTTTGACGTTAAGGTTGGACCTCAGTCTAATAGTTCGCTATATGTATAGCATATTTTTCACAAGCGATAGCTACAATTGAGAACTTCCTCCTTCTTTTGAAGTCGGTTAAGAACATTTCCATTTCTATTAAATGAGTTATATGTTAGTATTAGCACCCGCTGATTGGTAAATGGCTGCGTTGCGCGGTGGCGCCTGGCACGGGCGCGCGCGCAGCTGATTGCGGCTATTGCATGATTGCGTTGATGTAACCAACATCCTGATCACGCGCTGACTCACAGGAGAGCTGGAGATGGACCTAATGGTTTTGTTTACCTGGGGAATGAGGACGGGTTGCCCTTCTTGTTCGGGCAGTGGCGTGACGTGGGTATCGGCCCTTCGGGGCGGAACACTCGGTCGCTCGGGGCGGAAAACTCCGCCCGCCTCTTTTCTTCCTCGCTCGCATTTAGTGGTGACCCTGCTTCATACGCCGAAGATCGTGGTTCGATCCCCACCCTGGACAAATATCCGTGTGATGAATACTGTGTTTGTTCAGTGTCTGGGTGTTATATAATATCTGGGTGTATTTAAGTATTATATTTGTGACCCTCTGCTGTCTGATATCTTTAACACAAGTGCTCAAGCTACTTAGTACGGAGTCAGGTCAAATGTATGAGAGGTACCTGCACGTCGTAAAGGGTGACTTACATTTTTGGGTCTACCCCTTTTGCCAGGATCCGGCTTTGGCGGGCAGACTAGGTCTATATCGCTAAGATTATATCTTTAAAAAAATGTTTAAAGATATAAATCTTTAAAAAAAAATTTTTATTTCGCAAACGAGCAAGCGGGTCACCTGATGGTAAGTGAGCACTGCCGCTCATGGACATCAGCCACACCAGAAGGAGAGTACTTATTTGTTTAAAAGATAAAATGTCCTGTTTAACCTAAGAACCCATCATTATGACCTAGTATTAAAATGTATGTCTAATTTCATAGGTTTTTTGCGAGCGCCTTGCAGCCTCCTCGTCCAGGCATCTGTGTCCGAAGCAGCAATTATGCGCGCGCGCAGGTGCGCGGCGCGTGCGACGTGTGATTATATTTGCCATTTCAGCATCCCCCGCCCACAGAGGTGCTTATTTCCCTCAGTAATTCGTCATATTTGTGTCATTGTTGTGGGTAGATGCAATGTGTTAGCTTTGCATACTTTTTTTTGACATGGTATTGAAAGGTCAGTGGAGTATGTAGGCTAGGCTATGGCAGGGAGTGTGAGACTTTCATTTTGGGGTTGTAATGTATAGTGACTCCATTTTCAGCACTTAGATTCTCTTCCGGTCTATTGTAGGTCATTTTAGGGTTATCTAAATCGTTTTGACCGTGTTTAAAATTTACCATGGGAGAGCCTTGCTTCGTCAAGAATGGGTTGGGTCGACTGGAGTGATATCATGGCCTCACAGAAAAGCGGCGTGAAGCAGCGCTATGTTGCGTCAAGGGAGTGAGGGTGTGTACCCTGATTAGCCATGGTAGGGTCATGGTTCAAATATGCAGAATACACCTCTGGATTTTTTAAATCTACCTACGTGCGCATTTCTACCTGCTTATAGCTTCCGAAACCTGTAACCTATTTCAGTTAGCCCGGTTCCCTGATAACATTCCTTGAAAACTTCTCCCTGAAATTTGAGCTACCCCCCCAACGATGAATTAAGCCTAGATTTTGCCCCCTAAACCTGAAAAGTGCCACCTCTCTACACCAGTTCAGTGGCGTTTGTCCTTTTTTTTGTCCTCTTCTCCCCTCCCCAGGTAAGAAGCAGCAGAGTTGGTCGCCCCCTTAAATAGGATGTACTGAGCTTATCAATAATGTAGCCATATGTCATGGCGGATAGAGCGTGCCCCGGCGCAGCCATTTGTCTTCGTAATGTCTGTGATACCTTCGTAAATTGTAATTATTCGCCTTTAACTTAAAAATGGTAATTGAATTTTGGGAATGTTAGCGCACGGTAGTGTGTGGTCCAAGTTTAGAATATCAGAAAGGGTGTTCTCTCAAGCGCTTCATCTTAGCAGCAATATCGCAGCAGGAGATTGGGTGTACAAAATCGATTAATCGTAGAGTATGGCAAAGTTACAATGTTTGAGGATACTAAGATTCATAGTTTACTTTTAGTTTTTTGAAAGTGTTATATCTTAATTATGATCTTAATACTGTCAAGTGGTAAGTCACACTGTCAGTTGACGATGATCACTCCGGTCGAGTCGGCCCAATCATGTCGAAGCGTGGCTCTCTCACGGTCAAAGTCTATCTACCTATAAAGTTAAATTATCTATTTTGACGGCCACGCTGGCGCAGTAGCTAGTGTTCAACCGAGAAAGGTGTCGGGTTTGATTCCCTGTCAAGTCAATTTAGGAAACTAAGTTTTCTTGACTTTGGGTGCTCTGGGTTGACGCCCCCAGTAAATTATCATCATCTGGTAGTAATAGTACAATGGTGGCCCTAGTTTGAGACCAGGTTGATTGGTGTGATTGTCTCGCGCAATTATTTATTTATCATGTTACTGACAGGTAACGAAAGGTGAGGTCCAGGGGAAGGGGGGGTTAAAAAGTAAGCAGCGCACTTGTGCCACCACTAGTGTTGCAGGTGTCCATGGGCGGCGGTAATCGCTAACCATCAGGTGATCCGTTGGCTCGCCTGTTTTGAACTTGGCCCCACTTTAGCCAGTTTTCCCGGTGAGGAGTACCTACTCCGACCCGCAGAATATTGGCCGTCGCCACGGTTATCGCCGGTCGATGCTCCTGCGCAAGCCGAGCTCAACCTGTAGTTACCCCGTTTACCTCGTTAGTATGTTAACTCTAAACTATATTTAACTAATTGCTTATTATCTGCGACCTCGTGAGGGGCCTGCGAGCTAAATCCTGGCCCCCAATGCTCGCGATTTTCGATATGAAAAACATGGCGGAATATCGCATGAAAACTATACGAGAAAATAAAGTTTTTGCGATATATTTCTATTTTCAATAAATATCCGTTATAAAGGTACGAGTATTGGCAGCCTGGATCCAATATACTTCTGTCTTAATAGGAAGAAAACGATATAAAACACCGGGTTTTTCTCCAAATCGATGTCCATATTCTTAGTAATGTTCAGCTTCACTCTTTATTCAGATAGTACTCGTAATATCGCTAGTGTTGCCGAGTATGAATATATTACTACATACGATACGATACGATACGACGATAGTATTGGCAGTATCAATTGAGAGATTGGCGCAATTACTAGATATTGATAACGCAAATACAATGGACAGTTTAACTGCCGATATTATGGTAATTTCTACCCGCATTGATTACTATGAAAACTTAGCCGATAATCGCTCGTGTAAAGGGATCGGTAGAACTGGCGTTGTCTGGATGATATCGATACTATTGACAAGACCATTGATTATTTTTAAATATCAATATCGGACTATTATGATAGCCAGTATTAAGTTGTGCAACAACTGCGAAAGACCACTTACACTTTTGAGGCTATTTTCTTGTTAACTGCCTTGTAACATGTATTTTGCTTAATTAACCACTTAACCTTTGTTTTATTCAATAATTTCAGCTGTGATGAGATACATCCTAGTAAAAGGACAATGTAAAAGGAGTGAACAGGTAAGCGTAAAACAAAGTAATGCACTTATGTTTCCATTTAACCTTTGTTTTATTAATTATTTGAATGAGCGGTGATGAGTATTATTACTTCGTAGGTACCTTGGTACAAAAATGTTTTGATGTGTCAACTATTCACTCGGAATTTGCCTGTTAAAGATAAACATTCAGGTCACGTGAATCAATAGTTCCGTTTACCCATTTCCTAAAAAAATAGGTGCACGCGCACCAAAGACGGCCAGACATTCCGCGGATCCGGAGCGCACCTGAGTCACATGCCGCAGTGTTTCCCGCTACCGTCGCGAAATTTCCCGCAATCTGTCAAAACAAGTATGCGTTGAGTCATTTTCGAACGTCCTTGTCGTACCTGGCTGGTGCATCTAGGTTACTGCGACAGAGTCCTACGCAAGGCGGAGGCTAGTTGCAGTTGGAACTTTGTGCGCTGACGCACGTGGAATTCGCTAGTTGTAGCACAAGTTATGTGGACTTTGATCGCGGTCGAGCAAGACTGGGAAATGTGCAGGTGACTTGATAGCTCAGATAAAACTGATGTCTTTAAATAATACAGATCGCATAGTTTCAACTTTTAAAGTTCCAAATGTATGATAATGATACTAAACCATGATGGACGTAAGTAGATATAAGTAACAGAAATTCCTGCGTACTGTGACCGGGCAAAACATCGTAAGGAAATCTTCACGTTTCAGATAGTTTAAAAATTTAAACATGATTCACTTAGTCTGATTCCCCTGTTAAAAGGTCGCTTCTACAATGAAGACTCTCTTCCCCACATCCTGAATCATGGTCGAAAAGTATCCCGGGTTCCAGAGGGACAGTTTTGGACGCAACTGGGAATCACTTGCTAAGATTAATTATTGTCTTAAAGACTAAGCACAGGTAGGCCTCAGCTTCTTCCTGGTCATCAAGTTCCTGCTTCACGTTTTATCCACATCTACAATCACACAAAGCGATACATTATGTATGAATTAATCATCGATTGGAAAATGATTTTACTATTGAAATATTTACAAAATACTCTACGACTTTGAGCCTTATTCTCGCCGCAATAGGGGTTTGAGCGGATGATTGTACTAATACAAGGTAAGAGAAACAAAGAAGAAGTACTTAAATCGATTGATTGGAGCAACCCTTGACGGTAACCCGAGCTGTTGCGTGGTCACTGAGCGATGACTGCGGCGAGGATCGTCCAGCGGACTCGGTGAATGTGAACCCGCTACGGAAATAGGAAACATTTTTTTTAATGACAATGAAAATCGAATATTAAGTAGTACATACTTATGATGTGTCCAGAAAGTCGTGACAACAGATGTTATAGAAGAAGGAACGATGTTTACATGTTTATTTGTTTAATGGAGCTACCTACCACACCCTTTGATGTAAACGGTAGTGGCGCCACCAATTAATTTCATGACTTTATTGACACATTATAATTATTAGGTGCAAGTACCTACCTATAAATTGTGTTAATAGTCTAACCTCCATGTGTGGTGCTACTGCCGACACATTATACTACTTTAGGAATCACTAAACAGAAATAAAAAGAATACTTTCAATTATCTTAAATTTTGAAAATAGTGTTTTTTAACAACAACCATTTAATGTTAATAAGGCTGTATGAACTTTGATTCCGTTGTCTTACAAATTAGAATAAAAGTACTTGCTCTATTTAACGACGGTAGTGTATTATTAATTTTGAATGTAGGTAAGGTAGTTAGATCTCAACTACACATTTCCCAGTCGAGCTATGTAGTGCAGTGCAGGTGACACATATTATCTATCAAAATATTAAGATAGTGTTATTTACCTATGTTTGTGTACACGATGAAGTTTAATATATAGCAGACAACAGAGGATTTACAAATATAAGGTAGGTAATACTTAAATAATAATTACCAAATGCGCATACAAAATATCTAAGAGTTAAGTACCTAGTCCGGAATACCTTAAGTTAGTTTCAAAGTTATTCGTAGCCGATGGCTTGTTGGCTTGTTGCGTGTTTTGTCATCTGCAGTAGGTCGCCGCGGCCAGCTGATTGGTGTGACGGCGGCCGCTTGGTTTGTGAAATACTTGTCACTATCTTTGGCGCCGTTACCGGGCTGCTCTGATTCTGGAGGCGATCGCCTTTACGCACGGTTACAGGTGGTTGTTTGCTAAAATAACGACTTTTTTATGTGATAGGTAGCATAGCTGATGAACAGGCGGATCACCTGATAGTAACCGAAGCTGTCCATAGAAATAGCTTCAACACAAGTGGCAGGCAAGTACTGTTTATGCAGGTCTTCTGTAAGGCCGTGGTATTACTCCAATCGGTAAGTCATTGCCGCTGCTCATAGACACTGGCAGCACCAGAGGAGTCACAAGTGTGCTGCCAACCTTTGGCTTTTAAAACTTTCCTCGTAGCTCATCAATCTTAACACGCAACAACTGAATTCCTCGCAGCTTGCCTTTTGGCAGCGCTCCAGATAAAAATAAAAACTAAAACGTGCACTATGAGTCCTCTGTCTTTATATCGGTGCGCAAACTTTAATCGTTGCTTTTGTATAACAAGACAATGTACCAAAATTTCGGTTCCCATTTTTTGCTAATTAAGTAATTCATTATTTACAGGCTCGTATTCTGTTTTCCGATGGATGCTTGTCCCGACTAAGCCTTGAAGAATTCTTGACTACTTTGCTGCTGAAGAACTGGACTTTGCTGATGAGGCTGGATAGGGTAAGTCCCACTGTCATCAGGCTGAGGTGAGCTAACTGAGCCACTATAAAAAAAGAAAAGCATAGAAATCATTTATTGCGGTAAATGTGGTTACAATATACACAAATTATTATTAAGTTTCTCACATTAAGCCGAATATCATCGGCATGTACTAACAGAGAGAACTAGCGTCGTCTAAATATGTAAAGTCAAATAAATACAAAGATGAATACAAAAATTGGTCACTTAAAAACACTTCATTATAAATAAATAAATTATAAGTAAATTGAGAAAACATCACATACATTGTCCTGGTCTCAAATTAAGGTTTTCCCTTGTACTATGGAAACCAGAAACAACGAAGGTACTACAAACACCCGGACCCAAGACAAATATCTGTTTCATCAACAAACATTTGTCTTGATGCGGGAATCGAACCCGCGACTCTTGCGTCTCAACCGGCGCTCAAACCACTACGCCAAATGGGTCGTTATTACTCGAGCGGTCGCTAGCACGGTCGGCTCGTAGCACGCCGTAGCGAGCGGTGCGGTGGTGGCGGCGCGTCGTGACCAGCGCAGAGCGGCGCGGCGCGGTCACGGCGCGCGGACAATCCATTACCGCAGACGCACTCACCTGCGCGTGCACCGGCTGGGAGCTGTGACTGACAACCCGAACCTAAACACAGCCAAGTTGAGCGGTTTTTAGGGCTCCCTGGCCAAATCGCAGAAAACGGAACCCTTAGGTATAAGTTTAGATAGATACGAAGATACTTATTACTCTTTATTGCACAAAGTTTACATGTCCCTGCCCCATTGATTTTTAAAATAAGATAATGATAAAACTAACGCAAATATATGATGTATAATATGTATTGTACATACCATAAAACCCACCTCCGAAAATGGGCGTGACCGAAATCTATCTACTAATACAATTTTTTTACTAAAAGTCATAAATCGTAAACCAGAATCTTCCTAACGTCGTAAGGCCCAGACAGCAGACACTTTCAATTGTTTTTGCCCCGTATGAGGCTTTTGGATCGTAAAAAAATTTTACTTACTGCTACGGAACCCTTCATGGGCGTATCCGACTCGCACTTGACCGCTTTTTCAAATATGCTCTATTTTTATTTTTGTGTCTCGGCTTCTGATACACTTCTCTACTGGTCAAGATCCCATCAGCCTAAGCGCGTTTCCCGGTTGTGCTCGGACTTTTCAATATTTTCAGGATTATTCTTTCGATTTGGATTCACCGGTTTTTCTATCCTGACTATTCAAGAGACAAGCGCACTCCTTCCTTCTAGCTGACCATTAAAAATCTTTAAAATTTAGGCCATTATTTTTTAGGGTTAACTTTTGGATTCATAAACTGAAAACCTACTTATACTTAATGTGCTACTTCCTACGCAGTAGTTTTCTTCTTTACCCACAAAAAATATACTTGTAATTTTACTACCACGCGAGGTAAAGCACTTTCTAGGTTTTAACTTGTCTCGAATCATAACTTTAAAATAATGTCCTGTAAATTATGATCATAAAATCTTAAAGCTATTTCTCACTTGTTTTGTAAAAAACAAGGTCAATATTTAATGCGAATGGCGTAATAATTTTTCGAACTATTTGATTCCTTTGCCGATAAAAGTTTTAAAACTCTTACGAGTATTAAAAAGTTAGCCTTATTTATCAGTAATGTTTTATCGTACGTGCGTACGTAGCCATACGTAGTCTAGGCTACTAAGTTGCTGTCAAAGTTTGCAATTTGTCGAAACGTCGAGTGACTAAAATTACCCATACTCGTACCTATAAAATGTTTTTTTATTACAAGTGGTCCTTTCGCCGCAATGTCTTTTCATTATGACCCAAAGGATCTTGGTATAAAATCAACGAATAATTATAAAATAAAGTTTCACCGTGTGTGGGAGTCTTAGATAGGTTTTACATGAAATCCTTAGTACAGATTACCTTATAAACATTAGCACACGAACTGACTCGACAAACAAGCAAGCGGGTCACCTTATGGAAAGTAATCACCGTCTCCCATAAACATCTGCAAGATCAGATAAGTCGCTAATGCGTTGCCAGCCTTTTACATTCAGTTCTAGAGATAAGAAGAAGTCTACCATGGAGCGAGCTAACGTAGAAGCGAAAATAGGTAGATTTTTCCGGGTGGTTCACCATTTTGTCTAGTTATGAAAGCTACCTGCAACATCAACACGAATATGTGGCCCACGAAACTTATTTCACGGCTTCGCTATTGCTTGGCGACACGTCCGCCCTAATGAGGGGGTGTGTTTGACCCCATATGAGCTTAAACTAGTTTATTTATTAGCCATTTTTACTCCAATTAGTTTTAATTAATGGTTTCGTCGCGGAATTAAGTGCCGGGAAATTTACACGTGTAATTTTCATATGATCATATTCATAAGTGAGCGATGCGTTGTTAGCTCAGTGGGGGTGATGGTAGCTCAGTGGGAGCGATCGTAGCTCAGGAAGAGCTATCATAGGTCAGTACGAGCGATTAAGTAGCTCGGTGGAGCAATCAAAGCTCTGTGGGAAGCGATTGTAGCTCAATGGGGTCGATGGTAGCTCAGTGGGGTCAATGGTAGCTCAGTGGGGTCGACGGAACCTCAATGGGATCGATTGTAGCTCGGTGGAGCGATCTTAACTTGGTAGGAGCGATCGTAGCTCAATGATGTCGATGAAAACTCGGACTACATCTCTTTCGCCATGGAGCAAAAAGATTCAGGCTTATCTGAAAATTTGCAAAAAATTTGTTACGTGGCGTTAGAGCTGAACGATTGATATTGGAGGACCAGTTAGCCCTTCGTGATGAAACGTCGAAACTACCGAAAATTCCACAACATTTATATTCGTGGTTATTACCACAAAATCAAGAGGTAGCCCCATAAAATACTAATAAAATACGCGTACAAACCTTTTTCATTTACGAGGGATGGCGGAAAAGCGGTTAAAGGCCTTAACCGCTTTCTTTGTTGAGTTATGGCCGCTGTTAAAATTACTTCGCTACTTACAAGTGTAGAGGAACACGAAAAGGTTTAATAGGAAAAACTGGAATAAAAGTAATAAGCACTAAACTAGATTTTGTGTTTGGCTTGGCCGGTGTTGATTAGCTTTACGACTCCTGGTTTTGCTGTCTCGACCTTTAAGAGGTCGAGGGGTTAATTTTGATCTAGGCGCGATTTGTTTGAGTTCCCATTTTCTCGCACCGCTATTTATAGTGTAGTTGTCAAGTTATATCTGCACTTAACTATCCTGTTTGTGTCCCACCATGTCGCTTCGGATTCCGCGGTTCGCTTTCCTGCTACAATTCTATAACTCTAGTGTATCCATCCATACTTATGTTGTTGAAACTATTTAAGTAAGATTTAAGTAAAATTTAGATAGTCTAAAAGCATGAAGAAATCCGTACTACTTTTTTACATAAGGGTCTGCAGCACCTGATGTGGAACTCCAGCAGCAGCCCGTCTACTGTATAACACTAGTTACTTTAGTGCCTCAGAAAAAAAAAACAGTCATTCATTCATATAAACTTTACGTACTTACGTACGTAACGACCAAATCTTGCATGTATTATTTGGTATATCTTTTCGCCGGCAACGCATAGGCAACCTCTGAGTTCTCCCAGATGTTTATGGGCGGCGGTGATTAGGTACTTACCTTGTTCGTTTGTTCCCTTGTTCGCACACGACTTTGTAGGAAAAATAGAATTTATTATGCGAATTCCCAAAGGTAAAATTTTAAGTTGCTCGTTGTTCAGAATGGTTTTTTCTTTTACATGCGATAGGTTACAAACAAGCACACGGATCACCAGATGGTAGCTAGAAGACGTGTTTTAAACGTTTAAACGATGTAAATGTTTACCGACACACTCTGTTTAACTATTTTCGGATTACTTTGGGGGCATATACCCTGGTACTATATAAAAAACATCAATATCCAATAAGTAGCCGGTTGCGCACGGAGCGTGTCACAGGTGGCGCGCACCTGACCGCGCAGTATCGACCTGCGCGCGCGCCGCCTCATTACCACCTCGTTAGTCCTCTATCGCACTTTGTTGAAGGGTAATGCGATACTTTACGGGGAATACGATCAAAATTGAGGGGACACGTCAAAAAATGTCTCCACATATAAGAATATTTTAATTTTAAACCCTGGGAGAGTCATGAATTCGGAATGAATGGGCCGACTTTGACCGGAGTGATATCACTTCACTATCACTCACAGTAGACCAGCGTAAAGAAGCCAGCAGCAGTCCATTGGGGGAAAGGGGTTAAAGGTTGGCAGCGCACTTGTAACGCCACTGGTGTTGCAGGTGTATATGGGGGGCAGCAATCGATTACCAACAGGTGATGTCGTGGCTCTCAAACAGTATAGTATCGGTACTATTACACTTTTCAATACTATCGATGGTACTAACATACCTAGTTACACTTTTTCACAGTCTTAGGTACAGTGGCCAGCACATCAATCAAGTTACTACAATCTGTCAAATTTCCTCAGTTGATAGTGAACCAAACACGTTTGACATAAAAGTGAGGTTCGATCGAAGAAATTTGACAGATTGTAGTAACTTGATGTGCAGGCCACCGTACTTTGCTGTAAATCATCGAGGGGTAATCTTTGTAGCCATTTTCCATTAGGTACTTAGTTTTAATTGGACTGTCTACTCGCTATTTCTTTTAATACAAAAAGCTGATTTAACCACTAGACATAGAATAAAAGATTGGGATCTATTACAACTAACAGTAACATACCGCTATTTTTCTAATTGAACTTTAACAATAATATTCTTCAAACAAATAAACGGTGATCGTAAATGTCTCTATAAAATAGATTTATTTTTACAACCAACCACTTATAAGCAAACCCCTTCGTTGAATTTGGGGTCGACATATTACTGGACTTAAGTTACTAAATAAACTGGGTTTACAATATTTACAAAAGTATAAGTGATACGATCTTTGCCAAAAATGTTATTGGCTTTTCTTTAGTGGAAAAGGATTCAGAAAATCTAGTTAAATGCGTAATAAGGGTTCTGTACCAAATTGGCAAAAAATGGCGTTTTTGTGAGTGAGCCCTCCTTTTTTTAAAGTGATAGGTGGCAGACGAGCAGACGTATCACCAGATGACAGCTAAAGATTTATGGCGGCAATAGGAATACACCATTCGCACTATTAATTTTCAACAATTTTATCATAATATTGTATAAGTACTCCGGGGGATATGTGAACATTTCAATCGCAGTTCTGGAGATACAACCGATGACAGACAGACGGACAATAAAATCTTAATAAGGCCCCGTTTTTACCACGTGGGTACGGAACCCTAAAATTAAGGGGAGAAATGTACTGTTATAGATAAATAACAGAACTAGGTATTTTATTGCACAATAAATAAACATTTCTTTGTATTAGTCTGAGTAAGACATAAAATAAGAATTTTGCCAAAATTTTGCACATTTTGTTCTTACGACTTTTAGAAAATCGCATAAAAAATTACAATTTTTCATACAAAGTCGATCAAGTTACATGGTCGTTTTGTATAGGGAGTCGAAAATTTTTTCGATGAATTTCTAAAACTCATAGAACAAATATTGTAGCTGACTTCCCCTGCCCCCCTCCCCCTGGGTACGCCCATGGCCAGTGGCCCGCCCTTACTTCGCTTCGGGACCGTAATTCAGAAACGAACCAATAGATGGCGCTGTGCTCAATTACATCGCGCAAGCGTTTCGTGTTTTCGGTTTACCTATAAGACTTGTCGTTGTCTATAGAAGTGAAGTTATCTCTTTATAAATAGATAGTATAGATATAGAAGATAGAAGACAAAGCTAATTTAAGAAGCATTCAGTTATTTTTCGCCATGTCAAGTGAGCAATAGGAAGCGAGGAAATGAGCGGGAACATTGTCTAGCCGTCTTTATGGCGAAAAAGTTGGCAGCCGGGGCTCCATCGACACTTAATATTTGTCGGATTTCCGTGTTGTGGCGAAGTTAATTTCGTTACGGGCCCCCTAGCCCATAAACTGCACAAAGGGGTTTTCTGTTGGTACCAAATAAATATCTCTTCCTTCTTCCCATTAATTATGGTCTAGGTTCCTTACAAGTACATATAGTGATATTATCACTGTTCTGTTTCGGCAGCGCAATGGTTACTAGTACCTTACTTAAGTACCTACTTACCTAATAGCAAAAATCTTCGTCTTTGCCTAATAGGTTTTTAGAGTATAAGTACTCTAAGAAAAGGCTGCACTTTTAAGTTCATGAATATTGCTTATCATGGTTGATTTGTAAGTTTTGGCTCCTGTCGATAAAAGAGAAGAACGACCCAAATACGTTAAGCCGTAGGTCCTGCGTCGCATTTTTTATATGAGATTTGGCAGACGAGCAGACTGATCACCTGATGGTTAGCGATTGCGTAATCGTAAAATCCTTGAGTGGAGAGGCCACGTGCAGGAGGCCGCAGCCAAGGCAGGTCTCCCACAAGGTGGACCGATGATCTGGTGAAGGTCGCAGGAGTCCCTTGGGTGCGGGTGGCACAGGACCGATCTGTGTGGAGAACTTTGGGAGGCCTATGTCCAGCAGTGGACGTCTATTGACTGAAATGATGATGATGATGAATCGTAAAATTATCTAGGATGATCACTAGAAGTTCATATCATAGCGAAGCGTCACCATCACTGTATTAAGCTCCCATGTTTGTAGTATCAAACTTTTTGAATTATAATGATGTTTTATAGCGGTGGTATGTGTAGCCCCGACATAAAAGGCCGGTCGGATGTGTAGTCAAGGCATAAAAGAGCGTGGAGAAAGATTGCGAAATGCACTGGCTGCGCGCGCGCTGGCCCGTGACGGCATAACACATTTATGGGCGCTATTTGGTTTGCCCGGGGTCCCGTAAGATTTGAGACTTCGCTTCTTTAAAAGTACCGTGAGACAGTTTATTTTATTTGATAGCCTGGATGAGGCTGGCACAGGAACGCTGTAAATGGCGAGCACAGGAGGAGGCCTGTTAAGCAATGGGATCAAGATACAGGCTAATGATAATGATGATCACACGAAGTAGCAGTGACGGATTTAACATCTATAGAGCCTAAGTAGGCATGACGGCAGATTTTAGGGAGTGGCAATATTAGGACCATATTTTGGCCCCCTAAAAACACATAGGTAGGTACGCAGCCAGTGGAGTCTTAAGCGCTGACAAACTTTTAGCCCCCTTTCCCCGATTGGCCCTCCAGTGTCGTCACTCACTCGTTGAAACACAGCGCAGCCGCTACTTCACCCTGGTCTTCTGTGAGGCAGTGGGTATCATTTCGTTTGATCAGGCCCATTCGTGGGGGAACGGGACACAAATTATTTTGTTTTTTTTTTATACTTTTGTAGCTGTGGCTTTGTTTCCCAACGCATCACACTCAAATGCCTCATTGATTTTTCTGCAATTGAATTATAAATTCCTACCTAGAGTTTTCTTAAACCTAAAGGCTTTAAAAAGCCCCAAAATCTGAGGAGCGCGCCGCAATCTGGTCTCAATGCCTGTATACTTAAGTACAGTCACATACACTAAAAAGCATACAACCTCATTAAATATAATCCTTATTAGCTCGGTATAAGAGGCGACTGTACATTGATACAATTGAAAACTTGTCTGTATTTTTACTGAAGTTAGTGAAGTGCGTTAATTTAATGTGGCTCGCTCCGCCTAGCGCTGTCTGCCAAGTTTCAGGCGATGCTTAATGCCCTTCAGTTTTCAGCCAGCTGAACGCTCGCCAATTTATGGTCTTGTTTTGAATGTCTCTGTCGCCGATTCTTTTTAAACTTCAGTTTTATTGCAAATCTTCGGTTGACTATATGTTTTATGAGGTGAGAGCCATAGAAACCCTTGGTAGAGCATGAACGCGTTCGCTCAGGCAAAAATTGTATATATTATTATATATGAACTTGTGACTGAACCAGGGGTTAGAGGCAAGAGGCGGGAGGTGCAACCGGGACCCTAATGATATATAATCACCGCTTCCCATGGACAGTTTTACCAGAAGGAGTGCAGTAGGTACATAACGTTTAAAACACTACTTAACCTACAATAGATTCGAATAGTACCTAAGTACCTACTAATTAGTACAATTGCATACTTAATGGTTCGTGTGAAAAATAAGTTACTAAGCTGGAAACATTTAACTTACCTTTAGGTGAAACTTATTAAGTAATAAATTTGCGGTTCATAAAAAAATATGCCTACACGATATGTAAATACATAATGTGCCCTCCTATTTCTTAAACAGAACCTCCCAAACTTTACTGCCCAGTTTGAAAATAATTATTGTATTAGCGCTTCCCATTATTTTAAACTTATACAGAGTATCTGTGAACGTTTACATCCCTTTAGCCACGTGTTCTACCAACCATTTTGAACAACATTTGTTCTATGACTTTGTAGTGTGGTCCGACGTCATCACTCAGGTGAAAATCGACAATCAAAGTCATCTGGAGTTATAGGAGTCTATAGATTGCAGTAGTTGCATTACTATCAGGATAGTCACCCTCTTGTTTGCCACCTACGTCGTTATAAAAAATCTTTAAAGCCACCATAATTCCATTTTTTTTTCTGGGACTCGTAATTGCCCTATTTTTAGGCCTAGCATTGCCCACAGGGGGGCGTTATTGCCCACTTTGGGAAACACTGATCTATAACAAGCTTGTGACCTAGACTTGGCTGAAATGTTCTTGGGCGTGCATGCCGGTACCCCATTTGTGGAAATGAAGTAATGTTTCATTTCGGTTATTGCTTGCATACGGCAATAAATTGTCTAGGTACACCCAGCGCCAGGTTAATCGGAAAACATTGCCTGTTCGAGGAATTTGGTAATATTTTTTGGGCAATCTAAATATGAGATCTAGATGTAATAGAAAACCTACGATTTTTTATCGGTAGTAATTGTGGTTCCCTAACATACACTCGTCAACAGAATCTAGGAATGTTCCATCGCCGTGAAAGAGCCACGCTTCGGCATGAAGTGATAGGTGGCAGACGAGCAGACTGATCATTCATTAATCAGGTCGGGTGGGTGGCGCGCGGCGGCCTATAATCACCCGCTACACTAGTAGGGCCACAAGTGAGCTATCTCCCCAATTGGGCCTCCGGGACCCTCACTCACTCGACGAAATACAGCGCAGGCGCAGCTTTACGTTAGTCTCCTGTGAGGCCGGTGTGAGGTGTGTATCTCGTAGATTTATCATCATAGCGGAATTTCTCACCTGTCGAAAATTTGCATGGTACACTCGTAGATGGAAATCTATCATAAGATGGCTGGGTCCGTTTTGGCCATACTTTTTATCTTCCCTGTTCCACACAATAGCCACCTTGATCCTTATCAATCGTAGAAACGCACACGTCTTTGCATCACTCGACACTCCATCAAACAAGCGAGTGATTTGATACCGAGTACAAAGCGATATTCGCGGACTTTTTGTTGGACATAGGAATTCGTCAAGATACCATTGTGGTGGTTTCCCACATACCCATGTAGATGTAGTAGTCTATGGATACTTTCACTGATGATATTAGGCTGATATATAGGTTTAAACTGGTGTTGCAAGTGTCCATGGGCGGCGGCAATTGCTTACCATCAGGTGATCCGCCTGCTCGCCTGCTACTATTCACCTAAAAAAAATAATTATTTCTCATAAAAACATAGAACTTAAAATGAGATTTACAGTAAAGTTTATTCATACATTAGGTTGTTCACCTTTAGGGTACGCAATAATAATTATGGGGTAGGTATAAATCAGTTTATCTGATATTTATCGTATATCTTTTATACCTATACAGGGAGTATCTGTGATAATTAACATCCCTTTAACCACATATTCTGCCAACCATCCTCAACAACATTTGTTCTACAGCTTTTAAATTTTTTTTCCAACAATGTGCAAACTGACGACGAACTCTCAAAAGTCCTACTTTAAACCAAAAGTAATTCAGAATGGTTGGTAGAAACCATAGTTGAAGGGATAAAATGTTCACAGATACATCTTGTATTTACCGAACTCCACAAATCCTGAATCATGGTCTAAGCGTGCACCCCCGGGTCCGAAGCGACAGCTTTTGGACGCAGCACTTATCCACTCTGCAGCTTCGAATAACCCTATTATATCGTAAGTAGTTGACAGTTTAGGTTACGTTCTCACTTCGGAATGTAAGAAATAAACTGTTAATAAAGCTGTATATATAATAATACCTGTATGACATGTATAATTACATGTTTATAGGCATAGGACCGCGCATATTTATGAAACACGGCTTCTGTGTAGGTACTTAGGTATGTATATGTGCCTTCCTAGTATACAGGGTGGAAAACCTTGGGCCCTGGAGGGAAACTACCTCAAATCCTTAAATTGGCATATTTTACATATCATCATATAAAACATCGACAATAGCATAAGTTGTTGTAGGAATACTACTAAATATCCTGTGTTAGGGATATCTTATAGGATTATAGTATCATGGACGGCGCGGCGGTAATCACCTACCATCAGGTGATCCATCTGTTCGTTTGTCGTTATCATAAAAAAGGATCGACGAGTTTTAAAAAAACTGGAACTAGTATTTTTGAATATCGCGTGGAACGGGATGCCATGGGTTTTAGTACGGTAATAACTCAAGATCACGTTTTATAATATGGTAGTCTGTACATTTGGGGTGAAATTAAAGTTAGCCCTATTTGTGTATTAGGGCTGAATGAAAAACTGATTTATTGAAAAACATTTTATTCATCTCTCATTACAAATAACTTACAAAACTTTTACGTACATTATTACAAACGATTTGTACAAAATTCAGATTAATTTTCTTAATGTTACATTACATTTTGTTCTTTTGTGTTACATTACATTTTGTTTTAGTTTGGAAGTGGAGTGTTTTATTAATAGATTCTGTTCATTTAAACCTGTATTTAAAATTATGTAAAATAAAAAAAATGTTAAGCTTGTACATTTTTAAAGTAGTTAATAAAAACATATTTTATTACGGATTTACGAATCGTAAAAGACTGACCGAACTTAAGATTTATGTAAAAATAATAAAATAAATTTATAGAACATCTAATACATTGACCTGATTTAACCACTTGTTACTGTTTCGGATATCAGACACCAAGAGAAGTTACAAGTACTAGTTTAGAGACTGATCAAATACAAGTATTCACCACCCAAATCTTCGTTCAGACTGGGATTCGAACAGGGTATAACTTTGTGTTATCACCAAAGGCGTTATAGACGATGAACATTGAATTAAAGTTTTCTTTTCTAGTTATAAGAGTTTAACATTGGCAAATCATAAAAGAAGTCAGTATGTTACAGTATTGTAGTAATATAAGGCATTTAATTTATAGCAAAATTCGTATTTTGTTAATACGTTTTACTGTTGATTAATATAAAATGAGAATAATAGAAACTGCACATGCAAAATGATAAGTTGTGTTACTTCACTGTTTAAAGGCATTTTTGCTTTTCTTAGTTTTATTTATGTATAAAATTTCTAATTTATAAGGCCTAAATTAATTAAAAAAACAAAGACAAATATTTTTGAGCATTTCATAAATTGGCATTACGTCTGCTCTTTAAAATATCGGATAAACTGTAATCGCATATAAATACCTAAAGTATGTAAGGCACCTAACACTACCTTAAATATTTATATTTACATTCTATTACATTACAATAATTTGAACACGCTCCATACAAAGTGTTATACAAAATAATACGATACAATTTTGTACTTAGTTTCTTTTACACAATTCACTTACTCTAACATTGTTTAGTCCCTACTTATGCTAACTTACGGCTAAGTGGCAAAGTGGGATATGTCGTAAAACTAACATTTTAAACAAGATATGATTTTATTACAAAAGCATGGATATGTAGATTAATTTACTCAGTTAATATATTATTACTCCTGAATAATTTAAAGCTGACATTATAATATACAGACTAACATTAGGCCCCTATTAATATTACGTTGATGGTTGATTGTGACGTCATTTGATAGTAAACCTTACTTACGCTTACGGGTATGAAATCAAAAATCATTCAAATCGGTCCAGCCGATCTTATGACAGATCAAATCAGATTTACGTTACTTAAAAATCTTAAAATGATGTGTGTGATCATATTGTACGTAGTACCTACTCATTATTATACTATGCCAGAGTGTCACGTACGAAACGGTAAAATCATGTAAAAACGTCGCGACTATTCATTTGTCTGGCAGCTAGATTTCTCTAACATAATATTAAGATTGTTCTTAAAATACTTATTGTCAAACACTTATTCTTCATTTGATCATGTCAAATGACATCACAACAACGACAAAATTGAAAAAAAAAAGTTGGCAAAGGCGTTACCGTTTGGGTGTGGAAAGGTGTAATTGGATGAAAGGCGCTTGCGCACATTTGGCGGCGATTAAGGCCGCATTACAGACTGCTGAGGGAATTTGTCAAAACCACAGGCATTGATAGATCTTTTATGGCGCGGACGCCTGCGTCGACGTCACAACATGGTTACCAGGGTTACCGACTTGAGATGATCCTACCTACTTATTAAATACTACTAGCCCGCCCTCACTTACTTTAGGGACATCAGTTTCAATCTTTGCAATTAGACGGCGCGGAGCGGCGATTAAATCACGCAAGTGTTTTGTTTTTAGATTTCTATGCAAGCCTTGTCGTTATAAAGGGTGTACATCTTTATAATAAATTATAATAATAATAGTAAATATAAAATGTAATATTGAATTTATGTTCAATGTTGTTCAGCATATACTCGTAGAAACTATTTTTCTAGTTTATGTAAATGCTGCCTATAAACGATAGAATTAGTCTTATCACAATTGTCTGAAATCTCTTCCAGATTTCAGATTAGAGATTCATAATAAGAAATACGTGCTATTGAGAGTTATGGCGATTTTCGACAATTTAAATTTGTCGTTCTTTTGTCACATTGCTTTAAACTTAGGTACTCCTTTCAGCAGCTGAGTACAAATTACATTCCTTTCTCAGATTCTTTTATGTTTGTCAACAAAAGAAAAAAATTAGGAGTCTTTTGGTTAATTAATTTTATACACGACTGGCCTAAAGCAGAAAAAAGTACGTGAAACAGACAAGGCGTGTCTATGTGGTAAATTCGTCTTAAATATTTAAGTATATCTTGATTGAAACGTAGTGGTAACCCTGTGATCAAACCCGCGCGCGTTTATCGCGCACCTGGTATGCGCCATCCGTCATTACACCCTTTATTCGCCGCCATTTGGCGATTAAAGCGATCCTTTCCACGTGGAAGACCAGCGTATACCTACGGCTTAACATACTATGGCGCGGGGCTGCAACTAACCAGAGTCAGTCTTTTCTTCGGAGGTTGTGTCACTAGGAGGGATTTCGAGGCACTAAGAGGACCCAAGATCACGAGATGATGCAGTTTTTATCGTTTTGCGCGTTCTTTCTCTGTCGCTCTCGCCGCGCGCACGCGACTGCGTCGTTGGGCACGTACGATATCCTCACTCCGCCGTACGCTCTTCTAGTCGGCAACGTGTACGACTCCGCTGATGAGGACGAAGAGGAACACGTACTGCAAGTAGCTGCTCGCGTCATCGTCTCTGACCTTCTCTCTTCTGACTGGCTCGTCGGGCTCGAACGCCTCGTTGTCATCCCCACAGAACCTCACAGTCCGGCCGCCCCTCGGTTTTCTTGGAGACTTCCCGTCTACTAAAGTCAGCTCCGGCATCGACGTCGAGTGCCCCGGGGTCACGACAGCCTGCGCCTCCACCGGATGCGGCGGCCTCCAATCCTCCGCAGACTCCTCTTCTCTCGGCTCCTCTGAGGTCGGCGTCGGCTGTATTTGGTGCTCTGTCATGGACTGTTCGAGTCGTAAATCTGCTAAGGCTCGGTCTAAGCTAAGGCAAGCGTGTGGCGGCGGCGGCGGATGTGGCGGGGGCGACTCTGGGGCTATCGAACAACTAGGTTCCGAATCGGCGTCTATGTTCGTTTGAGGGGAGGGTTCTCGCTGTGGGGTCGGTGATTTCGGGGAGGGCGGTCGTCGAGGTCGCGGCGCGCGTTGGGGCCGCGGTCCGGGGCCGGAGGAGTCGGAAGGCGTCGGAGGTTCGCCCTTGGAGCAGGCGATGGAGCAGAAGATGGCTCCCTTGCGGGGGAGGAAGGGGCGGCCGAGGAGGGAGGCGCGGCAGGTGTGGCAGGCGAAGCAGCGCTCGGTGGCGTGCCAGTGCTGGCCCTCGTGCGACATCTGGCCCTGGTCGACGCCGACGGGCTCGCCGCACGCGTCGCAGTACTCGGCGAAGCAGGCGTCGAAGCAGGGCAGGCAGTAGGGCCGCGCCTCGCGCATGATGTAGCGCTGCCCGCCCAGCTGCCGCGCGCACTCGGCGCACGCGAAGTGCTTCATGTGCCACGCGCGGCCCTCTGCTTCCGTGCACTCGTCCGCCAGGATTATCTGTTAGGGCAAACGGGAATACGATTAGTTTGTTGATTTCTGTAAATCACATTCGGGGAAAACATTCCATCGTGAATTTAAAAAGTTTGGCAGCTCCTATTTGTGCCGTGCTCTGTTATACAACGACGACCACGAATTAGGGATTTTTCAAAAGAACTTCTTTTAAAAGGCCGGCGACAAATCAGCTACCTCTCTGATCTCACAGATGTTCATGGGCGGTGGTGATTAGTTACTAACAAGTGACCCGCTAGCTCGTTTCTCGCCTCTAGTATAAAACAAATTCGTTGTCGATGCATGCGTTTCCTTTCTACTATTATGATAGAATCCTTCAAACTTCTTTTACTAAACATTAAGATAAAGTGAGCTGTACTGAGCTTTTAAGTAAAAAAAGACCTATACGACATTCTCAAATGACAAGTCAAAATTAAGTAATATACAGGAATCTCCAGCGTTAGTGTGGGTCCGTTAAGAAACGCAGTCAGAGGTTGCAGACAAAAATGGCATTATGCGCAGACGCAATAAATTCCTAACTGTACCGTTTGAATTAAATATGTGGGAGTTTCATTAAATCCGCTTAATTATGTATTACCTTAATTAATTATAATTTAGCAAAACATAACTTAGGATTAAGAATGAACCAAATGGCTTTAGTTTTCAGTTATTGTTTTTGCTTGCATTCGTGTTATTCTGGCCAATCAAGTTTATTACCAAATGGCCAGCAAATGGATTAGTTAGACAACATAATAATAATGTTTAGATTCGGATTATATAATCATTTCATTGTGGATTCCCGGTTTTGTCCAAAGCAGTAGCTTCGGAGATTGAGATACATTAGTATAAGCTCTAGTTTATTATTTTATAATGAAGATTTTCTTCTTAAAATCACACGGAATAATGTGGACGAAAATTCTAAGACATAATATAACCCCCATCAAAAGAATGACAAATGTCACTAGCTAGGAACAGTTTAAGAAGGAAATAATTGAAAGAGAAAAGTGCATAGCTACAAATGATAGTTTAACGTGCTTACAATCGTAGATTCGTTTAACAGCATCGGTTCTCAAAGTGTAGCTTGCGACCCACTGGGCCGTAACTAGACAAATTCAGTTGTACATTTTCGAGGAAAAACCTGCTAATCAAGTTTACATAGGTGTTTTTTTTCGGGTGTGTTCGATTCCCTGCAAATCGGGAATCACCAGACACCACAGGCCAGCTAGTACAGGGAATGCCCTACTGACCACTAGTGTTTGGAACAGGAAGACTAAGTAAATATACTGTAAATGTAAATTATTAATATAATTATATAGTAATTTCAAATAGATTTTTTGGGAATTCAAATTTTGCGGTATTAACAGCTCTGCATAAATATATTCGATTTATCATGACGTGTTAGAGTAAGTCAAAGGAATGGCGAATTACGATTAGCACGTCTCATTATCAGTCTCTATTTATGTATTAATTTATAAACAAAAGTTTGAGAATCTACGACAAATACAATACGACTTGCGCAAGAGTTGATAATGAGGTTGATAACGCGGCTCTCAGGAGCAATTGAATCCAGTGAGAGCCGCCTGACCTGGGTTATATCATTTAAGCTAGAGTTAGCTCCACGACATCTCTACTTGACGCTCAGTCCACTATGATAGAGCGAAGGAACCTACCTATTACCGGCATTTATATGTAAGGACGATCTGGGATGGCTTTTCCTATAATTTGGTGCGGTGTATCCGGGCGCCATGTCCTAAGGGGTGCCAAAAGCCACTCGCTACACGGACTCACGAAGCAGGGCAAAATTTTCACAACTTCATCAAATGTGCCGCTGGTGATCACCAATTGATGGGGGTGCTTTGATACCCCCATGTTGTCAAAAAAAATGATTTATGTACCGGGTGACATTTCTGCCATGGTTTTGATTCCCGTGCTGAGCAAGTAGTCGTTACAAATTTGTCGCATATAGCTCGGGTTTGTGATCATCAATCCACATTTGGCAAGGGTGGTGATTAAAGCCTAATCCCATCATAGTAGACTGGATTTCTATGATGAATTGTGCGACACTGGGATAATAAATAGGCTGCTACTTTTTAAGTATTTTCATTTAACATACACTTAATATGTTTTATTGCCACATAAGAACAACAAGGAGGAAAATAAAATATTGCATTGTAGGTATAATTAGCCGTGGCCTTCCTATAAATAAGTGCATTAGGGTAATTGACACAATTTATGTAACTACATTGATAATGCCAATATCAACTTGGGGAATACCTTCCGCCATGCAAAACACTTGGTTGTTATTATATTACGTAATGTTTCTATTGTTAATGAATATAATATTTCATTCAAAAATATAGTAGTATTTTAATACTTTCCCCTTTAGTTCATCATCATTTCATAACTTCAAGTACCTTTTTTTGCACATGTTACACATTCCAGTCATAAAGCTAATATAACAGTATGTTACGGTGGAGGCTATCGCATGTGGAGAATCCGCTAGATGGCGTACTGTAGAACTGAGGTCCATCTACACGGCGATTTGTTATTTTTGATGTAAGATGTCAAAATGTTACTAAGCAACCAATGACGTTAAAGTTGGACCTTAGTCTAACAGTTCGCCATTATTTTTTACACCCCATAACCCCCATTAGGTAGTACTGACTAGGCAAATATGTAGCTAGGTAATAAGGACCCTGAAAATAGCACCCTTCTCCCTCACCCACTAATGATGGGAGAAAAGGAGGTAAGAACTGGGATAAAAATCAAGCGAAGTCTTAAATTCCCCGAACGAGTTACAAAAACGTCTGGCCCTCTCAGACCATCACGTGCATTGCTTGACACAAAATACCGTTTTGAAATATTAATGACGCCCGCAGTCCACTAATGAATGAACAAAATGCCCCCGTGAGAATCGTTCCCACGAACCCATTGTGTCTTTGGACAACTTTCCTGAGGTCGACAGCACGCCAGACCCAGAGATGGGTCTTCTATGTGAATAATCGATTATTTTTACTCTCGATTCAATTATAATAATCGAAAAAGTTACACCTATGCATGGAATTACCGAAGGACCGGATAAAATAGCGAACATTTACGTGAGAATCTAAGACCCGTTTGGGATTGCTGAGACAGCGGTCAGTCAGTAACTAAGACAGAGTAGATACACATAATAGTAGATCGAATATACCGTCTTGCACACAACGTACTTTTATTTGATGATTTTCTTTTAGCATGCTAGCTTTTGTTGAATTTGTGCGGAGCTTACACCATTAGGTGTACGTACAATCAGAAAAGTTCCCGGTAGGCCACTTTTCGACCTTAATGATTCGAGATTCGTTTCAAGCCTTGCCAATGGATGGCGCTGGGAGTCGATTACATCGCGCAAGTATTTCGCTTTTTCGGGTTACCTATAAGCCTTGTTATCGTCCAGGGTCCAGTTACCTATTTATAAATACCTAGTATAGAAGAAGATAGAAGAAGACACCAATCATATTGGTATTCTTTTAAGATCTGGAAGCATAATTATAGAATTATTCAAGCTGGTATTCTGTGAGGCCGTTGACGCGACCTTCTCTCTGTGTGAAAACTGTAGGTACAGTATACACTTTTTAACGTTAGGACCTTCTTAAACTATCAAAGCATTCGGCTTCTGCGATGAACATGAGTTCGAATATTTCGGAGCTAAATCGAATAATTGAATTTTCATTCGATTTCTTTACATCCCTATCATCCCAGCTTCGCAATTGATAAGCGCGATGAATAATAACATCTCATTAGGCGTGTTTATCCAGCTAATTAATTAGGCTGGCGGGGTGCGGCTAATTGGCGGGGCCTATGATTGATGGCGCCAGGATTCGGGCCGGAGCGCCTGGGGTTCGCCTGGTTGAGGCCACTGACTTGGACTTTTCACGGTGTTCATCCAAGCATTTGCCGAACTACATCCTGTATCTTCCAGAACTAACTGTGTATGAGTTATACCATGGCCTCCAATATGGCCGATGTGAAGCATCGCCTGCAATGTGTCTCGCCCAGTGAGGGAGCGTACCAAAGACAATCGCGGGAGTAAGGGTTGAAAATTCTACGCACTTGTCTCACAACTCCACATCTATGTTAGGCGGCAATCGCTTGCCAGGTGATTAGTTTGCTCCTCTGCACATATAATATTACCAACTCATTGATACGAATTGGGATTTGAATTCACGTTTCTCGGTTTCAAGGCTAAGTCTTTAACCATTCACATCATGGTTAATTTTATTTATTCTTTTTTTTTAAATATTTGCATTGACCTCATCTCACTGAGAGAGTACAATGGGTCTAGATGTGGTGCTTCCCATGAAAGCCTATTCACCTATATGATTCTTAAGAAATATGTCACATACATATATTTGATGATATTCCACTGATTATTATATCATATTTGCGAAAATCCGACATAACCTCAATTTCGGAGGGCAAAACCACCATAAAATTTAGGTATGGTTTGATTGTGTTATTTTCCAAACTCCTATAAAACGCTGCTGTTACCATGTTCGATAATATTTTGAGGAAACGTCCTCATTACGTGATGAATGGGCATTGACGTCAAGAAGACGTCCGCGCCGAGATAAGGCAGGACGCAACAGCTGACCAATAGGAAAACCGCAGATGACGTATGGGAACAAATACCAAGATTGCTATAAGTACGGAACACGTGGGATGGATCTGTCATAATACCACTTGGACTGGAGCCATTCACCCAAAACGCAGAGCCGTAAAAACAATTGAACATCGCTCTACCTACCCCAAAACGCGAAACTAGAAAAACAATTGAATAATTTCGTGACCTGTCACACATACGAAGAGTGAGACGAAACATCGACGATGTACTTCGTAGATCTGGAGCAGAAGAGTATAGAACGCTTGCCGTTCCTCTGGGCAGATGCAGCTGATATCTCCAGCGTACAAGTGGAGACTCCTCGCACTCAAGAAAGGAGGCCTGTTACTACCTGGAGATCGGTGGCGGTGCGAGCTACGTCTCTGAAACGCCGGCTGCATAGAAACAACTGACGAAGCCGCAATGACCTGAGAGAGTTGAACTAGGTCAGCTGTGAAATGCTGTGGATCTGCAATAAATGAACTTTTGATGCCGGGATAATGGAGTTTATTGACGAATTTGGGACTGACATAAACAAGTGGCGTCGTGTAAGCACTGCTAAATGCTTACTAAATGTGAAACACTCAGAATGTCATGTCATTATGGTCTTTACATCCTTGTGACGCTACAAGGATACTGAAGAACATATTTAGATGTACATATTAAGAATGTATATAATTACGTTAATAAATGTTAATTGCACAAAATATCTTTCGTTATTAAGTATAGAAAATTCTCTATCTTTGAAATTCTTGTTTTTATTCTGTGAAACCACGTATTTTCGGATTTTTTCGGTCCTTATCTTACTCTAAGGTAAAAATGACCACAGCAGTACAGTACAAGTACTTGACCCAGATGTAGAAATGACCCTAAATATAGAAATGACCTAGATGTGTAATTGACCCAGATGTAGAAATGACCCAGATGTCGAAATGACCCGGAGATATAAATGACCCAGATATAGAAATAGGAAATGGTAAAATCTTAGCAACGGTAGCGATAACCGTACCGTACCTATCCTACTACTATTATAAAGGCGAAAGTTTGTAAGTATGGATGTATGGATGTTTGTTACTCTTTCACGTAAAAACTACTGAATGGATTTGAATGAAACTTTACCACAATATAGCTTATACATCAGAATAACACATAAGCTACAATTTTCGAGGTTTCTAATGTGAGGTCGTAAAACCTAAAGTCCACGCGAACGAAGTCGCGGGCAAAAGCTAGTCGTAAATATTTGTGTCACTGTCTACCCGGGGTGGACTACGGGAATAAGCCGTAAAGTCATAAGGTATAACATACTCGCAGTCATGCCAATAACATCACCAGAATGTATAAATAGGAGGAGATGTTACTGGATGCGGGTCCCGGGCTCCAAAGTATCAGCTTGGAACGCAACCTTGAACTTAAACTGATCGTGTTACTTACGTCAGTCTTATAATCAACTGTTTGACACAAACAACAAACGCAGCATAGGTCGTATCTACCAGAACATGCGTCCACGTGAGGCTGGTATTCAAACAGCCGTGACTCATCGCTTATCTGTGCCGTAACTGTGGCGTAATCACCACTTTGTCATTGCCAAGAAATCTGCGGTGAAGTGGTCGTAGTTACCTATATGAATAAAATAACAAGAAACTATAATTTATTGGTTACCTATTTGTTTTTGCAAACATTGTCAATGAAAACCTTGTTAAATATTGTACATAATAATTAAATAAGCCCCGTTTGGAAATGGGTAGTCTTCTAATAGGTAAATAATACAGGTTGTATCTGTGAACATTTACATCCCTTTAACCACGTGTTCTGTCAACCATTCTAATCAACATTTTGTTCAACAACTTTTCGAAATTCATCGAAATTTTTTTCGACTCCCCATACAAAATTACAAAGTCACGTGACTGACTTTGCATGGAAAGATATTTTTTTTTTATGCGAATTTTCAAAAGTCTTAAAACTAATGTTGTTCAGAATGGTTGTTAGAACAAGTGGTAAAGGGGAGGTAAATGTTCACAGATACACCCTGTATAAGTATCGCCTTAGTAATAAACTATTGAGTATTGAGGTTTAATTACTGCAATTTTGACATGGTTTAATTTTTTTTTTAGTAAAATAAAAGGTTGGTGACCCTTCATATCGTGGTAAGACCCAAAGCCTTTTAAGAGGCATAAATCAATTGATTTTCCATTGTGTCTGCTGTCTGGGCATTACGACGTTATCCAAATTTTATGAAAGAAAACGTCATTGGAACGAATGAAGAAATAATGCCTATTGCAGGTAGCTTAGGCATCAATCCCTATCTATCTTCTATACTATTTATAAAGAGATAACTTCTACAGACAACGAAAAGGCTTATAGGTAAACCGAAAACACGAAACGCTTGCGCGATGTAATTGAGCACAGCGCCATCTATTTGTTCATTTCTGAATTACGTTCCCGTAGCGAAGTGAGGGCGGGCCACTATTTTGTACATATATTAATTTTTTCTAAAAATACAGTTTATAATTTCGCCTTCACCTGAAACACGAGGCTGCGGCTGAAGGCCCGGCGGACATGACAGCTGAAGTGCAGTGCCGGCCGCGTCGGTACGGTCGCCAAGAGGGTCTTAGCTTTTGGGACGAAATGTTTTTATTGCTGACTGGCCGGATGGCGCATTTGGTAGTGACCCTGCCTCACACGCTAAATGAGTTGAATCCCCACCCTGAATCAACATTTGTGTGATAAACACTTGTGATTGTTCAGTGTTTGGGTGTATTTATGTTTTTTTTTATGTGATAGGTAGCAGACGAGCAGGCGGATCACCTGATGGTAAGCAATTGCCGCCGCCCATGGACACCTGCAACACCAGTGGAGTTACACGTGCGCTGCCAACCTTTAATCCCCTTCCCCTCCCCGGGTGGGCCTCCGGTACCCTCACTCACTCGGCGAAACACAGCACAGGGGCTGCTTCACGCCGGTGTTCTGTGAGGCAGTGGTATCACTCCGGTCGAGCCGGCCCATTCATGCCGAAGCGTGGCTCTCCCACAGTTAAATTATATTTATGTATTTTAAGTTTTATATTTGTGTTTCCTCTGTTGTCTGATATCTGTAACACCAGTGTTTAAGCTACTTAGTATGGAGTCAGGGCAATGTATGAGACTGATGTTGTGCGTATCTATTTATATTTACCTAGCGGCCCGCCCGCGACTTCGTCCGCGTGGAAAAGTAACTTTTTACCCCCCTATTTAACCCCTTACAACCCCCTTTTCGCAATAAAAAGTAGCCTATGTCCTTTCTCAGGGTCTAGATCATCTGTATACCAAATTTCATTTAAATCCGTTCAGTAGTTTTGGCGTGAAAGAGTAACAGACAGACAGACAGAGTTACTTTCGCATTTATAATATTAGTATGGATATCTGGTAGCCCAGGGGACAAGTTTGTTACGGAGCACGTCGATCATATTTCTTTTGCAAATTGAAGAGAGCCACTACCAAATGTACCGGACAGTCGATATGTCACGGTCTTATGCGTTCTGGACCCACTTTTTCCCGGCGGTTCTTTTCACGCTTGTCCTCAATAATCCAGAAGCTTGGAGCCGCTAGCGCCGCTGCACTCCGCATTGCCGATGGACAAGCCTTGACATTTGGCCCGCGGAAATGCCGCATATTTCGGATTACGCCACAATATTTAACTATCAAGTGGAACGGAAGGGAGTGAAAGGTGCGCAAGTTTGGCCAAAGTATTCTTAGTAATAAGTACCTAACTTGGATTCTTTAGTAAAAAATAAGAATCAGCTGCTTACTATGCACTAACTAAATAGTGACTAAATGCCAAAATATTATAAATACTATGTGAATTATTTAACCTTATGGAAACAGCTTGAGTTTGAAAGTAGTCAGTGAAGTCAGTGTAAAAAGTAACCGGGCCATGGCATAACAAAGCTTGGGAAACACTGGGTATCAATATCTAACAAACGATTACTCAAATACGCACTTTGACCACATAATAATTACACACAGAAGTTAGACTTTGACCTGATTTTGAATTAAGAAGAGTTCGTTGACATAATATGCTAGGGTTGTTGCCCGGCATGAGTACATAAGCGCGCGGCCTCTACCATAGACCTCGACAGTTTGACAATCTTATGTCATAAGTTAGGATTAATGTGGTCGAAAAGGCGTTTTTGCCCGTTAGTGCGCATGCGTGAGTACATGACATATTTTTAGCTCTTAGTGGGCAGTCAGCCTTCTGTGTCAATATGTATTTTGTGCTTTTGACTACCAAGGCGGCTACTAGAACAAGGCAACTATTTTTTTACTAGGAATGATATGTGGCAGACTGAGCAGACGGATCACCTGATGGTAAGCGATTGCCGCCCGCATAGACACCTGCTACACCAATGAGTCACAAGTGTGCTGCGGCATGAATGGGCTGGCTCGACCGGAGTGATACCACCTTACAGAAGACCGGCGTGAATCAGCGCCTGCGCTGTGTTTCGTCGAGTGAGTGCTGCGGGTACCGAAGGCCCAATTAGGGGGAAAGGGGTTAAAGATTCAGTGCACTTGTGACTCTATTGCTGTAGCAGGTGTCTATGGGCAGCGGCAATCACTTACCATCAGGTGATCCGTCCGCTCGTCTGCTACTTTATTATATAAAAAACAGTGTTCACTACTTTGATGGATCCTTGGCAACTTGCATACAGCTCCTGCTTTCCTTCTTGTGCGATTCGTCCACCTGTCCTGAGGGCGTCCTATACTTTCCAAAATTTTTCACCCCAGACTTGTCAGTCAGTAAATCAAGGAATCATTAGCCCGATAAGTGAGATATCAGTTGCGTGACAAACCAGCATAAACGCGGCCTATCAATGCATCGACATGCGATATGCATGCGATGTGGTATGCATGCCGGCCAAACTTTTAAATCAATTTCGTAATAATAATTGTGAGTCAGATTTTTATGGCAAAATTCAGGGTGTCTATCGGTAAACTTTTAGGTATAACTGTGATAGGTGGCAGATGAGTGACAAAGTATTATTGCGCAGATCAAACCTTTGCCCTTCACGCTATTCCAAAAATAAACGGTCTCTTTACACAGACCGTGGGAGAACCACACTTCGGCATGAATGGGCCGGCTCGACCGGAGTGATACCACGGCCTCACAGAAGACCGGCGTGAAGCTGCGTCTGCCGCGCTGTGTTTCGTCGAGTAACTGAGGGTCGGCGGGTTGGCAGCGCACTTGTGACTCTACTGGTGTTGCAGCTGTCTATAGGTGATCTCCTCATAGCTTCAGGTGATCCGTCTGCTCGTCTGCCATGTAGGTTCCACATAAAAAAAACAGGCGGAGAATAAAAAGATCTTACAAGGGTTCCGTTATTCTCATATGAAGTATGGAACCTTAAAAAATTGTAAGGAATTGTTTTTAAAAACTTTGTTACCTAAATATTTTTTTACCTTATCGCAAGAATTCGAACTACTTTATCTACTCACAAGGTAATTTAAATCTTCTTACAAGAACCACTATTAATATTATTCACACCTTTCATAGATTAGCTACGATGGAAAATACCTTCCGTAGAGATGTGACAGTAGGCCAGGCACTAACTTTTAAACACAAAAATCGTAGCGAATTCATATCGTTAACAATTTATATGACAATTGAAGAGTCGTAGGTAGAGCGAAGGCTTCCATCATATAAATCAAGTCATCGCTACTATGATGGGATTAGGCTAAATCACCATGCTTGCCTACTGCGGATTGGTGATCATAAACCCGAGCTACGAGGTTTGAAAAATTTGAAACGTACTTTTTGCTCGAAAGGGTGACTTTACTCAGGACCTCCAAATCATGGTCCGGTACTTAACAAATATAATGAAAATTCATTATCTCGATTCACAGTTAAAATCGAGTTGTCACACCACTATAATTCCGTTGTTCGAAATAACGAAGCTTACTATCGTTATCATCTATCAGCCTTCGTGACTTTCCAATATTTGTAAGTAAAGTTAAGTTTAATAAGAATTAATGAAGGACTGAGTTCAGATAAAAACTCACGGAATAAATAAAAAGCCTTTTTGACCTACGGGGTTCATAAGTAACCTAGGAGTAGGCGATCCATGGCTTCGCAGATTGGGCGGACAATAATAATGATTTATTTGGCAAACATAGATCCATTAAATTAAGGACAGACGGCCATACGTGGCGGCTGTTACAAAAATATTTTTTAATTTTCTCATTTCAAACTAAATTGTATTTGTCATTTTTATTACATCAGGATGTGAGAGTCGACGAGTCGTGTCTGTGAAGAAATCATATTAAATACGAAAATAATTTAAGGAGCTACCTAATAAATAACACAGCTATTTTACACGTAATGCCCTAACTACATTGAGGATTGATTGGCATGTTTCAACGGTACATAAATAATATGTATATATTTTTTGGTTTTATAGTGTTACCAAAGCTCTACTACGAGCGCGTAGGAAAGTCCTAACATACCCTGACGTGTGGCAAACATATTCTTAATCTTAGGTTAAGTAAGGCCACCATTACACCAGATCCACTATCGAATACTGTAGGTAGGGTTGCCCAATACGGATACTAAAATATAAAACTTCAAAAACCTAAAATGTTGGACCTATTTGGGGCTTAAAAACTAAATGAAATGAAAAGCCTGTTGTTTGCCATTCCGATTGATTTTTCGCTATTAGCATTCAGCTCTTGCCAGCCATCTTACGCAGATCTTCACTCCAGATGGAGGCCTCGCCTAGAGCCTGACAACAAAAGTCATCGATATAGCTTGTAGTAAGCTGAAGTGGCAATGGGCAGGCCGCCGAGCCGCCGACCTGACTCGCTAGCTACAAGTGGAAATCACGTCATAGGTGAACGAACAATAGGACGTCTTCAAGCCAGATGAATTATAACAAATTATCTACTTCATTTTTGGCAAACTTAAATGTTGGTCTGGCAGCCCTAGCTATAGGGTATACGCACAATTGCCGCCGGTCTAGCACGGAACCAGCGTACCAGTCTGATAGGCGATTAATAAAATTTTACACTTTAATAGGAACAAGGCATTAATTTCGTAAGAACTAAGCCGATTTAAATATCCTGTCGTTATTTACGGTTAGACTATGAAAAAACACTTACTTTTTATAGGGTTAATTAAAATCACCGCGAGGAAGCGAAAAAATGGGGGTGTTTGGGCTAATTTTAAAAAATTTGGTTCAATCTAATATTATATTATATATATCCTATTTAAACCTAATAGAATTCGTTACGTTTAGGTAAGTAGTGAGGAAAAATATCGTGAGGTAGTGTTAATGATTTTGAGCTATGCACCATTAAGGTTGAATTCGCCTCGTAAATGTCTGGTAGATATATAAGTACGAGTAGGTTTCTACATGGCCTTTTCTTCGAATACGGTTACAAATTTTCATCTCAATTTGAACGCGGCACAGCATTTTCAGCCAGTGCTTTTACATTGACTGACCTTAGCCATACAGCCATAGTTTCCCAGAGAACCAGTCAGTTATGATCCGTTTAATTAGCGATGGCATCAATGTAACAATGTTACTCTTGTTAGCGGCTAATTCCGCCCATCACACTGACAGTATTGTATCTCCACAGTACATCACGGATGCGGTGAGGATATTCGCCATTTTGTTTCTAAGTAGTATTCGAGATTCGAGGATGGAATGGAACCCAGGAAAAAAAATCGATCTAAAAAGTATGTTTCAAATTTTTTGAACATTGCATGGGTTTATGATCACCAATCTGCATTAGGCAAGTGTGCTAATTAACCTAATACCATCACAGTAGCGATGACCTCATTTAGATATATGATGGAGGCCTTTGCTCTGCAGTGGGACGGTATTTATGCTGATACTTATTTTACTTTTTTTATTCATGGATAAGTGGGGTAAGATCTCATAGAGTTGAAGTGCATGATGAAGTAAGAGAAGAATGGATACCTATCAGTATTACTATACCCACTGCGGATAGAAGACATCACAATTTTTTCTTTTTGGTCTGGTTTGTTGTAAATGACAGGTCCTCAACTATTTATCATCTTTTTTTTTCTTTTGCTATTTCGTGATCAAAGTTAGCTCGCTGCCATTCGCCTGACTGCGGCGCCCATCCCGTCTGTAACGAGTGGCGCTTCACACGGCGCATGTTTAATTGCCTTCGTGTTAACAAGGTATCACGAGATGGCGCTGATTACGTTGATTTCAGCGACAAATTAAACGGTGTCTGGTACAATGTGCAATTTTGCAATATTAAAAATTAGCGGAGGAAACCGCGGTCGTTGGTGCTCTTAGCGTCATAGCATTTTTTCACAGAGTTTTTGATTTTAATTACTTATTCCTATAAACTTTTATCTTGGTATTTGGAGCGAACATTTTCAAATCGTAACGACAAGCCACAAAATAAATAGACAGACAGAAAGTCGGATCATGATATTGAAGACTGACATTGATATTGAAGAATCATATCGTACCCTATTTTATTAACCGAAAAACTTAGCTTCCGGACTGAGGTTGTGTTTCCACTGAAGCGGAGCGAAGTGGAGTGAAATACACCAAGAATCAGCCTATAATAATATAATTTCCCACTGCAGGGCAAAAGCCTGGAGGCTTTCATAGAAATCAAGCTATCGCTACTATGATGGGATTAGGCTTAATTACCACGCTTGCCTAATGCGGATTGGTGATCACAAACCCGAGCTTTATTAGAAAAAATCTAATCTAGGACCCCGAGTTCACGTTTGTGTAGTGGTCTAATAGGATAATTCGTTAAAAAGAACTCAGTACCCCACCCAAGAGGAGCTCAAAAGCCACTGCGACTACAGTCAAGGTAAAAAAGTCCTTGGCTTAGCGACAGTTTTCCAAGAACAAGGTAACGGCTACAATTTTCATAAACAATTCGGCCAGTTTTCCCGTCTGTTGCCAGTGTAGCCACGCGCGGCCGTCGACCCCCGGGGTTCGATTCGAGGCCAGACTCCGATAAGGCCTATTTGGGTCGAGGGGGGTTTTTGTGCTGATTGACCGAATGTTGAGATAAGCGTAATGTAAACGAATGGCGATTAGGTTCGTTTCGGGTGGCGGTTAAAATGTAGGGTAATGAGGGCTTGGAGCCCTTCGGAGAAAAGTATAGTTACTACAGTTACTTTATTTACTTCATGAATATTAAAAAGAAAAAGTAATGTAAAGTATCAGCCTGTCCCACCGCAGGATCGGTTACTTCGTCTTGGTTTATCTATAGGTAAGCGTCGTCGAGAAAAAAAAAATTTTTGACTAAGTACTGACTTACTAAGGAGACATCGCTTTCTTACTCATGACTTAAAAAATCCAGGAGGCACGTGTGCCGCCGTAGGTAGAAAGAAATAAAGAGTTTTTTTACATACACTCCACACACCACACATACAATAGTTAGAAAGAGAAATTGAAGAAGGTCAATAAGAGCGTTGTATTGTCAGCCACACATCACGTAACCACAATCTGTCAAATGTCCTCAATTGATATTCAACCTAATGTGTATGGCAGTAAGATGAGAGTTGATTGAAAAAAAATTACAGGTTTGTTTTGTTTAATATGTGGCTGTATGTACAGAAAAGTGAGCGGCCAAAATAATATTTTCACGTTCAAATTAGTGACATCTTTCTCTGATAGAAGATCTTCCCTCCCATAATATTACCAATTACCTATTGAATATTGAAATCAGCCGAAGATCACCGTGTTTATGAACCGGTGTATCGACCACACGAAAACAGTTATTCTTACTACATTTGCGACCACAGAATTATAATCAAAGTGTTTCGCAAAAGCAACGAGGGGTCGTAAAAATTATGCCTAAGTGTTCCTTCCCCTCCACACAACAATGTAGGTGCCTATTACCGCCCGGAAAACGCCTGGGGGTGGCATCCGATCATATCTCTGTTCCGTTCCGGATATTGGCAAATTGTCCATTTGCTGCACAATTTTGTACTTTACTACCTAAGTTATACAACCCTGATTATTCAAGTCTTTGGGTATACTGCAGATATTGGCAATTCACGATTATGTCGTTCAACTTTGAACTTTATACCTTAAAGAATAAAAGGTCGTGGTTATTCACGTCTTTGCGTATACCGGCGCGTGCGCAAGTACCGTGTAATTTGGGAGATAGCGCATCTCCGAGGGTTTGGGGTTACTTAGTGGTTTGGCGATGTGTCAAGTCTGGAACACCTGTTCTTCGAATATAATAAATAATCTGGATTGTTGAGCCAGCTGTGTTATTGCTCCAATTACCATGATATGGTAATCGGAAAACTGTTTTTTTTTGTGTATAATGAACCTACGTTCGTTCGATTCGTAGGCGGCAAAACCACCATTATTCGATTGTGTTTAGGCAAGGTACTTAAGTATACTGGCAGATTACTTATTTTCTATGTTCTGTCAAAAAATATCTAAGTTTTTCTTGGTAAAGAAATGTCAGCATAAAGTCTGAAATTTGCCGATTTTGTAGTAGAGGAAATCTTACGTTTCAATTTTTTTATTTGAGCGTCTCTGCGTGATATCTGCTGCAGTACAGCCGGCCGTCCTTCTAACACTAATCTGGCCGTGAGATAGGTCCAAAAAACTTTATTCTATTAGGCTTACCTCATCGCAAGCAGAACACCTAGGCTTGAGCGTCTCGGCAGTGGTGCCTGCCGCAGTACAGCCGGCCGTCCTTCCAGAAGTAGACCAGGTCCACCAGCAGCTCCTGGCAGGCGGAGCACACGAAGCAGCCGGGGTGCCAGCGCGCCGAGGGCCCGGCTCGCGCGGCCGACACGCACATGTCGCCAGCGGACATGCTCTCCTCACACTGAGGACAAAAAGAGATGGTTAGCTTTTTTTTTAAAACAATAGAAAAAAAAAAATTGTAAAAATATATTAGAGGAGAGACCATGTGGCCACACTAGCAAGTGTGGTATCGAGCTTAAGTTAAGTGTAGGTAATAGTAACTCAGATCGGCAATGCCCGGATGCAGGAGATTGGCGTCTTCTCGTATCAGAGGTCCAGACTCAGATCGATAAAGATAGGTAGGTGTACTTAATTGCATCGCGCATCACTTAAGAGGGAACGTCTAAAAATAAATTGTCCCTCTTAGAACAGATTTTTAAATTAGACAGCAAGTTACTAGCTCTATAATTTTTATAATACAAATACTACACAATAAATTTGTTGTACAATTTCTATAGTCCAATCATGTGTCGCTGAGCTTCTAATTATTAGGTATTATTTTTAGGTAAACCTAACAATTCTCTAACCAATAGCGTATTTTTACCGCGCGTATACGCTTGTTTCAGCGTGCTTCAAAAATCCAGATGCGACTTCACATGAACCGAAAAATACCCAATTACCATCATGTTTTCATGGCAACATTTTTCTGTATAAGTACGTTTTATTGCTTATAATAAGCGCGTCAACGCGCATGACTGCCAAAATGCGCTTAAAAAAACGAGCTAGAACTCTAGTCTTCACCCTTACTTAAGAGGGGTCCCGCAAAATTCCATACAACTCTACTTATCAAGGTGACCGTTATTTTTTCTATAGACGATTGGTCAAAGAGTACTTACAATATAATCAGTTCGGGCCCCATGGTCCTTATGGGGAACAATCAACGACCTTCCGACGCAAGGTCGCTGCTTATAGACAGGCGAAAGGATAAGGGTATCGGTAATTAAAAGTATAATTTGTTCAATGGTGATCGGCGGGTTGGTAGCCGACACTGTCATTCATTAATACCAATTGGTCGTTAATGATATACAGGGGAACCGCATTTACTTATTTATCCACCTCATCAAACTAACATTGTGAACAATATTAGTTTTTTTTTATTATAGGAAGGCAAATGAGCAAGCGGGTCACCTGATGGTAAGTGATCACCGCCGCCCATGGACATCAGCTACACCAGAAGGAGTACGGATGCGTTGCCGGCCTTTTAGGAAGGTATACAACTACAAGGTATACTTCTACAACTTTTTGAGATCGTCGAAATTATCCATCGTCTGTTCATCTGGTCTCTCTTATTTTAGCGTATAATTACCCGACGACCCGTTTAGCGCAATGGTTTGAGCGCCGGTTGTGACACAAGGGTCGCGGGTTCGATTCCCGCACCAACACAAATGTTTGTTTATGAAACAGATATTTGTGTTGGGTCTGGGTGTTTGTGGTTCCTGCGTTGTTTCTGGTTTCCATAGTACAAGGGAAAACCTTAGTTTGGGACCAGGACAATGTATGTGATGTTGTCTCAATTTATTTATTTTAATTCCCGGTTGCCTCCAAAATTGCCGCATTAGAGCCAGAGGTGCTTAGACCATAAATTCAGGATTTGGGAAGTCTGGGGATTACAATGAAGCATCTGCCGTCTGATCAGTCAGTTAGGGGAACCAAATCAGTTAGGGAAACCAAACAGGGAATCAGTCAGGGGAACAAAATCAACTGAAACGGCATTTCAGCAGGCCTTCAGGGTGAGGATGACAGACTCAATAGGTACTACTTAGTTTGTCATTTTGTGCTTGTCAACATCATATTTGGATCTCACGGCCGCTTACCATCAGGCGGAGAGTGAGTCATTTTGATTGTCCTCACTATAAAAAAAGACAAATAAAGACCATTCAAGGCCTCATCATTTTGACTTTTTAAGTAATTCTATTGACTAAGAAGAATTCCTCGATTCATTTCCCTTTGACCATTTAACCAATTATTTTTTAACACATCTGCGATCCTAGCAACACAATTGCTTATTGAATGCGCGCGTCTCTACGCGTGCGGCGCGGTATGCGTGAATCAGTGCGCGCGCGCATGCCCGCAACTAAAACAAACACGGCCTGAAAGGGATTCCGCGACCATGACTACAGACTAGCTTTAGATAGCTTCTTATGCAATTGGTTGGAATGAACATGGGTTTTTACCGGCCTACACATAAAGTAAAGTATCAGCCTCACTGTACTGTCTCATCATCATCATTTCAGCCAATAGACGTCCACTGCTGGACATAGACCGCCCCCAAAGTTCTCCACGCAGATCGGTCCTGTGTCACCCGCATCCAAGGGACTCCCGCGACCTTCACCAGATCGTCGGTCCACCTGGTGGGAGGCCTGGCACGGCTGCGGCCTCCTGCACTGTACTGTCTCACTGCAGGGCAAATGCCTCCCACCATCAAATCATCGCTACTATGATGGGATTAGGTTAATCACCACGCTTGCCTAATAAAAATGACGCGACAGAAGCTTAAAAAATGGAGTAACTTCTCCCGCTTTCCCAACATTTCCCTTTACTGCTTTGCTCCTATTGATTGTAGCGTGATGAAAGGTATACTATAATATGCGCAGGAGTATGAAGAATAATTATGCCAAGTTTCGTTGAACTCCGTCGAGTAGTTTTTGTTTCTATAATGAACATACAGACAGACAGACAAAAATTTTACTGATTGCATTTTTGGCATCAGTATCGATCACTAATAGTTATTTCGAAAATTAATATATAGTTGACCTCTCTACACATTTATTCTACAAGTATAGACAATACAATATTTAACTGAATTATTCCCGAAATCTACTTTTTTTTATTACCTATATTCAAAAAATCATACGTAAAATTTTATTGATTCTCGAAATTGCTCTTTTTCACCACAATTCTTTTATCCTTTCGCATCGCAGCAGGATCACGCGCGCGAGGTAGCCCGGGAAGCGAACCCGAGCACGTTCCGGCCTTCTCGGAAGGTGCGCAAGCGCAGCCGAGCGGACAGATTCGCTATGTCTCTTTGAAGTGACTTTTGTTGTGATTGGTGGAATTTTTGGCGGATTACGTCTAATGTTCGACGCGTTTTATGGAGGTTTGGATGAATAGATGAAGAGTCATTTGGAAAATATTTAATCGGTCCCACATTAATGATGCTTTGATACTTATGCCCCCCAGTATGTCTACGGCAAATACAGAGTGTATCTGTGAACATTTACATCCCTTTAACCACGTTCTACCAACCATTCTGAACAAAATTTGTTCTACGACTTTTGAAAATACGTCAAAAATGTTTCTACATCCCATACAAAATGAACAAGTCACGTGACCGAATTTGTATGAAAAGTTGAGTTTTCATGCGAATTTCCAAATCCCATACAACAAATATTGTTCAGAATGATTGGTAGAAGACGTGGCAAAAGGGATGTTAATCTTCACAGATAAATCTTGTATGTATTTAGAGAAACCAGAATTACTTATCTTCTAAAACGTTGGGCCTCCTTTTGACGTAGTCGGGGAAATGTTTTAAGCTTTGCTAGACCATGACTAGCTAATAAACTAAAAATACTCCAGGGGAAGACTAAGGAGAATTACTTTACTTTGCTACAATTTTAATTACTTTATGGGTAACATCAACTAGAAGGTCGGTTTTCCCGATGGGAATACAGGAGTGAGGATCAACAATATGTACCTAGTTTTATGCCGCTACTCACTAATTATTGGGTTTCCTTATAACCTTCATAGGGGGATTCACCTAATAGGAACAACAGGAAACTGCCTATGAGTTTATGGGTGTGCTAAAAACCGGCCAAGTGCGAGTCGGACTCCCAATTTTCACATTCAACACTCGACACTGAAGTCGAATTAGAGTCTTGTATGGACTAAATGTATGAAATCTCTAAATTCGATGTAAGTTCAATGTAGACTGCTACGCTAGTACCTACGCTAGATGAGGGGACCCACCTACAAGTTTGCCTCCGATAAATGAAAAAAAAAGCGACTTATCAATTTATTTCATACCAACAAACTAAAATCTAGTCACGCAGCAGCGTGTCAAGCCAAGTTCAAGCAAAGGAACTGGCTAGACATCGCCGAGCGTAATAAGACTTTGTAATGTTTAATTATACCATAAATAAGAAGCCCAAATTTCATAAGGTAACTGAAAAAATTATGACACAGACTGACTGCAATTAAAATCAAATCTAACCTTGTTCAATATTGCACATTTTTTGAAATAATAGCAATTTTTGTAGGTATACAATAAAGCAAAGAAATACAGTTTAACACTGGTTCATAGTGATATTTTTCCTACAAATACATATTTAGTATTTGCGTAGAACCTAGCACTCATTTAGATCTTCATGAATTTTACGAAACCAAGAGCCAAGAATAATTTTTGTATTGAACTTGGCTCTCCTTTACTACATTACTGTTTTTGGTGGGATACTATCAAGTTTTCCCATAACCTAAACTTCCCATCCAACGAAGAAATGAACTTGAAAAACATCTATTGGAAGTGTAAACGGAAGCCGCGCTGGCGCCGCGCCAGCTAAGATGGTGTGATTGTTACGAGCGGTCCTGCCGGGGTTATCGGGAGACCAGAGCTGTATCGAAAGCATAAAAAAATCGTTTCTTATATCAATTAATTACACGAGGAATCTGGTCAAATGTCTACGTAGTCAGGCCGCAGTACAGTGTACTCCCAACTCACAGGGTCGACAAAAGTGAAGAGACATCGCTCGGACGTGCGGCTGCCAGAGAAGCCAGCTGCAGCCCTGTCCATCAACAGCCTAGACCACTTTGCCAACGGTGTCCGCATTGTTTGCAGTTACTAATATATTATTTAGTTTTTTTTTATAATATAGGAAGGCAAACGAGTAAGCGGGTCACCTAATGGTAAGCGAACACCGCCGCCCATGGACATCAGCTACACCAGAAGGAGTGCGGGTGCGTTGCCGGCCTTTTAGGAAGGTATAGGTTCAGTAGTATTAGTGCAACAAAAAAGAAAAGAAATGCTTTGTGTACTAATTTGATTGGTGGACATTGCTTACTTAGGTACAATTACTTGATTATCCGAAAAAAAAAAGTTATTTTAAACGTGGAACTACGTTTACATATTTGGATTGCATGCACATGATACAGATGTTACACAAGGAACACAGTTTACATGCGCCACAGGCATAGCCAAAGCCTTTAGGATGGTTGATGACCACGTAGTTATCAAACCACTCTGATTGGGGCCCCAATAGTAGTCACATTGGGGCCCTTTGATTCCCTAGCTGCGGCTCTGAGTCGGATTGACCCCAAATCTTCTGGAACTTATCGTATGTGCTCGTATATCTTACTATTCAATAGCGGTGTTAGTTTTCATGTTGGCAATATGTGAACGGATTCTAGTGGATTGGTTTGTGTTTACGATATGTGTTTTTAATGGCATCTGTAATAGTCAGACATTAACTTTAAATTTAGAGTTATTTATTGTCCTTAAGTTAATCTATGTTTTCTTTTACCAGTCCTATATCGCATTATCACCCTGAATTTATTTTCATATTGTCTGATATTTCAATTGAATTACATTTCATTTGAAAGATAATGTCAAGTCTTTAAATTAGAACTCTACGATTATTGTTGATACTCGATATTTTTCCCTAGACTGTGAGCCAACCCACTGCCGGGCTTTTCCTGGGTTCCATTGCTATCTCTCTAACGCCATTTTGGATAGAGAAAATAACGGCATTGCTTATTTTGAGTTTCCGACATAATTGGCACATCAGAAGGTATGTAATGGTAGCAATCAGTTTATAATTTAATAACATTAATTCATTTTCATATTAGCGAACATATTCGGTATAAAATACTTATTGGGCAAAAGTGTTAGAGATGCGAAAGATTCTTCTTTCAACGGTAATGCCACAGCTTTTGGGCCTGTCTCGTCTGCGTCCGACAAATAGGCGATTAAAATATAAAATAGATTGTAAACAGGATAAAAGTCTACCGTCTATTGTCAAGTACGGGCGGTGTAATTGCGACATCCTCCGCGACTCCTGCGCCGCCGTGACTCATGCGCGTGCGCCGTTCAGTGTTCAACTCCTTTAATAGTCTATTAAAGGACTTTTAAATGCGATTGGAAGTAGTGTCTATGACTTTCTATAACATCTAGGTATACTCGTATGCGTATTATGCAAATAAATAATGTTCTGTTTCTGTTACCAAAATTAACGATGGTGTAATAGAACTTAAAATCTACATAATCTTTATGTAGGGGATAGTAGGTTCGGTAGGCTGCCTCGGTGACGCAATGGGTAGTGGGTCGCACTTAAAAGCTGTGCTTGGGGTCCCGGGTTCGATCCCCGAGTCGGGCCAACAATTTTATACCTGTGTTTTTCTGTTCACAAATTCTCTCTCTAGAAGTCTGCAAGTTGGCGGTATTGTAACCCCGTGCCTCCGAAAGCACTTTTTTATATGTTAAATGGGATTGCACTTGACCTCATCTCACCTGAAGGAGACAGGAAAGACTTCGGCCGTTATAGAATTCTACTCCTCGGTGTCTCAAGAGTAACGGCCTCCAACTGTCAGTCTCCCATTTTGGTCGTCTTTATGACTAATGCAGCACGGCGACGACTTTCACTGCCACGCGTGACGGAGATCAGCTGAGCGGAACCGGAGGTGACGTCACGGGATGTTAACGTAGGTTGGCAGCGGCACCGCGCATACCTGATGAGCTGGCCAGACTCGCCGCAGACGCGTCTTAGGAAATAAGACGAGTGGATATGTTAATTGTGGGTATGAAAGAGACAATGATACTTCGTTGCTTCTAATTCACATACAGAAATCAAAAATAGGTACTTACTTCATTTGCATAGCATTGAGAGACCAGTACCCACTACCTAATAAGATTGAAGATGAGTTCTTTAGTGGAGTCCGCGACTCAGTAAGCATAGTGTATCTAGGTTACCGAAATGGAGTAAAGATCTTTAAAAGACCGTTGGTACAGAATGGATACGTAAATACTTTACATAAACGGGACTACACGCGACGAAATTTAATAAGTACATTTTAGCACTTACTGCTTGACGTTTCGGCTGTGTTACAACAGCCGTGGTCACAAGTGAACTTGAGTTCGCTTGTGACCACTTGAGTGCTAAAATGTACTTATTTAATTTCGTCGCGTTTAGTCCCGTTTATGTAAAGGATTTGTATGATGCAACGCGAAAGTTTAAAAACATATGGATATGTAAAGACGAGGAGAAACGCCTAACGTTAAAACATAACATAACATGTCCAGAAGTCTTCGATCGTAAAAACTTTAAATATTATACTCAATTCCATACTGTAAGCATTTGAAACAGTGATACCAACAGCGCTGTCCTTAGTAGATTACAGCTATAGATATTTAGAATTTAGATCTTGATTAAACCCAATAACCCAATTTGTGGTATAGAGTATATAGAGCTGATACCCTAAAAAAAGTGTATTAACCAAAAATACACATAAACAGAAAGTAAAATTCTTTGACTCCCACACTAAGCCACAGAATGTGATTATATGTTATATTTTATCGTGGAAAAATACCTTATTCTCATGGGTAAATCGATGAAAGAAAATTATTTTGCTTCTGAAAATGTGAGTAATATTTTTTTACTAATTATAAATAGTGGGTACCGCGGGACACAGGCAATTTTCTATTAAACCTCTCGAGAGTTCGAAGTACATTCAACGACTGAATGAAGTTGTTTAGTTTTAATTTTACATCACAAATTACTGCTTTTACATAAAATTGCTGTTGAGAGCAAAAAACAATTTTAATAAGTAAATAATACACCGTAGGAATCGAGCCCATTGCAATTAAATTGTTGGATATTTATTTTCATAAAATGATTACTTACTAAAAGAAATATCATGATATACCCCAGAAACTGGAGAGAAAAATAGAAAGAGGACTAAAGAGAAACAGAAAAATCCATTACAAAATGTGGTATTTAGTTAGTTTTTTATGTGATAGGTGGCAGACGAACAAACGGATCACCTGATGGTAAACCATTGCCGCCGCTCACAGACTCCTGCAACACCAGTAGTCACGTGTGCGCTGCCAACCTTTAACCCCTGTATCACCTCTGTATCATGCTGTATCATAGCTGTATCACCGTTGTATCATAACTGTATCACCGCTTTATCACCACTGTATCACCGCTGTATCACCGCTGTATCACCGCTGTAACACCGCTGTATCACCGCTGTAACACCGCTGTATCACCGCTGTATCATACCTGTATCACCGCTGTATCACCGCTGTATCATAGCTGTATCACCGCTGTATCACCGCTGTATCATCGCTGTGTCATAGCTGTATCACCGCTGTATCATAGCTGTATCACCGCTTTATCATAGCTGTACCACCGGCTGTATCACCGCTGTGCCAGTTTCATCCACCACGTAGGTGGTCCCATTAGCCAGCGCCAATATTTGCGCAATATTTCTTCACGAGCGATCTGTACCCACCTTGTAATTAAGGCGCCGCGCTGTTTGTCCAGAGTCGTATAAAATTGGTGTCAGTTTTTGTTTGGGCGATCTCTATTTGTGACGTAGGACTTTAATTTGAAAGATTGGGGTACAGGGTTGGCAACGGAAAGTTATAGTTTTTGTATTGGTTATTTTTAATACGTGAGTCGATAGATTATGACCACGACTGGGTAGGTACATGAAAAGCTTGAAATTGGAAACGACGTTGTGTTACTTTTCAATTTGTTTTATTAAGAATATTAATTAAAGTTATTAGATATTTTTAATTTCGAATATGCGGATAAGATTGTTTTCCAGCTTTCCAATCATTAGGTAACAAAAGAAAAGGCGCTACTTCACTCCGTTTTTCTATGAACCTGCGGTAGGTTTTATTCCGGTCGTAATGCAAGCGTGGCTCTTCCACGGTCATAGGGCTTTTATGAGATGTGGTCTATAAATCTAATTGTTCTGGTTGCGCCATACCTTTAGTCTAGTAGATCTTATCGGCGGCCATGTTGATATCACTGATATATGAGAGAAAGATTCGTCACATGGCAGCCCTGAACCCTGAGCTGGCGATTAGTCGGCTTCGTTTCAAGTCCGCCCCCGCCCCGTCCCCACTGTTTGATTTGCCCGCGCCGCCGTTTTTCACCAAATTAGCGCCGATGTGTTCTGCCCTTATTACTGCCGATAGAGTCCTTAGCCCATTTCTCATCTCAACCGTGTGGTCCGGCCATTATAAATGATTCATGATTTTTGTTTTTCCCAACCACTATAATCTGGACAGTGAACAAATCTTCTAGGCAAACGCGTATCTAGGTCTAAGATAGACCATATAGTTGCTTACCATCAGGTGCGATTGTGACCATGTTTTCCTCCACTGCGGAACTAATGGTGAAAACAAAAAAATAAACATATCAGGTAGGTAATCTATGGGGTAGAAAGGTTCAATAAGTCACGTCTTGGTGTTGGCAAAACGATTGACTTCAGGCCTAAAGGTTGGCCAAACATTGGCCCTTCTGGAGGATGTTGGTAGACAAATACTTGTATTGTTTGTGCTCCACACTTTGTTCCGCGCCGATTGGGTTGAGGTCTCTTTATTGGTAGACTGCCTCGGTGGATAGTGGACGGACTAAGTCGGACTTTAAAACGACGGCAGCGCTTGGGGTACCAGCTATCCCTGGGTTCTATCCCCGGATCGAGCCAAAATTTGCACCAATTTTTTCTGTTAAGACATTCTCAGTGTCAGCCTGAAGTCTGGAAGATGGTGATGTTGGACCCCCGTGCCTCGCAAAGCACGTAAAGCTGTTGGTAATGAGCCTGATCCTTCTTCAATAGTGTCACACTCGTGTCCCATCGAAACAGGGAAGGGGGTAGAATTAAGAAACAAACTTTTATTGTCTTTTAAAATTGATATCAGAGAAAAAGAGAACTATAAAGGTCTTGACAGTTGGGTATGTAGGTACAGTTTAATCAAAAAATAAGAGTTACGAGAGAATGCACTTGATTTTCGCACAGATTTGTGCACTATATGTCCTGTGTTGATGACTGATCGTTGAGATTGGCTGCCATAGCCGAAATATTGCTTAGGAGGACTTAACTATTACTTAAGAAAAACAGTACCTCAGTCTCGTGTTGTTTTGAAGCATAAAGAAACACCTTCATCTAAACTGTTGCTGTAGAGGTAGGCCTCTACATAACAGCAATTAGGAAATCCTGGAATTGGATTGAAGCGTAAAATCTTATGAATGCCAAAATAATTCCTATCAATTTTCCTGGTCGGATATCTTAACTACTCCGTCTCTATTTCATCTCGAATGTTATTTTGTTTGCCGAATCTCAATAAAAGAGTGAGTGTCATCGCCCTCCGATAGTAACAGAGTGTAGAGTCATGAAAGCCCTCGTTATCGATATGTTTGCCGCTAGAGCCTGTTTGTACTGTATTCATAGAACTCTACGCTGGGACCAGTTTATGCAGTAACAAGCCCTCTACGGACAGATTGATTTAGGGTGTTATTTAAAGGACCAGCAAAAAAAAAACTTAATTCAACTACCCAATAAACTATTGTTTAGAAAAAAAATCTAAAATTTGCACCTTTTCTGATCAGAATCATTTGTTACAGATTGGAACGAATACAGTTACCGAAACGTAGTGCTGATATTAGTAGTAGTATAATAAGTAAATAATAATAGTGTCTATAGTTAACCGTGGGAGAGCGACGCTTCGGCATGGGGAGTAATACCACGGCCTTACAAAAGACCGGCGTGAAGCAGCGCCTGCACTGTGTTTCCTCGAGTGAGTGAGGATACCGGAGGCCCAATCGGGGGATAGGGGGTTAAAGGTTGGCAACGCACTTGTGCCTCTACTGGTGTTGCAGGTGTCCATAGGCAGCGGCAATCGCTTATCATCGGGTGATTCGAGTGCTCGTCTACCACCTATCACATAAAAAGTCTTTGTAAAGAGGTTAATCGAAAAGCTTATAGGTAAACCGAAAAGACAAAAGATTAGCGCGATGTAATCGACACCTAGCGCCATGTATTATTTAGTCTAAGTTTTAAGCCGAAAAAAAGTGAGGGCGGACCCCTAAATTATTTATAAAAAAATAAGTACTTTTTTGTCTCTGTCTAGCATCAACAGGTCCTGGATATAATATAAATGTTTGTGCTTGTCCTGTGGGAGTGTGGGAGCTTCTCTCAAGTGGCGCACTCGCCGCCTCGGCGGCCATCTTGTTTTGTTTAGTTTTATTTTGTTTGCTCCGGCTAGATTGATTCGTTAGGTTCATTAGAGGCTGTGGTGATTGTAGGGGTAGTAAACTAAGATAGGTATAGGTAGGTACTACATGCAGTGTCTACCTGCAGTTATCATTCTTTAGACTTTGGATCTTTCTTATGTCTCTGAGACATAATTGTGCAAATTTTATTTTGCGGTGGGGATGACACCCTGTTGGTCCCGGGTTTAATTCCCGAGTCGAGCAAAAAGGATATTACAATTTCTTCGAACATAGCTTGGGTTTGTGATCACCACTCCGCATTAGGCAATTTAGGCAAGCTTGGTGGTGGTGGTAGATTAAGCCTAATCCCGTCATAGTAGCGATGACTTGATTTCTTTGATGGAAGCCTTTGCTAATGCTTCACTTTTATGTTTTAGTAGCACCAGTTTTTACAAATAAGTCATTAGAGTTAAAAGACGTCTCTGATTGCTGCAATGAATGAACTTGTTTCGCTCTATCGAACTATAACCTAATTAAATATTTATTCCATTCCCTTCACACTCCATTCCACATCTTAACACCAATAACTCCACAACCACTTCGTGATCGTGACGAATCTTGTAAACCCCCATTTTTTTACCAAATGTTGTGGCGCGGTGATTTCACGGCGGCGCGGTTCCCACACGCGGACCCCCGGGTTCGAGTCCCGGGTTTTTTGTGACACGTACACGGACAAACGGATTGTCCGGTATTGACAATAACGCGTTCAGCGGTTAATGGATTGGTCTGGTTCGTTTTGGGAGGTTCACCTATGTTGGTTATTTTCTTGGAATCAGTTTGATAATTCGCCGATGTTACCTTCTTTTCAAAGTTGTTGAAAGTTAAATCGATATAGAAACGGTAGCTCAGTATAAACATCTTCGCTTGAGACCCCAAAGTCCTATCCTTATAGATTCGTCTGTGTGTCTATCCGTCCATATGGCACAGCATTTTTTTTCCGAAACTAGAACTATACTGTTGAATGATAAATAGATGTATTTTGTTAATCGCATTGAGATTTTGATACTTAGATATGAAACTGTTATTTTTTATTAAACCTATACGTGTGGGGTAAACCGGAATATACCCTCTTATTCAATCAACCAAATTATAAAAATAAATGAAAACAATTTTGATGCTACGAGTAAGTCGGACGGGCCCCATGCAAAGAATTTGCCACGGGCTGAACACATGCTATACTATGCAAGATGGATTAGATACTTAGTTGCTAACATTTTTTTTTCAAATGTAAATTTATCGGCCAAAATAGAATTGTCATACAATTGTCGGATCACCACAGCACGTAAACGCTACGGCTCAAGTAGAGCAGGTCAGTTTACGAAACGAGTTACGTGCTGCGCCTGAGTGGAATGGATTGCTCAGTGTCCGATGAGACAACTTTATATGTGGCTGTGGAGACGATCTCGGAGATACTTGGGGTGATGGGAAAACGGTCGTACTCTGAAAGAGTTTGAAAGTTTGGAATCATTCTTCGAAAAGTAACGTTCGTGATTCTCCAAAATTGACATCAGAAAAGATCTGGTGATGAATGATCTAATCACCACTGTAATAAATGTATTTAAGACTTATATAACGCATCTAAATGCATGCAATGCAATACATGGAAATGGGACAGGTACGCAATAGTGTTCAAAGGGTTGTCGCTGAAAACAGCGTCGGGGTTGGTCTCTTGGGCCAGCACCGAATTTTGCTGAGCGCCTATTTGGCGCGTTTGGCAGGGAGAATTATTTTTTATTTTAGATTTACATAGATTATGTTAGTTATAAGTTTCCCTGCTGTAAACAGGCCAAATAAAGATTTTCATTCAATCATTCATTCATTCATCTTTAGTCGAAATCCGTAACATAAGTGTTTACGTTACTTAGTACGGAATCAGGTCAAAATATGAGCTGTTGTATGGATGAATGTATTTGCTAGGTATTTGTGGTTTCTTACGTTGATTCCGAACAAAAAATAGCAGATGATGTATGCTTGTGATAGACGGCAGACAAGCAGACGGATTGCCTGATGGTAACAAATTACCTCCCGCCCATGGGCACCCGTGACGCCGTACTTTAGAACAGTCTCAAGTACGCGGCCTTTAAACTTGGATTTCCCTCACTAACTGTTAGTAATATTCTGATAGAAGAATAGATGTTTATAATTTTGAAATACATTTTGCATTATAGAAACTTGAATATACAGAACATCTCGTCACGCGTCCACCTCCGCGGCGCGCCAGTCGTTTTTCTCCCACTTCTTTAAACAACAATGCATCGGTAACTATAATTAAAAGTGGAGGCTCTATCGCCTGTTTTTTTGTTTCGGCCATTTTTTGTAGCCAAAGAATCTAATCCAATTGGCCTCCACTCGTCGGCTAATTGATTGGCTTGGTGTTGATTTTGTTTCTTTATCTTCGTGAGGGATTGTCGACGGCCAGCGGTAGGCAGATGGCCAGTGTTGAAAATCTCTAAGAGAAAAAAAGTGTTGTTTATGGTGTGGGTAAGTTATCTTTTAACAAAACAGTTTGCAGAATTTAGTTTGTAATTTAGCGATAGCCAGGGATCGAAATAGGACCATATTTACCTAGCTACAATTTTTAATGGGACATTTATGTATTCGAAGATACAAATATATCAATATAGATAGATAGTTTTGCCACGTGTCAATGGTATTGTGATTTCTGAGAGAATCAAGCAATAATATTCGATAGTATCGATGGTTGGTTATGTTTCAATAGTATACGATGCTGTTGGAAATTACACTACTATTAAAAGTTTCGGACGTAAAACTATCGACAGTCGTCAGATATCTATAGTATAGCGCCGATTTTCCTATCGAACTATGACTGAGTGACATTCAATATTCTGAATAGCTTTTGCTCATTGTTAACAAAATTTTGCAAATACTTTCTGTAGTTTTAGCGTGAAAGAGTAACAGACAGACAGACAGACAGAGTTACTTTCGCATTTATAATATTAGTAAGAGACAAAAGTAAGATATTGGGGACATTTATTTACTATGAATTTTCATGATTTTGCCAAAAAGCAGTTGAACCTGGTGCGAAAGTCCCCGAGCGCATGCGTCGCTCCCCGAGCATAGCGCACCGGCGCGCGTGGAGTAACGCGGAATTTCAACAGGCGGGCCTCGATCAAACTTGTTTAGATTTTTGCAGGGCGTTTGCTTAAGGGGATGTTTCGCTGAACTAAATAGTTTGTAAAGTGCCTCATTTGTATGGGTATAATGAGTCCCACAGTTACACCTGCTATAGAAAGAGACGAAAAGTGGACAATGTCACTCTACATCACTTTAACTGTTCATAATTTTATCTCCACTTAAAAACCACGTCAATTTGTCGCTCAGTTTTGCCGAGAAAGATTGCTAAACAGACGGTGATAGGAAGCAGAAGAACAGACGGATCACCTGATGGTACTTAAGGGATTTCTGTCGCCCATTGACACCCTCTGGGCGATGGGCCCTAAATCACTCTGCGAAATACAGCGCAGGCGCTGCTTCACGCCTGCATGCTGCAATTTGTTTTAAAATATGCATGATTTCTAACCACCAATGACTTACCACCATTAGGGTCTGTTGTTCCGAGATAACTCCCGACTATCGTCCAGTTCGTACTCATTTTTTTTTATACTAGAGGCGGCAAACGAGCAAGCGGGTCACCTGCTGGTAAGTTATCACCGCTGCCCATGAACATCTGCGAGATCAGAGAGGTCGCTGATGCGTTGCCGGCCTTTTAAGAAGGAGTACGCTCGTTCGTACTCATAAACAAGAAGTACCCTTGTTTGATACAACTGATCGGCGTGAATGTCTACCGCATTAATTTATTTTTATTCATTTATTAGACTTCTCCTTAAGCCGTATATTTATCCAAAGCCAGGAGGCGTGGCGGGCGCAAAGGCCATTAAAATATATTGAAACGAAACCCTTTCGGCCGCGTGCGCCGACTGCTCCAGATTAATTTATTTGTCTGGAATGCGGGGCATTCCAGGTGACCAGGTAACCTTGACTGCTCAAAAAGGTTTGTATTCCATAAATTTGAGGCTATTGGCTTTTCCACCTAAAGTTAATTAGGCCGAAGATTGTTAAAGTGCTTAAGCTGCTTAGTACGGAGTCAGGTCAGGTCCATGTACTGAAACTTAGATAGATATTCTTTATTGTACAGAAACAGAAACTGAACGGGAACTGAACTAACTTCAGGACTTATTATTGAAAATTATTAGTGAAACAGGCCCTTAAACTTTTTTTGGCACTATCATGAATATAAATAACTTGTCCTCACGCCCGGCCCATACTAAGATAGATAGATAGATATTCTTTATTGCACAGAAATAGAATATATGAGTGAAATAACAGCTATTAACAGTACAATAAGACTAGCTAGGTAGGTAAGCTGTTGCATAAAGTTAAAATCGATCCTTTAATAGTCATTGCCACACACTTATTTTTTTTAAAACATGTTACCTACCTTTAATTTGAAAATTATAAAATGAGTGTAGATAAATAATATTTGAACTATCTTTATTCCACAGCCTCGTCGCACTGTGTCATTGAATTGGCGCTGCGCTCTGCGGCGAGTTGGCTGCGCCCGCGCCGGCCGGCGTAATCTCCGCCACTCCGCATTCCTCACACAAACTGTGAATGTGAAAAAACTCAGCGACAGACGCAATATCGCACGGAGTGGTTCCGTATGGTTTTACAATAACCTTGACTTTCAAACAAAATTAAAATAAAACCAAATTGACATCCAAATATATAACTATCTCGTTTAGCGAGAGCGTTGGATACTTTGGAGCCAGACAGAACTGATATCTCTTTGAAAACTCGGACACGCTCAATCGGCACAATCTTAATTATACATAATTTTGTAGGTACCTTTTTTATGTGATATTAGGTGGCAGACACGCAGACGGGTCATCTGATGGTAAGCGATTGCCGCCACCCATACATAAACTCTCGCAACAGCAGTGAGTCACAAGTGCGTTGTAAGTACGACTTTATTTTCAAATACTTTCTTAATATTGTGTGAGGGGTACCTAAATTCAGGATACACGTGAGAGTTTAAGGAGGTGGTGGTAAAGCTCTTATTTTCTGTTGCACCTTTGTATCATTTTGTCGTCCCCTCAACGCGGGGGATCCTGCGGGACTAAGGACCCTGCAACTACCGGGATTGAAATTTTGTCACGGGATTGCATTCCCAAGTAAATATTTAAGTTCATCAATGAAACCGTTCTCCGCTCCGCCCCGAGACCCCTAAACCTACCGGCCGGCGTTACAATAATGCTTACCTATGAATAATAAGATCAAATAAAATGAAGAAGAAAAAGCATTCCTCCATTGAACACAATCAGGGGACATGCAGCATTATGCGCCGGGCACAAAGCAGCCTTTGTGTGGAGGACACAATGAGGTTTTTTAGGCCTCTCCCATTCGGTGGTACGGCTCAGTCAACAGGCTGGTTAGCTGTAATGTTGTATTTTATGTTTGATTGCGCGGTGGAGTGGGGTGGGGCGGACAAACTGACGAATCTGGAGACGGTTTGCGTTGCTTACTTAACTATTCTGCAGGAGTAACAGAGATGTTAGCAGGTTTATAGAAAGCTGACACATCCTCCTCTGACGATACTTATTATTTTGTTTCCGATTGGATACTGCGGCCAAATAGATCTATTGTATCCTCCGCTCCTGATGGTACTTAGTAAAGTATCAGCCTATGTATGTTCTGTCCCTCTGCAGGGCAAATGCCTCCATCATAGAAATCAACTGATCGCTACTATCAATGACGGGATGAGGCTTTATCACCACGCTTGCCTAATGCGGATTGGTGATCACAAACCCGAGCTATGTCCGAAAAACCGAAACATACTTTTTCTTGATCCGGGACTCGAGCCCGGGACCCCATATCATGGCCGGGGCGTTAGATACTTAGTGCTGTTTTGTAAAAAATATCCCCGTGATTGGGATTTCCTTTCATCTACCGATATAATCACATAGAAATCCTCTCAACAGCACATTTACCATATCCCCGTCATCATAGACAAAATATACATACAGACACGGACGCAACATACAGGCTGTTCCCGCCATGTCGCGGCCCGGCTCGACAGCCCTGTCAGCCCTTCATTTTTTCTTCGATGAATATTCCATGACGTCATTAGCATAATCGTATGACATCTGACAACCCGCGAACGCGTGCGGGGCGGGTCGGGACCGGTGGGGTGCAGAGGGCCAAGTCCTTACACTTTATTGTACTGGGTAAGGGTTTCACGTCGTCCTTACCGCCATGTTGAGCTAATAAGGGGCGGTTGCAGAGGTGATTGCGGTCTTTTATGCAGTCTGACCAGACGACCAGTTTCTAGGGCTAGCACGTGGCCATTGCCTGGAGAAGAGGGCATTTCTTAACCTGATACAGCGAAGCAAGTAAACCGTGGAAAAGCCATGGAATTTTAAGTAGAGGCCGGTTCGCCATTAGGTGGTACATCTGCTTGTTAGCTATCGGTCACATCGAAAGAAGTTTAAATGCTAATGTTACTATGATGAAGGTTGGGCAAGCATGGCCTCCCTTAGACCTCATCTTCACTTATAATTAGGTATGTGAGATCGAGTTCAAATGCTTGAATATAGTAATTTTTTTTGTCATTTTCGGACCCCCGCAAGCTTCAATAATATTGATCTTAGTTTTTTACTAAAAATTCACGTAAAGTATGCAAATGACACCTTCTGTTAGCGTTCATTCTTTGGCCGGACTAATAAAAATGCAAACACACAAGAAAATTAATGAAAAAACCCTACGACATATTGTATCTGCCTTCGCTTTATCTAATAGGTTGTAAACTACATTCCTACTTCCTACAGGACAAAATTCAGTGCGATAAGGCTATAACCAAAAAATATATATATTTTTTGTCTGATAGTTAGCAGAGGAACGGACTGAACACCTGATGGTGAGCGACTGTCACCGCCCATGGACATCCGTAATATCAGTGAAGACACAAGAGCATTGCCAACCTTTTGACTCTCTCATCCCAAATTGGGGCTCTGAATTTTCTATTATTTTTGGTGAAGTTCACAATATGGATTTCAGTGAAAGGTTAAAGTAGTAACTAAGATGGAAAATATAACTAAGGATAGTTATGGGATTAAAAAACATAAATTACCTTTTCATAACAAAGAATGAGTATGTAGGTACCTATAGTTATTCGTGTCTCACACTTGCCGAGTTTGGGTGGTCCTTATGATATTTTATTTGCATACCCCGCGCGGCCACACACCTCACCCGAATATCTCGGCAACATTGTTTTTTTTCCCGCCCGTTAATAAACACCAATGATTTTATTAACATTTTGTACCCTTAAAATCTACAATTTATTACGCATATTTGTGACTAATCTCATAAAATATCATTGGCATTTTTATCTTCATTTGAGGCATATTTTATCAAAATTAGAACCTTCTTTGTCAATAATCGTGACATTACTCTGTCATGTAAAGAATTATAGAAGTCAATGACATTGAATTATTTTGAACGTCAAATGAGTTGGTGAATGCAAAATTTTCCGTGAACAATGGATTTTCAGAATAATAAAAGAAATCAGCCAAATGCGAGTGGAACAAGTCATTTTACGGAATCAAACGCCGGGCACATATCAGTGAAAACTACCAGCCCTTTTCTGAACAAAATGAAGGACAGTGAATTTGCTGTGTCGGAGCAGACTCATAACAAAAGTAAGAAAAATCACAGCTTCGTGGCGAGCATGCTGAGCAAGAAGACCCCCAAAGATATCGCTTCAGGCACTTCCAAGATGCTGATCAACCAAATTCTAGGAGATAACAATATAGATAGAGACGCTATACTATTGATGAACAAAACTCACATCGAAAATAGTCGTCAGAGTGAGAAACAATGTAATTATAATCAAAATTTTCTACTAAATGACGTTGAATTGCAATATTCTACACCCACATTTAATTCTAAATCTTTTAGCATGCAACAAGGATCGTGTTCCGGAGAAGACTCAATAGATCCAAGCAAATCTTCTGTAAATGAAAACACGAGGGGCTGTATCCAAATAAACAACGATATTGATTCTAAAACCACTGTCAAAGAGAAGCAATATGCCGAAAAGACTACATACTGTCGACCAGCCAGAAATTACAATTTGGAATTTATAAATAAAACTGTGGAAAGAAATAATAGACTACAAAGACTAGTTAAAAAGCTGATTGATGCTAGAAAGAAAGAGAAACAAACAGAAGCCTGGAATAATTACATTAATGAGTTAAAGAACAAACATGGATATGGTGATAGTGATCACAACGGATTAATAGGGCGATATACTTTAGACGAACCAACATCACCCGCGTACATTGATGATTACTACAACGACGATTTTATATCCAAACCATCGAGTAGGTGCAAGGATTTGTTACAAGATTTTTATGAAGCTTACTACACATTACAAGAACCTAGTAATTCTGTAAACCCATATACAACCCTCCCTTCGCAAAACTACAGATCGTATTTCAATCATTCAAATTGTTATCCCATGTCTTCTCAAGGGCGTCTTATGATGTTGAACAGAGAACGAAGAAAGAACGCTTTTGCCCATGAATGGAAAAACCTTCCTGCGAGCAGACCGTTTCATGGAAACACAATTTATGTAGATAGAGAACCAAAACGGTTACGACCCAATGTAAAAAGCTTAAATAGATTAACGCAAACTAAACATCGAATTGGCGATCCACTTAGACATCCACCACACCCAGCGCAACTAAACAGTAGTTACATTCAAACAGACAATGATATTGTTACTTCAGATTCTTGTAATCCTTCAACATCGAGTAATAAATACAGGAGATATAGAAACAAAACAGAAAACTGGGGAAGAAAATATGAAAGACTCGTATACTTTAGTGTCAGAGAATGTCGAAAGACTGAAAAAGAAAATTCAAGATACGTGCAACATAAATGCATCTGAGATACAACAGACAGTTTTACGAAGCATAGAAAGTAAACTGGATACATTATTAACCTCGATTAACTCATTTATTGATGAAGTAAAGTCAAGAGCATACAACCGGTGTTACGATTGCCAATCAGTATGTGTAAGTTCTGTGAATAACAAGAAAGTAACGAATAAATCTAAAAGTGATACATTAGGTATAGTAAATAAAGATCAGATAAGTAAAGCTGAGCGAATAGTATGTGGAGTATCACCAGAGAAAATAATTCCAATTATAAAAGTAGACAAACATTTTCTAGACATAATGTCAAGTACGAGTACTGATAAAATTGAATTGAAAAAAAATAAAAGTAGTGATATTTCTAAAGATCATTTTGAGAAATTATTTACTCCACAAGTTGGTCACTGCTCTGTTCAAATAGCAATAGAAATTCCAACTAAAGAAAGGTCTACTGAAGTGACAGATTCGTTATCAAAAGCAATACTTCAGTTGGAAGATAAGTCCGTATCTATAGAAGAGATCGAAAGAGATGATTCGGCAGGTGATAGGTGTATGACTATTGCTGTGAATACGGATCCGCTGGGTATACTGGCTTTGTTAAGGGTTTCGACAGAAACAGTTAAGCAGATATTGTCGTACGTGCCTAACATTCCGTATCAAAATTATTTGCCAATCATCAACTTTCCTCAGAGGAGGAATGATGTGAATCACTTCGTCTGCAACATTTGTGGCGCTGCATACGTGAAGCCATCACAGCTGAGTGATCATATCCAAACACAGCACAGTTTAGGGATGTCTAGGTTTGTAGACACTTCTGTATCTTTAGTAGATTCTTTTGAATTTTGTTTTACTGCAAATTAAATTATTTCTTAATCACCAATTTATTGCTAACTCGTATTAGAATAGTCAAGTGGCAATGGTCAGGGCACATTGCGAGGAGAACAGACAGTCATTAGGGTGGAAAGGTCCTTGAGTGGCCGCGTGTAGGAGGTTGCAGCCGTGGCTGGCCCCTTACAAGGTGGACCGACGACCTAATGAAAGTCGTGGGAGTCCCTTGGATGCGGGTGGCACAGGACCGATTTGTGTGGAGAACATTGGGGGAGGCCTAAGTCCAGCTGTGAACGTCTATTCGCTGAAATGATGATGATGATTATTGGAATTCTACAAAAAGAGATATACCTACTAATTATTTAACCGTCCCTGCTTTATACCATTCCCGCGGGAGGTGAAACAGTATCTGGTCATGCCATTTGGAAATTAAATTTCAAATATATTTTTTTAATTATAATTTCAGAGATTGCTGCGTTTGCCGGCACGTGTTGGACATGCCGCGCCGGGCTCCAGGGCTGTTCCGCTGCCAACACTGCGGCCAGCGGTTCACCAGGGCCTACTGCTGCGAGCTCCACCAGGAGACCTGTGCCAGGCGCCTCGGCAGGAGACATGACGTCACACCCAGCCTCATGCTTCTCAGATAGCCGTGTGCTGGAAGCATCATGCACCTTGGTGATAGTAAGTACTACAAGAGCAGTAGCTGTTGGCCGGCTACAGGGGCCAATATTGACGATCAGCATACGCAGGACATTACTGTAGTGGTCAAGTGCTTAAAAGTAGGGCGATTATACTCTAGTAAGACTAGTTCAAATGCTAATTAGAATGTCACGTCTCCGTTTTATTACAAAATTCGACAGTATTACATAGTGCTTTGCAATTTGTTACTAAAAATATTGTTGAATCAAAAATTGTGTGATTTGCTATGTTTATCCAATTATGTTTTTTGAACTTACGTGAAATTGTGAAAGTTTTAAATGTACCTAATTTGATATCGTTTTTATGTAACGTCAATTTTACGTTTGTATATTGTTTGTTGTTGATCTAAAATAAATAAGTGTGATTTGAATTGGTCGTGTTTTTTTCACTAGTTTTTTTGTTGCCCGGTGTGTCGGGCGGTCGGCACGGTGGACAAAATCTTTGCTTTTCGGCTGCGCGGACGCATAATTGGATTCTAAAGGTAGGTGAGCCCCGTCAGCCTTTGTGATCGCCGCGGCTCATCCATCACGTCTGTTTGCCGAGCCAGGACGGCCATTATGGTGAAATGGGCAGAAAATTCTGTCGATACATCTCTATAGCTGAATGCGACATTAAGTATAATTATGTCAGGTTTGAGGTGAAACTATGTAATGATATTAGCATTGAGAAGACGTATTCCCTTTGTGTGGGCGTGATTAAGATCCAATAATGTAATTTTTACAATAATAACTTTATGGTCCTTTAATACAAGTAAGGATATAGACTGTGATTTTCCATGGATTTGAAAACTAGAATAGTTCTTTCGGTACGGTCTAATATATATTTTTTTGTTAATCATGGACTTGCTCGTGGCTTCAAATTAAACCTTTGAGTTGCGAAAGAGCTACGGTTGATAGAGTTTACCCAGAAACCTATTCACTTTTGCTAATCAATATTACAATTTTCAGCGACCTATCAGAATTATTTATTCTAAAAGATTCACCAAATTTTTTTATCAATGTGATGTTTACGACTATCATTATATTCCATTGTATACCGTTATATAATGACTCATATACGGTCTTCATAGCGCAGAGTTTTCAATAAACAAATATGCCACCATGGACGCAGGTTACGTAAAAACTTTTTTCTCAAAAGAGAGTACTCAACAATACTCTCATTCACAAGCGTAGTACCTGTAGTACTCCTCATCCCTTCCTTAACGGAAATTGCTAAAAACAAATTCCTGCCACTTTTTCTACAGGAATAAGTGTTGTCCCACACTAGGTGTAAATTCAATAATAAGGTGGCACAATGGGTTTTTGTCCAGTGCGCGCCGGGGGTCTGACCAGTGTGCGACAGTGTCTCTACACTTTCAACATACCAGTGAAGTAGTACTCAGTGAACCTTGCCTAGTAGTCCCTTCTAGCCCATAAAGCCCACAAATTTTAGACCATATTTGGCGCTCAGTTCTAGATTTCCTTACCTAAAGCTTCATAGACACTCAAAACGTCGTTATTTGGCATAAATTGGAAGTTTAACTGAAAATATTGTAACAATACCTTCCTGACTCATGACTTGTTGAAAACGAAATAATGATTGTGAGCTAGTTAGGTATATTTTTAAGTATATTTAGATCCACCAACATCAGTTTAAGCTAAGCTATGAAATTTGCAAAGACCAGTAGCGGTGGCAATTTCAATAGCCGACACACAGGTATAAACCCGCCACTGTAGGACAAGATGTCCTACTGTTCTCCATCTCACTGTGTCATAGAGCCATTGATTTACAAACCGTTAAATATTTGGCGCGGCGCAAGATCATGTCTCTGTTTGTTTAGGTGAAACCTGACGTCGCCGACAATGGCCGCCGCGTGGGAAGCTGCCCATTAACAGATTAGCCACTATTGGTTTCTACGAAGCCGATTTGTAATTTCTCTTTTATTGCAGGTACGACTCTGTTGCAGTCACCACTGCGTTGGAAAGATTTTAAATTCCGTGGGGTAGTGGTAGGTGACAGTGGAAGAGCCGCGCTTCGGCATGAATGGGCTAGCTCGAAGGGATGCCACGGCCTAACAGAAAACCGGCGGACGGTACTTCACGCCGATTTTTGAAAGAAAAAAAAACATTAATTAATTTATTAATTGAATACCACTACACATTAAGATACAGACAAATAACACAATCACAAGAAAATACAAAAAATAATCTATGAGGCTGTGGTATACCTTCGGTCGAGCCTCGGTATTACACGGTCACCCGTTTCTCTTCCTTCCACAACCTTAATTAAATAGATGATTGTATATTGTAGATTCAACCCTATTCTTCTAATTTTTATTTTTTTTATTTGCGTACAAGCAAATAACAAATTGACCCCACGACATTAAAAAAATGTGTCACGCTCGTAACTAATGTCTAAGCTTGACGGCTTATTTATCTAAAGTGTTTCCACAAACCCCTCATAATTAGGATATCCACCTGTCCCTCAATCAAACAGAGAAAAAACCGACGTCTCCCGAATACCAAATATTTGTCATCGCAAGCAGCTGCGCACGCGACTAATCTTATCAGCCTGGATGTCGCGACTCCTGCGCAACGATCGGACCAAACAGTGGAGCCTCCGAAGGTTGATAACGCCTGATTATTCGTATGTCAATCTGTTTTTATGGCACTTTGTACATACCAAAATGATCTTAGCGGTCAGACGTACCAAAAATATTTGAACATTTGACCTAGAACTAGACAGTATATGCCAAGGTAATTTCCATTTGTTAAATTGTTTTTGTCAAATGTTCATATATTTTTGGTAAGTTGGAACTGTATTTTTTTGAAGCTGTATGTGATGAATTTTATAGTGCGACAAGTCTGTCCTAGCCCATAAAAATGTAGTCTTATTAAAAAAATGTGTGACTTAACCCTCAAGCGCTGTAGTATTCAAATGACACGTTAGAATGTCTATAATATATAAATATAATGGTTTTCTAATTGGAAAAAAAAAATGACGTTTTCAAGAGAATAGTGAATAAGCTGTACCCAAACTCCAGATCTCTTCAATATCATCAACCATTGCTAACCAGTTTGGGTACCTGTAAATATTATTAAAAAATATAATTATTTATTTTCGAAACTTTTGTTTGCTCTGTTGGTACAAATGACATTTAAATTATTATTATGAAATGTACCATAGTTGTTTAACGTTTACCATAAATATTCATAAAAAAACAAACAAGTATATTTGAAAAAAACCAGGACAATCGTGCGAGATGCTGATGCAATCATAAAATGCACAATTCAAAATATAGTAAAAAATAATAAGGCAACACTTCAAATCTCGCTTATCTGTCGATGTGAAATTACTTTGACGACTTTGTGGACCAATGTTGTTTATTATTCATTTAATGTCCCTCGTCGAACACGCCAAACAAGACTTTAAAACGTATAAGGTAAGGTCGAATAAATAATTTGGGGTAATTTAGATCAAAGTCGATAAAAAGGATTATATCTCTCACTCGCTAAGGGTTAGTTCTGAACATCTTAATTTTATTTTGGGCGCCATTCACGGACGGGTTTCGGCGATCGTCAGAGGCGAGCGATGGGTCTTTGTTAAAAACTTTTGGAAGCGGTCGATGAGACCGACGTCTAACATTTTAGGGTTTTTACGTTTTAAATTGTTTATCTGAATCTTATTGGTTCGATGTTATTTTTTGTTTTATTTTTTTAGTCGTTGTTATTATTTGTTGTGTGTACTGTTGGATTTGGATGATAGTTATAAGTTTGTTTCTAAGTTCTACTCGTATCTTTATTATATTTTGATGATCTAACATGTAAAACGGTTACCTATTATGTGGGCTTGGAGATTAAAATAACCCATTAAAATTTATCGATATATGTTGAAAATTTATCGACCTGTGCACAGGGCTTTAAACATCGATTGGTTCCTATAAATTACTAATTGATTACAAGACAGGTCCTGGAGTATATTTGTGACGATAACCATATCCTCATCTAATCGGAAGCAGGATCTATTAAGGTGAGTCAGTCGTTCGGATGTCGGGCGCATCATCACAGCCACGACAAGGAGAAGCGTTCTATGGATCGGACAACGTCTTCTAACTTTTGTAAACCAATATTACCTATTACCCAAGCATTGTATCGACATGGTCTAGAGATAGATATTATTTATTGCACAGAAATAGAATGCTTGAGTGAAACAACAGCGATGTATGGGTAATCCTCATTTTCCAAAAAACAAACACATCCATGGAGGGCAACTTTTTTTCAACCCTTATAATTACGAATTTCAAAATGTTGCGAGCTCGGCGAGTACTTTTCCCTTGACCGCTGATACCAAATATATTAAAATGCATCATCAATTACAGAAAAATTGCCCTCCATGGAAGTGACTCTCTCTTTCCAGAAAATGAGAATTACCCGTATGGTATAGTTATCGCTTGTAGCGATATTTTCGAGATACCCTCATAATTGAATAGGACACCGGTGTGACACGGCCGGAGAGGGAATGGGCGCAGGACCAAGGGCTTAACCTGCTCTCCGAAGCACGGGGGTACAATACCACTTATAGCTTCCAGACTTCGGGCTGAAACTGAGAATTTCTGAACAGTTGGTAACAGGTGTATCAATAGCCGTCAGACAAATTTAAATTTATGCGCCAGACAATCACACCAATCAACCTGGTCTCAAACTAGGGCAACCCCTGTACTATGAGTACCAGGTAACGATAATTAACTGGGGGCGTCAACCCAAAACACCCACACCCATAAAATTTAGAAAATGTAGTTTCCTAAATTGATTTGAACGGGAATCGAACCCGGGAATCTTCGCGCTTCGGGCGAAAACCTTAGCCAATGCGCCATCGAAGCCGTCAAATATATTTCGAAGGCAGAACCTCATCCAGCAGCTTGATGTCCGGCCGGCTTCCCCAGCGGAAACCGATGCAAATGCCCGGGCGGCGCGGGCGCATGCGCCGCATCGCAACGACCCTCCAATATACACGAGAGGATCCTGCGCGTGAGGTCAAGCGTTTAGCATGTACAACCTACTGCACAGATGGCCATTACTGTATAATACAAGTTCCCGCTAAATAATCTGAATCGTAAGTAAATTTCCTAAGAAATTTACAAAAAAATTTAAAGTAACAAACTGCAGTTTAAAGTATAACCACGTAAAACTGTGCTATTATGTTTAAAATAGCATGGATTTTTGTTAAATATGATAGTGATAGTGAGCAGATGGATCATCTGATGGTAAGCGTTGCCGACGCGCACAGACACCCGCAGCTCGAGTATACTCTCAAGTGCGCTGTCAACCTGTAACCCCCTTTCCCCCCAATTGCATCCAATACCCTCACTCGCCGGTTCAAAGTCGCTCAAAGAGCTATGGAAAGGGCTATGCTCGGAGTATCTTTGAAGGACCGCATCAGAAATGATGTAATTAGATAGAGAACCAGAGTCACCGACATAGCCCACCGAATCAGCAAACTGAAGTGGCAGTGGGCTGGTCACATTAGCCGCAGAACTGACAACCGTTGGAGCTATAAAGTCCTTGAGTGGAGACCGCGACTCGGTAAACGTAGTGTAGGTCGCCCTGCTACAAGATGGGATGACGACATTCGAAGGCAGGCTGGAGTGAGCTGGATGAGAGTGGCCGAAAATCGGGAGCGGTGGCGTGCAGCAGTGGAGCGTGGGTTGCTGATGACCCTCACTCACTCGACGAAACACAGCGCAGGCGCTGCTTTGCGCCGGTTTTCTATAAGGCCTAATTTTGTGAGAATCTGAATTGAAATGAAAACACATAGTATTAGATATTTTCTATTCATTTCAGTCTATTTTAACAGCACAGCATCCCGATTTCTTGTCATCAAAATTGTAGTGTGTGGAGCCAAGTTCGTCATCACCCGTCGACAACAGTCCATTATCGTTGAATCTCGTTTACATTCGAAGGCATTGTCTCTCAAACGTCTTTGTTGGTCCACGTGTGCTCCGACTACGAATGGTCTCAAATGTACGGAGGCTGAGTTATATTCGATTGGAGAATGATTTATTTGATTGGCGGCAGCTATGTTTAGAATAGCGATCAGTTTGTGCTACGATAGATTCGTAATTGAGAGCGATGTTAGCTCAGTGGATATAAACGCGCCTTTTATTCGTGAAGGTCGATAGGTCGGCACGAGGCTGTAACACGGTGAAAAGCATAGCCCTAACCTTCGAGCATCATCTTCCACTTTAAACATTGGAGGCCAATTCTCGGTTTTTGCCTTCTATGTCGAGTCGATTTCATGGAACGCACGACATTCCTTATCTTGTTCTCCTATTGATCTAAGCGTTCCATGAAGTTGACTCGACTTGGAAGGCGAAAACCGAGAATTGGCCTCCAGGTGTGATTTTAGAGGCCCAATAATTGTCTGTTGTATTATAAAAACAAGCTGCATTTTATTCTTAATTAATAAATGATATCAATATCTCTTAACACCAAATCACAGATCGCGTTAACAGTCTCCTTATCTTCCATAATGAAATCTAATCCAGGTAACACCAGGTATCTTAAAAGGCTAAGCGGTGATCCCGTGCGCGATACCCGCGGTGGTCGCTGCCCGCATCGTGTCTGATAACACTCGGCGCCGTGACACATGCTCACAGACGTGTAAATGTAATGGAAGAGGCTAAAGTATTATAGTCGAGCCGTTGTATCATGCCCGATTTGACAATACCTTTTTTTTTAATTTTGCACTTATCCTTGTTGTGAGGAACACATTTCGCGAATCATAAAGAACTACTTTTAAATCATAACGTTCTTTATGATTCGCGAAATGTGTTCCTCGTAACAAGGATAAGTGCAAAATTAAAAAAAAGGTATTGTCAAATCGGGCATGATACAACGGCCCGACTATAATGGTGTGCTGTGGTGGCCTCACAGACTAAGGTGTACCAGCACCTGCGCTGTGTTCTCCGAGTAAGTGAGGGTCGGCCCTTCAAGGCTCAATCCAGGGAAACGGGGTTAAAAGGTTGGCACACTTGTTACTCCGCTGGTTTTGCGGTTGTCTATGGACGGCGCCAATAGCTTACTACCAGGCAGGTGAGTGCAGGTGATCTGTGTGCTCGTTTGCAACCTATCACATTAAAAAATCTTTATTGGACGTCCAATAAACAGACTAGCACTTTTACGAAATATTGCAGGAGGAGGGCCTCGTTAGCTGGGTCCCTCCTGCGGCGTCTGCTGGCCCGCTGCAGGGCCCTGCGCGCCCTCCGGCAGGCCGCCGAGAGGTCCTCCAGCTCGGTCGACCCCAATAGACCGAGTGGCGCGGGCCCGGGCGGCGTGACCGAGGCATGCTCGCATCGCATACCTCGGTCAGCGACGTGCGGAGCGTGGACGCGACCGCGTCTACCGTCATTTCCGTCCAGGACTGGGAAGAACCAGTCCTGGACAAACGCCGCCTCCTTGGCCTTCTCCTTGTTGAGCTTCGATAAAGCCCAACGAGGGAAAGGAGAATGCCTATTATGGGGTACTTCAGACCCCGCCGCCCGCCCGACCTCGAACTTTATATACCGGTGGTCGGACAGGGTCTCCTCAAGCCGCACCTCCCAGCCGGCGGTGCGTACGGCGATGGATGGGGTGGCGAAAGTAATGTCCACCACCGATCCGCCATTGTGCCGTACGCAAGTATGGGTCGAGCCGTTGTTGAGGAGCGTGAGGCTACATGCCACCGCCCACTCTTCTAAGGCCGACCCCTCGGGTTAGTTGCCGGGTTCCCCCATGCGGTAGATTTCGCATTGAGGTCCCCCGGCAACCTATCACTGGGCGCGGTGCCAGACGGCCCAAAACTGCGCCCAGCGTGACCAAAAAGGCCTCGAACTCGACCAGAGGCGGTTGGGTGAAAAATAGGTCTACGATCGAGCCTAAGTATTACACGGTCACCCGTTTCTCTTCCTTCCACAACCTTAATTAAATAGATGATTGTATATTGTAGATTCAACCCTATTCTTCTAATTTTTATTTTTTTATTTGCGTACAAGCAAATGAACAAATTGACCCCACGACATTAAAAAAATGTGTCACGCTCTTAATCTAATGTCTAAGCTTGACGGCTAGCTTGAGCTTTTATCTAAAGTGTTTCCACAAACCCCTCATAATTAGGATATCCACCTGTCCCTCAATCAAACAGAGAAAAAACCGACGTCTCCCGAATACCAAATATTTGTCATCGCAAGCAGCTGCGCACGCGACTAATCTTATCAGCCTGGATGTCGCGACTCCTGCGCAACGATCGGACCAAACAGTGGAGCCTCCGAAGGTTGATAACGCCTGATTATTCGTATGTCAATCTGTTTTTATGGCACTTTGTCCATACCAAAATGATCATAGCGGTCAGACGTACCAAAAATATTTGAACATTTGACCAGAACTAGACAGTATATGCCAAGGTAAATTTCCATTTGTTAAATTGTTTTTGTCAAATGTTCATACATTTTTGGTAAGTTGGAACTATATTTTTTTGAAGCTGTACTGTGATGAATTTTATAGTGCGACAAGTCTGTCCTAGCCCATAAAAATTAAAGTCTTATTAAAAAAATGTGTGACTTAACCCTCAAGCGCTGTAGTATTCAAATGACACGTTAGAATGTCTATATAATGGTTTTCTCAATTGGAAAAAAAAATGACGTTTTTAAGAGAATAGTGAATAAGCTGTACCCAAACTCCAATCTCTCAACCATTGCTAACCAGATTGGGTACCTGTAAATATTATTAAAAAATATAATTATTTATTTATCGAAACTTTTGTTTGCTCTGTTGGTACAAATGACATTTAAATTTTTATTATGCATTTCCATATAGGTTCAAAAGTTTTCACCAAGTCACTTGACGCAGAAATGTACCATAGTCGTTTAACGTTTTACCATAAGTATTCATAAAAAAAACAAACAAGTATATTTGAAAAAACCAGGACAATCGTGCGAGATGCTGATGCAATCATAAAATGCACAATTCAAAATATAGTAAAAAATAATAAGGCAACACTTCAAATCTCGCTTATCTGTCGATGTGAAATTACTTTGACGACTTTGTGGACCAATGTTGTTTATTATTCATTTAATGTCCCTCGTCGAACACGCCAAACAAGACTTTAAAACGTATAAGGTAAGGTCGAATAAATAATTTGGGGTAATTTAGATCAAAGTCGATAAAAAGGATTATATCTCTCACTCACTAAGGGTTAGTTCTGAACATCTTAATTTTATTTTGGGCGCCATTCACGGACGGGTTTCGGCGATCGTCAGAGGCGAGCGATGGGTCTTTGTTAAAAACTTTTGGAAGCGGTCGATGAGACCGACGTCTAACATTTTAGGGTTTTTACGTTTTAAATTGTTTATCTGAATCTTATTGGTTCGATGTTATTTTTTGTTTTATTTTATTTAGTCGTTGTTATTATTTGTTGTGTGTACTGTTGGATTTGGATGATAGGTATAAGTTTGTTTCTAAGTTCTACTCGTATAAACCTATCTTTATTATATTTTGATGATCTAACATGTAAAAGGGTTACCTATTATGTGGGCTTGGAGATTAAAATAACCCATTAAAATTTATCGATGTGTGTTGAAAATGTATCGACCTGTGCACAGGGCTTTAAACATCGATTGGTGCCTATAAATTACTAATTGATTACAAGACAGGTCCTGGAGTATATTTGTGACGATAACCACATCCTCATCTAATCGGAAGCAGGATCTATTAAGGTGAGTCAGTCGTTCGGATGTCGGGCGCATCATCACAGCCACGACAAGGAGAAGCGTTCTATGGATCGGACAACGTCTTCTGACTTTTGTAAACCAATATTACCTATTACCCAAGCATTGCATCGACAAAGTCTAAGAGATAGATATTATTTGTTGCACAAAAATAGGCGCTCTTATCGCTTGTCGCGATATTTTCGAGATAACCTCATATTGAATAGGACACCGTTGTGACGCGGCGCCAGACAATCACACCAATCAACCTGGTCTCAAACTAGGGCAACCCCTGTACTATGAGTACCAGGTAACGATAGTTAACTGGGGGCGTCAACCCAAAACACCCATACCCATAAAAATTTAGAAAATGTAGCTTCCTAAATTGATTTGAACGGGAATCGAACCCGGGACTTTTCGCGCTTCGGGCGAAAACCTTAGCCAATGCGCCATCGAGGCCGTCAAATATATTTCGAAGGCAGAACCTCATCCAGCAGCTCGATGTCCGGCCGGCTTCCCCAGCGGAAACCGATGCAAATGCCCGGGCGGCGCGGGCGCATGCGCCGCATCGCAACGACCCTCCAATATACACGAGAGGATCCTGCGCGTGAGGTCAAGCGGGCTTTAGCATGTACAACCTACTGCACATACTGCCATTACTGTATAATACAAGTTCCCGCTAAATAATCTGAATCGTAAGTTAATTTCCTAAGAAATTTACAAAAAAAATTAAAAGTAACAAACTGCAGATTAAACTATATCACTGTGCTATGATGTTCAAAATAGTATAGAAAAACAATATTCTTTATATGATAGGTGGCAGGCGGATCCCGCAGCACGAGTAGAATCATAACCTTCAACCCCATTTCCCCCCAATACCCTCACTCACTCGAAGATCGGCGTAAAGCAGCGCGTGCGCTGTGTTGCTTTAGCACCGATCGTCTACGCGTCTGTGAGGCCGAATTCTGTGAGAATCTGAATTTAAATGAAAACACTAAGTATTAGATATTTTAAATTAATTTCAGTCTAAGTATTGTATTTATGTTTTTCAGTCTATTTTAACAGAACAGCATCCCGATTTCTTGTCATCAAAATTGTAGTGTGTGGAGCCAAGTTCGTCATCACCCGTCGACAACAGTCCATTATCGTTGAATCTCGTTTACATTCGAAGGCATTGTCTCTCAAACGTCTTTGTTGGTCCACGTGTGCTCCGACTACGAATAGTCTCAAATGTACGGAGGCTGAGTTATATTCGATTGGAGAATGATTTATTTGATTGGCGGCAGCTATGTTTAGAATAGCGATCAGTTTGTGCTACGATAGATTTGTAATTGAGAGCGATGGTAGCTCAGTGGATATAAACGCGCCTTTTATTCGTGAGGTCGTAGGTTCAGGCAAGAGGCTTTACACGGGAAAGCATAGCCCACCTTAGACATCATCTTCACTTTAACATCTGGAGGCCAATTCTCGGTTTTTGCCTTCTATGTCGAGTCGATTTCATGGAACGCACAACCAATAGGAGAACACAGATTACAGTCGACATTCCTTATCTTGTTCTCCTATTGGTCTAAGCGTTCCATGAAGTTGACTCGACATGGAAGGCGAAAACCGAGAATTGGCCTCCAGGTGTGATTTCAGAGGCCCAATAATTGTCTGTTGTAACATAAAAACTAGCTATATTTCATTCTTAATTAATAAATGATATCAATATCTCTCAACACCAAATCACAGATCGCGTTAAACAGTCTCCTTATCTTCCATAATGAAATCTAATCCAGGTAACACCAGGTATCTTAAAAGGCTAAGCGGTGATCCCGTGCGCGATACCCGCGGTGGTCGCTGCCCGCATCGTGTCTGATAACACTCGGCGCCGTGACACATGCTCACAGACGTGTAAAAGGAATGGAAGTGGCTGGAGTATTAATGCAGCTGTAGCTGCCAGTTACAAACCAGGGTGATACCACGGCCTCACAGACCAACGTGTAACAGTACCTGCGATGTGTTCTCAGAGTAAGTGAGGGTCGGTTCCTCAAGGCACAATCCAGGGAAATGGGGTTGAAAGGTTGGTTTGTTACTCCGCTGGTTTTGCGGTTGTCTATGGACGGCGCCAATAGTTTACTACCAAGCAGGTGATCTGTGTGCTCGTTTGCAACCTATCACATAAAAAATCTTGATTGGACGTCCAATAAACAGACTAGCACTTTTACGAAATATTGCCATTCAACTAGTTGTTTTAGTTAAAAATCTTACATTTAAAAGACTGGCTGGACTATGGTTGCATTACAGTTATTCGATTGGATTTATATCAATTAGTAATTTAAGATTTCAATTGACCGAACAGAAGCCTCACAAAAGACCGGTGTGAAGCAGCGCCTGCGCTGTGTTTCGTCACGTGAGTGAGGGTACCGGAGTTCCAATTGGGGGAAAGGGGATTAAAGGTTGGCAGCGCACGTGTGACTCCAATGAAGTGGCAATCGCTTACCATCAGGTAATCCATCTGCTCGGTTACCACCTATCATATTAAAAAGAACTATTTCTCTGTGTTCTATGTCTGTGGGTATGTATATTTGGGTGTTGGTCCCAGTGTGCGCTCATCCAGCGGGCTAGCGCGGTGTGCGCCCGCGCCGGCGGCGGCGCCCCCTGGGTGCTGCTTGTTTTTTACCGGCGTCCCGTGCTAAGCGACAATCAGTGTATTGTCTTCTTGGAACAGGTTCGCGCGAGGAGCCATCTGATGTTTAGGTTGGATGTGGCAGTTAAGAGTTTTGTGAAGTGACCCTTTCGTTTGGGTCATGCATCTTTATCTTTGTGGCTCTTTATCTATCTAGTTCTTTGGTGGGAATGGCGACAGAATTTAGTTTTTACTAAAGTAAGCTGATCAGTCATTATCATGAGGTAAATTTACTACGAGCTTTTTTAAGGAGTCCAGCTTAGTAAACAGAATCTATTAAACCAGTTCAGCTATGTGCCCAGTTAATTACCTAATTACACAAGTGTTAGATTGCAGTTCAGTCTTCGCTATTGCGTTATTAGATTGATTCTTCTTTATTGCACAGAAACAGCATAGATGTGTGATACAACAACAATATACTGTACGATAAGGTGGTCTTATCCCTTGTAGCGGTTTCTTCCAGATACCTTTTGGACAGAAAAACACAGCGTGTTGGCAATGGGGTAAGGCAGTGCAAAGCAGTTACTAAATGAAATGTAAATTATAATGTTGTTGCCGAAATAAGATTTAGATTGTAAACTACGAGACATTTCGTCACGGTAATTTTAGACTATTGAAAAATAATCCGTTAAATTAAAAAAATGATTGCTCCACAATTTAGTTCGTTTAATGAGTGTCTCAGACGTGTTAATCACGTCGTAAAAGTGATGTGTTTGCGATTTTTTTATCTATCTATACTTTTGCCAGTTACTGCCGCACTCAGAGACGTCAATATCTTAATTATGGATAATCTTTATGTCTAAATTACAATAAAGGTCAATATTTTTACCTAAGTCACAATTAAGGTTACGTGTCTCTTACATAACTTAACGTTGACAGTGCGTTTCAAGCTATAATAAAAAAATGTGTACCAAAACGGAACCTCCAAAAGCAAATGCGCACAGGTTTCTCGCTCCGGGTAAACACCGATCGGAATGTATCGTCACCGAATAAAATAAAAAAACGGCATAAAAAATATAACGATCTCTTATCAGATGGGCGCGATAATGGATTGACCCATTTAGTGTGTGAATCATTCATTATGCTCCCACAACTTTATCTTTTGCCGTCGTCCGAGGAATTTTTGGTCACTTTTTGGGGTACCGTGTTTGAGAGCACTTGACCACTGTGCGGTCTTATTTTTTTTTATGATACAGGAAGGCAAACCAGCAATCTGGTCACCTAAGCGATCACAGCCGCCCATGATCATGAATGTTTTTTGTCACTTAGGCATGCTTAAATTTTATTTGATTATTCTTTTACTTAAATTGCAATGTCCACAAAACACTAAACAATTGTTTTATCCTTTGCTAACTTTAAATTTTCATTTTTTTAGTTCATTCATATACGTACATTATGAATTTTTAAACCATAATTTTATCTTGGGAGACCATTCAATTACAGTTACAAGCCCTGTTTGCATATTTTTTTACATTAAGCAAACAAGATTCTAATTTGGTATAATACCTTTACCTACAATGTATTTTACATTGAAGTTCCAAATAACCCAGGCTCCCATCTCCCGTCAACGTAAGAAACCTTCATCGGAAAATTCATCTCGCACTTGGCCGATTTTTTACACCGACCGCAAAATAAAGTTGGTCCTTATATTTTTTGGTTTTAGCCGCGTGCCTGCGCCCGCGCTGGCGTTTGTTTTGATAACGTATAAACGCTATGTGTTATTGTATGCGATATACGAATGCTTGCATACAGGCTGTGACTGCACCAAATAATAATTAATGAGATAAATTCTAACAACATCGACAAACCTTATATGCAAACCAAAATGCACTAGCACGATGTAAACAACGGCCAGCGCCACCTATTGGTAGACAGTGGAACTACTGTTCCGAAACAAAGTGAGGGCGGGTCACTACTACACAAAACAGAAGGATGACATTACGAGATAAACATGCTACGCTTAATCATGATTGCTCGGGTGGCGTATTTGGTAGTGACCTAGCCTCATCATACCTTTGGCGTCGTGGGTGCGATCCCCAGCCCATGGCCAAATATCCATGTGTCCAAGTGTGGCGGCGGCAATTGCTTAGCATCAGGTGATCCGCTTGCTCGCCTGCTACCTATCAAATAAAAAATAAAATAAAAAAAATATTAGTGCTTTGAACACTTAGTATTTGTTCAGTTTTTGGGTGATATGTATTTAAGTATTATATTTGTGATCCTCTGTTGTCTGATATCTGTAATTCCGAGTTGCGACATAATATTATGTCAACAAGCAGATTGTTGAGATTGGACGCCATGAATATACTTAATCGATCTTTTTTATATTAAATGGCACTTGACCTTTTGCACATGACCTCGTTTCACCTGATGGAAAGTGAATCTTAAATGAATCTTAAGTGAAGTGAAGTGCAATATAATAGGCACCAGACTCCCCAAATCCTGTATCATTGGTCTAAGCGGACCCCGGGCTCCGAAGCGACATCTTTGGACGCAACCGGAGTTTACACGCTGAGATGTTAAACACCCTGTATGCTTCGGGGATACATTTAATTTTCCTTATCTGGGACCCTTGGTCCGAGATTAAAGGTGGTCCCTGAGTGAGAAATGTTTAGTATGACTGTTTTAATTAACGCTTATCTTCGGTTTCATGTTTTGTTACACGTTTAATTTCTTTTTGGATACCAGATAAGTGACAAAGTTGGGTAGATAGTACTAGTTAAGTAAGTTGTACACATTAATTACATAGGAGTAAAAAAATTGGCAACCCTTATTTTAACTTTAGGGGCCATTTTTATGGAGCACGTCGCATCCATGTTTTTTACCTCCCATTACTAATTTATCCATAACATTAGGAGTTGAAATCTTACCCCTCCTCCCCCATTGGTCAGTCAATGGCCTTCGCAAAAGAGGCATAATTAATGGTATCCATCTCATCATTTAAGTTCGGCAATTGCTGATTAATATTATTTATTAAGTATTATGTCCTGTATGTTATGTCCTATTATGTCCGTGTTTAATGTAATGTTGTTTCGTCTCCCTGGCAACCGCTAAATCTGACCATGAGCGCTCCCATATTTTGGTGCTGGGAATGTCGCCATAAACCACGTTATGTGGACCAAATAAAAATTTACGAGCCCTTCGAAGCCGTACTTAGGGCTAGATCGTAGACATAGATAAGGCCTGGGCAAACAAACCTAGATACAGTGTTAGCTTTGGTTTCGGTCAAGGACTGTAATTTTTCGGGTGATTTGGTCTCTAGACTAGTGTTGCGTATCTTGGTCTGGTGGTCTTGAATTATTTCTTGGAATAAGCAAGAAGAATAAGTAGTTTGAACGCCTAAACTTTTTATTTAATAATTATGGTCGCTTCGGCGTCCGCCGTGTAATGTAATGTAAAGAAATCGTTTACCATCAGGTGATTCGTCTGTACGTCTACCATCAATCAAATATAAAAAGGGGTTTGCTGAAAATGATTTATTGTATTTTATTGTCATATTCAACAATTGACTCTTCTTGAACTTGGCTTTTACGCCGCAAGTAGCGTAGTAGTCTAGGTAAGGTTAGGTTGTTTATCTCTATGTACGAACAGCCACACATTAAAGTATACAAAACTGACAAATTTCTTCAATCGACTCTCATCTTACGGTCAAACACATTAGGTAATATCAATTGAGGAAATTCGACATGCTGTGGTAGCCTGATGTGTGGCAATACAATCAAAAATGTAAACACTTCCACATACCACAACAGTCGGCTAACTGTTCATAGCAAGGGAATTATGTAAATGCTCACATTATCCACAATTTGGCTCGTCTTCTCGAAGGGAGGAGTGACGGGGTAATGGCTTACGGCTGGATGCAGCCACCAGGATCCAGTCGCGTGCGCACGCAAGTGTTGTTTACAAAGCTTAGGAAGTTTTGGATGGTAATGAAGAAAGGATTTCCTGGTTATACACAAGGTCATCAATATTTCTTTCTCTTAAGGAAATAGTCAACATCTCAACGTGACGTAACTAATGAGAGTATACCTGATCGAAGGCGACACATCGCTTATGGAAGGGAAGGAAACAGCGCTTATGGAAGGCAAGGAAACTCCTATTCCGTAGTAACGTCTGGTTTGTTTTAGGCCCTTAAGACTTGTAACTCTGGTAATTACAATGAAGCGACTGAAGTCTGACCTTCGCACCTATAAGCGTAAGTATCTACTATCCTGTGCATATAAGACAGAGAAAATGTTACAAAATGGTTGACAGGTTATCCAATAATAACCATTATTTTTCACACATAAAGAACTAGTACTACTGGTGTTACAGGTGTCTATGGTCGGCAGCAATCTCTTACACGGGTGATCCGCATGCTCGTCTGCCACCTATTACATAAAATTTAATATGTCTATGTCGCTCCAGCATTAGGCGAACATACAGAAAGATACATGAACTTATATCAAATATATATTTATGTTTATTGTAGATACGCTTGACTACACTCGCACCTGATGGAAAGCGTCGATGGGGTCTAGGATGTTACGCGTTCACCTAGAAGATGCTTGTTCACTCTTATTATTATAATTGATCACGCGTATTCTAAGTGTCGGACAGTTTTCGAAAACTATCTGAGTCAATCATCATCATGACGATGATTGCGAAGGTCAGACGGCGGCATCTTTGTAATTACCAGACATCAAAGCTAAGATAAAACTAGGTATTTTCTATCTATTATTTTTAAGATCCTTCAATTCCATGGTGTTAAGTGTTATAAGTAACTTTACAATTTACCAACATTAAAAATTAAAACTGCTACACGCAAGCAGAATTACGATATCAATAAAATACCCATGCAAAACCCAGACGCCATTTATAAACGAGTGTTTAACAGTTTAATTTTCCCCAATCAGAATAAACTGCCGCAAAATAAATAGGCCCCAGTGTCGAGCTCCCTATAAAGCCTATTAGAGCACAATAACTGCTCTTAAATAGGCCATTGCCCTGCCTTTATAACTTTTTCTTGCGAAAATATTCCCAGTTAATTTCGACTTGGGACGTGAAATGTTTTTTGTTGGTACACGCGACTTTCTCGTAAATAAGTTGAGCCCATTGTGGCCTAAAAGCCTATTAAAATTACATTATTAAAATTCCCCAATTCGCCGATAGTGCGGAGCTATAGAACTGAAATGGCTAATAGGTATGAGTTTCGTATAGCTTGGGTAATGTGTCTACTTGGCGATTGCGTAAGCGATACGATGAAAGCGATAATGTAGTCATTTGTACGCTATCGCTGGCGAGATGTAGTAAACGCGGATCTGCATGAATTGGAAACAGGAGATTGGCTACACTCGACTGAGACAAATGGCGACATCTCATGTCAGAGGCCAAGACTCATATTGGGGTCGTTGAGCCATCGGAGTAGGTAAGTAAGTTGTATTTGTATCTGAAAGTATTATGTGGATTAGACCTTTTCCTTGTTTTCTAGCGAGGCCCTGTTGCCCACGAGGCCTGTAGTTGGACCCACGTTGCCAACGTGTAGCACGCTGCTGCAACGCGCCGCTAGGTAAACATCGAGCACTACCGGCGGGCGTGTCGTGGCGTGCCTAGCCTGTTGCCCACGCGGCCATGTGTGTGCCCACGTCGCCCACGCGTCGCTTGCTGCCCTGCGCTACTAGGTAAACATTGGGCACTACCGGCGGGCGTGTCGTGGCGTGCCTAGCGTGTTGCCCACGCGGCCATGTGTGTGCCCACGTCGCCCACGCGTCCCTTGCTGCCCTGCGCTACTAGGTAACACATCGGGCACTACCGGCGGGCGTGTCGTGGCGTGCCTAGCGTGTTGCCCACGCGGCGTGTGTGTGCCCACGTCGCCCACGCGTCGCACGTCGCTGCCCGGCGCTACTAGGTAAACATTGGGCACTACCGGCGGGCGTGTCGTGGCATGCCTAGCCTGTTGCCCACGCGGCCATGTGTGTGCCCACGTCGCCCACGCGTCACTTGCTGCCCTGCGCTACTAGGTAAACATTGGGCACTACCGGCGGGCGTGTCGTGGCGTGCCTAGCCTGTTGCCCACGCGGCGTGTGTGTGCCCACGTCGCCCACGCGTCGCTTGCTGCCCTGCGCTACTAGGTAAACATCGGGCACTACCGGCGGGCGTGTCGTGGCGTGCCTAGCCTGTTGCCCACGCGGCCATGTGTGTGCCCACGTCGTCCACGCGTCGCACGTCGCTGCCCTGCGCTACTAGGTAAACATCGGGCACTACCGGCGGGCGTGTCGTGGCGTGCCTAGCCTGTTGCCCACGCGGCCATGTGTGTGCCCACGTCGCCCACGCGTCGCACGTCGCTGCCCTGCGCTACTAGGAAAACATTGGGCACTACCGGTAGGCGTGTCGTGGCGTGCCTAGCCTGTTACCTACGCGGCCATGTGTGTGCCCACGTCGCCCACGCGTCGCACGTCGCTGCCCTGCGCTACTAGGTAAACATTGGGCACTACCGGCGGGCGTGTCGTGGCGTGCCTAGCCTGTTGCCCACGCGGCCATGTGTGTGCCCACGTCGCCCACGCGTCGCACGTCGCTGCCCTGCGCTACTAGGTAAACATGGGCACTACCGGCGGGCGTGTCGTGGCGTGCCTAGGTCGCTAGTAATTGCTACAGTCTAGCCGCAGGTCACCGCCGCGACCTTCGCGTTTTCGTCAATATTATCCGCTTCTGTACAATTTCCTTTTTTGTTACAGTTTTTTGGGATGGTTTATTGTTGGACTAACCTTATGATAAGAATTCGATCCTTTTTTTCGTCACATGTGAATCTGTGAACATTTACGTAACTTTAACCACGTCTTCTACCAACAATTGTGAACTTGAAAATTGGTCTAAATTCCCGAATTCCCCATACGAATGAACAAAAGTTACGTGACCGACTTTGATGTTAAGTTGTTTTTTTTATTGCAATAATTAAAGGTTAGTCTTCTTTTCAGTTACCCTTTCTTTAACTACTAACTAGATTGGCATTTAAAGCATGCAAAGAGTTTAATAATGCTCTCCACTAAAGATGATAGTTATTCCAATGATTTAAGCCGCAACGGATACCCTATCACGCGACAAGATAAATGACAAACGCTTTTAAGCCACACTTAAAAGTGATACAGGATATGACTATTAACGAAGTATTTAAGAAGTAAAAAGATCTGCTATTTTCTACGAGTTAGCGTAATATTTCGAATACTCGGCCTTTTAAATTTGTGAATAATTGTAAACATTTTCACGGTCACGGCAATTACGGTCGCAGTGTTATTAAAGACAGTAGCTTGACATATGTAACTCAACCGTTCAAGTCGAGTTTGCCCCCTACACAGTGCTGAAATAACACTGTGTCGTCTGAGATAAAACATCATACGACGTAAAAGGACGGTTACAAAGGGTAACTCGACATCACATCGTTTGTACTCTTAAGGATCGATGCCGAAGACCCCCGATCTTACCATGCTGGGCTAAAGTCGATCAAAGCGTTTCGTTGTACTGTACCTAAGTCGAAGAGCGCAGCAATAACGCCTTTACATTCTCAACCCAAAGGATACTCCCGATTCGACCGATTAATATATCTGAGAATAAAATCATGGTATAGCTGCGTTATAACACTTTATTCTCGAATAAAGATTGATGGAATGGGGTCTTAGAAAACAAAAGCATGACATTTGAGCCGTTCTCAAAGTCAACAAGCATTTGAGTGTTGTAAAGGGTAACTTTTCGTTTAAAAGGCCCCGAGGAGCGGAGCTCGTCGAAATGTCCTGTATGTTACTGGCTAAATTTGTTCTGTGACCAGCCTAAATTTTAATAGCTACAGGAATATAAAGGGGTTAACTTAGGCATTTAAAGCGGCCAGACGTTTGTAACCGTTTTGGATCAGGTGGTCAAGCCATCTCTTTTAAAAGAAAAGCTTTTTGCAGTCATTATGTAAGATTGTTGTTACGAGTATCCTCAGGGTCAAAAGCGTGAAGTTAAACAAGCAGGGTGTTAATTTTTTAGTTGTGACTCAGAAACGCGATGGACTGGTATCGTAACATTGTAAGCCTGGTAATTAGCTTTAATGTTTTAGCTTACGGCTCGATTGTAAGTTGTTAAACGGCCACTATTGGAAATAATTTTATTCGACTTATTGCGTGTAATCGGTTACTCATTGGTTTTTAAACAGATACCTTATTTACAAGTTAAGAAGAACTCCTCTAAGATAAAACTATCTTTGTAACATAAATAATAATAAATTCTTACAACATCTCATACAATGACCTGACTCTGTACTAAGTAGCTTAAGCACTTGTGTTACAGATATCAGACAACAGAGGAAACACAAACGTAATACCAATTATACTCACGTATTCTAATTCTGTGCAATAAAGAACATCTATCTAATACTTAAATATTACACCCAGATACTGAACAAATACAAGTGTTCATCACATAAATGTTTTACTAAGGAAGAACATATAACACACATACAAGGGACATAGAAGGATTAAGTTTTCTTCAATAAGTATGCTGTACAGGATGTATTGATGGACATTTACATCTCTTTAACCACGTCTTTCACCACCCATTCTTAACAACATTTGTTCTTTTGGAATTTTTTTTCGGCGCCCCATACAAAATGAACAAGTTACATGACCGACTTTATATGAAAAGTTGATTGTATTACTGAGATTTTCTAAAAGTACCTAACATAATCATAAATGTGAATATTCACAGATGCAACCTAGTATATTAGGTAATATAAAAACTAACATACTTACATACTCGTAGTTAACTTTATCAATTCTTCGAACCCACACCTAATGATATTGATCAATGCAATAGTAAATATTTAAGTTTTTGTGCCATGACATGTATTGAGTTCGCTTGTTTGTAGTTCACGAGAATTTGTTCATTTGTCGGCGCGACGAAACTAGCAACAATACTTAATCCCGTAGAATGGCACTAATCGCTTCCTGAGACCACCTAGCTTTGCTCATTGTCACCTTTCCAGAAATGTTTCCACTGAGGACCAAAGGCCTGTCTATACAAAGTGTATAACTGTAGACATTAACATCCCTTTAACCACGTCTTATGTCAACCTTGAGCAACCATTGTTCTATGACTTTTTGAAATTCGTCAATAATTTTATCGACGACAAAATTACCAAGTCTATCTGAAAAATCATACCTTTCGGATAATTTTCAAAACATTAATTTAAAATGCAACCCACCATGCTTTTTTTGTCTCATTAGAAATTCAAACTAAGCAGATGACGTAAAGATACAACTGAAACTAAAGTAAAATAGTCTAGAAAAGAATTTCAGAAAAAAGATAGACCAAGAACCCTTTCACGACTCTAATTTACCTGAACTAAACTTTACAACTATCGCTGATAGCAAGAATTTAAAAACACGAATACAAATTACGCTTAAAAATGCAAATTGCATTTTTTCAAACCCTTTCTTTGTTCAGACAGTTGATTATAAACACCAGTGTTTACTCCGAAGCGTTCACAAGTCAACCCTGACAAAGGTCAAAGAAAGCTGAGCCTCCATTTCACAGTCGATTTGAAGCACCGTCCGTGATTGAGGCGAACACCTGTCCTCCGTCACGGGCTCCAGCCACGCACTTGCGTAATAACCCCTTTAACTAAAGAACAATTCTCTAATAGCTGGAACAACAATTTTTCCACTCATTTCAACAAAAACTAAAGGATGCCAACACGCTTCCTTCGGCAGCTTTTTTCTTGTTCTAAAAACAAAGGATATATTTCATTCTTTATGATAATGCAGGTACTTAATTGCGAAACACACCTACTTCAAGAAGTAGGTAATTTTCTATGGATTACTGTTGTGTTACTGTATTATTTATCTTCAAACGCTTGCCATCGTTCATATGCTTTTTTCTAAATGTTTTGAATTTTATAAAATAGGATTCATTTATTTGCTTACACGGGAGATTCCTGTGGTTTATATAATTCATAAAAAATACAGCAAATTTATCAAATGATATTATGTTACAAAATGCTTATTTTTTTTCTTTTCGTCACTACTGTCGCTGTTGCATGTAAGAAGTCCATAATGGATACCTTATAAATATTTGTCTTTAATAGACTTCGTTACATTCGAATAAGATTTCCGTAATTATAGCTCAAGGTAGACATTATAACAATGACATATTAGATATTTATTGCCTCATAATAAAGCAAGTAAACTAAGAAATATTGCGTCGTTCGGTTAAATAAATATGCAACTAAACAGATATGAATATTTCAACACACGCAATAAAACTGGTAACAAAATATCAAACTTGTCCAATCACACGGATGTCCCATTATTAATTTACTCACGTGCGCACGCGGCTGCTTCCTACAACACTCTCCCTTTTTTCTAAAACCTTGCAAACTTACCTGAAACAAGAAAAAAAGCACCATTAGAAACAAACACAATAGGCTTTAGAAAAGGTCGCACACCGACCCAACAGATGGTGGATCTATAAAATCGATCTATATATGACACGTGAAAGGTGCAGAAATCGATAGAAAGGGAATCCGCAACTGTGTAATTTTGTCTACAAACTTAGCAAAAACACTTCCCACTTCATAAACGCATCCAAAAATACATCATATTCCCTACATAATAAGAGACATGGTAGTTTTCAATGTAGTCTTAATTGATGGTGTGATGCTAAATAGACACGGGTGTAACGGTATTGTTAGTGGCACAAGATGTCTGAGGCTGGCGTAAGCCCACATTATACGATAATTAAAGAGTTTTTGCTGATATCGATACCTATGCACCTGAATATTAATAGCGCAGTATGCAAGCATCAAGAACGTGCCATAAATTAGAATACATCAATAGGTTTATGGGCCGATTAGCATAATTATATAAGCAAAATCTCACGGGTGAAAAAAGTTTGGGTCTTAGTTTTATCATAAATATATTTTTGTTCTCTAAAAAGGATACCTAAATAAGGAAAAGGGTTATGTGAATACTTCTACAAACTGGTGGAATATGGTCATCGTGTCTACACAACAGTAGTCGTTGCATTATGTACATTGTTATTAAACATGTTTTATTATACTCGGTCTAATTTGATCATTGTAATCAATTTCCTGTTACAGAAATTTTGTGGTTCGATTTTTACTTGCACATCGTCATCCGTATAACACATCGCCCATAAAGTTCACAGCTATAATATCATTAAAACAGATTCCATAAGAACATGTCTCGACTTGAGCACACCTTGCCGCGTATCGTTTGTTCAATCATAACCGACTATAAGGGAGCTTTCGACTAAATATATTTCTATAGACACCCTCTTCCTGCCAAATATATGCTCTAAACTTACAACATCTACTTACAACTGTGTAGTTCTTATCTCAAAGAAATAAGAACTTATTTTGAATTGTGTGTTTGCGAAGTTGGGAAGTCTGGCAATGCAGGTGTGCCACAAGGGCCCGCTTTAGGACCGCTTTTATTTTAGATTCAGACTCGCCACGTGGCGAGGGGTGCGTCTTGCAGAAAAACTATCGCAGCTTTCGACTTCCGTAAGGCACAAATATAAACAGAATTAGATCGCCATAATGTTTTTCCGGCTTTGTGAGTTTGTATTGCTGATTTAGTGGAGCTCTTGAGTAGGATTGGGCCAATTATACTTGAGGTCTCGGTCAAGACGCGTCTGGAGGGGGTCGATAGGGCGTGTGGGTTTCTATAGTCAATACGTCTGGGCAATTGAGTGGCAAATATTTGTTAAATATCACATGTGTAAATGAAATTTGAGAAAAGTCTACGGTTTTGAAAGATGCATAATTTATGATAAAAAAGCATTCACTTAGTATACAGATTTCCATACTTATCTACAGATCGCTTGATGTAAATATTATAGTACTTGGAATTTCGAGATATCAAATTTGAAAAAGTTTTTATTTCAGTTCTTGGACCTTTTCAGTGCCTTCTACTCGTACTTAATGTTATTTTGACTATCTTAACTTTATTAGTCACGTAACGTATTTAAGATACCAACTAAAGAAAAAAATAAAAGAAAAATTCTGAAAAAGAAGTCAAATATTTACCCAAACTGCCATGAAATTAAAATAATAATAATTACTTTATAACTGTTGGTCGTGTTCAAATTAAAGACTTCATGAATAAATCCTGGGCATTCCACAAACTAGGGCACAATTGAATAACGGGCACAAAACACCACATAATGTTGAGCAGAAAATTTCCTTTTGATGAATATAGAGTTCTTTAGCCTCATTAAAGATTGGAATCTCCAAATTCACGTTTAATGGAATACAGAAAACTGACGGGAAAGGGGAAATAGGATTGCAGTCCCGATGGTTCAGTATCTTAACATTATATTGATCACGACATGTAGACGGCATTGCTGAAATTGCTGGGAAAAATTAAATTATGATGTTATTTAAAAAGTAAATTCATACAACGAACGAACGGAAGAACAAATGCAACACACACAAGAAAATTCTTAAGGTAATTTTTGTTTGGAACAGCTGAATTATTTTTTGTTTATTTTAATATTTATTGGTTTATTCGTATTACCTATTACGAGGGTTTCAGAATTGAAACGACTACCATTTAACGGAGTAGGTATACTGATTAAGCCGATCAATGAAAAACAGTTATGAACACATCTCACACATTGATTTGATTGCTGTACTCAGTACGGTGGATAGCAGACAACAGAAGGCAATGGAATGAGATAAAAAAATTAAATGCATAAGCAAAGTAATCACTAAGGGCACTGGATTGTCAAATTAGATTCTTATTAGAATTTACAAGTAGGTTAGCAACGTGATCATAATTTGTGTATAGAATATGTAGGCAAACGGAATGGTTTTCTAAATTTAAGAGGGTACTCATTGGTGGTCAAAAGCATTGTTGCGACCCTTAGATTAAATCATAATCTAAGTTGCGACCCGTTTTATTTGTCCCACTATGCGACACTTGCATTCACACCTCGTCTTGTATCGGAGGCCAATACACACTTTGGGTCGCTGAGCCATCGAAGTAAGTAAGCAAGTCAGAAATTTCCCAATATACTTTTCTTGACAAATTTCCAACCAGTTTTCCCAATCTACGGAACTCTGAAACGTTTGCGTGCGGGGAATTTTTACCATAAATCGATGACATTATTCAAAGGGTAGGCCGAGGGTGGCTCTCACGCCGGCTTACTATTTGTTGCACGGCGATTTTGTAGTAAGCCCGATTTACGTACATAGTCAGTTTCGGATGGCGAGTCCATGGGAGTGGGGTTGGCGAGCAGTGGTCGGTTACAGTATTATAAGTTTATTGTCTGACCCCCGATTCTCAGGCTTGTGATAATTAACGAAAAGCTAATACTTACGCTTTTTAACCATCTTACCAACTTCTGGAGAGCATTATACTGATGAAAACAAAAGTTGTTGCAATATCCTATCAGGGTCATATACCTAAGCATATCGCTAGTCAGCAATAATTAGAATGTTTAGTTTTTAAGGCTACTTGTAACATGTGCAATTAATTTTTAAATGAGTTTATATTAGAGTTCGTTAATTTCTAACATTTTGATAATTATTTTAACACACATTGTTAGTGCAACAGGTGATCCGTCAACCCATCAGCCACCAATTTTGTTTAATGTTTTGTACTTTCTTGTGTTTGTGTCAATTGTCTGTAGTATATGTGTTGTGGCGTCCAGATTAATAACTGTATTTTCTTTCTTTCTTTCTTCCTTTAAATTTTATAGATATCTTAGTATTTTCCTCCGTCCTTTATATATTAAGTAGGTTGACTGTTCCTTTCTGTTTCGGACAAAAAATGGCAGCCGTTGCATATAGGTTCTCTAACAACCGCTGATCTTGACCTATACTTCACTGTTCTTCTTGAGGCAGCATATGCCTCTCCAATTTCTCTCCACTTTCTTCTTCAGTTAGTCTTCGTGCCTACGGGACCAATGCGCACGGTCGGCACCGTACGGCGCCGATCGTCGGTTGACAAATAGCCCGGCGCGCACGCCATATGCCGTGTCGGATCAGAGCCAACACTAATGGCCTAGATACAGGACACACTGTTTGTGGAAATGCAATTGTTTTCCGAAAAACATCAACCGATACAACATACAAACTTTTCAAGGCAAACGAGCAAGCGGGATGATAAGTGAACACCGTCGCCCATGGACATCAGCTACACCAGAGGAAGTGCGGAAGCGTTGCCGGCGTTTGATGAAGGTATAGGCTCATTTCTTGAAGATTTGAATGTCGTACCGGTTCAGAAATACCGCTGCGGGAAGTTGATTCCACAATGAGGAGGTGCGTCGCAAAAAATGTCGAGTTACACACACACAACTTAATTTCTCAACAGTGGTCAACGAAAATTGGGGCAGTATCAGTTATAGCCGGGGACTACGGTGCGGCGACCTCCTCGTGTGGCCTCCCTGGTAGTATTTTCTTTCTGTTTGGAACTGCTACCGGAGGTGTCCTGGTGTCCCTGGGCAACGGCGGGTAGCAATTGGCTTATCGCCATATTGCTACCCGACGGCTGACAGCTACACTTTGAGGCCCAGCTCTGTCGGGGTCGGGGCTCTGTCCGGCGCCCTGTGAGGATCTCCTCCACTTTGGGCGCACCTTGACGTGGGCCCCACTGAGTGGGGCGCCTTCGGGCGCCACCCCCCACATCTTTTGTGGGGGTCTTTAGTTGCTGGTCTGCGCTGCGTCCCACAGCCAGTGGGACTGTGTAAAAGTATCAGTTATAGCCACTTGTTAACATAAACAAATGAACCTTACGTATTTAAATGTATTATACTAAAATTAATTTTAATAAAAAGGCAATTCATTAAAATTCATTGCGGCCACGCGCTTCGACGCCTTAATACTTGGCTTTATCTAAATTTAATCTCTAAACAAACCGTTTATGAATACACCGTCAGACCACCACGACACAGTCGGAGAAATGGTAGTGAAACACCTCATCTTAGCGGGTGATTCCCGATTGCATCCGATGTTACTTGAGCTTAAGACCATGGTGCAGAATTTGGGAAGCCTGGTAATGGGGGATATCGCGTGTGAAAAATTCGCTAAATAGTTTACCTACTGTTAGACTGATGTCCGATTTCAACGTCAATTGTTGTTTAGTGACATAGATGGACCTCAGTTTTACAGTATGCCATCTAACGGATTTTTCACTCGCGAAACTCCCATTACAATGAAGCGACTGTCGTCTGACCTTCGCAACCCTTTAAAAGAGAAACAAGGCAAGATCCAAGGAAAGAGGAGCCCATTAAGAAGAAGAACTTCTTGGCTTAAAAATCTGCGTCAGTCAGTGGTACAATGGCACTCAAAGAAGAAGAAGAATTGGGAAACCAGACCAACTGGATCTTGGTAACGTGTTACAGAAATTATCAGAAACGTGCCGGTTTCCTCACGGTTTTTTTACATAGTTCCTTACGGTATGCTACGGTTTCGTTACCTCACCGTTCACCTCCTAATAGTATGCATATATTCATTTAAAAACCACCCGTAAACGCCTTTGCATAGCAACCACCCCTTAGACAAATCCCTCCCCAATCGATCGAAAGCTCAACGCATCAAACCACATGAAAATAAAGGTCAGAATTGAAAGTCTATTGGTCCCAAGATGGTATATTTAAAGGTGTACTCTGTTGCCACGGGGTGTATTAACAAGAAAGGTTTTTTTCTCCAGGCGGCGCGAGCGCACCAGATGTTATGGGGGGCATTGACTCCACCAAAACTGCTTGTTTTTTTTTTCGAAATCGCGACCCTTAAAATGCGGTTAGGGTATTACGCGCGCGGTCGGTTTAATTTGTTTTAAGTAGCCCCATTGTGGCGCCGATTTTCTTGTTCGAAATGGCGATCGCGGCCATTTTGATTTTTTGTTCTTTTTAACAAAATGTATGAAGCTGGCGTGTAATTTTGGGGTAGTTAGCCTAGTGTTAAGACGAAGAGGAATACTAAATGCTTGTGCTTTTTAAAATTACTTGTAATGCGTAGTATAATTATATTTAATTTTACAGAGAATTTGTCCCACTGCAAATAAGTAGATTTTTAAGTGATAGGTGGCAGAGGAATCAAATGATGGTAGGCGATTGCCGTCAATCTTTTACCTCCTTTTCCTGTTGGGCCTCCGGTTGAAGATAGGTAGATAAATTAACAATATGGGTGAATTTTTGGTAGAAGAGGTGGTTAAAGGATGGGAAAAGATGAGGAGGCTGGGATTATAATGGGTTATACTCAAACTAGTCATTTTTTTTTGCTTAATAGGACACATGGGAGCTCATCATATCGATAAACGGTATATTTTTTCACAAAAATGGGGAAATTTTGCGTCCTGGAGCGTTATTTCGGTACAGGTGACCGTAAAACGGGACCGTCCCGTTCTCAAAGGGACGTATGGTCAATATAGTAATACCCTTCTTAAGATAATCTGATAGGATAAAAGCAGCCAATAAAAGTGCGAAAAGTATCATCGGTTACAGAAATAGTTGCTTTGAGCGGCGCGTGCGCACGTAATTGCGTAGTGTTTGTGGTCACCTGCAGAGGGCGCGGGACGCGATATTTCGCCGCCATCATTACCGGTAATGTGTGGTATTTAATGCATAATTAACATGTGCCAGATCCATGCAATGTAGTCATGAAAGATGAACCTATTTTTATTTTCAATTAGAGTTGAAAATAGGTTAGTAGATCAAAACTAAGTTGTAGGTCAAGTAATTGTGACTCTACTGGTGTTGCAGGTCTCTATATATGGCGGCAATCGCTTAACATCGGGTGATCCGTCTGATGTTGTTCAGAATAGTTCGTAGAAATGGAGACATGGTTATATTAAATCTAGGGTTTCTATGATCGAAGGACAAGACACAACCTGAATCCTAATGTAAGATCAATTTTGATAATTCTTATAAGTACACAAGGACTCGTTGGAATTACATAATATTAACTCATAAGTACTGAGTAGGTAAAAGGACGAAATTGTATTCCCGGAAATATTGCGTCAAACATTTCTGATTTTCATATACCTTTGATTAGACGTGACATTGGCCGCTTCTGAGAATCTTTTCAGAGTAAATTTGTGCTCCTCGCAATTTCGTTCGTCCCTGACCGAAGGTAATACGCAGAGTGGTTATAACCACCCGCGGAGGAATCAATCGCGTGCGGAGGGTTACATAAGTGTTGCTTTGGGTTTGCATCGCGCCGCGGGCCGATCCGTACAGACCCGCAAGCCGCAGGCATTCGCTAGTGAAGAAGTGTGGTGTGGTTGAACTAGTTCCCTAGGTTGATGCTGATTCATTTTTGACTTATTGCCTAATAGTCCAGTCAAAATAAGTGTTTCACCTCTTTAATAATTAAAATAAATAGTTATAAAACCTGTTAACGTGGATATTGGCGCTAAACCTCTCAAGTGGTAGCTCAGCCTAAGAAACTTTCGATCACATAATCACTAAAGATACATAATTTCATACTGAAAGCGTTTGAAAAGGTAATCCTAAGAGCGCAGTCACTAATAATATAGATATTTTGTATTGTGAAAATTACGTCACTACTTTTTATTTTTGACTTTAATTCATAGTAATCGGTTTTGCTTGCCAGATAGCACTTTTTTGAGAATGGTGCTATCATAGACGATACTTTTAGCGCGTGTAGGTTTTATACGAGTAGATCGAAAATAAATTCCCAAAAATGTGCTGCCGCTCTCTGCTCTAGCTTTAGATTACTGGCGAATCCGGCAATGATCTTTCAATGGAGTGAACTGTTTCTGCCAACCTCAGGTATTGCAGTAATTGGTCCAGCACACGAGATGCGCTCGGGATTGAACCAAATTGCAGATTAGGAGAATTATTCGGATACCTAACTCCGGTATTTTGGGGGAAATGTTTTTGCGATGTGGTCTTCTAATTTCGCGAGTTTATTTGGTTAAGCGTGCAGTTGATTGGGCTAATTACTTTGTTTTGAACGAAATATAATAAAAAGAAAAATGGTGCCTTATTAGGTTTTACAGCTTTATAATATTGTATCGATTTATTTTGTGGGAACCAAATATCCAGCTTAAATTGCTATTAATTGTATGCACAACAGACCGAAGAGGCAGGTCTGCAACTCATAACACCAAGTAAGTACTTATTTTCTAAGACCTACTAGTATTTAGATCGATTCCCATCTTAATGTTACAGTCGTCCTTTGATGACTTATGTTATAAAGTCGGAACTAATTCTGTTAATTTCCCCTAGAAGTTTAACCGATTTTAACATTTTCCCATAGAAAAAAAAATTACAACGCCCCTTTGTCCATGTCACTCTGATTGTAGTCCAACTATAACATGTTCGGTTCAATATAATGGGGGTTATCGCGTGTGATAAATCCGCTAGATGGCGTACTGTAGAACTGAGGTCCTACACGGTGATTGGTTATTTTTGATGTGAAATGTCAAAATGTCACTAAACAACCAATGATGTTGAAGTTAGACCTACGTCTAATAGTACGCCATCTAGCGGATTTATCACACGAGATATCCCTCATTGAGGAAAGACAAAGATACGCTCAATTTGTCCAAGTACTTAAACTAAGTTGATGTTTTATTGGCGAACAAATTAGCCACGTTCGATAAAACATGTTTAGCGAACATACGCATAAAATGTAAATGGCAGAAAATAAGTCATTGTCTTAATAACAAGTTAGTTGTGGAAACCAGAAACACGTCAGCTGCTAGCGAAGCGCGGCGCGTGCGCACTGCAGCATAGCTGGAGCGATCGCTTGGATAGCTGGCGAATTGTTTGCAAACAGGGAACCTACTACGAAAAGGACACATCTCTTCAACGTGGGAGAGCCACGCTTCGGCATGAATAGGCTGGCGGGACTGGAGTGTTACCACGGCCTCACAGAAGACGAGAAGCAGCGTCTACGTTGTGTTTCGTCAAGTTGAGGATACCAGAGGCCCAATTGGGCGAAAAGGGGTTGAAGCTTGGTATCGTACTTGTTACTGGTGTTGCAAGTGTCTATGAGCAAACGCTTGACATCAGGTGATAGGTCTGCTCGTCTGCCACCTGTCACGTAATAAAAAAAGAAAATCTTCATCAAAACGATATACCTTGACCCTACTCAGAAATACATTTCTACGGTCGCGACATCGCGGTAAGGTAAATCTGGAGATATTTTCATCTTTTTTACGATTGTTTTTCATATTCTATAAAAAACGTGTACTTTTAATGGTCAGTCTGTATTATAGTATGCACCTTTGGATTTTCCCAATCAATAGCGTAATTCTTTCACTGGCCGGATGGCGCATTTGGTAGTGACCCTGCCTTATACGCCAAAGGTCGTGGGTTTGATGCCCACCCTGGACCAACATTCGTGCTCATGAACACTTGTGTTTATACAGTGTCTGTGTGTAATATATTATGTATTATATTTGTGTCCTCTGTTGTCTGATAACTGTAACATAAGTGCTTAAGCTACTTAGTACGGAGTCAATGTATGAAATGTTGTGAGAATTTAATTATTTAGAATTTATTCTACTATCGTGTGTGTGTGTGACTGTGCTAGCAGCGGTCCATAGGATGACTAATTATTAACCTATCATGAAGAAAAATAAAACCTCCATGTTTGCGTAAAATTAACCAGCGGCCATTAAAATAATACCGCTTAATGATAGTGTAATGTCGGCACGGTAAAGGCGAGTCCTCATCAGAGAGCATACATAGTTATTCAATTCGCTAGCAACGCGATTGGCATGTGAACTTGCCTTATACAGTGTATCTGTGAACTTTTACATCACTTTAAACCAAGTCTTTTACCAACCACTCGGAATTCAAAGTACATATCTACGACATTTGTTCTACGACTTCAAATAAGTCAGAGGGTCAAGAAAAAACATAGTTCGTCATAGTTTAGTACTTATCTTCGGCGCTAGCTTCGTTATAATTAAATTCACTCAACATCTCATACATTGACCTGACTCCGTGCTAAGTAGCTTAAGCACTTGTGTTACAGATATCAAAAAACAGAGGATTACCAATAGAATACTTAAATATAAACATAACACCCAGATACAGAACAAACACAAGTGTTCATCACACGAATGTTTCGACGGGTTAAACATAGTAGATACGATTTCGTTCATGATATCCGTCGGTTTTACTAGGGTGGTGACCGAACCAACGACCTTTGGCGTATGAAGCAGAGACACTACCAAATGCGCCCTCCTGCCTGTTATAAGATCAAAGTCACCCAGCCTAGCTAGACGCGCGCGCATGCAAATGTGTCAACTTGTCGCGTGCGCAGACCTGCGCAAAAAGCGCCCAGCTGCGCGCGCAGCTGCTCAGTACCGCCAGGTGCGGAGGCTGCGCCGGACCAGGGCTTGCGCGCAGCGGTACCTTGTAAGAAATTGCTCTACTAAGTACTTACTTTAGTTCTAACTACATAGTACTAAATACTTTAGTTGTGGGGGTACCGGAGGCCTACGTAATTGGGGGAAAGGGGATTAAAGGTAAGCGCACTTGAGACTCTAGACATTCTACTGATGTTGCAGGTGTCTAAGGGCGGTGGCAATCGTTTACCATCAGGTGATCCGTCAGCTCGTCTGCTACCTATCACAGAACAAATAACGCCTCGTTCGTCTAATGGTGTAAGAACCGGGCCGTGATCATGGGGTTGCTCGGTTCAATTCCCGATTCGAGCAAGAAGTATTTTTCGCATTTTTCGAACATAGCTCGGGTTTATCGGTTGTTAATCACCAATCCGCATTAAGCAACGTGGTGACTATCCCATCATAGAAGCGATGACTTGATTTCTATGACGGAGGCCTTTGCCCTGGGGACAGTGTATAGCTTATGAAAGTTTTATTTCACTGCCGAGCTAGTGTAGTAGCTTTAACACATAGAACTTGAAATATCTAGAAGTGTATACTTGGATTCGAATCTACGTCCTTCCAGTTTGGAAAGCGCACGTTCTTATCAACTAATCTACTATCGTTCTTCATCAATATTCTATCTTAGTACAAAAAAAACCTCTATGGAAAAAACAGTAAACAGCAATCTCTGAAAATAGCCAACTCCACCAAGCCCAGTGGTACATTATCACGTCCCACGGGCCAAAAAAAACCATAGCTACCAATAAAAACAATAACTGGAAAGCTAAGTGGAGCTTGAAATTCGTCCTCGGCCGCGCGTGCGCAGCAAACGCCCGCGCATCTGCCGCGAAACCTGACACGCTCCTTACCATATGAATTATGCTACTTCCGAAAAAAATTGGGAACTACCCCGACAAGCTAATCCAGACTTTCCATCTAAGGCAAAAGGCATATAATCGCCCAATAAACCAATTTTTTTCACAATAAACCACCCAACCAAATTTAAACTTTATTACCTAAAATTTTCAACTTAATTTAGGATGGCGGTTGAAACTGCACAGAGCTCCGGTGAGCAAGTCATCTGGACAAAAAGACATGTGTATATTTCGCCAAGGCGTACACCAGATGTCGTCTAGTCGAACTCGAGATGTCATACACACATGATGCTGTTTTTGTATGGAAGCGCCATAATACGTAGCGGTTTATCTGATCCTGTTGGATGGAAAAAATATTATTGTACTGTTACGTTGAGTGCGTTTACAAATAATGTGGATGAAGGTTCGTTCGGTTATTTTTATTTCGGATGCCAGCGTATGGTGTATTTATAATGAGAGTATTGAAAACACATTTTATGGGTCGAGTGAGTTTATTTGATTGTTATTTATTTTGTTAGGTTTCACAAAAATATTCTTTTTAAAGGTACCTGAGCAGGATGACTCATGGTAACTGTACAAAGTGTTCCGTTTTGAAAAACGGTGATCTACATCGGAGTTATATTTGAAAATTAAGTGTGTCTGATTATCTAATTTGAAAATATAGATGTATAACATAATGAAGAAAAAAAATAGTTTATTGCAAATTATTTAATTACAAATTTATTTTTACGGGCTCGAAGATGCCTTTGATTTCATTGGTTACTATCTATTTGGTTTGCAGTATTTATTTGATTGGGTAGCTCATATTACAGAAAATACCCAAGTTTGACTCCAAGTAATAGGGGTAATATTTCTGCCTTAGTTATTTATTAACTCTTAAAATAATCATAATAAAAAACAATTATACTATAATTAAATAATACTTCATGTTGCTTTACATTGGCACAGATTCGACTGCGCACCCGATCCATACCGCGTGTGGAGGCGGCCTAACAGTAAAAACAATCATTGACAATTTATATTCCGTATACGATCCACAGATTGGTGTATGTCATGCGGTTTCCGTTGTTTGAAATATCGTTCTGCGCGAACGCACGGATTGACGAATTTTAATACTCTAACTTTGCCATGTTCGTCGAAGGACCAATGGCCGATGGAGTAGACAAGTCCTTGAGTGAGAATTGCGATTGTCTAACGGTGCGTGGGATGCTAGCGGCCCTAGGACGGAGAATCAAGGAAGTTGCTCGTTTATAGTTTATTTATATCACAGTGCTGGTAGCAAGGCATGGGACGTTTCGCGTTGCGCTCCGGTGCCCTTGTAAATGGAACTTTGCTGCCAAAACGCTCGAACATTTTGCTCGCGCGTGCAGGCGTAATGAACCGCTGACCGCACTGCGAGTTCCGTTAACTGCGTTACTATACAAATGCGTAAATCACTATTGAGTGGAACCCCTCTCAGCTGATCCTTTCATTACATTTTTTTTAATAAAAAAAATACAAGGACATAGGATGGTAACATAAAGTATATAAGAGACATATTGAGTAAGGCATACAACCGTAGGCATACCTACCTATCCATAGTAAGTTAAAAGGTCCGGGTATACTAAACAGCAGATTATTGACATTGTATTACCAAGGTACATTTTGGATACCGATAGTTACTAAAACAAAATTTGAACCAACTATGGACAAAAATCTGATTTTATGATTAGATTCATTATAGTCCCTTGTCAGTCTAAAATAGATTAGCTTTTGTTACTTAATGTAATGTAAAGTCTAACTCTATACATATTGTCTATTTTAGTAAAGCATGAATGATGGTGGATGACAGTCATGTTTCATTAATAAACATCCATGAATGAACATAAATATAGAATGACGTAGGTATTTCAAGGCATTTTATGAACTGGATTCTAAATCGAGGCAAAGGTATGAATAGAGCACAGATAAATTTACTCGTGAATAGAGCGGTGTGATCGGACGAAAATTAAAGGCGATAAGTAATTAGTACGCCCACCGCTATTTATATCCATTCGCAGTTTCCTTAAAGAAAACGCGCCGTAACCTTCTTTTGTGTCTGCGCTAAAATAACTTCGCATGGTGGACCAAAGCACAAGCGATTTCGGGTAATAACTTACCAAAAAAAATTCTAAAGTAAAAACTTATTATATTGTATTATTAGGAACCTAAATGTATTTGAAACATTACACAACATACTAAAATTTTTAACTTTTTGTAAATTTGACGCAGATGCTTGTAGAATAAATTATGCAGATAATAACACTTGGATTTTTATTAAATTATTTCACAAAGTTTTACATGGCTTTATCAATTAAATCGTTGGTGAGTTTTTCGAAATAAAAATATGACTTTTACGTTTCAGCTATCATTTCAATAAATATTCGTAATTTCATAATGACACATCATTACGTTTGTTATTTTGAAATTTCTGCTGCGCAAACACATTTACTTCAATGAAAAATCTTCAGATATTCCTCATTGTAATATTTAAGTTTTCCGCTAGATCTTATGCGTCGAGCCCAAAGTTCTTTGACTGTATTCTAAGTCAGACGCGTGGGCACGCGTGTATTTCACCTCTTTGCCGCATTTTATACTTATCACAGAAAGTTGAATTAGCCGCGACGACAATAGGCTTAAATGTCGTAGGTTAAGTATCCCTGAATTAATACTAGTCTATTTAACTATATTTTATGCTGTCTATTAAATTAAATTCTGTGTAACTCTGATTCATAAAACTAGACATGTGCCAGTTAAGCTCTTGTGTAGAGGTTTTTGAACCTAAGTTGATTTATTGATGTTCCATGTGGTACCAATTTTAATGATTTCAATGAGATTTTTATACTTTTATTGTAATGTAACTGATGATTTTTGTCGGTTAATCAGCTCTATCTCCCCACGTGCTCACCCCCTCAGGAAAGCAGAAAGTTCTCTCTCTAAAGCACATCGGAGAACCTTTAGCTTTATAGCATGAGCTTGTGATTATGATAGAGAATCTTCACAATCAAAATGAGATTTTTACAAAGTAGCGAATCCAAAAAGATCATAATCTCATTAAAGTCATATTGATTAACTAGGCTGTTTTTTGCAAATATGAATATTAAAAAATAAAAGGATGGAAAAACCCACCTGAACCCTCCGAGGAATTTTTTAAGTGCAATATTTACTTAAGAATAAATTGCAAAGAATTGCTATACCAAAAATAAAAATTAAAAGAATGGAATTCGAATTGAAAGGATTAGATCTAAATCATTCGTTATTGGCACTATAATATCTGCTAATTTAAGCTTTGATCAACAAATAAAGCAAGACGATGCCATTTAGCAGATAAACTAATACGCTCGACGCATAAAATATAAATTACTCATCGATCCAACATGACCGGGTCGATCATTCATGAATATGATTTGATTCAATTATGCGATGCATGCAAATAATCGCGAGGCGCCACGGCGAGAGAGGGGGGCGAGGGCCGGGGGAGGGGCAGCGCCGAGACGTCGTCTGCGCATCCCGTCGAGTGCCCGCTTTGATCTGCGCTCGCGCACAATGCAACGAACATTTAGACATTCCTGTAGAATACACTTTATACTAGACGTGGCAAACGAGCACGCGGGTCACCTGATGGTAAGTAATAATCACCACCCATAATAATCTGCGAGACCTGAGAGGTCGCTAAAGCGTTAAGAAAGGAGTGCACTCTTCTCTTGAAGATCATTAAGTTATGCATCTTTGTCGTGATGATTGACCCTTCCTTATGTACTATGTATTTCAAATGCTAACTGATAGAGAAACGATATAAAAATCATTATCATCTGAGCCCACACATGAAGAAAGGGCCTACTTTATTTCGCCATTCATTTATTATCATCTATACCTACAATATCATTTATAAATACCTTTAAAATTATATGCTGACTTTTTTATACATGCTGCCTACTGTTCAATTTATAGGACGTAGCTAATTTAATTAAAAAACATGGTGATAAATTTTATTTATTTTAGTAACAAAGTTATAATGAGAGACCCAAATCAGAAATATCCATGTGTCTTCTGTGTAATTTTCTTCGCTAAAATACTACGTAAAATCTCGTCCATTCATCTTTACGGATTCCACCAAAATGAATACCAACATTCAAATGTAATAGATTTGTGTGTCTGCGCGTGCCAGTCTGTTGGGGGCCGGTGCGCCGGCGCAGTTTATTTGCACACGCCGCTAAAAGCCGCGCGTTTAGTAAAATGTATCGAAATACCCACGCCTTACATTATACTAAAATAGCACAAATAGTGCTCGCGAGAATTGGCACTTTATAGACTTGTACTTAATTAATCTTCGTTATTGGGTATCATACGTTTTACTCCTCTGTTTTGATATTAAACTAATGTTAGTCTAATAAATAGGTTTTAATTGAGTAATACAGCGCTGGCGCTGTGTTTCGCTGAGTGAGTGAGGGTTCCGGAGGCCTAATCAGGGGAAAGGAGTTAAAATATTAGTAGCGCACTTGTGACTCTACTCATGTTGCGGATGTCTATGGGTGGCGGCTATTGCTTACCATTAGATGATTCTTCTGCTTGTCTGCCACCTATCACATAAGAAAAATTACATATATTTTCCTGGTCTCAAATTAAGATTTTCTTTGCGTAGGATACTATATTTCTAGGCGTATGATACGAGTGAAGCATAATAACATTCAATGTTAAATACGCAAATAATCATAGCTGAACAATTTTTAATTTTTTAAAGATGTATTAAATTATTAGAACAAGTAATTATTCATTCATTCATAATTACTCAATGTCATGTTTTCGTGCAATTTAACAATACTGTTGCATCGCCGGATATGCAATAACGTACATCAACTATTTACAGATAAAATTACACATAGCACCTACCAACCGGCCGCCTGCTGTTTAAATAGAATACTAATATAACTGTTACGGCCCTAATATTACTATTAAGGCCCTAAAATGCCCACAAAACACGTAACTCCAACATCAAAAGTGAAATACACGTTGAACTCCCATTCAAAAAACAATTAATTTCTAGAAACCAGTACGTTTTTCTTGTAATTACTCCAAACTCACACATGGAACATTTTAGATCTCGCAATAAAGATACAAAATGACATTCCCTTAGCACACGTAGGGCGTCACATTCAGGCCCAGCCACGAAATTAATTTTCGCCTTAATCGTGTGAACAGATGCATATCTCAGCTTCAACTGTTGTTTTATAATAAAATGTTAAATAAACTTTCTTACGAATGTTGTTTTAATTATTTTTTGTCCGCGGCTGGCGGAGATAGCACACTGTGCGTTTGGAGAGAATTTGGAAACGGTTTCTTATCGGTGGTGGTGGTTTCGGTGTTCATGCTACTTAGTACAGAATAAGGTAAATGTATGAGTTGTTGTATGAATTAATGTATTTTTTCTTTTTTTACTACCAGCAAAAAATTAATAAAATTTATTTTAAAACTTATTTTATTTTATTGCTCAAAATTTAAATACGTGTGCAGTCGAAATACTACCGAGTCCCGGCCCCCGCTTTTTACCCCGTACCCTGCGGATCTCGGACAGTCCTTAAAATAAGCCTACTGTGAAAAAATATATCTCAACCTTACTCTGTTTGTACAAAAGTCGCGGCAGTAGACGAACTTTAGCATCTTAAAAAAAATTATATCAAGTCAAAACTATTCTAGAAGTCCATTGAAAAGTGACCGTCTATTTTCTAACTTTTCTTTACAAGGAAAATAATATAACATTTACAAACCATACGAAAGAGGAAAAACGTAAATACACAACATAAATCAACTGTCTTTGTCCATGACCGATGGTCTTTTGATGACACAGCACACCCACACAATAGCAGACAACAAACCGAACATGAATATTTGGAGCTCAGCATATGACTATTTGTGTATCAAGATTTTTTGCGTGTGTGCTTCCGCAATGAATTGGCTAAAAAATCTTGAGGCCACTTTCCTCAGAAGTGGTATCAGAATTCCCCGGTTTAAAGGTTTGTGTTTGCACGGCTTTGTTGGTAAATTAGATTACATTTAGCATGAATATCAGTGCTTTTAATTTTACGAGTTTATTTCATCTCAACAACTTTGTAATAGATTGGCTACAGATGGCAATGGATAGGGATCAATGGTGAGACTCGGGGAGGCCTTTGCCCAGTATTGGGATAGTGTAGACTACTCGCAACATTAAACAAAAAACAACTCAGCGTTTTATTCCACATTGCGTCCAAATCTGTCGCTTCGGACCCCGGTGTACGTTTAGACCATAGTACAGGAGAGTTTGGAAATTACAATGAAGCGACTGACGTCTGACCTTCGCAACCCTTTAACACGGGGAGCAATTGAATTATGCTTACACGTTTTAGAAATCATGCGTAACAGATTTCCCTGGCGCCGCTTAGAAATACGCACATAGATTTGCAATATCAAAAGTGCACGCTCAGTTTCCAACCTACGACCTTTAAAAGCCCACATTCTTGTCGACTTGATTACCATGACTCCTATTGTATCAATTTAAGCTGAATAAATCTTTTGTCGCTAAAATTAAACCGAATTGAAAAGAATAGACGGCTCGTTAAGGCGACTTTCGTCCGGCAGACTCACAGCGCGTCTAGACGGTTCACGGCTGCGCGGGCGACGGTGTTTAAACATCTCATTAACTATCGATTTTCTATACAAAATTGGAATACACTATAGGCGACGAACGAGTAAGCGGGTCACCTGATGGTAAGGAATCACTGCTGCCCAAGAAGATCTGCGAGATTAGAGAGGTCGTTGATGCGTTGCCGGCATCTTAGAAAGGAGTGCGCTGTTGTCTTGAAGGACCCTAAGTCGTAGTAATCGGAAATATTGATGCAGCCAAACTATTCCATAAGGCTGAGGTATCGATGGAATCGGACGTTAAACTGTGGATCCATCGATAGTATTGATTTCTAACAAATCAAGCAAAAAGTAATTGATACATTACTATCGATAGTTTTACAATATCTATTAGTCCGGTACGTTTCGATAGTATTCGATGCTGTTGAAAATCACAATACTATTGCACTCCTAATAGTCTCCTAATAAATAGAAATATTCTTTATTCAATTTAAGTCCATACAGAACATTTATGAATGTCAAATATTATGTAAGCTACCGCTGATGCCGAAAGTCTATTTCTACCGAGAAGAACCAGCAACTCAGTAGTTAGTCAACTTTAACAGGGGAAGGAGGCCAACTAAATGCGATCATAGTGAGTTCCCATCTCACTCAAAGGCCAAAGCCTACAGTCCTTAGATTTACACATAACATCAAACAAGGTTTTAATTGCATTGTCCAAAAAACCTGTCTTGTCTATGGTTCGTCGGCCATCAAAGATGATCAAAGCGCCGGCCGCCCACGCCACCGCTGTAGATAGACTCAATATTACTGACCTCATTTGTATAATGGCATAAGTACCGTGGGAGAGGCACGCTTCGGCATGAATGGGCCGGCTCGACCGAAGTGATACCATTTCCTCTCAGAAGACCAGCGTGAAGTAATGAGTGGTGAAAGAGGGTTAAAGATTGGTAAAGCATTTTTCTCCACGAGATATTGTGGTGTGGTGGCTATTTTTTTATGTGATGGTGGCAGAAGGGCAGACCTATCATCTGATGGTAAGCGATTGCCACAGCCCATAGGCACCTGTAACCAGTAGAGTCACAAGTGCGCTGCCAACCTTTAACCCTCTTGCCCCCCAATTGGGCCTCTCGTACCCTCAATCACTCGACGATCGTCACAGCGCATAATTGTAATACATATTCTAAAGGCGGCGCTATCGCCTACCATCAGATTATCCGTGTGCTCGTCTGCCATCTATTACATTAAAAAATCTAGTGTCTGTTTAACCCCTTTCCCTCGTGTAGGGCCTCTGCTACCCTCACCGCTGAAACACAACGCAGGCGCTGCCCGCGCCGATCTTCTGTGAGGTCTGTGATAAAACCGTTTAAAAATAATGGTTTAATTGTCAGTTGCAAAAAAAATCAATTGCTGTGTCAACGCGTCACCGCTGGACATAACTCAGTCTAGACGGCTGCGCAGACGCACTCGGGTGTGCAAGCGCCTTATTTAGCGATCTAAAGATACCGTCGATACGGTATGTCTGTCAATTAGATTAGGATCGCAAACTTTCTATAGAATAGTATCGAAAATTGTGTCAAATTATAATTAGGAATACATAGGTAGTTAAATGAAACGTTGCCAAAAGCACGGTTGCTTTTTTTAATTGTAATCTGTACTAAGTAGGTATATCGGGTATTATAGTTGCGATCAAACGAGTTACTTTATTTTTTTATGTGATAGGTGGCAGACAAACAGACGGATCACCGATGGTAAGCGATTGCCGCCGCCCATAGACACCTGCAACACAAGTAGAGTTAGAAGAGTGACCTATAACCCCCCTTCCCCCAATTGGGCCTTCAGTACCCTTACCCACTTGACGAAACACAGCGCCTTCATACCGGTTTTCAGTGATACCGTGGCATCCATTTATGTGGCTCTCCCATGATAAAAAATTAACTGTCTTTGCAGCTTTACGATGAGATTATCTACCACAAAAAATGCTGGCGCATCTTACTACGTTACTACGAATACAATATTTATGAGAACAAAAGATATTGTAGCTGCCTCCAATACTGAAAGAAAGTGGCCAAGTGTGATTAGGACTGGCCCATGAAAGGTTCCGCAGCAACAAGTTACTTTTTTTATTTGCTTGAAGGAAAGGTAAATCCCGGTTTACGATTCATGACATGACAAAACTACAAACTCGATCTGGTTCAAACCAATTTTTGTCACAAGTTTGCATGAAATGTCATATTTTTCTTTCTATTATTAAGTAAGTTAGTTAGAAAGGGGGGGAGGGTACCCCTTCCATAAATAACCTACGTTTATTTAGTTAGGCTGATGATGATAACGATGACATATGGACGGACAGACTTGACGAATCTGTAAGATTCTGTTTTTTGCTATTTCTCAAGCAGAGGACACTCTTTAACCAGGTGGGCTGATGACATACAGAGTGGTGGGAAATGGCGAGCACAGGCAAGAGACCTATACCCTGCAGTGAAATCAAGATAAAGGCCTGATGATGATAATGATGACATACGGACGGACCGACAGACAAACATTAAGAGTTCCGATTTTTGCCATTTGTCTTGTCTACGGAACCCTAGAAAGTCTTATGAGATGAATAAAATTTTATTCACCCAAATATAGTTGCCAACATGATGTAAGATTACTACATTTACTACGATAGTATGGAGATAAGTCTGAGGGCTTCGCGGCCTTGGAGTGGAGTCGCTGACCCTCCGACCAGTGGTCCGCACATTGGGCTGCCAATGGTGGCCAACAATTGCAACCACTACCTACTGGTTCAATCGAGGAGACGTGCCTCAAAACAGACGGTCTAAAATAAACACGTTACGACCGAATCGGAGTTTTCCCTCCCTTTCATAAGTGCTGTGTGTCAGCTTTGTTTGGATGCGACAGGTATATTCTCACCTGGATATCACAGTACCTACAACGCATCTAGCTACTACCAACATATACACAGAAGGTCGGCTTTAGCTGACATCGAAGAGTATGTTGACCGTTAGACTACATGACATACTTATAGCGTATCGTATCTCTCTCACATACATTCCGTATAGTCTTGTCTCTGTCTCACACCATCCAGACCACAATCAAAGTGCATCTTGTGTCCGTAGCCTGTTTAGCAAGCGTTGTTGGCTGCCTGTTTAGCGGCGTGCTAAGCCTATTTATATTATGTTTGATTCTCGACTTTAAGTAATCAGCTTCTGTTAGTCAAATTGCGAAAATCAGTACTCCACAGTCCACTTCATTAACCTCTGGGAATATACAACGAAATCGTCTCGTAACGAACTACAATATACCTGTCGCATGCAAGTGACATAAAGGCACAGCGTGTGCAAATAGGACGGGGACAAAGATTAGCTCTTGCATATTGTTATTATGCCCTTGTATTTCCTAATACCTAAGAACAAAATCTTTTAGAAAATTTTCGTTCGCTACCAGTGGTGGCAACTACCAGTCGCCACTGGTGACTTAGTGTGAGCGTTCCCGGCAAACACGCGATATATCAGACAATAATGGAAATAATGTACGACTTTGGCAGAGAAACATTTTGTCAGAGCTCGCGTATTTCTTGAAATACTTGTAAATTATATTGAATGGCTGGCCCTTTTGCTTCTAGGGATGCGTGTTAAATTCTTCAAATATATCGATAAATATTTTATTTGATAGATAATATAGCCTCTGTAATACTCTAAGAAGAGCTTTATTTGTAAGATGAGAAAAACCAGCTATATACTCTGATTTTTAATCATGTGGAGTAAACTGACATATGTCAATGTGCCCTCCCCATACATTATCACTCAATTTGACAGATGCAAAATGTCTAAATGTATAGAATCTTGACATTTGAATCTGTCAGTTTACTCCACATTATTATAAATCAGAGTATAGGTATGTAGATAGATTAGATATTCGTGGAATACTTTTTTGCACCAAAATACACAATTTAAATACTTACTAGGAATTACATCTCGGCAGGCAGAAATCGTTTTCAGGCAATACATTTAAAGAAGTTTGGGTATTGTTGACATCACATACAGTGTCTTGGTCCCAAACCAAAATATTCCTTGTACTATGGCACTTTTAACGGACTTTGACATGTCCTTTTTTAAACGAGGTTTGAAAAGAGTACTTTTTTCACGGTAGGCAGCGGCATGACTGTGCCTTGGCATTGTTGTTGTCTATGAGTGGCGGTTACCATTTACCATCAGATGGGCCGCATGCTCGTCTGCCTACTTCAGCAATAAAAAAAAACTTATAAAAGGTGACTTCTAACGAAGACCGGACCCAGAACAGATACCTGTTCAATAACAGAATCTCTGTCGCGGTAAACAACGAATTATAAATGACCTAAGCATTTAGTTTTGTATAATAAACGTTTGAGCAATAAAAAGTATGTCTTTGTATCTACCTCAAAACAAAACTTCTAGAAAGTTAAAAAACTCATTTCATCGATAGCGCCACATCTCTACATATAAGGAACTGTAGAGTCGTACAGTGCAATAAAAAAGTCCTTGGACGCAGCCCAAACTACAAGGTCGTGGACCGCTCTATGTAGAGCGGCGTGCCAAGTTGCTAGGCAATAATCCGCAGCTTTACATACTGAGCTTAGGAAGCTCCACGTGAAGGCTTCGGAGGCTTTGAACTTGAGGGTATTAATACACCACGAAGTTCAGCTTTATCTTCGAATTCGAGCCGAGCTTTTAAAATTTATGTACATACGTACCCTACTTGCTTATTATGCGACGCTTCGGCATGAATGGGACGGCTCGACTGGAGTGATATCACTACAGTCAAAAGACCGAAGTGAAGCAGTGCCTGCGCTGTGTTTCGCCGAGTGAGTAAAGATGTCGGAGGCCCAATGGGGGGCAAAGGGGGTTAAAAGGTTGGCAGCGCACTTGTGACTTCGCTGGTGTTGCGGGTGTCTACGACGGCAATCGCTTACCATCTGGTATTCCACTCGTCTGCCATATATCACATAAAAAACCATTAGCTACTCCTCGTTTCTGATAGTTCCTGAAACATCCTGAAAAGACCCGACCTGACGGAGTAAATAACAATATCAACAAGGAAGCTTTAGGTAAATCGAAAAGGAGAAACACTTGCGCGTTGCTATCGACATCCAGCGCCATCTATTGGTCTATTGAAACTTAGTTTGGAAATATAGCCCCGTAACGAAGTGAGGGCGGGCGCCAATAGTCTGGAATAGTAATGTTATGGAAATTAATTCTGAGAGTTACAACATGATCAATTCATAGTAATTATGCACCATTAGAAACCCCAAACTAACATCCCCATTAATAATTCAAACACCAAATTGATAACGACAAACTTTGTCAAATGCCTTCAACTTTACCCTGGGGTAACTGTCCCTGTAAAGGGTCGCTGAATCAATTACACCATGTTTAATTCACGGTTGATAGTGTTTTAATGTGTTTACGTGAACTTTTTGTTGGTTTTATCGAGTCAATTAATCGACGGGACATTAATTTGAGCCTGTTTATGGGAAAATAAAAGTGTCACGTAATGACAGAATCGATTAAGAAATTATTTATTAACTGGCCTACCCTTGGACATTGCAGGAAGTATAGGAATGATTGGTAAGTAAATATAAATATCTTGTTTAATTAAAATATCCATAAGGATATAGAAATACATCATACATTAAACTACAATAAAAATGCAATGCTATTATTTTATCTTAGCGTTTAATTTGGAATGGCACCCAAAGCTGTCGCTTTGGAGCATGGGGTACGCTTAGACCATGATTCAAGATTTGGGGAGTCAAATTACAATGAAGCGACTGTCGTCTGAACTTCGCAACCTTTTAACATGGGAACAAGTCCAAGTGAATCGTGATTACACGATTCAGAAACTACCCAAAACGTACACCGTTCTATCACGATATTTTTCCTCACCGCCGAGTTAATGATAAAAATACGCACATAGATTTGAAAAATTCCGAATGAATTGCATATTATTCAGATTTGAACTTACGACCTCCTTTAAAGTTAATTTTTATCTTACATTTAAAAAAAATCCAAATTACATACGATATGATAAACATATCGACACCTACACGTGAAGCAATATGCACATATAAAATAAGTTTTTACATATCCTGTCTTTGTGAATTCTTTAATGTGTTGACATGTTAGCAATTAATTATCCACACACAAACAGTTTCAACACAACCCTTTGTAGGCATCAATCAATTACAAACCGCGACCGACTTCACACTTCAGCGCGTATAAAAGGGTTATAACTCAATAAAAAACGAGCTACAAATTAGAAAGTGCTAATCCAGCAGCGCCATTAATTAAACATCCTTAAGAAAGTGTTTAAAAATACCGGCACCCTCCTCTAAGATATATTATACCACAAAACAGTCGCAGTAAATTTTGAAAAAGCGGCATGCCGACTCACTTCGAGAGGTGACAAAAAATGGAGGTCCCAAGTTGGGTGCTTTTACCCTAACGATGATTTTTTTGAAAACCATGAAATTAATGTATGAACAGATACTTTTTTAAGCGACATATTGGAAAAATACTATTAGGAGCGGTTGTTTAACAGAGGATGGTTGTTCTAGCTACGCACACACACATTACGGTGGCAGTGATGTCGTGAAATGCGTACAATTCAGCCGGACATTTGGGTAAAAAGGCACAAAATCTGACGCTGTATTACAGGGTGGGCAGTGACTTTTTACATTGTCTACGGATAGGACATTTTATTATATTTCTATCCTCGAAATATGTAAACATCTCTTAAGATATTTCTGGGCAAATTACTTAATGATTTTGTATTTGTATTTTTATCTGTATAGCCATGATCAAGGAAGTCTTATTCTTCAGCCAACGTTATGATTTACATCTTTCGAATTACTTACTTACTTACTAGATTTGCCAAGCCGCAGTATCATGGTCGGTCATTGCACTGTAGGCGAAAAGAAATGCTCAGAAATATCAAATCAAATCTAGCTGATTTGAAAATGTGGTAACTAAAGATGAACTGATGATTCAAAAAATCTACAATAGTAAGTATTTGGTAAAATGTTATTAGTCACATTACTTTAGGGTTTTTAAAATCCCAAGCTAGTGGAAACATGGTGTCGCTCCATGCTCCATAGAAATACTTTTAATTATAAGTCGAAGCTTATTGATGCTATTATCTAATAATAAACGGCGCCGCAATCCGCGCAAGCGCAGCTAGTGACGAACAAATTTCACCGCGACAGATGTCTGGTGCTCCGCAGGGTTGGCAAGTGGCAACATTAAAAATGTGACACCTTTTTTGGGGAAAATGTATCCGATATAATATAATGTACTTTAATGTTGAGTTTGAGTTTATCGTAATGTAATGTAGCAACGTTGCCAGACCTTATGTAAAAAAATAAAAATCGGAAACTTACTTATGGAATATCAGTTAGAAAACACAAATTTTCAGAGAAACGTCAAAAAACGATGCCGATCTTTTAAACCCCTTTCCCCTTTAGGCTTCCAGTATATCTTAGTAGCTTTTCTCCTGTTTAAATAATTATGTTTTAAAAAGACAGCGCAGGCGCAGGCGTTTCTTGAAATAGATTTTCTGTGAGACCGTAGAGGTCTCTCCGGTAGAGGCGGTCCTTTCATGTGGTAACATGGCTTTAACACGGACAAAGCTGTTTCGCCCTTTGCCTTTTGGAAGAAAATGTACCCCAACGGGTTTATTTGAAGAAGGTTGTACGCTGAATCTTAAGTGAGAAAATCTCCAGCTCTTTACTTTATTTGCGGACATCCGTGTGAGAATTGTTGGTAGCAACAGTGGTAAGTAATTGTTCAAAGTTAAAGTATTCGTGTTCGTGGGGTGTCTAAAGGCTATCTTGGCCATCATAAATTTTAATTTAATTTAGCAATTTCTTTTAAAAAAATAGAAAAAAGTTTCGTCGGCTTTTTAGCCTTCTGGGAGAGAATTTCCCGATTGAAGAAAAAGGTCGTGAGTTCGAGTTTTGGCGTGTTCGAATGATGTGTCGAGGATTTATCAAGTGCCAGCCCTGCGCCTAGCATCCTCTATTTAACCTCCCGGCCCTTTTTGCTTAAGTTTTTATTTGACTCACCGTCTACTAATATTATGCTTATGTTACTTTTTCTACTTATCCGCGCGTTTGATGACTAAAAAAAACTTTTTTCTCCCGCGCATATGGCGCCGCGCGTGCGCACATTGCGCGGGATTTTTTTCGCATCCGATTTGGAAATTTAAATATGGCGGCGGCGCATGCGCGGTTTTTGTTTGTTTTTTTTTCTTGGTTAGTTGCTGGCCGGTAGCATTGTTCTGTGAAAAAATTGGGTCGGTAATAAAATTTATTTGTTTATAATTGAATAGCGTTGAATTAGAATATTTTATAAGCAGTAATTTGTTTGATAGGATTTTAGGACCTCACCTACACTCGAAGCGAGATAAATATTAGGTAGGTACTATAGTAATAATCAAGTTGTGTTTTTCAAATTAGTAATATTGTATTTTTGGTGTCATAGTACATATTCCTCAAAAACATGACATGAGAATCGTAATCATTAATAATCTGGCTTTAGTTACCACTTATGGATATCTTTAAAGATATCTTAAAAGATAGGTAAGTAAGTATCTTTAAAGATTTAAGGCAAGAGTGAACAAGCATCTAGGTTACGCGTTTAGCGTAACATTTAGACCCCATCGATACTTACCATCAGGTGCGATTGTGGTCAAGCGTTAGCCTATCAATAATAATAAAAAAAGTTAAGGATTAATTAAACTATGAAGAACCCTGTAACATTATCTTATGAATAATACGGGTTTTTTGTGTAATCTCTGACTTGCTGGAGTGTCGGGAAAAAACCTGGTATGAATTCAGCTGTACAATAAAACAAGTCCCAACACGCGATTAAACTTATCTATTAACATGATGCGTCCCCAAAATTAAATAACCCCCGACAAAAGGCCACTGTTCTAAAAAATGATACCCGTGTCGCGTTTATTCCGGAAAAAAATAAAAAAAATCTTATTCAAATTGTGAGGTCGACCCTCACGCACCTGCCGGAGGGTGGAAAAAACGACAGCTTCGGGCAACAGCTTGGCTGCGGACCCTCGGCGTCATGATGAGCAGCGAAATGGCCGGCTCGAGCCTTAACCCCGATCCCCACCCTGGACAAACACGAGTGATGAACACTTGTGTTTCTTCAGTGTTTGGGTGTTATATAAATATGTAAGTAAGTATTTAGGTAAGTATTGTATTTGTGATCCTCTGTTGTCTGATATCTGTAACACAACACACACAGTGCTTAAGCTACTTAATACGGAGTCAGGTCAATGTATCTGTTGTTGTGTGAATTTTATTTATTTATTTTATAACAGTATCTAAGTTCCTTTATAAATAGATGTCGCTGGGAGTCGATTAAATCGCGCAATCATACTTCAAATCCATCTTTTTATCCACTATTTATAACAGATAATATTATATTCTACATATTATATACATCGACAAATCTTATGTGTAAACAGAAAAAGCGAAACACTAGAGAGATGCAATCGAGGTAAAGCGCTATCTATTGGTGAACCTAAAGTGTCCCGATACGAAGTGAGGTCGGGCCACTAGTTTTAAATACCTACTAGAGAATGAAAATAGTGACCGGGCACTTAAAAGTACAAATAGGCAAATAATAAAAACACAGATAGATAAGGTCTCTGGTCACCCATGCCAGAAGATTTTAGCAGCCTTAGCCGGAAAAGCACAAGAAAAAAAAACCTACTAGAGGACATGTGAAGACTTTGTACATGCCTTGAAATCGCAAAACCTTTGGAAAACCAATAATAGGTGTAATTGACTTCATAATATGCTGTTTGGGCCTTAGGACGTTAAAGCAGCCTGATTACGGAAACTTATTTTTGTAGTGTATCGCAAAATAATTATTTTATGTTTTTTGGAAAGAAAAAATAAAAAAACCTTGCCCGTGTAACCTTGTTGGATTGTTTCAAAATATCATAACCATTTAAGTATGTTTTTTTTGCAAATTTCTAAAATCAGTCTCAAAGTGGCCGCCGCCAAATTGCCTCGTGCTATAAAATACTAAGTAGGGCATTTATTTTTTTATTTTATTTGGTTTTTCTCTGTAAAGGTCTCGTAAAAACCTTTTATTTTATTTTATTAACTTAGGGCTTTATGGGGAAATGCTTTCGCTTAGGTAATGATGCTCTTCAGAAAAAGATTGCGGTTTTGGCAACAAAAATTTAAAAAAATCCTGTAAAAAGTAGACCGCATGAATTTGTAAGATAACACAAATCATAAAGATGATCTTAAAACTAGCATCATACTGGACCCTGGAGTTGAGAAGACACCTACGATGGAGCGAACTTACCAGAAGCAGCATATTCATTACTACTTGACTAACGTTTGCCATTAAACGATTTATCCATACTAATATTATAATGGGAAAGTGTGTCTGTCTGTATGTTTGTCTTTATTTCACGGCAAAGCGGAGCGACAAATTGACGTGTTTTTTTAAGTGGAGATAGTTGAAGGGATGGAGAGTAGCATAGGCTACTCTTTGCCCATTTCTATTCCCCATTTTAGGTAAGTGGGGGGCGCGAGCGAAGCCGTGGGCAAAAGCTAGTATCCTATGTAATGTATGTTGCCCACGCCTCACAACTTTATAGCTATAGAATGAATAAACACAATCTCTCTTTCATGATCACGTGTAGTTTATTTTAACTGATCAATAAACCATTTAAATGCATTTTTATAGCCCCAAAACAACTCATCAATGGAACTAGTCACCTATTTACGGACACTTTCAACTTTGTTCAGCGTTAGACAATGCGCGGCGCATGCACAATGATCCTCGAGCATAGGGATGCGAAGATACTTCAAATGTCGATATTTTTTTCGATGAGATGACTCACCTGAGGCTAAGCGACTGCCGCTGCCTATAGACACCCTCAACGCCAGTGGAGTCATAAGTGCGCTTCCAACCAGATTTTTGTTTTATTTTACACAACAGTTTTATCTATGTACTTATTCATTCATTTAATTTGCAAGAAGTCACAGACGTGTGACATGTCTCAGAGGTTTTAGAAAAAACTGTTCGCCAGTAGTCACCTTTTTAGAAGTGCTGGTGTAATTAGGCAAATAATACTTATGTACACTATCGATAAATTGACTGGCCGGATGGCGCATTTGGTAGTGATCCCGCCTCATACGCCAAACGTCGTGGATTCCACCCTGGACAAACATTCCTGTGATGAACACTTGTGTTTGTTCAGTATCTGGGTGTAATATAATATGTATTTAAGTATTATATTTGTGTTTCCTCTGTTGTCTGATATCCGTAACACAAGTACTTAAGATACTTAGTACGGAGTCAGGTCAATGTAGGTATGAGATGTTGTGTGAATTTATTTACTTTTATTATTGATATGTATTAAATTTTCTTGATATAATCGATAGTATAAATATAGGCACTCTTATAATTTTATCGATATATTTGCGGCCCTAGTGGGGCGGTTTTATGAATGAACTGATGCTATATTTAGACGTTTCCCAGAATGACGGGATATTAAAGAGAGGAATCCAGAGGCAAGTGTGAAATGCCTGGGAAGTTGCAGTAGAATATTATAATTTTGAGTTTATGCACATATTTCGTTGAGTTACTCAACATTTTGAAATTTTGGATTGATATTTACGAGCTTATTGGTACCATGTCAGGATAAGTGGAGCCCCACCAAACGTGGAAAGAGGCAAACAAGAAGTTTAGCAGCCAGACTAATAGTAGCGAAGGTTTTATGCCAATGAAGGTAATTGACACACTTTCTAGCACAACCTATGAGCCTACAAAGAAACTTCACGATTGAATCTTTGCCCATGTCCCAGGAGCCTTATTACCCTTTAACAAAGAAACCAGTTCAACTGAATCATGGTTACACGTTTCTGAAACTATCTGATTATCGTTATATCGATATATCGATTTCCTTATGATATTTTCATTTACCACCGAGCTAGTGGTAGAAATATGCACATTGATTTTAAAAATCTAGAGGTGCATGCTCGGACTCCTCGCTTGGAAGGCGCATTTATTTATTTTAAACTATACTAAAAGATAATACAATAGGCGAACTTAATGCCAAGTGGCATTCTCTACCAGTCAACCTTTGGGTCATACAGAGAGAATAAAGGCATTCTCATCCACTAATCTACTATCGCTCAATTATTTTATTTAATAATTTAATTGGAGGTAATTGGACAAATAGTAGTCGTATTAGCTGACTTTGCATACATGCGTATGCAAAGCTACAGGCTACAGCTAGGGAAGAGGTCAAAGCAACAAAACCGCCTGTTATCTAATCCGTGCGCCGGCGCACGTTGGCGTTTGAACTGTTGCAGTGAGCAGCAGGGCTGCCAGCGACATATAGATCATGGCTACCTACTCCAAAAAGTAGCTTGTAATGACGCAAGAAAGGTTTCCAATAGGGTAGGGTTTCCAATGATTTATACAGGGTGTATCTGTGAGCATTTATATCCCTTTAACCACGTATTCTACCAACCATTCTGAACAACATTATAATCCGGTCCCATTATGTCCCTGGCAGGGACTCCCTGCCGACATAAGGGGCAGTGGCGCCATTAGTTGATTTCATGACTTTATTGACGCATTATACCTACTTAGGTACATAATTGAGGTAGGTACCTAACGCTGTGTGACTGTCTGTCCGGCCACATCTGGACGAAGTCCTCCTTTATACTGCCCCATAGATCATGGATCTCTGGCACATAAAAAAATCACGAAATATCATCACAAGGGGGGTTTAAAATACCAAAAAAACATCACATGATTAATGGACAACCTCCATAGTTGTATTTTTAGATTCGAGTGTGTATGATTCATGAGAGAAGGTAAGTATGGTTCAATTCTATCATAAGTTTGTCTTGCCTTTGGATCCAGAAGAAAAAATAATGTTTTAATAATATTATGACTTTGTAAGTAAGTCTTTGAAATTGGGTCATATCATTTTATAACTTTGATAGCCCTACCAAAACGCAAGCTAACCAGACCACAATGCATGCCATCATAGAAACACTTTACGACTACAATACAGCCTCTATAATCTCTTATGAATAAATGAACGCCGGCCCGTTCCCACGACCAAACAACAGAGTGAAAAAATAAGTTCTAAGAACAAAATCATTTTCACACCTTCGCGGAAAGGTTTTATTACAAATGTAAAATAATAATGGATGCATTTTAAAAACTTTCTTCCGACATTTTGGAACTGCTGGCGACATCTAGTTAATGCTTCAGACACCAGAACAGCGCCACCTAGTTGCTTTAAAGCTAAATAGCTACGAGCTTGCGACGTGCTTTTTAAGTGCAGATGGTTGTCGTTGGATGGCGGACTTTAGTGTTATAGTTTTGCAATAGATGGCGTTAAACTTTATTTTTGGTATTGTTAGTTATCTTAAAACTACTGAAAACCTTCGTTGTACACCTACCTGCATAACTGTTTCTTATAAAAAATAGAAAGAAAGTATTTTCTTACCTGACCCAAATTGTGAAAGTGCACCACTGTAAACATTTTATCACTTTTTACATTATAATAATTTAATAACTTTTTAAAAAGTTTATATTTTTACCTTAAATTACAAGACGAGTCGTTATTCTTCTATGTTGAAAAGTGAAATGAAATATTTCCATGGTTACCACTTATTTTAATAGCTCTAGGAGCCCACACCATTACCTACCTATGTATTTTATTATTCCTGGCTAAGTACATAAAAGAGACAATGAAAGTGAAACCAACCACAGTTAGCGGTTAAAGAAAATTGTTTGGAAAATTGTTTTATTTTACCGAGTTAAGTTGTGGTTGTGTATTAGTGTGAGTTCCGCTAGCAAAAAAAATATTTTTGTAAAAAATATATTTATTTGGGTATTTCTGGTACCCTCGTTGTAGGAGTCCGAGGTTGACTAGGACACAAACGATTGTTAGTTTATCTATCTGCAGCTGCTGAGCGATATACCTTACAAGTAATATAAAAATTGATAATAAAATTATGTTACCATTGTAGTTTGTTTATTTACTTACAATATCTCCTTAAAACTACGGTGTTGGTAATTTCAAACGTTTCACCATATCCGATATGGTCTAGTGGCTAGGATACCTGGCTCTCACCCAGGAGGCTCGGGTTCGATTCCCGGTATCGGAAATCTTCTTTTTTATCGGTTTGTGAAACAATGGTTATGCGCGATTGTATTTTCTTGATATGTTTAATTTACAAAATTACAATAATATAATAAAATAAACTAAATTAAATTAACAAAATAAAATACAGTCTGAAGCTATTGTATGTACAAATCAAATTTACGACATATAAGTAGGTATAAATTTTTTCTAATTTTTATTATCTTTACTCATGCTTGTATTTTGAGTTTTTCATGCTCAATCATTATTATTATTTATTATTAAAATGTACACAAAAGCGAACTTCAAAGTACACATCGATATTACAACGTACTTTATTGCAGAACCCGATCAACCATTACTTAAAAAAAACACGGACGGATACCCCAGCCATAAATCGTGGCAATTCCAATAAACAACGTGCTGCCATCTGTCGCACGGCACACTCATTACTGACAACATAAATCACAGCGGCGCCGACAGATGGCGGTAAAAGTTGGCGCATTTATCTCGCAAAACTGGGAAAAGTGGGAAAGCCGGGAAAAGATTGTGTTTATGGCACGGATGGAATGGCGCACAGGTGCGGGGTGCGGAGTTGCGTGATTTACGCGCGAATCTATCTGCAGTTGGAAGTTTGTGCATGTTGGGGGAATTTTAGTTGCGGATGGATTATTTCAAAACTGTTAATGGTTTTACAGAACTATTCTAATAATATGAGCCCTGAGTAACCGGTCAATATACAGTGTGTATCTGTGAACATTTACATCCCTTTAACTAAGTAGGTAGGTAGGTATAGCTGGAGGCACGAAAGTAATAGAAATATTCTTTATTTAATTTAAGTCCTTATAGAACATTTATGAATGTCAAATATTATGTAAGCTACCGCTGATTCGGAACAAGACTCAGCATGTAACAGATGACGAACGTAAATAGCTACTAGTCTCTTTATGTACAGACAGCCACACATCAGGTTACCACAATCTGTCAATTTACTCAATTGATATAGCACCAAACGCGTTTGCCATAAAAGTGAGAATGGAATGAGGAAATTTGACAGTTTTGTTTTTCATGTGTGGCTATACCGCACTGTGACGCACCTTAAATTATACAACAGCCAAAGTTAAATTTCAGGAAATGATCGCCACTCCGCCCCACCCAAGATTTTGATAACACATACGTTTTATGCAACACATAAATCTACCGTTTCGGAACTCCGTACCCCTCTTATTCACCATTCATATGCTAAAGAGGGCATTTATCCTGCAAAGACACTGTAAGCTCCACAATGGCGATATAAGGGTGCCTTGAGTGGCCTAATGCGTGAGTATGTGGTACTTTAAGAGGGCTTTTGAGGGGAGTGAGGAATTGTTTTCATTAAATGTTGTGAAGATTTGAGAATATTTATGCCGGTTCAGTCTTAATGTTGGGGCTTCAATTTGGAAAGTGTTTAAGGTCGTATTGTGTCCCATTTTGTTGATTTTGGTAAGAACTAACTTAACCTTATGATTGGTCCAATTGGGAGGAACCCCCCAAAGACCTCTTTAATTCCTTATAGGTGGGCAGCGCATTTGTGTCTCTACTGGTGTAGCGGGTGTCTATGGGCGGTGGCCATCGCTTACCATCAGATGATCCATGGGCTCGTCTGCCTCGTAGTCTGCACTCTTAGTTACTATTTTTTTAATAGATGGCATACCATAAGCAAACGGTCCACCACACGTTTGTAAGTCAAGACGTATAATTCTCGTACCTAAGGTAGAGAATTCAGTAAATTAATTTCCCCAATATGAGTAATCAGGGGGATGGGAGTTAAAGGTTGGCAGCGTATTTTGGACTCTACTGTCTTTTCAGGTGTCTGTGGGTGGCCGCAATCGCTTACTATCAGGTGATCCGTCTGCTGCTTGCCACCTATCACATAAAAAAACTAAATCATGGATGAGGCGAAGGTTTTCCTCACGACGTTTCCCTCACCGTCCGAGTAAGGCTATCTGAACCACCGTCTGCACACTATCATACTCAAATCACACCCTAGCAAATACATCACACACGAAAATACAACAGAGGCGCCACCTGTGAAATATCTCTGCGAGTTATGAGCCATAAACCAGACAACATAAGCTATACGTTATGGCGATATTAACTTTATGTCAGTGAGCGTGAGGAAAACGTGCTGAAAATGGCAGTAGCTTTAATAAACAAGTAGTAGTACCTACTTACCCTACTTCACTTTTCTTTTGTTTTGGTTAACGCTGTGTGACACTTTTAATTTTGCCAATGTCGAGTGATTAAAGAGCCGTATTTCCGAATATTGGCTGGTACCTGTGACGTGTTAATTAAGGCTGAATTTTATTTTAACTGAGTTGTGACAAATGTGGTGATGATGGATGCGTTTCCACAGAAGCGGAGCTGCGTGGAGTTGAGCGAAACTTGTAAAAATTGACCAATCACGTTGCTCAAAATACATCTTATCTCTGATGAGCAATGTGATGAGTCAATTTTTATAAATCTCCGCTCAACTCCAGATCCGCTTCTGTGGAAACGCAACCCTAAGTCTAATCCCCACATACCGTAGTAGCGATGATTTGATTTCTATGATGGAGGCATGTGCCCAGCAGTGGGACTGTGGATATAGCCAATCGATTGTGGATTATACCTAACTACTGCCAATCTGCCTGCAGATTCCAATTGCTTACCATCAGGTGATCCGCCTGCTCGTCTGCTACCTATCACATAAAAAAAAAAGATTCTCTAGGATGATGAGACACTCTATGCATTTCTGTTGCCATGCCTTCGGACATTATAGAAATAACAAAACTGAGAAATCAAATAGTGTAAGAAATGAAGGAAAATATTCTAAAACATTTGCCAAAAGAAAGTAGTTAACATTCCAATGGCTGCACTTAATTTAACTGTCCCCCAAAAATTAGGAGCAGTGATTAAACTCCCCGCTCCGCAGTTCGAGTCCCGGGGCGCACCGGATTTAATCGCGCAACTTTTAATTATCAGCAATCATTGTTATGGCGTTTTACGGGGTTTTTCACTAATTGAGTCAAGACTTTTGATGATTCTAGAAAACTTTATTTTTAAGTTAATTTTTTATGGTAACTTTTGTGAGCGTTAAGGCGAAAAATTAAAAAGGGGAGAGAACGGTTCGTTTAATTTTACAATTTCATCCAAACTTTTTCACCGACCGGAAAAGTATCTTAGCCTCTCAGGAAATTGGACGAATTTACAGAACAAATTAAAGAAGAACGTAACAGCTTACTCTTACTACGCTGGCTCAGCGACCCTAAGTGGATCTTGGCCTCCGACACGAGAATTCGCCACTCCGCTCTATGTCTCAGCCACCTCTTGCCAATCCGGCCTTTGAAAGTAACCAAGATCCTTCTAACGTAACTCTAGTCTCTAGTCGTAGAAATTTTAATAGTAGGTTCACATAGGTACGTCTGATAATTCTCTTTGTCTTACTTATTAGGTTATTACACTAAATACAATTTTATTGTGAGAGCATCATCACCATCATCCTGTTGCATGCAGTCCACTATAACTGGACATTGGTCTCTCTTAATTGGCAACTCCGATCGACTTGTGAAGAGCAACTACAGAGTTAATAAAACTCTTTATTCAAATTGACATATTCCACAAGAAGTTGCGAAGTATCGTCGTCTTCCTAGATCGATGCAAGTAAGATACAAAAGCCACATAACTAGCAAAACATAAAACGTTATGGTATCACGTTTGGACTCAAATGCATGCGGATAATAATATGGTTGAAGTTATTTAGGTATCATATCTAGCCATGTTATTGAAATACTGTTCCTAGAAACACAATAATTCAGCGTATTCATGGTTTAACGATGTATTAGAGCGCTGCCTTTTTTATGCGATAGTTGGCAGACGAGCAAACGAGTCACCAGATATTAAGCAATTGCCTAAAAATAAAATTCACATCGAACATGTCTAGATTTGGTACGATAGTCTAGACGTACATTTAGCTTTCTACGAACTTATAAATAATTCTCTCGAATTTTCTATTCCCTTTACCATAAACTGGCTGAGCTGATACATAGATAATGCTTACAGGAAGTCTGTAGCTGAGACTTTTAGAACTGAAAGATATTTTGATTTACATTACACAAAAATCTCTGATGGCTCTATAAATCACCGGTAATATTTATACCATGGTTTTAAACTTTCGTGGTCACTCTAGGGTCAGATTATTTTGGAAAAACAATCTAGCAACGTTTATTTTCCGAAAGTTGAATAAGTAACTGTTGGGACTATATAATGGTAGAACTGGTGACCCCACAGCACGCCAGCAGTTTTATCCTAAGGCGTTTCTAATAGTGGTTGGTCGCGTCAATAAAATTGAGCTTGTATCAAGTATGTTTTCAATATAATATGCACTTTAGGAAGACTTACATCTAAAGCCTTGATGGCGCAGTGGCTAGGTGTTCGCCCGAAGCGCGAAAGGTCCCGGATCCGAGTTCGTCATCTGGTACCTACTCATAATACAGGGATTGCCCTAGTTTGAGACCAGGTTGATTGCTATGATTGTCTGGCGCATTTATTTATTTATCTACAATGTATAGAAATTAGAGACTATCTTAATTTAAGTAAATAGGGACTCACTGCGTAGAACAAGGATTTATTTTCTGAACTTCAAACTTCAAATGCAATTTCCCTACTTTTCAAATCAGCATTAATCTTCAGCCCCGTCTCCCTGTCACCACAAACCCAAGTTTACTTAAAACCAGCATAAAATGGAGACCATTGCAGTCACCATTGCGTGAAATTAAACGTTGGTTATTAAAATGAAAAGCATCAAATTCCTAGCACCCCTCGTTCACCCCTCTCACTCTAGACGGAGGGGGGGAGGGGACCAATTAGCGATTAATGTAGTGGAAACACTTTTGTTCGACGATTGTCGTCTGTGGCGGTGCGGTTTGATTTTCGCGTATGTGCGTGTCCGTTGTAGGAGACGAAACGTGACGTGACCGAATCCATTTATCTATCCTACTATACTATATAAAGGCGAAAGTTTGTAAGTATGGATGTATGGATGTTTGTTACTCTTTCACGTAAAAACTACTGAATGGATTTGAATGAAACTTTACCACAATATAGCTAATACATCAGAATAACACATAGGCAAAAATTTTTGAGGTTTCTACGAACCTGAAGTCCACGCGAACGAAGTCGCGGGCAAAAGCTAGTCGGTAATATTTGTATTGTCCTATAACGTAGCCCACTGTATGTCATTGTCTCTACAAAATTGTTTTAGTATTTCTTTTTTTTATTTGATAACGAAAATAAAATACTCTTATGTCTTCTTTTTAATGTCAGCATTGTGTATTTACTTTAAAATATAATTAACGAATTATGGGCTCCTTGTTTCTTTCTTCTTTTCGTGAGATAAGCAGCCGACAAGCAGATAAATCATCTGTGAAGTTCAGCGATTGTCACCGCCAGTGTAGTTCAACTGCGCAAGTGCATGTACTTGCATTTGTACAGTTGTGACTCCAATTTCCAAATAACTTCAATAATAATTTCTTGAATTAGTCGAAACTACCATTCCCCTGGATTGTGACGGTTAGTGTGTACATAAGTATATGACTGGGTTTTTATTATTGAAGTGGACTTTACGCTAAGAGGTAGACGGCGCACATTCGTCCTACAATGGAAACACAACACATTTAAGAGTACTCAAGTTCGTCTCTTTTAAGCGAGTGGTTAAAACGGGCGGCATCTGTGGTCGAATTGCTGAGTGCCGCCTCAAAGGAACCCTCTGGATGTCCTCTAACAGCCCTCTATGAAAAGACCTATTTTTGATACTCAGCCAAAAAGGGTTGATTCGTGTGACGGTCGAGCGACGTTATTTACTGAAGTGGGTCTGTTTGATGTTTTTTTTTTCGATTGCTTCTGTACTGTAGGCTATAAAGTTGATGTTTATCTTTATTTTTTAAATCTTAACTTCAGTTCTGATTTTACCTACTCGTGTTGTGTACTTTGGAAGCTTCTATTAATCAGTAGTTACATACCTGGTCCCAAAGATAACGCATTTATACCGTCGGCTTATTGCAAAAAATCATCATTTATAAAAAACTCAAGTACCTACCTACGTAGGTGTAATATAATAATATGTGGGTACAGAGAGGTACAATGGATATTATATTCTTGTCGTTTGTTTCTACTAAATGAAACATCACTACTATATTAATAAAGTTGTATTAAAAGTCAAGTAATTATAATAGGTGTTCATCATTCCTTAATGACTTATGCAATAAATTGACCATTTATACGCAGAACTGTACTAAAATCAATTTTTGATTTAGACTACACAAAATAAACAAATGTAAAATAAACATTTGAAACCGCACATAGATCACTTTCCAGACAAAGAAAAGCTACCCTCACTAAATCTTTTCCATTTTTAGCCAGCTGTTTTCCTGAAACATGTCGGCTAGACAAATGTAGCGAGGGGCACAAAATGTTGCGTATCGATGCAGTTGCAACAGACACGCGATGATTTATACGGCCCGGGATTAAAATGTAGCCTGGACGGGGGAGGCCGCTGCTGAGGTGATAGGCGGAGCGGGAAATGTGGTAGGCGAAGCGGAAAATATGAGAGGTAAAGCGGAAAATGGATAGAAAAATAAGCTTAATTTGTTTGTTACCAATCAAACTTAGGGAGACGTGGTGATCTAATTGCTAGATCGACGTGGTGATCTAGCTTCAATTAGACTAATATATGTATTTCTAATTTATTTTTATTAACTGAAGTGGCCGTGTCCATTTAGCAATTATAAAAATTAATTGTGGTTGTAGGAAGAAATTATGACATAGTGTTCTCCCAAAAAATTAGTCAATACTTTTCCTAAATGTTTTCATAGCTGGGGGGGTTTTTTTTAAATATCTCATAATCTCACAATAATAAAAATCAACTTGGCGGTAGCTGCATCGTCGCGGTATCGCCTTAACCAAAAAAGTGACAGCGTGATCCCTCAATCCCCAATCCTATGTTTTTTCTTGTTTTTCAAGCCATTGGTTCAGTAACTTGTATCCGCTACTGTTCGAGAAAATCCACATCGACGCTGGTTACTTCCACGGCCGTCATAATCAAATAAATGTTTAGGCCTCTCTCTATCCGCACCCTTAATCCTAGAGAGTGTATAAAAAGAGCCGTTAATACAGGGGGAGTAAACAAATACGCGGCTTTAACTGCCCTCAGCGCGGGATGCGGAGCTCTTGACGAATTGCCAAAAGTTTCATTTACTGGGGCACCTGGGGTTGTTTGACTTCATGGAGAGAAATTACTAAAGCACAAAATGGAGTTGGATAGACAGGCCACTGTTTCGACTGAGGGACAACAATTTTAGAAAATATATATGTGTGCTCCTAGCATACAAGTTTAAATAAATTGTTCTATCATTTTTGGAAATGTCTACCTTTAAGCCCAGCGCCATATTTATAGTACTGTTGAAACTAATTTCCTGGATTCGAAGTGAAGGCATGCCAGTAGTAGCTATTTTATGCGATAGGGGGCAGACGAACAGATGGATCACATGGTAAGCGATTACCGCCACCCATGGCAAAACCAGTGGAGTCGGAAGTGCGCAGGAGTACGCTCGCTTTTAATGCAAGTAGGACCTACAACATAAAGCCAGCACAAACCTGATCAGTGCATCTGTCAGTCACGTCTACAAACCCACATACGAGCGTAAACATATTGACACTGCTACGTGATACCAATGCAAGTGAGCATGCTCACCGCAGCCCTTATTAGCAAGGGTGGCCTGAGTTACTAATGCTGCAGACGTGCGAAGACTGCCGGAGGAGCTCCTAATGAAAACGTACCTCTAGATTGGCTACGACTTGGTTATTTAATTTGTTCGGGCGAGTGAAGGAAAGTTCTCACGTAAGAAAATAATCAGCTAAAGTTAATGGAATTGGGAAGTGATATTTTTGGGCCTGGGGTAAAATGTTGAGGTATGATGCAATTAATGCATTCTTCTGTTACATACTAAAACTTAGTAGCGTTTTGAGTTTTGACACAGTTAAATAATTCAAATAATTTTATTATTGTATAATGATCGTATTTGTAAAAGAGTAACTAGGTTCCTACTGAGATTCTTGCTGGTTCTTCTCGGTAGAAATCGACATTCCAATTCAGCGGTACATTACATACCTATTTGATATTCACACATATGGATATTTATGAAAAATAAAAACTACTTACCTATATACTCATTTTCTGAACAGATAACCTTAGATGCCATCCGCATCCACTATTATAGATGGTGGCTCAATTGGCCAACCACCGTGCACTTTTCCCGGCATTTCCAGTCACACACCTTTTTTGTCATAAACCACATCAAAGTACCCATAATTATGCATCCGTAGTAGACCTGGAAATCTGCCTCGATCGATATGGCATAAACTGTTAAACCTATAGTTTAAGCCTAAAATGGCTAAAGGACGTCACGATTAGAAAGAAAGACCATGCAAGTACTTACCCTATCACACGGCGCGGGCGCATGCAGCTGCCTCGCCTGGCCCCTCCCCAGCGCCTCCCGCTTCCTCTGCGCCGAGAACAGCCGCAGCTCCTTCCGCTCCTCGTCCGAGAGCGAGTGGCAGTACCGGACCTGGAATCAGTCGAAGTGGACCTTGAGATCGGAAGAACAACACTCATAATCAGATATCATTCATAATCAGCACCATTCATTTCTGCCTATTACGCCAACAGTTGGGCATAGGCCTCTCCCAATGTTCTCTACACAGATCGGTCCTGTGCCACCCGCATCCAAAGAATTCCCGCGACCTTCACTAGATCGCCAGTTCACTATGTTATCATATCGATGCTGAAATGAATTCGGCATGAAGTAACAGAACCTCCATCTTATGGAGGTGGAGAATGGAGATTTGAAGGTAGGTCGACGAATTTTCCAATAGCTTGACTGCATTAGGCAAGTGTGGTGACTAAGCCCATCTTATCATAGGTAGCGATTACTTGATTTCTATGATGGAGGCCTTTGCCCTGCAGTGGGACAGTATATAAGCTGGTACTTTACTTGAACACTGCTTCAGTTTGCTCATCGTACATAGAACTAACCTGAAGAATGAAAGGGAGCGAAACTCCAATTTGGTCATAATGTCCGGCTCCTTTAGGTCCTTAGAGAGTCAAGACCGAGATACTTGGCGCTCTTTGAAGGAGGCCTTTGGTACCCACATTTTTTTTCGGATCCGCCTGGATCCCGAGATACTTGGCACTCTTTGAGGGAGGCCTTTGGTACCCACAACTTTTTTTCAGTACTGGATCCATGTCTGTGTCTGCTATATCACGACAATGGTGGCGTCCACCCGGTTACCTCATTGTCCTGAGGAGGCAGCTGCTGCAGCAGCTGCTTGAGGCGGTACCGCTCGCCCACGCTGTTCACGTACGGGACCTTGTCTTCCGGCAGCGCAGAGAAGTACAGGTGCACCTGGAAAAGTCAAAGACATCTTTGTGACTTTGGGTTACAACTGATGAGAAGATTACACACACACGCACAACATCTCATACATTGACCTGACTCTGTACTAAGTAGTTTTAGCACTTGTGTTACAGATGTCAGACAAGAGGAAACACAAATATAAGGTAAAGAAGGGTGGGTGGGTTTTGTGCGTCATTGGTACTTCAGACAAATTTATCAAATTTCTTCAGTCGATAACACGCTTAACTTGTTGGCATCGCAATTGTGACTACATTAGTGTTGGACATCCGTCCATAAGTGTAGCAAAGCAGCAAACGCTTACAATCAGGCGACCCATTTACTCGTCTGCCACCACATAATAAATTAAGCAACAAAAATAAAAACAATAAAAACTCCCTAATGTCTAGTTAAAATGAATGCTTCTCTCCACCCAAAAGGGCAAAATTAATTGAGAATCGGACCTTCCATATCACTTTTAATATCAATATTAATCCAGCTCGTTTGGGGTACATAAATACCCCCAGGGGGCCCTGGACCCCTCGCAGTATATCATCCCGGAAGATCGTGGAGCTCGGACATCCCTTCTTAATACCAGGGGCTGGACATTTCCGATAGGGGAATTAGCCAGGGCAAAAACTGCGTGTGGATATTAGGTAGGTATGTTTTAATGAATGAGTTTCCGCAAAAATCCGATATATGGACTAGTGTAACAACATTACATTTTGATGTATCTGTCAAATGTAAGAAGTTACTGTTAATGCTGGTTGCGTTCAAAACTCGCATAGAAGTCATGGATAAACTCGCTCGGACCATGATCCGGAATTTGGTCGACAAATATGAGCTAGCGGATCACTTGCAATCAGAAAGGTCGCTGATGCGTTGCCGGCCTTTTCAAAAGAAGTACGGTCTTCTCTTGCAATTACAATGAAAATGAATATAAAATTGTCGTAAAATATAATATATTCAACATTTTAGCAGATTTTCCTAGCCATTATAATTTTATTACGGTAAGGAAATTATGCTAAGTGACTATTACGTCAAAGGACATAACGGTGTGTTTAGTGCTCATTTGACTAAGAATGTATTTAATAAAGTGACTCTGAAATTAGGGGTGGCACTCTTTGTCCTGAGAAATCACTCATAAGGAGTTACCAGACCAATACATCGATTGGCGGTCTAATAAGTCGGCGTCGATTGATAGTTCTATTAGAATACTGTAGATCGACGGTAACTTATCGATTCTATCGTAAACGAAGTTAGAGTGGGTCACTAGTCTAAATAAATAAACCAATAAAGTAAAAGCTGTATGAAGTAACTAGTGAAAGGAAAACTTTTAAAAGGAAAGGAAGATTTTTTTAGTCTCCTGGTAAACTAAAACAGATTTCCTATTCACTATATAAATAAATAAATTCACACTAATATCTCATACATTGACTCCATACTAAGTAGCTTGGGCACTTATGTTACAGACATCAGACAACAGAGGTATTACAAATATAATTCTTAAATAGGTACATATTTACACCTAGACACGATTTGTAAGTGATTTGTACAAGGCTATGCAAATAAATATTATTTTGACATGACTGATTATTTTGATGTTGCATCAATTTAACTACAGTCTTTAATCTAATTAAAAAGTTTTATGACATGTTACTAGTAATCAAAATAAACACCGCCCACTGTAACATTATTAATATTACTCGTCAATTAAAGTTTTTATGAGTAATAAATTGTTTTTTATCCATGATTCAAAGATTTAAAAAGATCATCTCAGTGGATAAGCGATAAGACCGCCGAAGTTGAACGTTATATATTTCTGTAATGTCTAGTTCTTAAGTTGTGAATTTTGTGGAATAAAGTATCTTCCTATAAGATTGTAAATTATTAGATTCTAAGGACTGATTTTTCAATCTTCAAATAGTGGTTTACAGTCAGTTAAATTAATAACCAACCAAAAGTAAATGGAAAGAGAGAGACAAATGACAACTAATATTCAATTCGGAAGTATAAAACAATATCTGACGAATAACCTGTTATCCATGCATTGAAAAATCAGTCCTTAATAAAAAAAATTGTGAAGTTCCCCAACGAGGTTTCAGGTGACAAACATATTGGCGAAGCAAATAAGAAGTAATTGGCAACCCTAGTGATATTGAATAAGAACGTGCAAGGAATATGCATGGCGTGGAATAACTCATTACCCGGGAAAGCCTTTCTTACTATTTAAATATCGTCCTGGCCCGTCGGTTTGGCGCCGTCAAATGTTCTGACCCTGGTCTTTGACCACGGGAATGAGTAATGACTAGTGAACATTGTTAAAGGGTCAAACCTTAAGTATATAATGCACTTAAAATTTCACCGGAGCGTTCAGCCGGGACCCACAATTTTCTACATACCGGGTGGCTGTTCACCAGTAAAACAGACTATTATTCTGTCAAAAATACAAAATACCTAATTAGTCAGTAAGTGCCTAAATTTGAGGTTACCGAAGGCATGATTACTTTTTGAAAAAAAAAGCAAATTTAATCCACTACTGGCAGTACTAAGCACTTTAATCTCGAATTATTCGTTAACATAGAGCTAAAAACTATTCAATTGTCTTGAGCGACTTCGGATTATGAGCGCTTAACGCCGGGGGTGTTAAATTAGTTACTATGGGAATAACTATCACAGAATTAATTAATTAATCTCCAATATCGCTCGCAAGCGGACCAAATAAAGTAAGGAATTAAAAAAAATAACCTACCTTAAGGCTGGCTCAGCAAAATACGCATTTAAAAAAAATATAGGTAGTGAAACAAGAGAAACTTATTTTACCTACTTATTAGAGATCAAACAGTTAATACACCAAGTTATTAATATTACATTACTATATATCTATAAATATTTTGTGAGAGTGTCCATATATTTTACAAGTTTTCATTAATTTTATCGGCATCAGTAGGGGCTCATTATAATATTTTTATAGTTTATAATTAAAATTCTATTGCCATGTTGACTTTACGACTGCATCAATTACAGCATGTGAGTGTGTGATAAAATCATATTATTTTTATATTAGGTAGTAAAGTTTTATGACCTAAAACTCCGTTATCATTTAGGATAACTGTCATTCAGATATAGAAAACGATACATTATTTGGCTTCTAAATACTTGACAGATAACAGATTAAAGATAAGTGTTCATCATCATGAATATTTCAGCCAATAGACGTCCACTGCTGAACATAGGCCTCAATGTTCTCTACACCGATCGGTCCTGTGCCACCCGCATCCGGCATCCTAGGAATTCCCGCGAGTACGCTAGAGCGTCGGTCCTACCACGGCTGCGACGTCCTGTGCGCGGCCTCCACTCGAGGCCGCGTACAGAAACTGACCGACTGTCTGCTCTCCTCGCAATGTACCCTGCCCATTGCCAACTAGCTACTTGACTTTGGGCTATAAGGGTTAATCTATGTTATGTGGTTCGAATCTGAGCCTGCACCTCTGAATTTTTCAAATCTAAGTGCGTATTTCTACAATTCGCTTGGCGGTGGGGAAATATCGTGAGGAAACCTACACGTTTCGAATTGTTTATGAAACGTCATCATGATTTAGATTTAGTTGTCTGATTCCCCGGTTACAGAGGTTTTTTAAGCGAATTTCCAAAAGTCTTAGAACAAATTATGTTCAGAATGGTTGGTAGAAGACAGGATTAAATGGATGTAAATGTTTACAGATGCAGCCTGTATACATACCTACATCAACAAAAACTTTTCTCAAATGAATCGTTGAGCTTTCAAACTCGCAATCATTAAAATTTCATTCAAACTACGAAAATGGGAGAATGGCCCGGGCAATTCTTAATGCGTCTCATTTACCGTATCGACGGCAAATGATCGAAACCGGGTAAGTAGAAAATCATACTTTTGAAATAGGTAGACACTATTAATTGCAGGAAAGGTTACGGAACTGAATGTTATTGACATTAAATAATGTAAATAATAAGATTAATATGTTTGAGGATGGTTTATCAAAAGTTAATGATATCTACAAAGTGCGTGCCCTTGATAAGACTTGTTGAGGAGTAATTGCTTTGTCTAGAAGGAATAGATAAGTAGTACTTAATGTGATGCTCGATGATTAAATAGAAAAATATTTATTTGATGTAGTTTTATACATACCAGTTATTGTTAAAGTTTAATTAAATACAGTCGACCACAATTCCGGCTGAGATGGTGAATCTCGTGAGTACCTTTTCGCTATATCCTCTGTTAACTAGGTACTGTAGGTATTTTAAAATTTATGTTTATGTTAACCATAACTCAATTGTTAATACATGGTACACTTAGGTGGGACTTTGTTGTCTTAAATAAATAAAAAAAAAGTTTCATATTTTGACTTATGTCCATTTACAACTCGGTCTCCGTCTCAAACGGCAGGGGTGGCGGTGGCGGGATGCCTCAAGGGCCATTTTAATTTTTTGCTCCGCCGCTCTTCCCAGACGCCTTATTTTTGTTGTAATTATAAACACGCCTTATATTTGGTATTCAAAGGCTTTGCCCACATTCCCCCGGGTCAATAAATCCTAGCGGCGCGTTTTAAATTTAAATGCGGAGTATTATTGTGTTCCTTCATGTTTGAGTTTGCAAAAATGAAACGTTTAAGAAAATTCATAAAGGTGTTTGGCGTTTATGGCACCTGCATTTCTGGTAAAGACAATTAGAATTTATTGTAACTCTGTTTGTAGGTCTTCTAGCTCCCAGTTTGTCATGACGTAGATAAATTGACGTAAAAAGATTTGCGTAGAATCCAGGCTGATGATTGGCAGGAGGTGGCGCCGTTCTAGATGGGAATCTTATTACATTGAAGTTTTAGCACACAAATACGTGTATGTTTAACGCATCTACATCGCTCTAAGAAAGAAATTTTCAAATTCTGTTTTAGTGGTTGCTATTATGTTAAGATTTACCACCTACTGCACCGTTGATATAAGAAAGTTTTGAGTGTCGAGTATCGAGCTGATTACTTTAAAATTTCTTATCTGCTTACAGTGAATTTAAAATGGAAATCTATGCTTTCTGAAAAAGCTTTTCGTCTAGTAGCCGATATCCATGGTGACAATGATCAGTTTCTATCAGGTGAGATGCTTGCTCGTTTACCTCCCTCATCCAAAAAACTTACAAGTCAGAACCAATCAGTTAAAACTACCATTAATATCTACGAGACGGACTCAGCACAAACCTCAGGCTAACAATAAGTGCAGCGGTTCCAAAACGAGAAAGAATCCCCTGAATGAGTCCGAACAATGCTGCCCAGTGCTCACCACAATGGCTCTTAAAAGCTTGTGTTTGCGGTTAAATGGACGGGAGACGACGGCTTTAAGACGCCGTTCGACGTTTATGTTTCGTCGCTACATAAGTTATTTTTAGAGTCTTTCGGGTAAGACAAAATTAAAAATTTTCACAAAATAGCATACATTGACCTGACTACGTACTAAGTGGCTTAAGCACTTGTGTTACAGATATAAGACAAGAGAGGATCACAAAAAAAGTACTTAAAAGTACATGTATAACATCCAGACACTAAACAAACACAAGTTTTCATCATACGGATGTTTGTCAAGGGTGGGGATCGCACCCATGACCTTTGGCGTCATTTAGCTAGTCGTCTGTATTTTTTTATCCTAGACGCGAAATTTAACGGTGTATAGCTGTTATAGTTTCGGAAAAAATGGCTGTGACACACAGGCGGACCGACATGACGAATCTATAAGGGTTCCGTTTTTTACCCTAAAAAGGTAATCACCACAAAATATGTGGCATTTCTTAAACCTGTGCAAATGACACCGTGGCTAAACATCGTCCACGACGGACTGACGTGTGGCCGTCATTACTTGTGCATTACTGGCTATGCCGATGTTTCGGCCATTAGGCTGGGGGCCTACAGCGAAACCGCCCCGGAACGAACAGAATCAGAAATCATTTGTTTATTCCGTTTAAGTCTATATAGTACGTCTATGAATGTCAAATAATATGTAATCTATCGCTGATTCAGAATGTCAATTTCTACCAAGGAAGCGAAAAGAAACTCAATAGTTACTCTTTTCAAATGTGTAAACTTTACAATTTTATTTATTATATTTTTTTAATAAATAATATTTAAATTTCATGAAACTTAATGTAGGCGAACATTTTATCATTTCCACAAATTTTTGTTATTTTTGTAGTCTTCAACTTTGCATTTGCCGTCAAAATAAGTTTTACCTGTGATTTAAAAATATTCATAAAATTTTATGCATGGGTACCTAAATCATCACGGTTTTGTAGTCATTTGTTAAAAAATCTAATGCACATTCCGACAAATGAATGACTACCTAATCTTAAGAAGTTTGATATTTGGAACACCAAGGTTTTGCTTATTTCGAAATAAGAATATTTTTATTAAACGAAAGAGAGGCATGTGTAAAAGGGACGGGGATAAAAATTTAGACATCAATTTCGTTTCGTTGTATGCATTCGGAGCGCTGGTTTTTATTCTGTGAAACGTTTATCACTGCTTTGTATTGCGGGAACAATATAGAATTGTTTTTTGTAAGCTGTAATGTTACGTAAAAGTATTAAAATGCGATTTACAAGATGATATTAACAACGTTTAAGTACTGGCTCGATCTTGAGATCCGGGCGTTAATTCCCGAGTCGAGCAAAAAGCGTTTCGAAGTTTTCGAACATAGCTCGGGTTTGTGATCACCAATCTGCATTAGGCAAGCGGGGTGATTAAGCTTTATCCTATTATAGTGGCGATGACTTGATTTCTATGATGGAGGCCTGTGTCCCGCATTGGGGCATTATAGGCAGATACTTTCCTTAACCATTTAAATGAAATTAGGTGTTCTGTATAATACGGTACATAACCTTATGTACAGTTATCTAGCTGTGAGCGATGGTAGCTCAGTGAATATGAAGGCGTCTTCCATACGTGGGGTCGTGGTTCGAATCTGTGTGTGTACCTCTGGATTTTTATAATCCATGTGTGTATTAATTATACCATTAACATTATAATTTATACCATTATTTAGCTCAGCGGTGAGGGAACACATCGTAAGGAAACCTGCACATTTCGGATAATTTCAATTCAGTTTCAGTTGTTCTGGTTTCCTTACGTGAGAATTTGCAAGGGCTAGACGCGCGTCGCTACTTTGTAATTACCAGATTCCCCAATCCTGAATCATAGTTTAAGAATACCCGGTTTCAAACGTACCCGGGATTCACACGTTAAGACGAGGAAGACGGTTCTTAAGGTACAGACAGCCACACATCAGGTTACCACAACCTGTCAAATTTCCTCAGTTGATATTCAACATAATGTGTGTGACAGTAAGATGAGAGTCGATTGAAGAAATTTGACAGTTTTGTATACTTTGATGCGTGGCTGTACGTACCTACCTACAATACTTATGATATCTGTTTTCTCACAACATTAAAGTAGCAAAGGCGTATTTACCGGAATACTAAACGTCTTGTAAAATAAGTTAAGTACTTACCTACTTGACAGCAACAAATAAAAAATAAGTAATTTGGTCACTAACATGCACACCACTCACTAAAGATGACTTGACACTGATACTGAAATGAGTTGAGCGGAATACTAACGTATTGAACTTAAGTGCGGGTAGTTTTAAATGCCACTTGTGTTTGAGATAAGCGTAAGATTTCGTTTTTTTTTGGTAGTACTGTAGAAATGAATGTATGTACTCGTAGAATGAAATTAGTGAAAAAAATTAATTGAACATTTAGGTACCTATGTACGAAGTTATTCGAGGGCGATTCGTAATTTCATGGTAGTTATCCAGCATCAAAATTATTTTAGCCTTCAAACCTAGGTACCAAAAAAGATTGTATGAAGCAACGCCTGTGCTGTGTTGCGCCGAGTGAGTGAGGGTAGAAGGCCCAATCGGGTGTAAAGGGGGGTTTGGCAGCGCGCGCACTTGTGACTCCACTGGTGTTGCCGTTGTCTATAAGCGGCGGCAATCGCTTACTATCAGGTGATCCATCTTCCACTTAACATACAGGGTGTATCTGTGAACATTTACATCCCTTTAACCACGTGTTATACCAACCATTCTGAACAACATTTGTTCTATGACTTTTGAAAATTCGCATAAAAAAAATTCATCTTTCCATACAAAGTCAGTCACGTGACTTGGTCGTTTTGTATGGGGAGACGAAATTTTTTTCGAAGAATTTAGAAAAGGTTGTTGAACAAATGTGTTCAGAATGGTTGATTAGAACCACGTGGTTAAAGGGATGTAAATGTTCACAGATACACCCTGTATAATAAAGACTTGTCATTAATGATCCACTGACCTGCTCAGGCCTCAGCCCCGGTGGCACCCACGTGTACTCCTCCAGCGCGCACCCGGAGTCGTCATCGCTCTGCGAGTGCCGGTGCGGGTCCCCTGGCTTCATCAGCCTCTCCGCGTGCTCCAGCAGCCCTCGCAGCTTCCCCTGCGGCACCGGGTGGGGGGACAGGGACATGGCCGACTGAGGGGACTGCGGCGACTGGTAACTCTGTCCAGGCTGATTCAATGACACACTATGACTGTGCGAAGCATAATCAGGATATGGCCCCTGGCTTCTTCTAAAATTCGGATACGAGTACGGGTGGGGGGACCCCGATTGGCTGGGGACGGAAGACCCGCTGTGACTCGGCTGGGGGGATGGTTGGGATGGAAGGGATGGCAGGAGCCGCGGTGACGTCACGGGGGAGGCTGGCGCTGGTGGAGGGGGGGAAGATGGGGGGTGCTCGTGTAGAGGTGGTGGGGATGAGCCCGTTGGTGATACTACGCAGTTCCGGCACACTGGTCTGAAAAGAAAAGAAAAAATATTTTTAGTTCATGTTTTATTTGCTAAAATTATCTCTGGCACTTAAAATTAACATAAGATCATAGTTATTTATGGAAAAAGCCTTCCATATAATCGGTATATTTTAAGATTTTGATGTCAATATCGGAGTATCCTACCTCAGGACTGTCATGAGAGTTAGATCTCGGTGCCCCATGTGATATCTGATTTGGATTCATTGTCGGAACTAACTAGGTAGGTAGTAGTTTCTTAATGAAAAACGTGGAGTATTCATAGAAGTACACAATATTCTAGGTAGATGATCTGTGAGATTAAAATGAGCATAATTCGAAAGGTAAATTGGTATCTAGTTTTCATTTTGCAGGTGGCAAACGAGCATGGTCATGTAATGGCCAATTATTTCTATCACCCAAAAACATCTGCTAGAATATGGGAGTTTCTGATGCGTTGCCTTTTTTGTTTCTTACACCAAGAGTTTAAAAGCACTAAAGACACTCTTTAGGAGACTTGTTTGCCACTTTCATATACATGTGAAAAAAAAGAAATTAGGTGTTCACTTTCACATATCATTTATTTAGCCATTTTAACAACCAAACCACGTATGGGAGGTAGATTTTATCTTTTCAAAAACCATTCACAAATTGTAGAACAGAATCGTTAAACACTTGCGAAAGATTTTATCTGAAAGTTAATTGCTGTTTTTGTATTTGATGAACATAATACCTAGTAGCATTAAATTCAGAACTAGAAGTAACGCGAGAGACACTACTCTTTCGCTTTCGAGGAGAAAACAGCGAGAAATTATAGGTACGACCAAATCTAGCGAAAAATTTACAATGTCCATTTTTTTCCGTAAAATCTTCGGTCATAGAAACGTCAATAAAGGCGAATAGAGCCATCTATTCGCCTTCATTGGCCGCGCCAATGAGCGTTATTTGGCATTTCCGGAATTTCAAACTAATGACTTTGCATTAGAGTCGAAAATAAATTTTTCTTTTCGAACTCAACGAAATTTTTCGAGTTCAAAATATCTATTATCTACAGCTTTATTCAAAATATCTATTATCTAAAACTAGCTGACGATAGCGCTGTTGGGATCACTTTTTTTTATGAGTGAGTGAGTGAGCCGAGTGAGTGAGGGTACCGGAGGCCCACTCGGGGGGGAAGGGAATAAAAGGTTGGCAGCGCACTTGTAACTCCACTGGTGTTGCAAGTGTCCATGGGCGGCGGTAATTGCTTCCGAGTGCACCCACCTGTGTATGGACTTTCCATGCTAACGAATTATATTTCACAAGTAGTATGATATTATGTGATACATACTATTTATAACAATGTACAAACTGTACAATGTATTTCAGTACATATATTTCACATATTGCCCTACAGTCCACCCGACCGTGCCCCATCAATAACTGGCGACATTTCGTGACGGGTTGATGGTTTGATCTACTGCCCCGAGGGGACCGACAGCTCAATGCTGATTGATAGCCTGTTAGATGACGAATAGACTGCTCGGTTGCTGCGTCGTAGTGGTAGGTGGGTCGCACTAAAAGCGACCACTGCGCTTCGGGTCCTGGGTTCGATCCCGAATCGGGCCATTTTCAATCGAAAATCTAAATTCTCAGTGTTAGATCGAAGTCTGGAAGTTGGCGATCGGAATACCTAAACTGGCGAAATTAAATTAAATTCTAGATGATTATTTGACATTATTAATTAATTTTTTTAAGTACCATTGACATTACTATTATAATATTATGAACTTGTAACGTAATCTGTTGTTATACATATAAAAGGGAATTAGAATTTAATGTTTTTGCATGTCTGCGAGCAGGCTGAACACATGACACTTACTGGAAAACTGTAAACAACTGTATGCAAACTGTGTTTCTGGCAAATAAAAAGTTTATTATTATTATCTTGTACCCCCGTGCCTCGGAAAGCATGTAGAGATTTTGGTCCTGCACCCGATCCTTCGGTTGTGTCACACTGGTGTCCCATTGGTAAGTGTACGCCACACACTGAGCGCTATCCTAACTTATTATATATATTATAATATATATATTACTCCTTAAGCGTGAAAGAGTAACAAACATCCATACATCTATACTTACAAACTTTCGCCTTTATAAGTAGTAGGATAAATGCGAAAGTAACTCTGTATGTCTGTCTGTCTGTTACTCTTTCACGCCAAAACTACTGAACAGATTTAAATCAAATTTGGTACACAGATGATCTAGACCCTGAGAAAGAACATAGGCTACTTTTTAGTGTGAAAAGGGGGTTGTAAGGGGTTAAAAAGGGGGTAAAAAGTTACTTTTCCACGAAGTCGCGGGCGGCAGCTAGTACTAAATATGAGACTGATCGTTAAGATTGGCCGCCGTTAGCCGAATATCATTTGGAGGATTTTTTTATTTAGATTGAAAACTAGGTATTGCAGTCTGTGGACCTACAACGAATCCCATCCATAAGGAGAATATACCTGTCGCATCTAAACGAAGCAGGCGCGCAATGAGTGTGACGGGGACGGGGATAAAGATTCGAGTAAGGGTCCCGAGTCTGGTTCATAATATGCAGACTTGTTCAGTACACAAGTTATACTAGTGTATAACTTACACTTAGGTGGTCCATAACTTTGCTCGCCACTTTAATGGCAAACGGGCACTCTATCTCATTCTTCGGTAGCGAGTATGTGCATAAGAATTCCAACTTCGCTTATTTATTTATTCAAATTAGGTATACAGGTTCTAGGATAAACATTAAATAGCACAGTGCTATTTTAACCAGTATCGTGGGAGAGCCACGCTTAGGCATAAATGGGCTGAATCAATCGGAGTGATACCATGGCCTCACAGAAGACCGACGCAAAGCAGCCTATCTATGCGCTGTGTTTCGTCGAGTGAGTGAGGGCACCGGAGTTTCAATATGGGGGAAAGGGATTTAAAGGTTGGCAGCGCACTTGTGACTCTACTGGTGTTGCAGGTGTCTATGGGCGCCGTTAATCGCTAAGCAGCGGGCTATGGAAAGAACTATGGCGTTTCACTGCATGATCGAATCCGGAAGATCGATCAAAGTGGCGAGCATTTGGAGAGGCCTATGTCCAGCAGTGGACTGCAACAGGCTGGTGATGATGATGAATTGCTAAGCATCAGGTGATCTGCTCGTTTCACGCCTATCACATAAAAATATACCTACCCGAACTAATGGTAAAATGGCCCATGTCATGCTACTGGTTATTATGCTGTACAGGCACTCTATGTCCTCAGTAAAAGAGTTTATGAAGATACGATCAGCCCCATTAACCGGTCGACAGATCGCCGCTACAGTTTTTATTTATGACGTAACTTCTTGCCACGTCTTATGCGGGCTAATGTTGTGAGGTGTTCTGTCCACTTGATGTTGGCGATAAATGTTGCTAAGAATATTTGAATGAATGAAAATGGCCCAAAAAAGAAACCATACAAAATATAAAAACAATGTCTGTACCCGCCGATGTATTTTCTGAACAATATACCCTGGACCACTTTAAGGCAAGCATGACCCACCTTAGACCTCAACTTCACTCAACAACAGCTGTGATCGAAGTCAAATGTTTGTCTGTTGTAAAATAAAAAAAACACATAATAGAAAAAATAAAATAACACAGAAAGAGAAAAAGATAAAAATTCTGCCACTCAGTAAAAGTCAGACGTGAACGCGCTAAAAGTGTCATCGCCAGTAAAGGCTCCATTCGTAAAAAATCGCTATTTGGCATTTTCTGAATTGAAAGCCTTACTACTTACTACTACCACAACTACCTACTACTTAGGTCCAAAATAAAATGCTACAATTTATTTTCGACTTCGACGGCATATTCGAAATTCAAAATATCTATAGCTGTAAAGCTACTTTTGACAGCGCTACTAGGGTCCCTTTTTCAAACGCTTTCAGTATGAAATTGTATATCGCATCGCACATCGCTTCGCTTACCGCTCTTCCTAGCAGACAGCCCGCCTAAGCTTGGCAAATACTAAATAGTTTAAAGGAAAGCTCAGGACAGTCAGACAGGTTCGCACATTGCGCATTACAGATGCATGCGGCTGTCGCTGCTCACTTTATTGGCCTGCCCACTGGGCTGGGTGTGAGCTGGACTGGCTGCTTACTAAATGGACTCATTTGACTTGTCGCCATAAGTACTAGAGAACTTAAGATGAATTTGTGCTTGGAGTTATATTGTTTTAAACATTCATGGTCACTAATATTTTAATTAGATCCGATTTGACCAATCTTCATCCGAGGATAAATGCCAATAGATGACGCTAGAAGTCAACTGCATCGTGCTAAAAGATATTTCGATGTCCATAGAATCTCTTTATCATATAGATAGATAGAACATATAGACTGCTACCGAGTACCTACCTTCCTTACCCTTTTTACTGAAAAATAAGGATACCACCATATTCCTTATTTCCTCGTATACAAATATTTTGAGAGACCATTTTTCTCCCAATAAGTAGCTACTTCTCGTCGACCCAGAAGTTCTCATCCTGCCTGGCGCTTCCATTATCTCTTCATTCAACACGACATTAAAACATTAATTCTATTAGCCTCACGATCGTATCACTCGCTTATCGGCGGATCGGCACGACCGATCGGGTCGCCGATACATCATGTCGATAGCCTGTAATTGCTCAACGGATGCCGATTGAGGGGGGTATCGTAGTAGGAGTCTTTCGTCCGTCCATCTGGGGGGTCGTGGTTCGAATCCGAGAATTCGTCAGTTTTAAATCTAACTAACTAGGATGACGCGGGGGCACCAACCGAAACGTAGCCTTGGCCTTAGATAATAAGAACCTCCAGATAATAAGATCAGTGGTTCTTAACCGGTGGTCCGCGGACCACTGGTGGTCCCTGGAGGCATTCCAAGTGGTCCGCGAAGACATCGTAATAAACAAGTGACGTGACGTGATGAGTCGAGTCAACACAACGCAAACGGCGCCGCGACGCATGTGTGTGGTCCCTGACACGACAGAAATTTGGTAAAATGGTCCCTCATGACTTATAGGTTAAGAACCACTGCCCTAGATAATATGTATGGCAACTGTGCCAACGGATGTGATGCCGTGCCATTTCAAATCTATGTGCGTATTTCTACCATTAGCTCGGTGTGGGAGAACATCGTGAGAAAACTAAACGTTTCTGAAACATAAAGCCATGATTTAGTCAAACTCCCTAAATCCAGTCTTATGGTTTAAGCGTACCCACACCCAGGGTATAATGAATACATGATGCGATGAGATGATCTATGAATTCATAAAAAAAGGTAAGTACCCCACAAGAATTAAAGCATATGTTTTCTACGCTTCAACACGTTTACACTTTAAAGCACTTTTTGACATTTTCGGAATTAGGTATTATGGATCAAAATACTAAATTTAATAAATACTAAATCTATGTTCAGTTAGACTTTCTGCTTAAAAGGTAGCTTAATACACTACTATTGTATTAGACACTAAGTTAATGAAATAAACATTTTGTATTTGTAGGCGTCTGAGTGAGAATGCGCAGGCGCATCGATAAAAAGTCAGAATGCCACCGGGAGATTGATTCTATCGATCGGATCCCTTGATCCTTTATTGCGCTGTAATGGCGGTTAAATTCTCTTTGGAGTCCAAAGTAGGGTTGGCAACTTAATGCCAGAATAATTTGTGTAAACGTGGCCTGATTTTCAAATCTAATCAGCCAATAGCCGCTTTCTCTAAACATATCTACCTATATGATGGCGTCTACCATGATTCGGTCCGTATGCCAAGAAGGCGGGAAGGACCATGGAAAGGTGTTGAGTTATATCTATTGGTATCCCTATAACTCCATACATTTTTTCCAGGTATTTTTTTTACATTATAGCCGACATACTAGCAGATGGCACACCTGGTGGTAAGTTCACCATAAAAAGAAATAGAATACCATCATTAGGTATCTAGTAAAAAATATAAGGCTAGCATAATTATTAATCGTAAGCAAAATAGTATTCAATAACATTTTACGTGTTTTCATGTGATAAGTGACAATCGAGCAAACATATCACCTTATGGTATGGTGGCATGGACTTCACAAACTAAGAGTTCAAATTGCTTCGGACATAAAAAGTTGAATTTTTCAGATAATCTTATTTATTACTGGCAACCCTATTCAAAGGAATGATGTTGAGAATGTAATGGAAGTGAATTATGTCTACGTTCTCAGATTGAGTTGAGTTTTATTTTGAGTGTCAAAGATACGTTTTTTGATTGTATCAATCAATTGTTAAAAACTGAGTCATTTATTTTATTAAACCTAAACACAAAACCCAATAAAAGTTACTCTTTTAATGTTCCGTATCTCAAAGGAATTAAAAACTCTAATAAGATCATTTTGTTGTTCGTTTTACTCGTACTGTACCTATATCAAACGCCGACCCGTCCTCAGTCCGCTTGTGACCATGGCTGTTTGTAACGTAGCCGAAAAATCGAAACATTTTGCTCAACCCGGGTGTCGAACCCAGGACCACGAGATTACGACCCGGCACTTAAACCAATCGACTAACAAGGCGTTCGTCGTATAGAGTTATGTAAAGTATCAGCCTACATAATGTCCCACTGTAGGGCAAAGGCGTCCATCATAGAAATAAAGTCATTGCTACTGTGATGGGATTAGGCTCAATGCAGATTAGTGATCACAAACATTATTTTTGCTCGACCAGGGAATCGAACCCAGGATTCCGAAACCACGCTTCATACTTAAACCACTAGATTCTAGTGACTAGACTAATGGAGCGTTGATCGTGTAGTTAAAAAAAATATCGTCGGGTTGATCTCAGTCTGTTTGTATTTATAATATCCACTTGATCGGATCCTTCAAATGGATCAAAGAGTCGTGCCTACAACATTAACCATTGTTGACAAGAATCATTACTCAGAAACAATCAGGCAACATACCTTACAAGTTACATCTATATCGATCACAGTTCGATCAACATCCACGGACGGTCTAACTCCGATCAGAAAAGGTTGATGGATGTGAAATTGGTTCGACGTGACTAAGAATTGGTCGTGACGATGGCTGGTGAAACAGAAACATCTTTTAAGTAATTAATTGTGCCAACGAACAGAGGGGTGATTCTCGTGCACTTGAATTAGAGATTTCTATGGACGAAGGTATGGAATCTCTAAATTCGACTCCAATGTTGGGTGGTCGAGAATTTCCCCCAGTAACGATACAGAAAGCAAGTTTATTTTATTCCTTTCAGCAAAAGGTGTAATCCTAGTATTAAAAACGTGACAATTTGTGAGGGAGGATGTATGAATGTAAGTACCTATCTTTATTGCTCTTTCACTCAAATGCTACGAATAATTCTTAATAAAACTTCATAGTCATAATTGCATATTAGAATAAGGGCTACCAGATTTTTAGAGATATATTATTTAGCAATCTCATATATCTATCAATCTTCTATGCTAATAGGTATAAAGGTAAAGATAACAACAAGGAATGGGTTTAATCATCAACCAGCGCCATCTATTAGTTTGTTGTGCCACTTATCAAATAAAAAAGATAATTTTACGAACACAGACATCCGCGCTTTGACAGCCCTTCGGCATTTAGGGAGGTGAAAGGGATTAAGTTTTAGGGTTTTTTTTAAGCGCCAACAAATCCCAGTTTGAAATAAAACGACGTCGATTCTCAACCAATTGGGCCGCGATTACACGGCTTTCAAGCCCGCACTAATCGGATGCCGCATTAATTACAATCAGGCTTCCACTCGGCTGCTGTCCACTGATTAGTTACACTGAAGTTCATCAGTGACTTGTCATTGGCCGTTTGGATGCGGTTGGTATCTGGAGAATCTTTATCAGACCAATTCCGTGCACTCGACATTAAAGTCGAATTAGTGATTTGTTTGGACGAATGTATGAAATCTCTTAATTTAACTTTAATGTCGAGTGCACGAGAATTTACAATTGACCCCCTGCAGGCCAATTCTCGGTTTTCGCCTTCTATGTCGAAGTTGACTTCATGGAAGCACAACATAAGGAGATTACAGATTAAAGTCGAAAACCGAGAATTGGCCTCCAGGTTAGCAAATGCACTCCATATTGAAGTCGAATTAGAAATCTTTATGGACGAGCTGCACTACATAGCTTAAGCATTTGTGTTACAGATTGTATATATGTATGAAATCTCTAAATTCGATTTTAATGTCGAGTGCTCGAGAATTTCTCCTCAGACTCCCAGCCAGGTGAGACTATGGAGAGAGATATACTCCATAGAACGCAGAAACCTTAAGCTTTCTTATGAGGCCCAACTGTCAAGCCATTTTGCTTTCAAAGTCTAGTTTTTTTTAACTTTCTGTTTATATCGCTATGTTGTTCCCATTAATTACAATCAAAGCTCCCAGCCGTCGCTACTGACCGCTCCCTCCACCTGTTAAACGTTCGTTAATCCCCCGATTTGTTCCACAATAACTTGTGATCGGCGCGGGATTTGATGCACAGTATAGCGAGAGCTAAGTATGGCTACAGATACATCGCGGGCTTAAACCGATTGGGGCGTATAACTATTTAGACATAATGCCATTGTAGTTTATACGCCTCTATGGTTAGAGCTCGCGATATTAACTTGAGAAAAGTTGCAATTAATAAATTGAAACAATCACACATACCTATTATTATAGTCCTGAAATATTTTTCCATTAACAAACATCTGTGGTATAAGAATCAAACTAATTGTACTTGTGTTGCAAACAACGCAGAGCGCTCAAGTCACTGATATTCACGAGTTATGTTTTTCGAAAAAAGCGTAATATTCGACATCGTGTGTGCCGACCGCAAAGTGTGTGTGTGTGAAAAGGAATGAGTGCGCTCTCACTTCGTTTCGGGACATTAGTTTCACTCTCTACCAATAGATGGCGCTGGGTGTCGATTACATCACGCTAGGGTTTCGCCTTTTCGATAAGTAAATAAGGTCTGTAAATGTCAATAGAATTTACCTCTTTATAAATAGTATGGATATGGATATGTATATGCTGGAGAATTCAAGGAAATAACATTATAAAAATAAATTCACACAACATCTCATAGCTGATGCCGGACTAAGTACCTAGCTTAAGTTTAACACATGCAAACATTACTCACTGTCCTCGAACCCTCTGTGCTACGTTTCGGTTGGGCCAATAAAACGAATCGTGTGCAGTCGGTGTTTACGACGCGCCGGCGCAAGTTGTAAACGGTTTCCATTTGGATTCTCCCATGTGAACACGGGAACCACTTGCTGATGTTTGACTGCATACCTAGCGGATTGGTTGGAGTGCTACGTGCAATGGAAAACATAATATACGGATGCGGCTATTTCCTCAAAAGAAAATTGCGTTTCGATCCGGCCGTATGTTCGAATCCGAGGATGCACCTCTGGATTTTTCAAATGCATATTTTTTGTAGTGTTTTTATGTGCATATTTTCTACCATTAGCTCGGCGGTGAGGGAAAACGTGAGGAAACCTGCACGTGTTGGATATTTCTGAATTGTGTAACCATGATTCGGTAGGTCTGTCTGATTGCCTAGAAGATGCTTGCTCACTCTTGATTTGAAGATAAAGAGAAGCTACCTTGACTTTACACGTCAATCTCAAATCGTTTACAATTCCCATCAAAAGCTAACACGATTTGTAAACAACGCATCCAAGCACACGTGACGGAGCTCGGGGCTAGGGTTGCCAGCTGTTACAACCGAATAGCCGGACAACTCAACCAGTTCAGCCGGACATTTGTATAAACTGTACATCATAAGTTTTAACTGGCATTTTGGCGCTACCAAATACGAGATTGCAAAAAAAGATCGCGGATTTGATTCCCACTCAGGATAAAAAACATCCAGCCAGAGTGGGCACGAATGTTTGTTCCAGTGATTAACATCTGTCTTTATTCGGTGTCTGGGTCTGATATAAGTACCTAGTATGTAAAACCAGTCTAAATTATTAGTGTCCCGTCCTCTCTTCCTTTCCACAGAGCGTACAACGCGCAAGTGTTTCAAATTTTCGGTTTACCTATAAGCCTGTCGTTATCCGCAGAATTACTTACCATCTTTATAAATAGTATAGGTAAAGAAGATTAACTAAATTCATTGGATTGATGAAGAGAAGGGAACCAGATAGTTCTCTTTTGCTCTATTGCGCTGTAGAAAGTGCTTGTTAATACCTAAGCTAACATAAGTTAAATCATCTGCTTTGGCTTGACAAACAACATAAAGCCGGACATTGTCCGGCTATGTCTGGCCGCCGGGCAGCCCTCGTGGCGATGACTGCTCCATTATTCATGGGACACGGACGGATGTGTAATACAGATGTCAGGCGATGGGAACTGTTAGAGGGCTTTACATGACCGCAATTTTGGTATGAACTCATACTCATATACTACCTATATGAGATTAAAATTTTCATGACACGAGGTTCTCTCTTCGTAATTGCTAAAATGCAGAGATCATACATCTGAGCAGGCACGTAGGGATGTCAAATGTATATTAGAATTTAGTAGAGTCTAAAGATTCAGATGTCTGTATTCAACTTGCACCAGTTCTTTCTCAATGATCAGCTTTCAATATGATGCCTAATCACGGGCGAAACAGACCACTCAATTAGGAAATTAACTGTGTTGTTACTCTTGTCTGCTAGTTCTTCTGATAGTCAATAAATAGGCTGAGATCGATTGCTGCCTGAGTTTGTACTTTTTAGGCCAAAAGTTTGTCGATTTTGAATGATTTATAAAATTTTCTCAGTTCGAAATCGGAAAATGGGCCCGAAGTATTACTATGTTCTTCTACTTGGCACACTCCACCACGCCTCAGACATTCGCTCAAAATATATGAAAGCTAAATCTGCTAATTAGAATCTTGTGCATATTAGTAATCAGACAAGTTGTAACTTTCACGGCGAGTGTACAGTCTCCCTAAGTCTGACTTGCTGTGGGCCTTTGACAGTCCTTGGAACAATGCGCTTCGGACACGGCTTTCGACCACACCTCGCGTATTGTGTGGTTACGGGCTGATTGCTCCGTGTGTGCAGGCAGCGTGGTTTTGTTTGGTATCTGGGAATGTAGAATAGAATGCTCGAGATTCTACTCCATCTCAAGCATTCTATTCTAAATTCTACAAAAGCAGTGGATACTGCATTAGAGAGTCAAAAAGAGTTCTTTCACGGTTATAGGCAGCGGCATGACTGTGCCTCTGTATTGTTGATGTGTATAGGCGGCGGTTATCATTTACAGGGGTAGGTAGTGACTTTCAAGCAATAAAAGTGTACATAAATAAAAGACAGTCAAGAGTTTACAAGCATGGTATCTGGTGAGTCGCACTTTAAAACAGCGCTGGGTTCGATTCCCGATTGAACTTTGGCTACTCGCACTCAGCTCCTGTATGCTGCAAAGACCTGAATTTTCATGTAGGGAGAACGGACTTTATTAAGTTCAGTGTGGACTAACAATGAAAGTTGGGGAGATAAGCAAATCTTCAAATCCGCCTATGTGTCACATCACATGACATTGTACAATATTCAAATCCATGTACCATTAGATATGAAACTAGTAAGCAGGTGTAACAAAGGCCTGCGCAGGCGGACGCACATTCCCACGCGTTGCGTACGCGCACCCGCATACGAATGCGTAATAACTATATTTTTATGTCTGCGCTGACATTTACTTTGAACGGTAAGTTTTGCGCTTTTTTGCGCTTCAAAGGATTCCTTATTTGGTGTTTTTTCTGTGTTTTTTGTACTTATGTGATAAAAGTATCAATGTTGTCAATGGGAAATGTCGGCGCTTTTGATCAGAATGTTAGTTACTTTGGTGTCACAATTTTTGTATTCAGTTAGTTTCGGTATGCATTCAGGTAGAATAGGCCTGTATTAAAACTCTGGGCGCATATAAAACCGACAGTGACGAAAGAGATAAGAGATAATCTGTCGCAAGGACAAAGATTTGATCGAGATTCCGTTTCGTTGCCGGCCCTCTGATTGGCTGAAAAAATGTGAAGCCATCATGAGTGAAGCAACGAGAGTCACTACTGTGATAAAGCTTATATCTTTAAAATAGTGTGTGAAAAGTGTTTTTTTATTTATTTTGAAAATTAGAGAATACTTCTTTATTACAAGCTTTCCTGTGATAAATCTTTTTTTTTATTATTTTTTTTATGATATAGGTAGCAGACGAGCAGGCGGATCACCTGATGGTAAGCAATTGCCGCTGCTCATGGACACTTGCAACACCAGTGGAGTTACAAGTGCGCTGCCAACCTTTTATCCCCTTCCCCCCGGGTGGGCCTCCAGTACACTCACTCACTCGGCGAAACACAGCACAGGGGCTGCTTCACGCCGGTTTTCTGTGAGGCAGTGGTATCTTTAAAATAGTAATAATAAAAAAGCAGAAAGAATTATGAATTTATAATTTAAAAACCAACCACCAATTATGACACTCGTATCATTTTACAACAAAGCTTATCTTTATAATTAGTAAACAAGCCACTAAAGAAAGAGAAATTAAACACTAATTAACTATCGTACATCGAAACTTTCACCCGAATTCGTTTCGAATTAGCCAAACGCTTAAACGTAAAACTGTAATAACAGATTGTGAGCAACTAAATCAGTAAACAAAGTGCCACTTCACATGCCCATTGTTACATTAGTACTGAGAAAAGATAGAGAGGAGGTAGCCGGAGAGGTTCAGTGTGTGCATAAATTGTAGATGCCTAATGGTAGACAACAGTGAATGAATGAATGAAGGAATTGATCAATTAATTGAGCATTGTTTGCTTCGATCATACAGTGTGTATCTGTGAACATTTACATCGCTGTGTTGTACTGACTATTTTGAACAATTTTTGTTCTATGACTCTTAGGAATTCGAATTCGCATTAAACTTTTCAACTTTTCATACAAACGTGACTTGACTTGTTCATTTTGTAAAAAATTAAAAAAATTACAAATATGTTGTGCAAAATGTTTGGTAGAAGAAGTGGTTTAAGTGTCGCAAATGTTTACAGATACACCCTGTATAATCTTAAGATACCTACACAATCAAATAGTTACTGAAAGCGTTTGAAAAATCGATGCTTACAGTTGTTAGAGCTATAAATATTGTGGATTCCAAAATCGCCGTCAGAAAATTTTATTATCAACTTTACCCATTGTTATTATAACAAATACCTATCGCTCTTTTATGGTTGGACCCTTAATTGGCGGCAATACTTTAAGCGCTTTTGTTTCGCATTTTCGGTTTACCTATAATCCTTGAACATAACTATGCGATGACTTAATAGTACAGTAGGTACATATAGAAAAAAAAACATGTTTCATTGCGTTATTCAATCCTACTTAACCATTTATGAATTTGTATTCTGCGCCTCCTTGCTCTATGGTACTCTCCATACAATTAAACTGGGGTAATAAGACAAAAGATATCATGTGTAAGAATTTGTGTGTAACCACACCCGAGCAAAGCCGGGGGCCTTAGTTTACCGGCAATTAACCTCGTTGGAGTGACAATAAAATTAGATCAAACTCAAATTAGCGTTGGAGAAAAATATTTAATTTATCTTATAATTCATCTTTGTCTCTTTAATTGCAGGGTAAAAGTTTAGTAAGAAAGGTTTGTTTTATTGTGTTTGCGTGTTCTATAAAGATAAAGATAAAAATCAAAATAGTAGTGCGTGAACTAGGTAACTAATTACATTTTAGCTTTTTATGCTCTGTTATGTACTAGTCAGTCAGTCCTTATTAGTTGAATTGCTTGAGAATTTTCATTGAAACTTTTAATGATAATTTTCTATATGAAATTGAAAAACAAAACAACTGCCTTACTGTTATAGTCTCGTAATATCTCTGTACCTATAGTCTGGCTCCTTTTTTACCACTATAACAACTGTCACGGCCTGTCCTATGTATAGAAAAACTGTCGAGCGACAGGGTGACACATTATACATAGTTACGAAATAAATTAAAAAATATTTATTTCAACAGAATGAAAATTATACATAATATGTAATACAAATAAATAACATATTGTGCTTAGTGTTATAACACATTTTTACAGAAGGAAGCGAAGTGGCAGGCGTCAAGTAGTTTAAAAATAAACAATAGTTAGTCTAGATACTTAACTAGCGCATAAAAGGCCCGACTGTGTCTTAACTGTGGTTTAATGGTTTTATTTACAGCAGCGCGGGGCAGTCCCATAAAGTATTTATGTTCAGAGACAATTAATTGGGAAATCATTTATTTCTTTTATTTGTAGACAGTGAAAAATAAATAGATCAGATAGTACTATTTTTAAACTATATGGTAATATTCAAGTACGATGTAGGCGGTCTTATCTTAGAGTGGGGACTGTCCACTTCTCGAGCATTTAAGTTTGATTACTCGGTCGCTACTAGATTAAGTACTAACACAATTTTTTTTGTTGTTTGTTACTAACACCTATGGATCATTGTTGTCCGATAAATATACATTTTTATTTTTGTTTTTATTTTTATCGCCAAAGATAAAGTAAAAACTAAAGTATCAGCCTACATACTGTCCCACAGCAGGGCAAAGGCCTCTATCATAGAAATCTAATCATCGCTACTATGATTGGATTAGGCTTAATCAATTAGGATTTGTTACGAAAGTTAGATCTTTAGAACAACCAAGGTACAGGTCCTAAAGAGGTCAGTTCCTGGGTCGTATGGCCATAATCTGCAGCTGAATGTTTCAGGCTTACATCACATAAAATAAACTGTTAATTGAATTGTTTTAATGTGGTTGTTAAGTCGAGCCAGACGTTCCTCATTCCGTTAATAAGCAGTAAAGTATCCGCAAGCTAGTATATTACTTTTACTATCCTGATAACATCGACTGTCGACATCGTCGGAGGCAACACTATTAATTTTGAACCACGTACGTAAACGATCTGGCTATGCTCGGGGTGTCGTCGAAGGATAAACTCCGACATAAGACTAAAATGACCGAAATCGTGTATCGAATCAACAAGCTTAAGTGGCAATGGGTTAGCCATATCTATCGAAGAACTGACAATCGTTGGGATAGAAAAGTTCTGGAAAGGAGACCGCGACTCGGAAAGCGTAGTGATGGACGGCCTCCGGTTAGATGGAGTGACGATCTGCAAAAAACCGTTGGTATTATATTTTGTGTCAGAAATGATGAGATCCGCAGGACATAGCCCAAAGAATTGCGTGGCTGAAGTGGCAATGGCCAGGGCACTTTGCGAGGAGAACAGACGGCCGTTGAGGTGGAAAGGTCCTTGAGTGGAGGCCACGTGCAGGAGGCCGCAGCCGTCGCAGGCCTCCCACCAGGTGGACCGACGATCTGGTGAAGGTCGCGGGAGTCCCTTGGATGCGGGTGGCACAGGACCGATCTGTCTTGAGTACTTTGGAGTAGGCCTATGTCCAGCAGTGGACGTCTATTGGCTGAAATGATGCTGATGATTATATACTGGATGTGGTAGCCGAAGACAGGGTGAAACGGCGAACGGAGGCTTATGTGCAGCAGTAGACTGAGACAGGCTAATGATGATGGTGATGTAAAAGATCGTCATTTTATCTGGCTTGAGGGCGTTCTACATTATGTTACTTCGTAAGAGCGTACTCCTTTCTAACAAGCGGGCAACGCATCAGCAACTTTTCTGATCTCCCAGATGTTTCTGTGCCGCGTTGACTACTAACCATCAGAAGACGCTTGCTTTTGTCGCTTCTAGTTAACATAAAAAAACGCGCTGTATTTTGAAATCAGAAAGCGTGTACTAACTTTTTGTTTGCCTTTTTCCCAAAAATACCTATAATAATGGTTACTAATTTATTTCCTGTCAACGCCATAGAACCGGAACATATAAAACAGGTTAAAAAGGGGAGTACATTCAGAGGAATGATAATTAGTAGCTAATCGGCGTAACCCGACATTTCCTAGTAAATAGTTTCGATTAGGGTTCCGCATTTGAAGTTCCCAATAAAAAAAAACAATTAATTTTAATGGGTGTCTTTCTATCACCCAACTGGTATTTCATTGAAATATGAAGGTAAGGGAATATTAGATTGCACTTGTGTCTGAGCACACACTTGTGCAAAAAAGTCTGGCGGCGTCGATGGCTGGTCGCCATAGCTGGAATATCGGTTAGGCGGACATTATTATTATTATTATTTGGGATTTTAAGTAAAACAACATGTGAACGGTTTCGCTGACGAGTCCAGAAGGAAGTTTATTAAGCTAATAGACAAGTATACACCTCCGGCACAGATAATAAAAATATGGCTTCTATAGACATTATAGAGGTATTTTGAGCACAGCACAACAATTATATTAATTACAGTGGCCCTCCCTCACTTCACCAAGTGAACTAATGTGACGAGTCACCACTCAGCACATTAGTTTTAATCTGAACAAAATTGGCGCTGTATCTCTATTAGGTACATAAATAAATTAATAAATGCGCCAGACAATCCCACCAATTAACCTGATCTCAAACTAGGGCAACCCCTGTACTTTGAGTACCAGATGACGATAATTAACTGGGGGCATTAACCCAGAACACTCAGACCCAAGACAAGTTAGGAAATGTAGGTTCATAAACTGACTTGACCGGGAATTGAACCCGGGACCTTTTGCGCTTCGGGCGAACACCTTAGCCACTGCGCCATCGAGGTAATGTTGAAAAAACAGATCTAGGGTTCCGTCATAACCCTGCTCGCCCCTGCCCAATCCTAGCGGGTCCACGACCAACGCAACAGACCGACAGAACGATTTAGCCACATCGATAGGCTCCACCCATTAGCATACAGAACCCATTGGTGAGCGAAATGCTGTCCAACGGGTCACAAATAAACGAACTTAGAGTCTCGTATTTCGCCTAAATGTGTCGGTTAAATTTTTACAATAAATGGATTTTTTTAATGGATTCCTTCACGCTTCTAACGAGGATGACCAAGATCGTATCATGGGTTTTAATTTTTAAACTGGTTAATTTCCTGTAATCATAATATTTATAGGGTGTGGATATTAGTATTCAATACTGTTAGAATCATTGACAGTGTAATTAGACGTACACACACCGGTTCGACTGGTCGGCCCTGTTATGACAAAACGCGTTATCCTAAAAAAACGCCAATTTTCAAAAAACTAGTTTAAAGGTTTTTATCTTTGGCTCGTTACCAAATCGTATCTAGTAAAGATATAAATATGATTTCTATTCTAAACAATTACTTACAATAGTCGCAAGTCGTCACTAGAACATTATTTTATCGTATTATTTAATTTTAAATAATTATACTAAAAAAACGTGTTTTGTAGTGATAGTATATAGCTAGCCTACATTCGTATTTATTGTGACAAAACGATGTAAACTAAGTTTACATCATTTTGTACAAATAACAACTACAATTTACTTTAGGTCGTGTGAACTATAATGTATGAATTTAACTATATTTATTTAGTGCAAGCTTGGCATATCCATGGGATAAATAGTTTTTATAGTTAGCACACGGTAAATAAGTAAAATTCTTATGTAATTAATAAAAAAAGTCGAAAGTAAATAAAATAAAATTAATCGGTTCGGTAAGGGGTTCGGATAGTATAAACTGGTAGTACATCCGCCTAAACTGTGGAAGGTTGTGGGTTCGAGTCCCACCTGAACCCTTCGAGGATTTTTTAAGTGCAATATTTACGTACTTAAAAAAGTCGAACTCACTATATAACGCCGTTATAGTGATCAAAGCGTTTGTTAAAATTTATTATAATAGGCATGACGAATTATTTTTAATTGTTATGCCGTTGTAAGATTCCACAATCACAAAAAAATGGTAAAATACTTATTTATTTTGATATCTTAAAAACTTTCCAAGCTGTCACGATTTGAAAATCTTAGTTTTGAACTTGATTAAAATCGCTCCATATAAAATGGCTACGTCACAAATATGTATTATATAAAATAGTGACGTCACAAATATGTATTTTCTACGCATGGCGTATGCATTTTGTATGATAGCTATGTGAAATGTTGCGTTTAAAAAACTACTTTCTTAGTTAATGTTACTTTAAATTTAATGGGCTATCCAATCCAATGATAACCGGATTTTTGGATAATTTAACACTTTGAAATCGACTTACAACGTCCACATTTTGACGACAATACAGACAGATACACGAAATATAATTAAATTTTAACTAGCACAAAGTTATTTTCAATTTCAAATCTATCATAACATCCAACAATTTCATAAAATTTTAGGACCAGTCGTCACGCCTATACGCGGCAAACTAAGCTTGCAGTGTTTTGCAGAAATAATAAGACGCACGCGTCTCGCGCTTGCTAACTAACAGCGCTCGGACGGACCATATTCTATCATGGTAGAACGCTGCAAACTTAGCCTACAGCGTTTTGCAAAAATATTTCCTGCGTGTTTTAGGTTACAGCGGAATGTTATATGGAATATTTCGGTTCATAACTTGTGTTGAACTGCGTATGTTAGTCAGTTTCAAAGCTTACATCAAGTAGATACATTTAGTGCATATTATTATAAAACGCTGTAACCCGGGTTGCAGTGTTTTGTCGTAACAGGGCCGTGGTGTGATAATATCACAGCCTCAAAGAAAACTGGCGTCAAGCGCCTACGCTGTGTTTCACCGAGTTTCTGAGGGTACCGGGCGCCCAATTGTGGGAGAGGAGTTTGAAGGTTGGCAGAGCAATTACCAATAGGTGAACTGTCTGTTCGTTTGCTACCTATCACATGAAGAAAGCGATCTACCCGACTGACTGGCCCGATGGCGCATTTGGTAATGACCATGTCTTATACGTATACGGTCGTGGGTTCGATCCCTACATTGGACAAATATTCGTTTGATAAACACTGGTGTTTGTTAAGTATCTGGATGCAAATATGTATTTAATATATTCATCACCTGCATGCCCTATTCCCAGGTTAATATCTGGGGTGAGTCCATGAGACAGTAGACATATTTTCATGCCATCATCATCATCATTTCAGCCAATAGACGTCCACTGCTGGACATAGGCCTCCCCCAAAGTTCTCCACACAGATCGGTCCTGTGCCACCCGCATCCAATGGACTCCCGCGACCTTTACCAGATCGTCGGTCCACCTGGTGGGAGGCCTGCCACGACTGCGGCCTCCAGCGCGTGGCCTCACTCAAGGACCTTTCCACCCCAACGGCCGTCTGTTCTCCTCGCAATGTGCCCTGCCCATTGCCACTTCAGCCACCATTTATTTTCATGCACTTTCAGTGAATTTGCTAGAACCACTTTAAATGTAATTAGTAGCCAATGTTAGATTGTTAAGTTTATATATTTATATATACATAGGGAACCTGTTGTACCTTGATACCCTTTGTACCTAGAGCCCCCTACGTTTTTGAAATGTTTGCGCTCTTTTTTATGTCTCTTTGTCTATGATATAGTGAACTTTCACAAGACTAATCAACATGAAATTAGTTGCAGGCGGCCATTGTATCGAGTTTGCATGGGAGATCACTTTAACGTTTTCGCGGCATAAAAGTAAAATATTAAATATTTTTTATTTCTTTCATTACTTCTGTTATTTCCAACATATTTTTTCAAAACCATTTGATTGAAACAAGTACTTTATCTAAGTTTATAATGTAGTATGCTTATTTGTGTTCGTCATAACCCCCAAATTTTTATGTGCGAATAAACATGAAAGGGTAGGGGTGTTTGTACCTTGATCATAGGAAAACAGTTGTACCTTGATCATATGGTCAAGGTACAAATGTACTATGTTAATTCTGTTTAGGAACGCACATATTTATAATTTTGTTGTTTTTTGTACAGGTAAAATGTCTCGTAGCAAAAACAACATCAAACGAACCCCGCCCGTTCCAAAAACAGCACTTTCTAGTGCTATTAAATTAGTTAAAGAAAAAAAATTATCATTAAGAGGGGCTGCCAAACATTTTAACTTGTCAAGATGTACTTTAAAGAGGCATTATGTACTCTGCAGTTTTTTAAAGACAGGTTGAATCTGAAAATAATAAAAATATTTGCTATTTGTCGAGAAATATGGATTTTATTTGATGAGTTCTAGCTATGATCTAGGTACATCACCCCCGTTGTACCTTGATCCACATTCCAATTTTTTTTCAGATTATGTAAAACCTATCAAATCGATGATCTATGCTTGTATATAATTTATATTATGATCCACATTAGTTCTTCTAACAGCTAAAGTTGTTTTTATTGCTATAGTTACAACTGTTTTTTTTTTTAAATCGTTGAATGAAAAAGTGACCGAGGTACAACAGGTTCCCTTATATTATATATTTATATATTATAAATGTAGGTATAATATTTTTAATGTAAGAACAGGTTAAGTAAGTAATTTAGATTAGAGATAGTAATTATAAGGATTGCTAAGCTATCGCATTAGGTTAAGGCACCTGTAATGGTAGTTTAAGATGGTAAATAAATAAATAATATTTTCTTCTACGTCCCTCCATCCCTTTTTCAGTCATAATCCATCCATCTTTTTTTGGCCGTCCTCTGCTCTTGACCCATTTACATTCATACCCATGATTCTTTATTATGTATTTAATATATTCTAGTCCTAAAACGAACTGGACGTTACGGCCAAATCGGAGTTCCTCTCCCTCTCTTAAGCGCTTCGTGTTACCTTTGTGTGGATGCGACAGGTATATTCTCATTCGAAACGGGACGGTTTATGTAAGCTCACATAAACGGTACTAAATTTTTAACCTCATAAGCTACGGAAGTTACTAACCTTAATGACCGTAACATGAGGCTGGTCAGTTAACCCGCGGTTAACGCTAGTCCGAATTAAACGTCTGAGAATGCGAGGTGCGAGTTAAGAGCTAACTACCGGGTACGGACTGGGATTAACGCGAATTAAATAATGATTACCCTGCGATTTCCTGCTCATAGGCTGTGTGTGGTACAAGTCAGAATAGTAAGCGTTTCTACAGAACATAACTGAAGTGATCTCTAAAACAATATTTACTTAAAAAGCAATCAGTTCGTTATTTTATCCTGCTACAAATTTTAGAAGAAATTCAAAATACTTAATTGGATATTTGAACAACCTGGTATTGCTGATGTTAAGTGTCTATCGACTTACTATCAGGTAACCCGTCTGCTCGTGTGTCTCCTATCACATAAAAATAATAATAAACAAATAATGCTTATTGAAGAAATCGCATTTATCTAAAATGTAGGGAGGCATTTTTCCAGTAGCGGGGCTTTTAGTAATCTAAAATACTCAGATTTGTAGCTTGCATAATACAATAGTTATATTAGGTGGAAAATCTAACTGTGTAAGATTTTTTGAATTAATTTTCACAACTCTAGAGGCTCCAGTCTGTGAGTAGTACATTGTACATGTCGCTTTCGCTTGTTTCTTGGACCACACCCAACAGCTGTGTTCACAATATAAAAACACGCTTAAATTGCTGTTTAATCCAAGAATTAATAGCGTAACCCCAGTCAAGGTTAATTAAATTAATTTTCCCACGAAGTAGACAGAAAAAATCTAGATGCTTTCCCTGTCCTGGTAGCTGGTTATATTTCCCGTGGTTTAATATTAACAGTTAGAGCATTTCAAGTCTATGCTATGTAGAGACCTTGCGCCTTTACTGTAAAAAGTATCGTCGTTATTAGGCTTGGATAAAAAGTATCGATAATATTTTAAAAATAATCAATACCTTTCGCTGATATTTTAAACATCGATATATCTAAGTCGAGGTTCAGTCAAATTCTTTCGGGTTGTCCTGAAGGAGGGAGCTATATTTTTGCACTATGTTTTTCATTTTTTATTTTATGATATAGGGGGCAGACGAGCAGGCAGATCTCCTGACGAACGGTTACCACCGCCCATAGACACCTACAACACCAGATTCGAACAAATATCAATTTTTTGAGAAATATCTGTATATATATTTTTTAATTTACCATCCCTTGTCTAGGGTGATCCTTGTATTTGATAGAAAAACTGATTGATTCACTGCATTTCTAGTATTCTAGTTGCGACGCCATGCGAAGGTCTAGTAGTATTCTCCTAGACCATCCTAGTCCTACCTATCGTATAGTCGTTATTCCATAAAGATGATTGGTAAAAACTTCTAAGATTGATCTACTGAATGATAAGTAGCCAACCTTTACAAAAACATGCAAAACATTTCACAAATAACTCTCAGCTTTCTACAGATCGGTATTTATAGCCCGACCGCCATAAAACGGGCATTTATTACCAAAGTATTGTACCGAATTGAAACGAACTAACGAAGCCGATTCAAGTCGGCTGCATTATGCATTAACTTATCTTCATCGAGCCCTTAATTCATAGATACATCTTTGAATTGGAGGTCTCATTAAAATGGTAAGAAGTTAGACATAAAACCAATTTGCTAAGACCTCTCAGTTTGAAGTTTATATCTCTACAAATGGGGTCTTATGAAAATGGGTGGGAGTTAAATATCTATTTTAACATGATCTCTGAGGTTGAAATATTGGCTATAAGAAGAGGTGTCAGGTTGCATTGGTCGGTAATGTCTTGTAGTCTAATTGTTATTTACAGATGTTTTCATTTGTGATTCATATGGACACAGATTTATGACTAAAGCTACGTCTCCACTAGAGATTAAAACTACTAAATAAATAAATTCACACAACATTAAAGCCTGATTCCGTTCTAAGTAGCTTAAGGCACTTGTGTTTACAGATATCAGACAACAGATGATCACAAATAAAATGCCAACTTAAGTACATAATATATGTATATCATCCAGAGACTGAACAAACATAAGTGTTCATCACGCGAATGTATGTCCAGGGTGGGGACAAACCCACGACCTTTGGCGAAAAATAAATTCATATAAAATTTCATAACATCATTTGAATGCCTTATGCACTAGTTTTACAATTATGTATACTTACTGAGTTTCTTGTGTCTTCTCAGTAGAAATCGACGTTACAAACTAGTGGTAGATTATATAATTTGACGTTCATAAGTGCTCTGTATGGACCTAACATGAATAAAAATGTACTCTATTTCTGTCTTTTCTATATCAGACAGTGACCAGACAAAGAAAGTTCTTCTTCATTACTGTCTCTGCGGTCGCTGCCTCATTGTGTGATCGTTGGGTATCAACAAACGTGGATGCGTTGCACCTCGTCTGTGTTGTCTGCATCCAATGGTGCCTACTAACGGCGTCTCTAAAATTATTATTTGCGGATGCTCCTCTCACTTGATCGGTCCTTCTGGTTGGGGATCGTCCTCTGGCTCGTTTACCCTCCGTGTTCCCAACTACGATCATCTTTTCAAGGCTCTCATCACCTCTTCTCATTCATTACCACAGAGTTCTATGGTGAAAACGCATCCTTACGTAGTAGCTGTACAGGTTTATGGCGGCTTGTGGTCGATAGCCACTTCATTTGATCCGGTTTTATTTGACTTTTATATTCGGCTGCTGATTGCAAGAGGTTTATTGCGGCTGTATTAATATGAAATAACTTCTATTCAGTGAGAACCGTCGAAAGCTTATCGCATGAGAACAGAGCTTTGAGCTTTTATTGAGATGTAAGAATTCGATATTCAGTGTTATGTTTTGACAGGTATAACTTTTACAGACACATCAGGCCCCCAATTCTCATGTTTGTAATATTTAACCGCTGTATTTTTTGGGCTGGGTTAGGATGGGTTTGTTCGTTAAAAGCCACCAGGTATCGAACCCAGGACCCCAAGAGCAGTGCGACCCACAAAGCTTTGCGCTGCCAATGCAGAAAAAAGTGTATACCTACATTATTGTGTGGGTGTTCGTACACCTACCGATTTAACTACAGCTTTATGAGAAACTAGTGGCCCACCCTCACTTCGTTTCGTGACACAGTAATTCCACAATCTGCCTAAAGACGGCGCTGGCTGTCGATTGCATTGCGCTAGCGTTTCGCCTTTGCGGTTTGTATATAGGTTTGTCGATGTCTGTAGAATTTATTCCTTTATAAATGGTATAGAAGATATCAATTATGAAACTCATCTGCTAAATATTTTTTTATCACTAGCAACATTTATTCTTATTTAAATATTCAAATTGCTCCTTATTAATCTATACCATCTTTAATTGCATTCCTCATATAAAATAATTACTCATCTGTCTAATTAGTTGTCTATGGAAAGCGGGGTCTGGCCGGCCAACGAGACCTTGGTCTATACTTTATGATGCTTTAATGACATGAGTTATGTGGGGCAGGATCTACAATAACCTAGATATCAAGTTTATTTAAATATATAGAGCGTGGAAATTAATAAGATATAAGCTTGTTTGTTTCGTTCTGAAAATTAAAATAGATTGCTAGTTTCGCGATTATTTCTAGTTCTTTTATAACTAAATACTATTGGCTCATAATTAACCTGATGGTAAGCAAAAGGAGAGCCCAAGTACCAATTACAACAGACGCGAAGGAATGGCATCACATTCGTTGACACTGCTAAACGGTCTCGCGAGAATGAATAAATGAATGAATGAAGTTTATTGTAATAAATTTAGGTACAGAATTAGCGGTTACATTGCTTTAAATAACCAGCTAAATTTTACCTTTTCAAATGTTTAAACATAAAAATCATTACAAATTATAAGAAATATAATTGTATGTCAACAAAATTCAATTAAAATAACTATGTACACTTAAATCATGACACTTTTTTTTTATAGACTATAGACCAACGCTTGACCACAATCGCACCTGATGGAAAGTGACGATGAGGTCTCGGATGACACGCGTTTGCCTAGAAGATGCAAGTTATGGTTAATTCAAATTCAAATCCAAAATTATTTATTTATTATAGAGAGAGATGAGATGTTTCTTCACACTTCAACATCCGAAACGTGTTGGGCTTACCGCCGAACTTGTGATGGCTAACAAATCAAAGAATTGAGGCTATATACGGCTAAATGATTTCGATTTATTGTTAATGAAATATTCAAGTACGTGTATTTATGAATGTAAAATAAAAACCAATAATGTTACGCAATCCACTGACCAGTTGTTACAATGTTTACTGTATAATATCTTAAACGTTTAATGTACGCTACCACTTCGCCTACGGACTAAGATACAAACCACATTTACATACAAAAAGCTACTTAATACCGTGTAAAATAGAGCTTAATATAAACCAAAATGATTGTCCGATTTAAATCGAAACATTTCTATGTCATATAAAAACACCCACGGGCGAGACAATGGCAGTATTTAGATTTAGTGCCAATTGAATTTGTATTTTAATTGCGCGGTTTAAAGCATGTTTCACATTGTAAAGGATATCCGGATTTAAATGTATCGGAATAAAGATACTTATCTGGTTATTATAATTAATGCTGTTTAAGTGTTGTTTGATGGATTATCGATTAAGGAAAGCCAAGGTAGCTACAGGAACTGGAAAGCACTCCTACGCATGTATGACGGCTAAAAGATTACGTGACGCATTTTTTTTTGTGGCTCAGTATATTGGCTCACCTTAACCTGATGATAAGAAAATGGATTATTGTAAACTGTGGGTTAGCCACGCATCGGCATGAATGGGCCGGCTCGACCGGAATGATACCACTGCCTCACAGAAAACCGGCGTGAAGCAGCCCCTGTGCTGTGTTTCGCTGAGTGAGTGAGGGTACCGGAGGCCCACCCGGGGGGGAAGGGGATAAAAGGTTGTCAGCGCACTTGTAACTCCACTGGTGTTGCAAGTGTCCATGAGCGGCGGCAATTGCTTACCATCAGGTGATCCGCCTGCTCGTCTGCTACCTATCACATAAAAAAAAAAGATAAATAGAACATCCCGTTGGTCTAGTGATTTTACTACCAACCAGAGATCTCGGGGTCCGGGGTCGGGGTTCAATTCCTGGCTTGAGCAAAATGTTTCGATTTTTTCGTGTGATCACCAATCCGCATTAGGTCAACAAAGTGATTAAGTCCAATCCCAACATAGTAGCGACTTGTTTTCTACCATAGAGGCCTTTGCCCTAAAGTGGGCAGTATATAGGCTGATACTTTACTTTTTAAATTATATTCTAGACTACAAGTATGCTGAACCTGCTCTCATCATCTTTATGTGCACATAATTCTAAATATCCTACTAACGCGGGACCAGAACACTACCATGAACCCTAATGAGAAGGCAATAAAGTCCGTATTGGTAGTTTAACAATCTACTATATGGCCCTAATACGTCATTAAGGCGCTATTAGGGTTAAATGAGCAGTGTGCCTCCATTTCTACCTGTGATTACTTGTATGATATATAGATAGTTTCATAAGGAAGATCGAAAACACACGTTTGCAGTCACAGTGTCTAGGAAAGGACAAAATGAAGCTTATGTTGATGAAGCGGGCTCAGAACCATATAAAAAGATAATAAGATTTAAGATTTTTTCCGTCAGAGAGCCACGCTTCGACATGAATGGACCGGCTCGACCGGAGGATACTACGGCCTCACAGAAGACCGGCCTGAAGCAGCCTACGCTGTGTTTCGTCGAGTGAATGAGGGCACCGGTGGCCCGATTGAAGGGAAAGGGGGTGAAAGTTTGGCAGCGACTTGTGACTCTACGTGTTGCAGGTGTTTATGGGCGGCGGCAATCGCTTACCATCAGGTGATTCGCCTGCTTGCTACCTATCACATAAAAAAACTGAGAAAAATATGAAAAAAAAAACCAGTTTCATCAAAATGTTTGAGACACACTGGTCTAAGTTTAAGCCGACTAAAGAGAAACTTCGTATACTCCGACGTTGTTACAGAGTACATTGCCGTGAGCTGTGATGTTATCCTGTCCCACAAGGCAATCAATTGCCGTCAATTAAGAAAGCCAAATTAATCGCTAGACACAAATTCACAATTAAAGAATTAAACTTAATGAAAGTAACAATCCACTTATCCGAGCTCAAAGATAACGCGGACCATAATTGGCTATCTTAGATAAGAACCATATATCTTGAATGCCTATAAATTTTTGTAGCTCTTTGAGTTTAGTGTTGGTGAATGGTCCATCTTGAGGTGGCCAATCCAGCGAAGATGGAGCGCCTTGGTCTCGCCGATGATGTTAGGCGTGTTCGTAATCTTCTCCATTTCTGAATTTGTACGTATTCTCAAACTATCTATTTGTACTATATGTACTTTCTCTGAGGATCGCCGTGAAGAAAACATGCCAGAGCCGACCGATGGACTGTGACGTGACACCCTGTTGGCTACTTAGGTATCGGTGCAAAGACGTCGTCGAAAATGATCTGTGAGAACTTCAGGCTAATGACTAGCACCAAGTAATGTAGAATCGACCAAAGTGGCGTTCTCTAGTGTTATTTCTAAATCCTGTTCTCGTCTTTTCATTAGTTCTTTCCTTACTCGGGCATCACTAGCAAATTATTCAACAGGTCACAGACACGCCTTGTCCGATCCTCAATTAACATAACTCTGGATTCTTTTCCTAATTAATTTGCGTCGACAAAGCGGTGCTCAATCACGGAGGTTTACAACCACCGGGACGGGTGCTGTTGGGACCAGTCGAGGCGTTCAATACGTGATTGGTAAACTTTAAGATTCTGATGTCAATTTAGAAGGTAGGTTTGGTAGGTTACATATGGGTTTAAAAGACTGTAGTAAAGTCGTAGTTCAATAGAACTATCTTCTATACTATTTATACAGGCAGCGTTAAGGCTTATTGGTAAACCGAAAGAGCGTGCTTGCGCGATGTAATCTACGGTCAGCGTTATCTATTGTTTCAGTTTGGAACTAATATCCCGAAGCAAGTTGATCATCATCAGATCATACAAGATACGGTCCATCCTACATGGATGTTCAAGGAATCCAAGCAGGTATTGAAGCTTTGGAAGAATTGGATTGGAAAGAAGGAAAACGTAGGAGATTCTGCACGATAGTTTCTCAAAACGGCGGACACCTGCAAATAGTTGAGTTTATGGACATGTTAGGATCAGAAACAGACCAAATTGAATTTGGTTTGTATCCCCGGCTAATGCTGTTCATTTAGTTTTTCATAGTGGCACAGTATTGTCTTGCCTTAGTCTAATGGTGAGAAGAAGATAGAGCCGTTGCAATCACAACGGACACGATGGCAAGGCATTACAGCTAATGGCACTGCAATACTATCCCGCGAGAATGCGTCTTCACACTTCGTTAGACGGAAATTCAAATTTTAGAAAACATAATGCAAATGTTATGGCTGGAATTTCAATAAATGTCGCAGCTGCCAAAATACCGTTCAAACATAATGTAGGCCTTGATTATGCTAACACATTTTAGCTTCTTTACGAGCTATAATCATAGTTTATCAGTTATTATTACTACATCTCGTCATACAAACTACATCAAATCCCCCGCGGCGCCTGTCGCTTCGCTCGAACTAAGCTCCAAAACTATTTAAAAATTGATTTTACTTTAGCCATCAATTATGGGTGGGTAGAATTTTAACGGCCATTTTGATGAGTCATTTTCATATATTTTGTTATCATTATTGGCCCACCTATGACGACAATTAGCTGGACGATATTCCGCTGTCTTATTCTCCTGCTTCCCCTTTTGTTAATTCTGTATTTTTATCTTTGACATTCCCTTAAAACACGCACCAACCAGCTGATGACTTCAAAAGTTCAGAACTAATAGGAGATTTTTTCTGTGTAATCGAACCGTATGCTCCTTGGATTAGAATGATTTTTATCATGCGTAGTTATCATGGCCATAAAATTGGTCACGTCACATGTGGGATAATATTGGTAAGGACTCCCTTACATGGCAGCGCACTTGTAACTCCACTGGTGTTGCAAGTGTCCATGAGCGGCGGCAATTGCTTGCCATCAGGTGATCCACCTGCTCGTCTGCTACCTATCCCATAAAAAAATCTCTCTGGGTTTCCATAATTGGTGGATTAATTAAAGATGGAAATTAATGAGTCCTGTCTAAGGTTTAGCATCTTAGAGATAGATAAACCCTAATCGCACCACAATCGTCCCATACAAACCCGTATTCAGGGCTGTACGTTTTGATATATCGCGCCATAACTTACGCGACGCCATATTTCAAGATGGCGTCGCGATTCGCCGCCATTGCCGCCTCCGTGCGCGCGCGCCGCGGGCCCTGTGAGCTCTGTCTTATGTGCTGTTATTAAGGCTTTGGAGTTCCGTGCCTGTAATGGAATTGATGACCCGTAAAATTAGATAATGGGTAACCAATTGGTGAAATGAATGGAGCTGCTTAAGTTAGTGTTTAGAACAACGGACGTAGGTACACTACACAGAAATTAAGAGTCATTCAGACGGAATGAGTAACGTGTTATAACGGTTGCGTCCTTAGCCATCGCTTTGGGGCTCAGGACACATGCTCCACGATTTGCTTAGCCTTTGATTGCCACATTACTAGACACAACAGAAAAAGTATTGTTTGCCGGTAACCGGTGACCCCCATGGCGTTCAAAGAGTAAATGAAGCGACTGCTGACCATCGCAATCTTTTGTCGGGGGGACTAACTAGTCCCCCTAGCTCTATCTAGCTGATCTCAGCTAAATCATAGTTGCACGTTTCAGCAACTAACCGAAACTTGCAGGAATCTTATGACGTTTTCCATCACCGGTTTCTAGGGTTTCTTCTATAATCGAGTGTTAGCGATTTAAAAAAGTACGGAGCCCTACCCGAGCAATTTGAATGTCACACTTTCCTACAATTTCAACAAGTTTACATTGCTAATTATAGAGGTTTGTGTAACTGCGTGGGTCTTTATAATAGACAAAAAAAAAGTAGCAAACATTGAGGTCTGCTTTTACACTAACCGGTGTTACTGCGACGGCCGTTTAATTTTATTCATCTGGATTTCTACGTGTTTCTACTGTGAATGCTAAATCGAGTGGTTTTGCGTAAACCCTGTTGGTTGTTTTTGCAATTTTATTGGTAACCGCTAGGACATAGCCAGTGGCCAGTCTGATAAGCTTAGTAGTTATCGGGGTTTTAATTTTATTTGGATCTGAGGCTGTGCTTACGAGTTCCGAGTACCTACCTATATTTGTACAGAGTTGTTCCTTTTTTTTACTTTAAATTCTTGTAACTGGTTATATTATTATTGTATCAAATAATATGTAACTTACTATATGACTTGCTAGAAACCAATTTGCTATAAATTGGAGTAATCAGTCAATTGGAGTTCCAGTTAGCATGGAATTATCAAAGAAATAAGCACAATATAGGTAAACAATTTGAATATCAGATCACTTCACAAACTAGGCATTCCCTGTACTCTGTATATTAGTTGGAAATAGCCGGGGGCGTCTCTCAAGACACCCAGACACGAGTCAATTCGAAAAACATTAGTTTCCAAATTGGCCCGACCAGGAATTAAGCCCGGGACCTTCCTTGATAGACTTTCATTGATGGAGGCACTTATTATCGGAGGCCAAGCTCACTTTGGGTCGCTGCGTCCAGTCTAGTTAGTTATTTAGTTCTTTGGTGTACAATTTTGGACATCAGCGGTAAAATGTCATATTTTATAATTGTACCTACTTAATTAGGTATTTACATTAGGGCTTGGCATCTGATGTAGCCTGATATGGAAATATGTACTTATTGATTATTTGTTTTATCTTCTTACTTCAATTCTATATCTCACTTGATCTCCCCTTCAATAAGGCGTGGTTCACACAAGATTCCCATGTTAATTTAGCATTTAATACTTTTACATATCTCGACACCAGTTTATCCATAAATTAATATTAAGCGGACATTACTTCGCTGACTTATTGGGCATATACACGATACGTGTCGAGTCGATAATTTGTTACTAATAATATCAACATAAGATTAATTATAATTATCAGCCCGGTATGCGTGTCGCCTTAACCGTTTAGCTACAATTATTCTTAATTTGTAACTGGTTTTATGTTGTAAATGTAAATAAATGAGGTTGTGGACACTATTTTTTAAATTATGTTAAGTTTGTAATCATTGTGATTAATCAGAATTAGTTAAGTTGGTATGTGGCGGAATGGTGCGATGGAAGCTGAGTGGAAAAGAACGCGTCTTCCATAGAAAATTGAGCTATGTTCAAAAAGTTCGAGGCATACTTTTTATTCAACCCGGTAACCGAATCCAGGACCCCGAAACGAAGGAACCACAAACACTCATTCCTAACACAAATATTCTGCTTCATCAACAAACATTTGTGTTGTTGGTGCCTGCACCGAACCTGCAAAACTCAGGAGTCGAACCCGCGACTTTTGCGTCTCAACTGGCGCTTTAACCACTGGGTCGTTTTTTTTCAAAGCTGTGACAATAACTGTTGTTTACATTTTAAAATGTGAAAGTTTACAAGTGTCAAATATACATCTGACTTTCATTCAAAACAGTCTGGTTTCATTTATGAAATGAATGAACTAACCACAGGAAATCGTCACCCTACACCACAACTACCGACAAAGGGCGAACAGCAGCAGCAGACCACGAAACTAGAAACGGACAGACATACAAACATGTCTACCTTTTTAACATTATTGACCCTTATGCCTCAGGAATAAGATTTACTTTGAGATAGCCGCATTCACAGTAGTGATGCGACGAGGGCCGTCGAATGTTACTCGAGTCATCAAGTTTAGGATCGGAAAAAAGGAGAATTTATATTCGATTGATTAATTTTTGAGATGGCAAACGAGCAGACAGATCACCGTGAGCGATAAGCGATTGCTGCAGACCATATAGGTACACTTGCATTCTATTAATCAGTTCAGGTTCAAATTCAAGAGATTAGAAAGACCCGAATGTTCGTTTCGATTATTTAGAGATTTTGAGAACTTCTTGATATGACATGTTTTTATGATATAGGAAACATTACTTTTATGAGCAAAAGTATGTTCCGAAATCTTCGAACGTAGCTCACAAACCAGATCTGCGTCAGGCAAGCGTGGTGATTAAGCCTAATCCCATCATAGTAGCTATGACATGATTTCTATGATGGAGGCCTTTGCCCTGCAGTGGAACATTATACTCGTATAGTCTGATGAAACGTGATACGTGATGATATAGAGAGGCAAACGAGCAAGCGGGTCACCTGGCATTCGAATGAAATTACGAAATGACTCGAGTCAAACATATTCACCTCAGGTTTGGTCACGTCATTGCCGGGCGCCCGCGGTCTGCGCCCGCGCAGGGCGTGAAAGTGCGTCTCGGGTTACTGGGGTTAGATGGATTAACACATCATGTTGGTGCTAGTACTACTGACTGATTTGACGTCTACGATTACATCTACTTAGAAAACAGAGTCATTTCACCTTGTTATTTCCTATTGCGGCCACAGCAATCGCTGTTGAGCGACTGCTGTGGCGAGTAGCGAGTTCCAGGATTTGAGGAGCCGCTCGGGTCGAGTAGCTGAGACTGAGTAGCTAGGACCGAGTAGCTGGGACTGAGGAACTGGGACCGAGTAGCCGAGTAGCCATGACGAAGTACCCCGGACTTCATGCGGCAAAATAATATTATAGTCAACCTTAAATTGCTTATACAAACAGGTGTAAATACTTTCGCTATATCAACATAAATATAGACAATATTTAAATACCCCCTGCCAGCTTCTCGTAGTTTGAATATTGGATTTACGAACTAGCAGAATATTTTCGTTGAGCAAACAACACCGCGTAAGTCGACATTTGTCAGTTTCTATTATATATTACATTTCAATACCATTAATTTCAGACTTAGGCGCTATTTTTTCAATAAATGGCATTCAGATATATGTATGTATATCAGCCAATCAGCTGCTATCAAAATATTAATTAGGTAATAAGCGTTATAATGTCCTGAATAAAAAAAAATCTAAAACATATTTTACACCTGAGTGGATTTTTGTTTGTTCTGTGATGAGATATACAGTATTTCTAGTTAATTAATATCTGTGATTATTGTACGACTTTTATGTATTACCTAAAAGTCCAAACTAAAATAACGTGATATGAAAGAATACTTCCTTACTATTATGTATTCTGTGCCTCAACTCAAAAATGGGGTCTATTAAATAACGTCTATCTTTCTTTATATTTTAAAAATGTAAAAATGAAAATAATGACTTGCGTGGTATTGTTTGCTTGCCTTCGACATGTTCGTTGCGCACAGGTCGTCGAAGTCAAAGCGAACAGACCTTCGTGTAACCTGACTCCGCTAGGCGGCGTCCAGCTAAGCATATCATGATAAGCAAATAGATTTGCATGATATTATGCCGAGAGGACCCGGTTCGATGGAAGGAACTAGTGACATCGTCAGTAAGTGGTATAGTGAATAGTAGTAACAATCCTCTCAATGGGTCGTAGGTTCGAATACGAGCTTGCACCTCGGGATTTTTCAAATCTGTGCATATTATTTCAGAAACACGTAAGAACATCTCCACATTTTGGATAGTTTGTGAAACAAACAATAAATATGTCTGTTTGTTCTAATTCAAAAACTACACTCGGGCAAATTTAACCGCCCATAGCGTATTTTTCATACAAACGTGCCTACTTTACGATTTTATGACGTAAAAAATAAAACCTTTTATTGCAATACTTTTTACGTAACATTACTTTTATATGGTCATCTTTTTATCAAGCATTTTATTCAACCATGAGAACTTTCCGATTTGCCCAAAAATATTATTAAAAAGTAAATCATCTTTAAGCTCCATACAACCTTCTATGAAGCTTAAAGGCGCATTTACTATGGGTGGTTAAATGTGCTCCTGAGTATAGTAAGTAAATGCATTTGAATGCTTTTTATTGTAACTATGAATGTTTGATAGAAGACGTGGTTAAATTGATGTAAATCACAGATACAACCTGTATAGGGTATATTTCGAAACAAATCTTTTAGTGGTAAACAGAACTCCACGCAAGCGGAGCTGGAAGCGCCCACTAGTATTATCAATATTATGATAACCTGCATAAACCGTCGTAGCAAGTTGCTGAACAAAAAGTGCATCTAAACTCACTGCCGAAGCGTATCTGCTAATAGCTTAGTAAACCGATCGCTTTACGAGTATGAGCAAAAAGTTATTAAAACGTAATTATACAAACATAACCCGGCTTGCTTTAATGTGGGAGCCCTGAAATTGCAAATAGTCAACTTGTTGCCAACGCGACACAGCGGAATGTTTGTCAGTAGGTAGTACCTACTCGTAGAGGAAATAGTTTAACAAAAAACATTGGTGATAGTTCTGTTTCTGAGTGTATGTAACAAATCGTCGGTTTAAATGTGATATGTGAACTTTAAAGAGAGACAAAGCACCTATTTTAAATCGAATAGTAATAAATATACAGTGACTTATGTACTAAAAAAGCTTTTTCGTCGTAAAAATGTTGCTTATGAAGCAACCGTGCGAAAGCCACGCTTTGGCATAAATGAGTCGGCTTGATTGGAGGCCCAATTGGGGGAAAGGGGTTAAAGGTTGGCAGTGCCCTTGTGACTCTACAGGTATTACAAGTGTCTATGAGCGGCGGCCATCGGTTACCATCAGTCTGCCACCAATCGCATAAAAAAAAATTAATAGCATCAGCCACCACTGGGCTTAAGTTCTACCATAGTCTGCCGTCGGAATCCCCCTTTAAATCTCTAGAAGAAGAAAAAATAATCCTCGAGAAGGAGGAGGCTCCTTCCGAAGTCCCTCTGCTAGCAATATGTATACTGTGACATCATGTACTTCTGAATTGTAAATAAAAAGTTTCGTATAGCGTGCAGCCTCTGTATAAGAATTCGCTCTAATCTGCTTTAGTGTGATTGGATGGCGAAACGAGTACAAGACCCGCTCGCTGAGATGCTCAAGGAGTCAAGGTATGTAGCTTTAACCCATGTTAATTAATGACCATTCATTGGTTGTCTTATATCTATAAAACAACCAACGAGCGGAGCGGCAAAACCTTTGATAACATTTAATGAAAACTACAGAAAGGAAAGTTACACGATAAGTTTCTATATTAAATCTTTCTTCATCGGATTCGCAGCTTAATAATAATAAATAAATCATTTGTTTAAGTAACAAAACTAATTTTGCTATAATCTGCGGCATGAACCAATAGCGATGACCTTCGCATTAATAACTACCTGTATTTTTTACTTTTCTCCTGTTTTATATATGTTTTATAGAGACAATAAATATATTCTTATTCTTGAGTGCGTAGAAACCAATTTTAGTAGAAAGTTTTTTTTACAAGTGCGCAAACTAACGGTCATCGCTATTATTACATGCCGCGGACTATAATTTTATTTACCTGACCTGAGAGTGACCGATTTTGTATGAAATGTTGAATTTTTTTTCCTAAAGTCATAGATCATGTGGCGACTAAGATTAGGCCAAGACCCCAAAATCATTTTTTGTTCAGAATGTTTGCTAAACACGTAGTTAAAGAGACGTAATGATACAACCCTGTGTAACAATTAGACAACAGTTATTTTTTACCTTTGTTGCTAATTGGCAACAGCGCGTATTAACAGTCTGCATTGAAATTTATTGTCCACCTCGATAGGACAATAAAATGTTTCAAATAATTACTGCTTTTATCCTAGGCTCGTGGTTGTAAGTACATTGCCGGTTTATTGGCTCGGCACATCTTTTATCTGGGAGTGAATTGCTCGTTATGGGTGAATTTTAATTTTACGGTTTAGTAGTTTGTTCATTTGCACTTGGTATGCCTGCAATGTTCCTAACGGTCGCAGCTTTATCACTCGACTCGGTCGACTGGCCGGATGGCGCATTTGGTGGTGACCCTGCCTCATGCGCCAAAGGTCGCGGGTTCGATCCCCACCCAGGAGAAAATTTAGTGTGATGAACATTTGTGTTTGTTCAGTGTCTGGGTATAACTTATGTAATTATATTTGTGTTTCCTTTCTTATCTGATATTTGTTACATAAGTGCTTAATTTTGATGTCAATTTGACTGGGCCGGCTTGACTGGAGTTATACAAGTTCCATATAATCTGTCCCTGTATCATGCGGTACGATGAACCTCGTCGTGATTATAGTATGCACGCATGTCCACGAAATATTGGAGGAGTCGATAAATTAGTTTTAAGTGATGTTAATAACACAGTAACACGACTTTATTTTAAAGGTATTCTTATACAGGACCACTGATGCGCAAACGTAGCATACATTTCGCAATAAAAAGTAGTCTATGTCTTTTCTCAGGGTTTAGACCATCTGTATACCAAGTTTCATTCAAATCCGTTCAGTAGTTTTGGCGTGAAAGAGTAAAAGACATACAGACAGAGTTACTTTCGCATTTATAATATTAGTTAGGATTGAAAATAGTAATCGATATTATCGGTTGCCCGTATATCGATGCAAGTGCAGCCCTATTCGCGCATGGTGGCCTGCGATTGCGCATTTCGTTAGCATCGGGGCGGTTCATTAGCGCAGCACGAATTATAGCCAAGAGAAAATTAATTTTTGTCCTGCATTCGCAATGAAAAGATATGCATAATGTGACCTCACATCCCGTTTGGAATAGGACCGTCCCGGTTTACAGTTCTCAGGATATGCTCCATAAGACCGACCCGGAACCTAAATATGTGCCGATTTTTTGAGTAACTCAAAAAATGCTCTTTCTTAATGTGCCAAGTTCTACTACCAAAGCAACTAAAATGCCGGCTTTCGTGAATGAGAATAAGCCAAATAGGTCCCATCTATTGAACTTGGCACCCATTTAGAAATTTCTTTTGACGATGAACTCGACAAAAAAAAGTTTTGAAATGGGCTCCCATTTTAAATGTGTTTTTGATGGGAGACATTTCTTCAGTAAAGTTGAACTTGAACCTTCACTCAGTAGGAGGTGTTTAGTTTAATGTGTGATCTTAACGCAAACCTATAAGTAAAAGCTGAGCGCTTAGTTTTTAGATAAAAAGCAAAAAAAAGATGTCCCGTTTTGGGCCAAAAATATATGGTTACTTCAGGTATGTATAATGTTGTAGTTGCTATTAAAGTTTATGCTTAATGAAGTTGTGACTGACTGTACACCTTGGGTATGAAACCTTAGTAGCTTACATATATCTATTTGAAATTCGGTATATTTCTAAATTAAGTAGATAAGGGTTTTTCTTGCCATACAAATTACAACAATCAGATATGGTACATACTTTAAGGGTTAGGATTGCGAATGGAAAGTCACTGGTTAGATCAACAGAAAAGTTAATCTAAGATAGACACGAATATACAGTCTTATTTGACTTCAATGAACTGGAGTAAGACCAGGAAGTCTACTAAGAACTTTGTCGCATCTATTTTATGTAAACATTCCCCCAGTATTCATAAATTGAATATACAACTGACTGAGTATCAAAACGACTATCCAATTCTTGCATCTTGAAGTAAAACTAAATTTTCAATCACACAATTCACAAAGCTATGAATATATGAATGCGTAATAATGTGACATGTTTACAATGTTAAACGCCAGCATCGAGTGTCGTGGACGAGGGTTTGTGCCTCAACTGGGCGTAGGCGTTACCTTAAAGAGGGCCGGTCTCCATACAAATTGCCTGTCTGTGCTGGGGACCTATTTTGAAAATGGAATCGCGACTGAATCTCTATCCCCGTCCGTTAAAGATTCGGTCGTGAATTGTTTCTGTTCTGGTGGCTTATAATGAAGCCGTCCCGAAACGAATGAGAATATACCTGTTGCAACCAAACAAAGGTGACACACGGTGTTTGTGAAAGAGAGGGAAACTCTGATTCGGTCGTAATTTTCGGTTTGTTTTAGGTCTTCTGCTTAGATTGGTTAGGTTACCTAAGAGGAGCCAAGATCCATTGGAGAAAAAAATATCTCTTTAAGATGTTGTTGTTAAGAAATATACAAAGGCACCTTACCCTCAGGTGATCCGTCTGCTCATTTACCCCCTATTTCATAAATAAATACTAAATAAGTAATAAACCGTGTGCATCATGAATGTAGCAATAACATTAGCCCATTCGTGTATGTTGTTTTATTATTTGCCGTTTTATTGTTCCAATGGCCTTTACAACAAAAAGGCAAACAGAACATCTGATATCAGTACTGGAATCAGGCTACCGAACCGCCAAATAAATTTGAACCCTACCACGCTCAAGTTAAAGTGCAAACACTGACAAAAAATACTGAAATTAATGAGTGCGTGTTTTGTCTCTATCGATCTTTGAGTAAATTATATCTATCTCGTTCTTTTAATAATATTTCGATTTTGATCGGAGCAGGAAGATCAGGTTCTTCCATTTGTGCTGTTGATCAAAATTATGCGGACCTCAGTTTTTATTAAAACTTGGCCCAAATTAATAAAAAAGCAAATTAAGATTGTCACAGGAATGACGCATGCCCATCGATCTTATTATCATTAAACACGCATGTCATCAATAATACAGTGCTATAATAAGTTTTGTTCATTATCTATTATTATTCACTATACTCTGATTCTTAATCATGTGTTAGTAAACATTATCACTCAATTAGACAGATGCTAAGTGTCAAAATGTATGGAAACTTGTTTGCATCTGTCAGTTTACTCCAACTGATTAAAAATCAGAGTATAGTTTCGGGACATTAAAAGTATCAGCCTATATACTGTCCCACTGCAGGGCAAAGGCCTCCATCATAGAAATCAAGTTATCGCTACTATAATGGGATTAGGCTTAATCACCACGCTTGCCTAATGCGGATAGGTGATCACAAACCCGAGCTATGTTCGAAAAATTCGAAACATACTTTTGCTCGACCCGGGAATCGAACCCGGGACCCCGAGATCACGGCCCGGTACTTAAACCACTAGACCAACGGGGCGCTTTCGGGACATTAGTTCCTTCCATTATTCGACGTCCAGCGCCATCTATTGGTTTACTTTGGAAATCATGTCCCGAAACCAACTAAGGCGGGCCACTAGTATCAACTATTAAGATATTAAGAGCTAAAGTAACGCCATCTATTGGTTTACTGTGGGAATCATGTCACGAAACCAAATAAGGGCGGGCCACTAGTATCAACTATTAAGAGCTAAAGTAATATCTTAAATGTTAAATTTATGTTTATTGAAGATTAATCCTATAGTTAAACTTTGATGGCTTTCTCTATGTTTCTAGGAACAATGTTATTTCAATTAAATACTACGGGTTTATTACTACTTTCTGAAGCAATAACTTAGCCATTAAACAATGGGCCATCTATTGGGTTAAATATAGAAACCGTGTTTGTAGCTAAAACCCACGCTAGTAGTACGTGTTAGGACTTAGGGTATAGGGTCACCGCTTTGGTCAACTATTAAACACTAAATAGTTTATAATATCACCATACAATTCAAAACTTCTGAATCCAAAATGATGTTTTTTATGTGATAGGTGGCAGAGGAGCAGACGGATCACCTGATGGTAAGCAATGGTCGTCGCCTATAGACACCTGCAACACCAGTAGAGTCACAAGTGCGCTGCCAACCTTTAACACCCTTTCTCCCAAATTGGGCCTCCGGTGCCCTCACTCACTCGACGGAACTCACAGGTGCTGCTTCACGCCGGTCTTCTGTAAGGCCGTGGTATCACTCCGGTCGAAATTTATTATTTTAAATGGTTATAGTGACTGTGTCTCATACACCAAAAATTGTGGTTTCGATTCTCACCCTGGACAAATCCTGACATCCGTAACACAAGTGCTTAAGTAACTTTAAACGGATGGAATATGATTACCGCCATCCATGGACATCAGCTACACCAGAAGGAGATCGGATGCGTTGCCAGCCTTATGAGACGGTATAGGCTCATTTATTAAAAGATTTGAATGTCATACGAGATCGAAAATATCGCTGCGGTAAGTTGATTCTACTATGAGGAGGGGCGTGGCAGAAAATATCGAGTAAAGCGCACGGTAGTGGACGGCCATCCAGATGGTATGGATGAAAAGATGGAAAGTAGAATGACAAGATGCTAATTGAAATTTATTGAACAGTACATAAATAGTCACCCCGAGTCCTGGCGTCGTGTCCAGACGGGACGATGCCTGGCGACAGATAGCAGTCCACATTGGCATGCGCGACTCCTACGCTGTTTGCTAACGGAATTACTGTTAAACTTAACATCAAAATATACGTCTACTACCTTTGAAGCTAGTTTCATTTCATTTGTTTTAATGTGATACGTGGCAGGTGAGCAGACATATCATTAGGCCCCTATTTCACCACGCTGACAAATTGTCACAGATGTGGAGAGCGTAGGTACGTATAGTACAACACGCATTTTGAACCATGACGTGTATTTGCTAGGTACACTAAAAATATAAACAAATCATTGAACATAGAACAACACTATTCTTATTAACCGCGAGACAAAAAAAGTTACTCAAACCATAGGTAATCAAACTCAATTACATACAAAAACAACAAAATACAGATAAAATCTCACATAATTTTACATTCACCCATACAAAGGTCACTTGTAAAATTCTCTAACATTTCGATGCTATCTCACTATTTCTCAGCGACAAAGTAGAAGATAACATCACCAATAATAGCTGTTCCAAATAATCACTGCTCCATAATAATTCAAATGACATTTCAACTCGGTAGCAGTAGCGTATCTAATGGAATCATCACATGACAGCGGACGTCAGATGACAAGATATGCAAATGGCGGGAGCTAAGCCCCACAGATTATGTAACGATTCGTGTCAACGGAGTAATTGAGAGATGTGTTATCTGTGATTTTATGATTAGGCAGGATAATATTTTTTTACTTTCATAATGGTTTTTGTAAGTCTCCCTACTTTTTATATGACTGCCCTAAAAATAAGTAGTTAAAATGTAATTTGGCTTCGCGTAAAGTTCGTTTTTCATCAAAATTTTCTTTATTGTTATTGTCATCATAACTCCTAAATGGTTTCACCGATTTCGACATTCAACGATAAACACAGAATATTGAAACAAAAACTAAATTTATAGGAAAGTTTACCTATTTAATCTTTTAAAAAAATCTAAAATGTCGTAGTTTTGAGTACGAAAAAACACCAACAAGGCCGTATTAGTAATAATAATATTATAGAACGGAGCACTACCATCCGAAAAGAATCTTGTCTTTCCGTTTAGTATAGCTCGTACTATAGTAAACCATTCTTAATTTCATTAAACTAAAAATACACTTTGTAAGATAAGTCTTACAAAGTATCCTTAGTACCTCCGTTTTGTTTCGCACAAAAAAGGTACAGATTATACACCGTATCTCGTGATCTGTCATCGCATGGAAGCTCATAACATCGGGGATTAACTCGTCGCCGGCCGCATTTAGCGGTTCACACACTGTCGCTTACACGCGAATAATTCGTAATTTCGAAAGCATACGGCTGACAGCTGCGATGTCCTTTATGTTGGAAGCAACTGGTAAGGTGTTAATAATGATAGGTGTTGGACGGCCTCAGGGCCAGATGGACCGACAATCTGCGCAAGAGGGCGGCTGGCTGCGTAACGCATTTCTCCTGGGTCACCAAAAAAAAAAATGGAGCTGGATGTGAGTGGCCGAAGATCGACCAAAGTGGCGAGAATTGGAGAGGCCTATGTCCAGCAGTGGACTGCAACAGGCGGATGATGATGATGAATAATACCCAAGAAACTGCTCGCCAGTTCTGTTGGTTGTTGTGCAACGACGACAACGCTATAAGATCCTTAACGTTGCGTAGACGCTTCGGCATGAATTTTTTTTTTTGGAGTGATGAGATATATGAGCTTAACAGAAGACCGGCGAAGCAGCGCCCGTGCTGTGTTTCATCGAGTGTCTGAGGGTAAGTACCAGAGGCCCGATTGGTGGGAAAAGGTTATAGGTTAGTATTGCACTTGTGACTCTAACCAATAGGTAATCCGTCTGCTCGTCTGCCACCTATCACATAAAAAAACAACAATATGCATCCGAATAACTTAATATCAGGCGTCTGTCTCCGTGCATTACTGTCACAAGGTAATAAGCCTATCTAACATCACTATCACACCATTAGGGATCTGTCCGTCCGTCTGTCTGTCCCGGAGGAGATTTAGTATAAAGCTTCCTTAAGAGTGGTTTTCACCACGCTAACAAATTGTATGAGATGTGAAGAGCGTCATGATATTAACACGCAGTTTGAACCATGCGTATGGTCTACAAAAAAAAACATAATCATTGAACATAGAACAACACTATTCTTATTAACCGCGAGACTAAAAAAAGTTACTCAAACTATAATCAAACTCAGTTACATACAAAAACAACAAAATACAGATAACATCTCACATAATTTTACATTCACCCATACAAAGGTCACTTGTAAAATTCTCAAACATTTCGATGCTATCTCACTATTTCTCAGCGACAAAGTAGAAGATAATCATCACCAATAATAGCTGTTCCAAATAATCACTGCTCCATAATAATTCAAATGACATTTCAACTCGGTAGCAGTAGCGTATCTAATGGAATCATCACATGACAGCGGACGTCAGATGACAAGATATGCAAATGGCGGGAGCTAAGCCCCACAGATTATGTAACGATTCGTGTCAACGGAGTAATTGAGAGATGTGTTATCTGTGATTTTATGATTAGGCAGGATAATATTTTTTTACTTTCATAATGGTTTTTGTAAGTCTCCCTACTTTTTATATGACTGCCCAAAAAAATAAGTAGTTAAAATGTAATTTGGCTTCGCGTAAAGTTCGTTTTTCATCAAAATTTTCTTTATTGTTATTGTCATCATAACTCCTAAATGGTTTCACCGATTTCGACATTCAACGATAAACACAGAATATTGAAACAAAAACTAAATTTATAGGAAAGTATACCTATTTAATCTTTTAAATAAATCTAAAATGTCGTAGTTTTGAGTACGAAAAAACACCAACAAGGCCGTAGCAAATATTCATATTATAGAACGGAGCACTACCATCCGAAAAGAATCTTGTCTTTCCGTTTAGTATAGCTCGTACTATATAAACCAGTCTTAATTTCATTAAACTAAAAATACACTTTGTAAAGATAAGTCTTACAAAGTATCCTTAGTACTCCGTTTTGTTTCGCACAAAAAAGGTACAGATTATACACCGTATCTCGTTGATCTGTCATCGCATGGAAGCTCATAACATCGGGGATTAACTCGTCGCCGGCCGCATTTAGCGGTTCACACACTGTCGCTTACACGCGAATAATTCGTAATTTCGAAAGCATACGGCTGACAGCTGCGATGTCTTTATGTTGGAAGCAACTGGTAAGGTGTTAATAATGATAGGTGTTGGACGGCCTCAGGCCAGATGGAGCGACGATCTGCGCAAGAGGGCTGGCTGGAGCTGGATGTGAGTGGCCGAAGATCGACCAAAGTGGCGAGAATTGGAGAGGCCTATGTCCAGCAGTGGACTGCAACAGGCGGATGATGATGATGAATAATACCCAAGAAACTGCTCGCCAGTTCTGTTGGTTGTTGTGCAACGACGACAACGCTATAAGATCCTTAACGTTGCGTAGACGCTTCGGCATGAATTTTTTTTTTTTGGAGTGATGAGATATATGAGCTTCACAGAAGACCGGCGAAGCAGCGCCCGTGCTGTGTTTCATCGAGTGTCTGAGGGTAAGTACCAGAGGCCCGATTGGTGGGAAAAGGTTAAAGATTGGCAGTGCACTTGTGACTCTAACCATTAGGTAATCCGTCTGCTCGTCTGCCACCTATCACATAAAAAAAACAACAATATGCATCCGAATAACTTAATATCAGGCGTCTGTCTCCGTGCATTACTGTCACAAGGTAATAAGCCTATCTAACATCACTATCACACCATTAGGGATCTGTCCGTCCGTCTGTCTGTCCCGGAGGAGATTTAGTATAAAGCTTCCTTAAGAGTGGTTTTAAATTTATCTCCTCTTAAGGATATTTTTTGTGTAGTGAATGTCAATCCATCTTATGCTACAATCTATACCATTTATAAAAAAAGGTAAATTATAAATGTACATTGTCAAATCTTACATACAAACCGAAAAGGTTCAGTAGTTTTGGCGTGAAAGACGGATTCACAGATACAGACAAAGCAACTTTCGCAATACATACTGATTTAACGTAAATAGAAGACCTCTGATACTCATAGTTAATATTTTAAAATTTCTCTCTCTAGATTAGTTGACCATCGTATACTCAATGAGCTGTATATTCACATTTCATATCAAAATAGTATACAAACTTCATAAATAACACCTTGTAACGAAACCGTCGCATGCGCCGAAGCCATAAAACTAAATCAATATTAGACCCCGGTGCGCGTGCTTTCATGTGGAAATTAACTTTAAGATATGGTTTAATTTTTTACCTGTTGCAAATTCTTATATAATATTTTCTCTTTAGATATGATTTTATCGTCACTCCACTCCCTTGGGTGCCCTACAAGACTCATAGATTGTTTTACTGCTACGTGACAATATATATATATATAATATTTTTGGATCAAACAGCCCGGTGGTATAAACTAGTATGGCGGTGTGTCTGTGTAATGGATTTTGATCTAATCTGAGCATAATAAAAGAGAGCATAATAAAGAAGTGAACTCCCTGCTGAGGTCAGTTTTTCCCAGCTATAACTTGGACATCTTTAAGACAAGAGTGAACAGGCATCTTCTAGGCAAACGCGTGTCATCCTAGACCTCATCGTCACTTTTTAAATTAGTGTGATTTAATCAGTCCTGAGTGGAGACCGCGACTCGGGCAAACGTAGTGTGGACGCCCTGCGACAAGATGGGATGACGACATTCGAAGGCTGGCTGGATGTGGGCTGGATGAGAGTGGCCGAAAAATCGGGAGCGGTGGCGTGCATTAGGGGAGGACCTATGTCCAGCAGGGCCAGACACGGTAGGTTGCTGATGTAAATCAAGCGTTGGCCTATAGTTTAATAAATAAAAGATGGTAGGGTCTAAGGATACCTTGGGCTCAAAAGCGACAGCATTAGACATAACCGGGATTTCCCCGCTAAGATAAGAGAGTTTAGCTTAATAAAAGGTTAGATTGACGATTGATGTAACGTTAAACTGAGATACGACGTCCGATCAGCTAAAGCTAACCTTTTAACATTACACTTTCAACCTTCTTTAAATAAAAAATGCAGTAGCATGGCCGATTGCAATAAAGCAAACGAATGTTAAAACAATGTCAACATTGTTAATCTTCGTTCGAAATCTAAATGCGGCGAATAAGCGTCCCCTGCGCGTGCGCTTAATCAGCGGTTGACTGGCGCACGCAGCCGCCGACACTAAGCTCTCAATTTAACAGATCCGATCGCGAGGTAGGGTTGTCAACTGTGTTGTAAGAAAAAGTATTTTTATATGATAGGTGGCAGACGAGCAGACGGTACCAGGTGGTAAGCTATTGTCACCGCCCATAGACACCCGCAACACCAGTGGAGTAACAAGTGCGCTGCCAACCTTGAATTCCCTTTCTCCCCGATTGAGCCTCCGGTACCCTCACTCACTCGGCAAAACACAGCGCAGGCGCTGCTTCACGCCGGCCTTTTTAAAGAGAATCTGCTTAAAACATAACACTATAACAGTCTGGGCTTCTTTATTATGTCTTTTCTCGGACAAGCATGACCCATCAAATCTCATCATCACTACTACTACTAAAATAAGGAGTATTTAGCTCAAATTTTCTTTCACGCGCTTCCTCATGGTGGGATCAACTTCACTTCACGGTGGGATCAAATTAATTGCATCATAAAAATGGCAACCCTATGCGCAGGAGCACAGCAAGCGACAACCGAAGCTTTAAACTCGTGTATATCTTTTTCTCTGTACTGGATGGAATGAAAAAAATATCAAGTTCCTAAAAAGGAAGGGCTTTTAATTTATAAACATGGCCACGGTTTTGCTCGTTTTCATTCGCGGCGCAATTTTTGATAAGATCGTATTAAAGGACTATTTCGTAAATGGAAAAAAACATAAATTTCGCACTTAAAAACATCGCGGGTTCAGGGACTCGAATCCACAACCTTCTACGTGCCGGATGGGTGTTCTACCAATTACATTAACTGAACCCTGAGCTGACGATTTTTTCAAAAGATATTCCATGAGTTGATTTTTTTTATGTGATGGGTAGCAGACAAGCAGGCGGATCACCCGATGGTAAGCAATTGCCGCCGCCCATGACCTGCAACGCCAGTGTAGTTTTAAGGATTAAGATAGCTAAGCATAACAAAAATAAAATAGACAAAAAAACGACCATGAGATATGGTATCTGCTACTCGAACTAAAGCGCACTATACGCGCGTTTTAGTTATAGGTCCCGGCTAGATTCTAATTCCCTATTTACTGTAGAGCAAAGGCCTCGACCTTAACAATCAATAGTCATAATCAGGCTTAATCACCACGCTTGCTTAATGCGGATTGGTGATCATAGATTTTATGCATACACATTATTATGCATTTCGTTTAAATGTCACAAGATATTATCATATAACGTTTTGTAAGCATCCAGTAAGCAAACGCACTTACTGGTTTAAAAAAAAACTTTACATCCCCGGGCGTTTTGATTCCGCCGCGCATCGGCTGTAGATTACTTGCTGCTTATCTTTTATTTTTTAATATCTTTACGGCCTCTACACATGCATCTTTTAATAGTTCTGTAGGAAAGTTAATTGAGAAACTAATGGATTATACCGAGATATTCTATCTAGCGCAACTCGCAACGGGTTCCAGGACGAGCGCGGATCAACGTCGGGTCTTTCAACGCTTATTTTAATTATTTTATATTAACAAGTAATATAATTCATTTGCTATCTGTAACTTATAAACGGCTCGATTGAAGTATATTCATTTGCATTTTTAAATATAACTATTTTTTTTCAACAATATGCTTTTAAAGCTGCTTAGTCTTAGCATAGTTTGTCTACACGACGACGCGAAGGCAAATAAAATAATTAAGTATTCATTCAATTAAATATGTCAGTAGTAGATTATATGTTAAGTTTTTATCAATAAAAATCCATCTAGAGTGTAGCACAGGTTTCTTTGAGCTACTAGGTAATTTCATTTACTTATGCATGCATATTTAATTTATTTCCAGAGATTTAAACGGATGTAATCGGAGTGTATAATTCATTGATTTATTCTCTAGACACAAAATAATCACACATATTTTGTGCTCTAGAAATACAATTTTATCATAATATGCTGAACGAAAATTGACCTTGCTAAAATTGTTTTTTTCTTTTTGTTTTTGCACTGGGCCCCCGAATAGACAGATCATTTGACGGTAAGCGATTGCAACTCCAATAAACAAGTGCCAAAATAGTTCGTAAAACTTTTCTAATAAAGATAAAAAAAACTACGCTTTACTATAGTAAAATGAGCAATTATGGGGACGAGAAATATTATTACACTACTTAATATACAATATCCTCAACTGTACTTTGACGGACACTGTATTAAATTCGTATTAGATTTTAATATTATTTAGTACAACGCCTAAGTGTGCTACAAAATCTAGTCAAAAAATTAAAAACATCTTTCAAACAAAATCAGTGAACTTGTAGCATTTTTTCTTCTAACCTTAAGACAATGGAAACATTTCTAACGGTACCCACCCATCAATCAACCAGATGGTTCGGGGACTCCATTTCCATTCGTTTTTTGCCACAATTAATCATCATTCCGTGATCTCGGGGCTTATTACCTGGTAGGTAAGTCATTAGGTTGTATTAATCTGGTATTACTGATTGATTTTGTTTTGATAAGCTTAAATATGGTGGGCTTAGAAATGATATGTGTGACAAGCTATACTTATTTACTTCGTTATAAACAGTCGGATAAGCTAAACTAAAAATCAAGGATGTCGCTACATCTCACTAAATATTGAGTTGTCTTATGTTATAGGTGGCAGACAAGCAGACGGATCACCTGATGGTAAGCAATTGCCGCCGCCCATGACCTGCAACGCCAGTGTAGTTTTAAGGATTAAGAATAGCTAAGCATAACAAAAATAAAATAGACAAAAAAACGACCATGAGATATGGTATCTGCTACTCGAACTAAAGCGCACTATACGCGCGTTTTAGTTATAGGTCCCGGCTAGATTCTAATTCCCTATTTACTGTAGAGCAAAGGCCTCGACCAGTCATAATCAGGCTTAATCACCACGCTTGCTTAATGCGGATTGGTGATCATAGATTTTATGCATACACATTATTATGCATTTCGTTTAAATGTCACAAGATATTATCATATAACGTTTTGTAAGCATCCAGTAAGCAAACGCACTTACTGGTTTAAAAAAAAACTTTACATCCCCGGGCGTTTTGATTCCGCCGCGCATCGGCTGTAGATTACTTGCTGCTTATCTTTTATTTTTTAATATCTTTACGGCCTCTACACATGCATCTTTTAATAGTTCTGTAGGAAAGTTAATTGAGAAACTAATGGATTATACCAAGATATTCTATCTTAGCGCAACTCGCAACGGGTTCCAGGAGAGCGCAGTGGGATCAACGTCGGGTCTTTCAACGCTTATTTTAATTATTTTATATTAACAAGTAATATAATTCATTTGCTATCTGTAACTAATAAACGGCTCGATTGAAGTATATTCATTTGCATTTTTAAATAAATAACTATTTTTTTTTTCAACAATATGCTTTTAAAGCTGCTAGTCTTAGCATAGTTTGTCTACACGACGACGCGAAGGCAAATAAAATAATTAAGTATTCATTCAATTAAATATGTCAGTAGTAGATTATATGTTAAGTTTTTATCAATAAAAATCCATCTAGAGTGTAGCACAGGTTTCTTTGAGCTACTAGGTAATTTTATTTACTTATCATATAGTAGACTCGGTAAGCGTAGTGTTGGACGCCCTGCGACAAGATGGGATGATGACATTCGAAGGCTGGCTGGTGTAGGCTGGATGAGAGTGGCCGAAAATCGGGAGCGGTGGCGTGCATTAGGGGAGACCTATGCTATCCTGCCTATAGCAGTGGACGAGTTGCTGATGATGATGATGCAGAATCTAAAGCCAACTAACTGACTGGCTGGATGGGACAAAAAGAAGTTAGCTGCCAACTCAAGACAAAATTATTGAAAAAGTGGAAAGTTATTATTAAAAATGTATCAAATATTTCTTTTGATTTTAATATTATTTAGTACAACGCCTAAGTGTGCTACAAAATCTAGTCAAAAAATTAAAAACATCTTTCAAACAAAATCAGTGAACTTGTAGCATTTTTTCTTCTAATCTTAAGACAATGGAAACATTTCTAACGGTACACACCCATCAATCAACCAGATGGTTCGGGGACTCCATTTCCATTCGTTTTTTGCCACAATTAATCATCATTCCGTGATCTCGAGGCTTATTACCTGGTAGGTAAGTCATTAGGTTGTATTAATCTGGTATTACTGATTGATTTTGTTTTGATAAGCTTAAATATGGTGGGCTTAGAAATGATATGTGTGACAAGCTATACCTACTTATTTGCTTAGTTATAAACAGTCGGATAAGCTAAACTAAAAATTAAGGATGTCGCTACACCTCAACTAAATATTGAGTTGTCTTATGTTATAGGTGGCAGACAAGCAGACGGATCACGTGATGGTAAGCGATTGCCGCCGTCCTTATACATAAAGGTAGGTACACCAGTAGAGTCACAAGTGCGGTGTCGACCACCGCACCTGTTTTCGTCTGTATATTGGTTATGGCTTTCCACAATTAACTTACTATTAGTTGGTCATGGTGTTTGGATAATTAAATCCTTTGTTGATACTCACCTGAAACAAAAAATATATTTATTACAAAATGTCAAAAGATAGTAGACGTGATGAGAAAGATCGATGAGATAGCGCACTGGATAAGAAAGTTCATAACGGGAGATCGTAGGTTTGGTACCAAGCATGCAACTGGTTTTTCATACCTTTGTGCATATTTCTACCATTATCGGCGGTGTTGGAAAATGTTGTGAGAATACCTGCACGTTTCTTATACTCTCTGAAACGTGTAAGGAAAATATAGTTAGTCTGGTTCCCTATTCAAGGGTAACGAGGATCAGACGGCAGTTGCTTCATTGTAATGATTAGATACCTCAAATCCTGAATCATCAGAACCAGAATCAAAAATCATGATCTAACCATCCAGGGCTCGAAAGCGACACCTTTAAACGCATTCAAAAATAACACGGTAACATGAAAATGTTACCGTGTTATTTTTTAAAAAAAGCTACAGTTAATGAAATTCTTTGAAAATATGTGGTCTGCTTTAATCTTATTAAGTGTTTGATCATGTTCTTAAAAAAAACCTTTGAAAGCCTAATCCTAATATTCCATTATCATAGTAATGTGCGTCAACCCACACGTTTCGGCGATGGAGACATCAAAACGCGGTTTATGATAAGATTAAAATATGCGAAACTAAAAGGAATCCGTTGTTTCAATAATTTGGAATCAGGGCTGTCACATTGAGATTAAGAAATAAGATTCATTTGTGAATATACTTGTATACTTAAATGTATGTCGCATTTATCCGTCAATAACTTCTGCCAATATTGTGTTGTGAATTTTTTTTATACTACTGGCGGCAAACGAGCAAGCGGCGGAGCGAGCGGCAGTTGTATAAATATATGTCGCATTTATGCGTCAATAACTTCTGCCAATATTGTGTTGTGAATTTTTTTTATACTACTGGCGGCAAACGAGCAAGCGGCGGAGCGAGCGGCAGTTGTATAAATATATGTCGCATTTATGCGTCAATAACTTCTGCCAATATTGTGTTGTGAATTTTTTTTATACTACTGGCGGCAAACGAGCAAGCGGCGGAGCGAGCGGCAGTTGTATAAATATATGTCGCATTTATGCGTCAATAACTTCTGCCAATATTGTGTTGTGAATTTTTTTTATACTACTGGCGGCAAACGAGCAAGCGGCGGAGCGAGCGGCAGTTGTATAAATATATGTCGCATTTATGCGTCAATAACTTCTGCCAATATTGTGTTGTGAATTTTTTTTATACTACTGGCGGCAAACGAGCAAGCGGCGGAGCGAGCGGCAGTTGTATAAATATATGTCGCATTTATGCGTCAATAACTTCTGCCAATATTGTGTTGTGAATTTTTTTTATACTACTGGCGGCAAACGAGCAAGCGGCGGAGCGAGCGGCAGTTGTATAAATATATGTCGCATTTATGCGTCAATAACTTCTGCCAATATTGTGTTGTGAATTTTTTTTATACTACTGGCGGCAAACGAGCAAGCGGCGGAGCGAGCGGCAGTTGTATAAATATATGTCGCATTTATGCGTCAATAACTTCTGCCAATATTGTGTTGTGAATTTTTTTTATACTACTGGCGGCAAACGAGCAAGCGGCGGAGCGAGCGGCAGTTGTATAAATATATGTCGCATTTATGCGTCAATAACTTCTGCCAATATTGTGTTGTGAATTTTTTTTATACTACTGGCGGCAAACGAGCAAGCGGCGGAGCGAGCGGCAGTTGTATAAATATATGTCGCATTTATGCGTCAATAACTTCTGCCAATATTGTGTTGTGAATTTTTTTTATACTACTGGCGGCAAACGAGCAAGCGGCGGAGCGAGCGGCAGTTGTATAAATATATGTCGCATTTATGCGTCAATAACTTCTGCCAATATTGTGTTGTGAATTTTTTTTATACTACTGGCGGCAAACGAGCAAGCGGCGGAGCGAGCGGCAGTTGTATAAATATATGTCGCATTTATGCGTCAATAACTTCTGCCAATATTGTGTTGTGAATTTTTTTTATACTACTGGCGGCAAACGAGCAAGGGCGGAGCGCAGCGCAGTTTGTATAAATATATGTCGCATTTATGCGTCAATACCTTCCTGCCAATTGTTTGTGAAATTTTTTTTTGTATGACTCTACTTTCTCATAGTAATTTCCATATAATAGAAGCGTGATCAGTAATTTGGCTTAAAGAGGGTTTGATATGAGAGGCAAAGGTCCACTTTAATTTGCTGAGTCAACGAAGTAAAAGATGTTAGGAATTAGAAGTAGCCAACAGATATTCGACCATATAGTAACGCATTAAGAGCGAAAATTGCCTTCCTAGAGTATCAAACCAGCAACAATCACTCAACTTACAACTCAACTCTGTACGTATGCATAGTAATATGAAGCGAAGCACAAAAGCGCGCGAGTCATTATATCAAGCAAGCACCGTGACGTCACGGTCCATGACGCGCTGTGACGTCATTTTGCACAGTCATACCCATCAGTAGCGATACTGAGAAGGCAAATATGTGAGGAAAAGACGAACTTAGAAAATCCAGTACCTAATTTCATTTAACATTCTTACACTTTGTTTTAGAAACTGATTTATTCCGCATCTCAATCTTTCTGTATTATCTTCAGTGTTCTGTAATATTTTTTGCAATATACATAGATACTCATCTATCTATCTCAATATTTACAGATCCATTTGTATTTGAGAATAAAATACATACAAAAACATACAACTGCCTAAAAGGTTGGCCAATATAATGTGCCACTATAAAAATCCGGCTATTAAAAAGTGGTTATCTTAATGACTCTTCAATCAAGGTCATTTTTAACACCACTTTAGTCAGCCCTAAAGTCTTCATTAGTTTGCAATTAAAATAAAAACAGTTCCATCTTAATTTTACTGGCCCGTATCCCGTTACCAATCGGCCGTAAACCTACATCGTTGTTAAACTTGATAGACCTACTTACCCGTAAGTCAAAGTAATATGATCCGTTTTTGAGTACGTTTGATACCAATAAAGGTAGCTATTAAAGAACTTGAAATCGCGAGTTTTTAGCGTTTTCGCTTTATTATCTTGTAGTTTTACAAGCTATAATGGTAATTAGTGTTGATAAGATTAGAGAAACAGTTAGTTTTTCCGCTTGAGCGTTTGAATAGTTAATGAATATGTATGGAGATTACAAACTGATGGAGAAGTCGAAAAAGAAGTATTTTTTATTCGATAGATGGCGGACGAGCAGACAGATCACCCGATGGTAAGTGATTACCGCCACCCAGCAGCACCAACAGAGTCACAAGTGGTTTGCCAACAAGACCCCCTTTACTCCCAATTGGGCCTTCGGTACCCTCACTCACTCGACGAAACTGCTGCGCCATCTCCTGGCAGTCGTCAGCAAAACTTTTTCAACTTCTTCTCTTCAGCGGTACCTTTGACGGGCCGCATGATCTTCTCTCATTTTCTCGAGGTGGCCGTGCCAGCGAAGTATGTATGTTTACATTCATGTTATTTAGTTACGAAACCAATAAGATCTACACACGAGCGCGCGACCTTGTGACGCAGGCGCCGTGACGGATATGCTTCCGCGGCCATCATCGGATCAACGGATTAACACTCAGGAGAAGTTTTATTAATATCATTATAGCCCGAAATCCCAGAGCCCAGAGGGGTTAGAACTAGCGTATTCGAAGCGTTTTATAATTTTATTCTTAAAGTAGATGTTTTTTTAATATATTAAGACTGGTCTACCGTATCCTAGGAGTAGATGGAAAAAGGGTAAGTAGGCCTTTGCCCTGCAGTGAGACATTACGGGCTCATAATAATAACATACATAATTACATACTGTATGTATCTATCTGCAGAATCGAGCAGTAGGATTCTAAGGCTACTATATGTAGACTGTCACTATCGATTCACTATTTCTGAAATAATCGTAATATTCACTTTAACTTACTGACGACTTAGTTTTGTCTTCTAAGCAACTAATTTTGCTATACAATAAATTACAAGGAAATGTTGTTCAACTCCCTAATTGAACTCATGACCCTCAGATCACGAACCGGTACATAACTACTGTGCCGGTTGAGTTTTTAGAACTCTAATACTACGTTCATAGTATAGAAGCAAAGACAGTAAGACGGTCATCCTTCTCTTCGCGTCGTATCATGAGCCTCTTGACTGATGGTCATACTTCTCTGAAGTTTAGATTTATTTGACCACATTCTTCCATTGACAGTATCCATCGGTATGTCTTTGGTGACATGAAGGGCATCGTTAAGTTCTGAATCCAAGGCAATCCAAATTTGGTCAGACCATCGCAACGGGCTTCTTCCCCTTGGTAGTTTGCTTTCGACTTTCCCGGCAACCATCAGCTGTTCTGGATTCTCACCGTCTTTTTGTGCTTCGTGGCCAAAGAATTACCTAGTGATAAGACCACCGGGATTGTATTTATCTATGACCATAGCATAAAATTCTATAACCTTTTGTGCATTAAAAATTAGCTATTTATGCGCCAAAGGTCGGTTTGATCCTCACCCTAGAAAAACATTCGTGTGATGAAGACTTGTGTTTGTTCAGTGTCTGGGTGTTATGTGTGTAAGTATTTTATTTGTGATTCTCTATTGTCTGATATCTGTAACACAAGTGCTTATGCTACTTAGTACGGAGTCAGGTGAATGTATGATATGTTGTATGAATTTATTTATTTTCATTGTTGAGCTAACCTAGTTATTTTATAGTACTCTACTAGTAACTTCACTGTTTCTTCTTCACTATGTGGTCCGCTGGGTCCCGCTCCGACCGGATTTCGTCTAGTTAGCGGCGCAGGCGCAAGTTTTCGGCAGGTTCCTCGTGACGCGCCCATTATCGAGTAATGCTCTGTTTGTTTGAGCTAACCGCTTTGTTTTTATGCAGGGCTGGCTCTGATGCTCTAAAAATATAGATGCTTTGGCAAAACTTGGTAGTGATGAAACAGACTAATGGAGGACGCAGAGGGCAGAGGGGAGGGGGGGTTGAGTCGTAGGCCCCCGTCTGTCTCCGATGATCGAATGTAGGGGACTTATGATGAATTATTATTATAAACATTTGAAGAAAAATAAACTTCGTGGAATTCGTTTAATTCGTTTTTCAGAGAACCAAATCTTATATGTAGTAACCTAATTGCAATGTAGCTACTGTTATGAAGGGGCCACAATTTCCGTCTTTAATAATACGAATTATTTCGATTTGGAAATAAAAACATCACAATTGTATGGAGACAGGGTAGAACGCGTTGAAGTCTTTTGCTCTAGGAATTTCACAAACAAGTCGACTGGCTGGCGGATTTGGTAGTGACTCCTGCCTCATACGCCAAAGGTCCTGGATTCAATCACCCCCCCCCCCTGGAAAAACATGAATACTTGTGTTTGTTCAGTGTCTGGGTGTATTATATTTAATTAAGTAATCAAAAGGAGATCCCACTAATTAAATTAAATCAATTAATTTAATAAATAATTAGACGAAACAATTAATTTGCATGCCATGAAGGGAATATGTCTTGTACTTCACAATATTAATTTGTATTTGCACCACCTGTATTATGTACCATGTTCTTGCATAAATAAAAATATATTCTTATCTATTCTATTCTAAAATAATTTCGACAGCCCTAGTCCAAAGCATTGTAAATACGGTACTTATAGTCATCCGGATCAGGTTTAAGGAATTTCGGCGTCCGACAGCTTAACACGCTAGTGCTGTTGCATTGTCTTGCGAGATGCCATCTGATGGCAGTAAACGATAACTAGGAACGCGTTGAGAAGTAGCTCTGGGAAATCGTGAAGAGACAACTCAGAGTGGCTTAACCACCCTAAAGACTTTTTCTACGACGAACTACGAAAAGAGCATAAACTTATTAACTCGTCTATTAAATGATCTACCTTTCAAAAATTTTTTTATGAATTGCGATGTGAGACGAACTAAACTACATAACCCTTTATTCATGGGTAAAGAAAAATATGGAAAACAGATTCATAACAATTGAGACCTTATTTCAAGCAGGGGATGATGTAGGCTAAATAGAGAAATACAACTAGTAGTCAATAAAACCAGTTACTATTTTTTAAAATTCAATCGTAACTTTTTGGGAGGATTTGAAACCCATACCCACCTCCATCTGGCAAAAATGAGTACGAGAAACTCACAGGAGACCGGCGTGAAGCAAGCGCCTAAGCTGTGTTTCATCGAGTGAGTGAGGATATCGGAGGCCCAATTAGGGGTAAGGGAGTTAAAGGTTGGCAACGCAATTGTAACTCTACTGATGTTGCAGATATCTATGGTAGTGACGGATCACGGTCTGCTCGTCTGCCACAAATTTTTTGCATAAAAAAAACTGTGACATTATAAATTGCATTAATTTGTGAAGTCTAACGTTTGAAAATCTACAAATATACGAATAATGTCCAAGCAATTTTATAAGACAAGCCCTTTAAACCATTTCAAAGTCAACTTTAAACTAAACCCTATTTAACATCAGTACCAACTTATGAATATTATCTCCAATCTCTCTTGAATGGCCTTTGGGCCCGCAGGCCTACCAACCGAACCCCGCCAATTAACCGACCGATTGACCAAAAGAGTCATGTTGGTTCTTTTTGACGAAATTAGGTGGCATTGGAATACTTCCAATGCAAATGCTACCTTTACAACTTCGAACGTGTTTCATTTACATATAAAATGGGTTTTGGTACAGTTTAGCAAATTGACGCACGATTTTGTAGCAGTGTTATTAACGCATTTAATGGGGTTATTTTTATCTTTACCCATGTATCATAATAATAATAAATTAATTCAAAATTAAAAAAATCTAACTTTTGAAAATTAAAAAAGTGATAGGTGGCAGGCGAGCAGATTATCTAATAATGTTGGTGACAATAATTAGTGTGTTATAATAAACAATATAGCATCGATCTATCTGATTAAGCAACGGTTATTTTTGAATTATTGCAGTACAAGTTAAATGCATCATACTGCCAAAGTGTTATTCAACTTCTTTTTGATTTCTTACTTTTAAGAACAAATTCAGTAAGAAATCAAAGGAATACTTTTTAACATCTTTAACAAAAAAGTATTAAAACTCCTATCATAAGGAATGGAACTCCGTGCCGTGGTCGATTCTTCCTGACCACAATAATCTGGTATCTTTGAGGAAAGATTGAACAGACATCTTCTAGGCGAGTACATGTCATCCTACTCATCGTCTCTTTCCATCAGGTGACCCGCTAGCTCGTTTGCCGCCTATAGTTTTAAAAAAAATGTGTGACTGTGGTCAAGCGTACTATAACGTCGTAAGACCGAAAAACCTTTTAAAGGCAAAAACAATTGATTTTCTATTGTGTCTGCTGTATGGGCCTTACGACGATGTATAGAATTAAAAAAACTCGTATGAGCTATTCGTAAGATCACCAAGGATATTATCAATGGTGTGAAGTCGTTGGGCTATTATTAAAATAATTAATAGTTATACAAATAAAAAGCGGCAAAGTGCGAGTGAGCTGGTGTATGAAAGGTTCCGTAGCTGCAAATAACATTAATTTTCATATTTGAGTTGGTGGAACGTAATTTTAAAGGTAAATTGCGGTTTAAGACATATTAAAAAAATCTATTTATACTCTGATTTTAATCATGTGAAGTAAACTGACAGATGCAAATGTCAAAATTTACAGAAACTTGTTATACGCATCTGTCAGTTTACTCCACATGTTTAAAAATCTAAGTATAGGCTTTCTAATACATTTATTTACCAAGTTACAACAGTATAGTTCTTATAGTTTTAGTAATAAAAAGTGGCTATGAGATACGGAAAGACAGACAAACATAACAAATCTATAAGGGTTCCATTTATTGCCATTTGGCTGCGGAACCCTAAAAACACAATCGGTCATAATTACTTCCATCTAACCGAAAACAGATGACAGCCGCGGCCTAAACAAACAACACAATAAATACCAACCCACCACATTTCGATTACCAGTTAATTACTGAGACAATTAAAAACTTGGCCGGTGCGCTTTGTGCGCCCTTAAGGCCCTAACTTAACGAAGTGACTATTGAGGCATAGTATAATAATGAGCAAAAAGGATATAATTACTACGTTATAAATATGATATTGAGTAATTACGTCGCTCCCCGCCTCCTTTTATTAATACTTACTAGTGGCCTGCCCTCACTTCGTTTCGGGAGATTAGTTTTAAACCAAGCCAATAGATGGCGCTGTACGTACATTACATTGCAGAGTGTTTTGGTTTAGTTACTTATAAGCCTTTTCGTTCTCTACAGATTTATTATAAGTATAGATTGGCTAGCGTTTTACCACAATCGGACCTGATGGAAAGTGACAATAAGATCTAGGATGACACGCGTTTGCCTAGAAGATGCCTGTACATTTTTGCCTTTCAAAGATGTCCAGATTACATGCCCCTGCTAAATGATCATCTGATTTTCGTAACCCTTTAACAGGGGAACCAGACCAACTAAATCGTGGTTACACGTTTCAAAGACTATCCGAAACGTGCAGGTTTCTGGTCGATGTTTTCTGTCAAAACTGCACTGGGGTAGATTTTTTTTGTTACAAATACCACAGCTCTTAGTGCTAGTTACATTGTGTGAACTTAATTAACTTAAACTTACAGCCAATAATGGTTATATTTGAAAAATCCATAGGTGCACGTTCGGATTCGAAGCACGACCTCCCGCTCGTATGAAAAGTGCGACCTCATCTATTAAGCTTCTTTCGCTCAAATCAGCCAATTTGTCATCGCAAATCATAATAATAATAAAAAAACCTCTTACATGAATCTCCCTCTAACATTGGTTACAATCAATCTCAATTTATGTGTATGTTTTGTTTTGTTAAAAACTCAATAAAAATAAAAAGCAAAATAATCAAATCTCGCCACACCGGTCAATAATCGTAAATTGTAACTCTATAATCACTCGACATTAGCAGAGTTAATCGTGTCTCCGCCGGACACGCCATAACGAAAGAAAAAAAAATCCTCTCTTCTTTTGTGTCAAGATTTACTCGACTTCCCGGAAAGCAAATGCCTAGTCATTACACGTACCAGCCCAAGTTTAGCCACGGCAGCTAAAACTTAGCCGCTAATTAGTGGTAGCTGGCTAATTACTGTAATGAGCACGACGGGCCGTGTCGTCCGTCGAAGTGCATCCAATTATATGCGGGCTTACTTTGGTTACAAATTTAAGCACGTTCTAGTGTGGCAAGGGTATCCATGGTTAAGGGATTAAGAATAAGATAATATAAAATTAAGAAAAAAGGAGAAATTCATACCATGTCAATTATAGTGTTACCCTCATACTTAGGTGCGCTTCGATCAATATTTATCCGACAGTAAATCTAAATTCAAATAAATCGTTTGAATTTGTTATAGATTTACTATATTGGCAACACCCAAAAATACTCTTTTGTTTTTGGTTTTATATACTAGATGCGGCAAACGAGCAAGCGGTTCACTTACTGGTACTTTTTTCACGTGATAGGTGGCAGACAGCCAGACGGATCACCTGATGGTAAGCGATTTCCGCCGCCTAATAGACACCTGCAACACCACTGCAGATTCACAAGTGCGCTACCAACGCCGGTTTTCTGTGAGGCCATGGTATTACTCCGGTCGAGCCGGCCCATTCATGCCGAAGCATGGCTCTCCCACGGTTGAAGAATGTGAATGGTTGGTAGAAAACGTAGTTAAAGGGATGTTCATGTTTATCGATACACTCGATGTAATGTTGACTTGTATGTTATTTATTTAGTTACTTTGTCCGAGAATTATATCGATCATGGAGTCCTATTTAAATTAGTTAGGCTTTTGACTTATTCAGTGAATACATTAGCGGATACGTGGGACTTAATGTATATTTAAAACGTTGAAGCATATTACAATACAACTTGTTTGTCTAATTTGTTATAAATAACTCTCGCTTTAAGCGATAAGATCACCGAAATTGTACATTAAAATTTCTGTAATGCTTTTGTGTTATAAAGTATATCTTATCTACTTAAATCCAAATTATAACTTGGAAAATTCTTACGTACATAAATGACGCGGTGATTATTCCATCAGACCGTACCGTAACGTGAAAGAGTCACGTTTCAGTATGAATGGGCCGACTTAACCAGCGTACCACGGCCTCAAAACCAACCAGTTGCGCCTGAGTTTGTCTTAGTAACTAAGGGTACCAGGGACCGAATCGGAGAGGAAAGAGGGTTGAAAGATCAATGCACTTGTTGATCGTCGTGTGCCGAGATTATGGTAATTTTTTTTAATGGATTCCCCAAGTCCGCTTTGGACGCAACTGGGATTTGCACGGTAAGATGAGACAGAGGGATATATTATTAGCAATAACAATAGATACATTTTTATTTAGTTTAAGTCCATACAGAACATGTTTTATTAATGCAAATGTCAAATATTATGCAAGCTACCGCTGATTCGGAAAGTTGATTTCTATCGCCCGAAGACAGGCAAATCTCTTTAAGAAAATAGCTCGGTAGTCGGCCGGCTCCCGTGATCCGAAAGCATTTGTCTGCGCACGCGCGTGATATAACGCCAGCCAGGGGTATTGGAGGGGCTGATGAGCGCAACGATCGAAACGAATAGGCAACACAAGGTATTGATAAACATAGGTATTGATAAACATACATACAAAGAATCAATTTGTCGATTCTGTGGCGGGTTGGGCAACAAATTGCATCGGGTGATGCAACGCAAAAGTTTAAAATTAGCGTGCCAATTTTGGTGTTATTTTGTGCAGTGAAATGCCGCGAAGTGTTATTTATATCGTTTTTATCACAGCTATGGTGTGTCTAGTTAGTCGTCACGTCATCAACTTGTTTTGTTCTAATAGAGTCCTGCGATTTTATTACAAGTAGTCTCGACAGAATCCGTAGGTCGATGAAACACCGGAGTTTTATTGAGTGACCGTAACTTTGACTGACTTCGACAAATTGGCGAAGTTTTCCTAATAGAGGAGGGTGAGAAAACCTGCACGTTTAGGATAGGTCGTGAAACTTGTAGCCATGATTTAGTTGGTCTGGTTCCCTTATCAAAGGGTGGCAAAGGTCCGACAGCAGTCACTTTATTCTAATTATCAGACTTCCCAAATCCTGAATCATGTCTAAGCGTACCTCAGGAATTAATCGCTGAGATGAGATGTGATTTTGTAATTTATGGAACCTGAAGTGAGCAGTGAGCACGTTTATAAAATACACTATGAGTGGTTAGAGTGTACAAACAAATGACTCTCACTATCAACGACTACGACTGTGCCTTGTATCCAGATAATTTCTAGATTCCACTTGATAAGGAACCTGGAGAAACTAGCAAGGACCTGATTTTCCGGTACAACAGGCTCATATTTCACGTAGGCAAAAGTCATGTAATCTCTATCGATTCATAAATCGCTCGATGCTTTTAGAAACCAACGATTAATCGATAGCACTAGTCGATTAATATCTTATTTGTACTTGTATTATCATGGTGCGTTATAGCAGGCACCGCAGGTTTACCGTTCGGTTGAAAGTACTTGCAACTTGTATTAAAGATAAAATTTATGAAACTTTGACTAGAATATTAAATTCTTGATAGGATATTTTCACATGAGCAATGGCTTTCGCGCCGCTAAATTGAAGTGGGCTTAGGCCAGCTATTATTTCTCCAACACGGCGAAAGATGGAGCAAGTGTGTTTTAGCTTGGAGACGGGCAGAAGTGTAGGCAGACCACAAGCCAGATGGTTAGATGATCTACGAAGTTACGCAGGCAACTTATAGACCAAGATAACTCACGACCGAGTCGAGAGGAGCTGTTTTGGCGAGGCATATGGATAACAGTCATCACTTCAGGCATTAAAACACGAGCGCGCCGCCACTTTTCTCTGATCTACGACCACTCTGTCAAGAGTGATACCAACATAGAAGAAGAGATGGCCAACAGCGGCAAAAGATGCGAAAATTGGTTGAAATGGCCGTTATTGAAGGAGACCTATGTTCAGCAGTGGACTAAGACAGGTTGAAGAATATTATGATGATTGTCGCCTGTCCTTTTCGAATACGGGTTCTAGGTTCCCGTCTTCGGGGATTGTCAAGCAAAACCTACGGTGGATATCTTTAAACACTTTCAATATGCTGATTACAACGCATCGCTGTTTTCCAAAACTGGTTTCGTCTTAACGCCGTAACCGATGAATACTTATTCTATACAAACTAACTGCTTAGATCATAACCGTTTCTCTTAGCTGTAATAAATGCGATTTCAAAATTTAAAACACCCGTTAAGTTCAAACGAATCAACATTTTTGACCAGACCTCATCATTCATGCTGCCATAATAAATGCCATACGGCTTCCATAGCAATCTGAATAATGATTATGAAGTACTTTACATTATTGACAACTGCCTAATATTTTTCTTACTACCGACTTTCTTCAAAATGAGAACAAAACATTTGATTTTCTACTTTATATTAACCAATCCTAAAGTTCAAATTGATAGTTGATTCAACTTGGTAGCACTAAAGGTACTATTCTGTTCTGTAGAAACGGGTGCACATGAGTGTTTGTTCACACTTTTTTCTGACATCTCTTTCTAACTTGGCACTTTCACTTCATGTTAGAGTGGGAGAGAAGTCGTAAAATATCGCGGTAGCGTGCTATGTTAGTATTTGTCAAGCTCTCGAACGACAGCGCTAACCATTAGATCGGTTGTATTACATCGGTACATTTGTGTATCTTTTGTGTCCGGTGTGGTGAGTTGCATGACTGAAAGATGTGTCCAATAATTTGTTCTATCTTTAATGACACATACAAGTCACGAGCCAACAATGTAAAATTAAAATAATAGTTGAAGGCGTTCACCATACCCGACTAAATTACACTTTATCCGGTCTCGCAAGTAAAATGTTTGAGTCTTATGAGCGAGTTTTTGATTCGTATCTAGTTATCTTAAGGTCAAATTAACTTTAGCTCAGTTTAACAATTAGTTAGAACTAATGGTCATTTGCCAGTCCGGTGACAGCATTTTGCCAGTCTGCTTGTGACCACGGCTTCTATAACGCAGCTGAAACGTCAAGCAGTTACGAGTAAGTACATAATTATGTACTAAAATTAACGTCTATAATAATAAAATAGATTTTGGTTACAATATGACTATTGGTCAAGCTATGTGTGTGTTGTTTGGGAGCGGTTTGCTAATGCTATTTATAAATGGCGCCCAAATTTTTTTTTGTATTCTAACAGACGTAGGAAAAACCACAGAAACTTTAAAAGAAATGTTATATTTTTTTATTATATAACGTAAACAACTTTTCCTACCGCGCAAGCTCACAGATCTTTGATATCACGTATAAATATGAATGTATAAAGACCGGACACTATTAATTTAGATCGCTGCTGAATGATTGCGGCCCAGGAGTTGCCAGATGGTCTAGACTAAGGTTTATTTATTGCTTCGGCTGCTAGGATTATCTGTAAGCAAGTAAGCTTAGGACTTTCGAAAGATTCTTTAAATGTTTTCCCACGTTAAATGGAAAGGATTAAATGTCCTAATAAAGTTCGTAAAGCTCGCCAAAATTTCGTTTTTTTTTTTTCAAGAGTAAGTATGTGCTTTTTTATGGCACGCGAGCAGACGGATCACCTGGCGGTAAGAGATTGCTGCCAACAATTACACGCTACACCGGCGGAGTCACAAGTGCGTTGCCAACCTTTTCTCCCCAATTAGGCCTCCGGTACTAATTCTCAGTCACTCTGCGAAACACAGCGCAGGCGCTGCTTCAAGCCGGTCTTCTGAGAGGTCGTGGTATCACTCCGGACGACCCGGCTCATTCTTGTTGAAGAGTGGCTTTCCCAAAACGTGGTTTACAGAAAAAATATATTCCCAACACATTATTTTACCAATTATCGTCATCCATAATATGTTTAAAACTTTTTGAAATGCCTTATCGCAATTTTTCTATTTTCTTTTACTTATAATCGAAAGAACAAGTTTGAACAACTTGTCTCATGAATATTTATTAAACCACAGACTTAACTGCTTCTGTTGGACATAATGACTTCTAAAATATGAATCAGCAATACAATTAATTGTACTGGTGGTACACCTTAGTGTAAAAAAACTTAATAAATTGACTACAACCAAGTCGCTTTACCACTTGACTGAAATATATGCGCACAGTATTCTTTCGAGTAGAGTTCCGTAACCAAAGCCGAAACTATCGAATATCCGATATAAATATATGCGTCACTGAATCCGTAAGTTCCGGATAATATCGGGATGTATTTTGCACTTCAAATTCTTTGATATTTTAAATCCGTAACTAAATTATTTGAAGCTAACGGAATACAATGTTATATCCTGTATTCTGCAAAATTCCGGTAGCAAATGGCAAAACCTCCTTCTTCAATAGAAGCCTTGTCCAGCAGTGGACTACAACCGGCTTATGATGACGATGACCCGGTGTAACAATCATTCCTATTTCCGTAACCCCTATATCCGTAAACAAAATGCGTATCCGTATATCTGTATATCAATAACCGAAATCCGTACCCGTATCTTTTTTCGAAAAGGGGAAAAATGTCTGCAAAATCAGGCATCCTTATATCCGTAACCGAAATGCGTATCCGTATATCTGTATATCCGTAACAAAATCCGTATCCGTATCATTTTTCGAAAAGGGAAAAAAGTTTAAAAAATCAGGCATTTGCATTCCACATCCATAACATCCCTGAGGTGGACAGTAATAGCACGCAGCCGCATTGGTAGGCAAACACCGAGAACTATGAATGTTTGACATAACGCATGCGCTCATTACTATTCATTCGACGCAAGCGCATTACTCTTCTCAATCTGGCTGCGATTGGCTAGGGCTGATAATGTACTCTAGTATTATAAAGAAATGGTTTTTAAACATATTCACTGATAGCACTACTGGAACTGGACTAAAGGTGATTTTCTATCAGAGAGGCGAGACGAGATAAGACGTGAAGATAATTTAAATATGTATGGCAAATTTCAATCCTCTCCTAGTGCAGCAGTAGCAATCATTTGGGGAAATATGGAGATTATTAGGATATTTATTTACCTCAACTGGATTGTCTTGAACTATCATGTCGGTCGGTATTCTCAGGTGAAGACGATACTATACTATCCACAATAAACCAATCACAAGAAGAAGTGGTTGTTATGTTGCATAATACACATGACATATTATGATACCTTAGACACATGACACCGATAGCCTGCACTAAAAAAAAACATTATTTAGGTACGTAGACATAAAATCAATTGTTGAGTATGACACTCAATTTCCACAGTAAGGCAATAAGGTACGTAGTACAGTGGCCAGCACATCAAGTTTACTACCATCTGTCAATTCTTATATCGAAACCTCACTTTATGTAAAGTGTTGGATTCAATATAACTAAGGAAATTAAAAAGATTGTAGAACTTGATGTTGCTGGCCACTGTACATACCTGGTCACACAACCCTACCTAAAATATTGTGACCTTACCCCCCACTGGCTAGAGAAGTCACTCATTATTGTGGAATTAACAATTAATGGGACACGCGGTTTATTTATTGACTGCGCATACGCAGCTATTTAGAAATGCCGTGTTTAAAGCGCTTAGCCGGCCCACTAGCGCTGGATTTAGTTATTTTTATTAAGGCTAGTATTTAACTGCTCAGAAAATTAACTTATCTAACCCACCGAAATGATTAAGAGAGTTAGATCGCCCTCAAAAACATGCTAAAAAGTATTTTGTTAAAACGAATTTTGTGCACAAACGTCTTTATATTAATTCATTATTTTATATAATTAAAAAATTACCAATTTGTGTAGAGCTAAAAGCATTAATAAAAAACACCCGAAATTGATCTTAAAAATATAATACTTAACGGTATTCTTAAGTACACTATGAAGATTTTTTAACTGACTAAAATGTTGGAAATAATGTTGCAGAAGGTTTTCTGGAAGAAAGAGAGTCAAAATAATTTGTCGAAAATGTTTTCGACTCCTTATACAAGATAACCAAGTGCACGTGACTTCATAAGAAAAGTCGAAATTTTAAACATGCGCAATTTACAAATTTCGTAGGCCAAACGTTGTTCAGAATGCTTGACAGAAGACATTTTAATACAAGTACTGTTTTATACAAAAACTGAAATAATTAATGGACAGCGCTAGTCAACGAAGCAAGCACGTTTAACGCCTTGTCTAGGGATAACATACTGGTTTGAAATCGCGCGGCACTGGGGTTAAGACGAGGTTAGCGAAAATATGTCTGGATTTTCACATTATAAATTGTATGTGGTACTTAACAAATAACAAGAAGTGTTTTACACGTCCAAACGATTAAGTGAAAATAGAGTTTTTTATTCGTTATAGTCTTTTATTCTTTTTCATATAATAACTTCCAAATGTTATTGTCTCTATGATAAATCAAGTTAGGAAGGGGTACTAACTGCCGCACTCAGAGACGTCAGTTAACCTCAATGCTCATTATCTTAATTATGGATAGTCTTTATGTCTATTAAAATAAAGGTCAATATTTTAATTTAACTCCTGAGGCCCGAGACATCAGACTTATGAAGGCCACGCGCTTGGCGCTCGGCCCCAAATTTGTACCCATGTTTTTCTGATACATGTCTAATACCATTACAAACAATCACCCGGTACGTAATCACATGCCACTTTCCCAAGCTACTCGTAATAGGCCATAAAAGCTAACTGTCTCCACTTCGCTTACCGTAGTACTTAATGTACTAACCTACAATCTCGATACTCGCAGCTATTGTCATGGTTTTTGTTTTGATTCGCAGAAGGTTACATAATTAGATAACAATATTAAATTATGTAAGCTTCTGTATTTACTTCGGTAATTATTAGACCGGTGTTGAAGTGAATCTGCTAGGTGCGTTAAGCTTTTCATCTCATGATTGTCTTCTAATTTGATTGTTTTTAGTATCTCTTTAAGGCTGTGTATCGTGCACAGTACCGATGCCGATAGACAGATATTTTTTATTGCACAGAAATAGAATACATGAGTGAAACAACAGCAATAAACAGTACAATAGTGGCCCGCACTCACGTCATTTCGGGGCAGTAGTTGCAATGTCTACCAATAGATGGCGCTGGGCGTTGATTGTATCGCGCTTAATAAGTGTTTCGTGTTTTCGGTTTAACTATAAGCCCTGGCGTGGAGTATGAGAATAACGTCTTTATAAATAGCATAGAAGATAGAAGATGTAGGTATAGAAGATAGAAGAAAATCGATGTGCCAAACATGATGTACAAAACTCAGACGCAAATAACTTAAAATATTGAAATACATACCAACAATCTTTTTTGTCATAATGTTCTGAGCAATAACAATGAAAAATTACGACGCACGGTGGCGCTGCCAGCGCTTGTCATCAATTAAATGAAATTACACATAATACACGAAATTGGCCTGACTCCTTTGCGGTGGATCTTCACAAGTTTTGCTTGCGGCCCAGTAAAAAAAAAATACATGTAGGTAGAGTCAGTGGCAAAATGATCTGCGCGCTCAAACTTATCAAAAATATCTGAACTTTTAACAAATATTACTTTTAACCCAACGTCGAATTTTTTTTCTAATTCCCAAACAAAATGAACAACAAGACACTTTGTATGAAAAGTTGAAAATTTGTATGCGAATTTCCAAAAGTCATAGAACTAATGTTTTCCAGAATAGTTGGAATTAGAACACGTGGTTAAAGGGATGTTAATGTTCAGAGATACCTACACCCTGTCGTTATCTGGTACTCATAGTATACAGGGGTTACCCTAGTTTGAGACCAGGTTGATTGGTGTGGTTGTCTGGCGCATTAGTTTTTATTTGCTAAATCAAAAACGAAATTTTTTGACGCTGACGACGCAACGCGCACTGGACTCCAAATCCGCGAAAAGAAGCATTCATAATATTATGACCTTTTTGGTTTTTGCCTCAAGCAGCAATAAACGTATCATATCGTGATTTGCACCTTACGCAACCTCAATCCATTGTTACAATTCGTCTGACCTTGAAGATAATATGTAAGTTCAAAAAGTCAGCCTAAATTGCTTGGGTATTGGTAACAATAATCGTAGCAGCAGGGGTTACAATAGTGAGGCGACTTGAATAGACTTATATTCGAATGAAATCGGAAATGTCTTAATCGAGTGGACAATGTTAGCAGTCCAACAGTTCTCTTATATCGTTACTTGACTGCTTTGTTTGTTGGCTGTCTCGCAGTGGGTAGGTAATGAGTCACACTGCAATGCGACGGCTGTGTTTGGGGTCTTGGATTCGATACCGAGTCGGATTAACAATTTTATTTTATTTGAGAAGTCCATTGATTGCAGTTTTCAATCTCTGATTCGACAAATAAATGTGCGACTAATGTTAAGGCGACATAACTAACATAGGTAACTTTAGTCCACGTATCATACATAATGAATCTTGACAACATTATGTTGTGACACTGAACACCTGTAACATACTCTTTAACTCTCGCCTTGCATTATACTAAGTATTTATTTCAAATCTTATAAATTATCTCTCTTACAATGGGAAAAAATTAAACATCCAAATATCCCCATTTGAAAGCTTATATTTTTTTTATTTGCGCCCTTGCATTGGTCCCATGCATGTGTATGTCGAGTGCCTCGTCTAATCGAGTGAAAAAATATCTCGAACAGATATCGAGTGATGTTTGAAATGAGTCGCATCCCTAGAGTGGGTGTTGGAATGCGCCTGCATCGATCGCTGACACGACCCAACTGAAGAAAGGTGATCGGCTGGGGAGCACATCCATATAAAATGATGACAGAAACATTGAACATCATTCAGTCATCAGCATTGCTTAGAAGTGCAATACTGAGTTCAAGTTTGAAGTCCCGTTACTTTTAGTAATCTTTTATCATTTCATCATGAGTTCAACAAAAGTGATTGTTGCCCTTGCTCTGCTAGCCATAGCATCTGCTGAACATTACCACGGCTCCAACCAGTACAGAGGATCCGGCTTCCAGAACTACGGCCCCCAAATTCCGATCCTGCACTACGAGAACATCAACAACGGCGATGGGACATACCGATACAGCTACGAGACTGGCAATGGAATATCAGCTCATGAGAGTGGAGCTCCCAGGGCCCCGGGTCCTGAAGGTCTCGCTGTGACAGCTGAAGGTGGCTACTCCTACCAGGCCCCCGATGGGCAGCAGATCTCTCTGACTTACACCGCGGATGAGAACGGCTTCCACCCCACTGGCTCCCACATCCCCACTCCCCCTCCGATCCCGGAGGCTATCCTGAGGTCTCTGCAGCTGAACAGGCAAGCTTCTTCTGGCAGCGATGGATATTACAACAGTGGAAGGTACAACCACGGCGGCCATTACTTAAATCCTCCTGAAGAGGTAACTTTACCTTGAAAAACTGACGTCATGACATAATGCTAGCTTATCGTGTGTTAATAAGATATTTATTTATTTAATGTTTATTATTGTCGAATTTTGTTCTCATTTGAGTATTGGTTGTGCTATTTTGTGTTTTAAATAAAAAATATGACATTCAAGTAAAATAAATACTGCTTTTATTTCTTCATGGGTTATTTTATAACCATGTCTCTATATTGTGTTTTGTGTGTAGATCCCTATACACAAAACACGGAATACTATGTCGATAATATTCCCTTATTTTTGAAATATTGAGGCAGCCTGACACTCTTACGACTGGTCATGCGAATGTGGTAGTTAAGAGGTGTTTGCTTGTATTCGAATATTTGACTCGTCCGGAAGGCGCACATTCTCATTTGTTTAAATAGTATGCCTTCATTATTTGGCGTAGATATTTTGAGTCTAAGAAACTCACATAATTAGCTAACACCAACTTAAAGTACACCTTCGAGCCGAATCAATGTACGTGATGTCTGATATGCAAACCCCTTTTGTTAATTTATCTTCTCATGAATACTTAGGTAGCGGTTACGAAACACATCTTAACAACACAATTAAAAAGATACACGTTTTATTATTCACTACACGCTTTCTTTCTGCTCAAGCTACAAAAGAACAATGTATTCGAATCCACTTAATCCGCACGATTTAATGACAGCACCGGCCGAACGTTCGCTTCCTTTGCCGGCGGGCCGCGAAAAAATAAAAAGTCAACAGGTAAAAAGTAAAAAATGGCCGCCAACTGCGGGTTCAGCTACCGTGAGCACACATCGATGGGATCATGTTTGACTGACACAACGTGAAAAATGTAAGTTGATAAGGCGCGTGCTCCCGTTTGCCTTAAACACGGGCAAACAGCAAACTCACTTAGGAAGAAAAGACAATCACGTTGTTCTTATCACTTTCACACATGTACTCGTATTTATTATTATTTACAAAGCCTGTGTCGTGCAAAGAATTGCGTGGCTGAAGTGGCAATGGGCAAGGCACATTGCGAGGAGAACAGACGGCCGTTGGGGTGAAAAGGTCCTTGAGTGGAGGCCGCGTGTAGGAGGCCGCGCAGCCGTGGTAGGCCCCCCACCAGGTGGACCGACGATCTGGTGAAGGTCACGGGAGTCCCTTGGATGCGGGTGGCACAGGACCGATTCTGTGTGGAGAACTTTGGGGAAGGCCTATGTCCAGCAGTGGACGTCTATTGGCTGAAATGATGATGATGATGATGACAAAGCCTGTACTGTCCCACTGAAGAATATATAAAAAAAACAATCTGGAACATTTTAAGATGCATTTAGACAATGCATATTACATACAGTATATAACACCCATGTTCAAGTAGAGAAGGAAAGTATCAGCCTATACACTGTCCCACTGCAGGGCATAGGCCTTCTTCATTAGAAATGAAGTCATCGTTACTATGGTGGGATTACGCTTAATCACTACGCTTGCCTAATGCGGATAATGCGGATTGGTGATCACAAACCCGAGCTATATTCGAAAAATTCAAAACATACTTTTCTAATGTCATACACACTTTTCCTACTGGTTTAATGGTTAAGTACCGGGCCTTGATCTCGGTCCTGTGTTCGATTCCCAGGTCGAGCATCTTTAAGTATGAACTTTGAAATGTTTTTTTTAAGTCAGTAACATTTGTCTCAACGATCAAACGGTACTACTCACACGCGCAAATGCTAGTTCATCATACCTTCTCTATCTAGCGACAGTCAATTTAGGGATGGGAAAAATATAGTGTGGGAAAATCTCTTTGAAACAAAAATTCATTTTTTTCTCCGAATATTTTTAGCTTGCCTTTCTAGAGAACAGGTATATTTTTTATTTTATGATAAACCCAGCCCAGTTATGGGCTTGAAAGGTCAAATTTTATTAGAATTCGTTTAATGTCATCCTGAATGACAGATGAGATTAAAAGGGAATCTGTTTTTTTTAGTTTAACCCTTAATTGGTTGTGTTAGGTTAAAACAACCATCGGTTTTCGCTTTTATTTCACAGGTAAGATTCAAAATTTGATGGGATCTTTTTCCCTTTAGTCAACTCAAAAGTTAAAATCGATCTTAGTAAATGGATTTTCATTGCTGCGTTAAAATCGATTAACCTTTAGATATTTGACGTCACATCTCTACATCGACGCTGTTTTTTCCTGCAATGCGTCCAGTTAATGATATATGTCTTACTTGTGCCGTTTTCTAGAATTATGACTTTTGATATTGCTGCCAACGTTGAGACATGAAGTTTTTTCCCCATTAATGTGAGAAATCCGGTTAGGTGTAAGCCAGGAATGCTATAAAAGATGTCCAATGACTTGCAATATAGGTACCTACTTTGTAAGGGACTGCAGTAAAACAAATTGTATCGAAAACTATAAAATTTTGACGACCCGTTTAGCGCTGCGTTTTAAAGTCCCGTAGCATAGGTACAATCGGGGAGAATTTCGGTATACCACATTAAGGGCGATGTTGCGTGGCCACGCAGCGCGGCGGCTAGTTGCCTAAGTTAAAAATCACAACGCGTCTGTCATATAGGTAGTAAATCAATTTAAAAAGTCATGTATCTCATACATTGTCTTAATTTATTACTTAGTAGCTTAAGTGTAAAGGGTATCAGACAGAGAGATAGAGAAATTTAGAGTATATTATTTAAAAATGTATAATAATACACTCAAATTCTGATCTATTACAAGTGTTCGTCGCACAAATGCTTTCCGGAATAGAGCTCGAACGCAAGACATTTACCGTATGAGGCAGGGTCAATCACAATGCGCCATTTCGGGTCAACTTGGCAGAATTCTCTTTCGATATTCTTAGTCAAATGTGTCAATGAACATTTTAATTTCTCTGAATAATTTTTATTCTACAGATTTAAAACTGTAATTGTGTGTAGGTTAAAAATAGTGTTTAAAAATCGACAAATTATGCGGACGAATAAATTGCTAACATTCAATTTCCTCGACTATACAACACATTAAAAGCAGATTAACGAAATCTGCCGTTCCTTAAAGAAAAAAATCTCAAAAAGGGCGTCCATTTTGTTATCGTTATTGCAAGTATTACAATGTAATGATTACAGATCTAAAATAACATGAACAAAAGAAACTTCAAGGAAATCCTGTCATGGTCCCTTTTACAAAAGTTATTTTTATATGCTTTGATGATAATATTACCATCAAAATAAAATCTAGAGACGCCGAAGTAAAACATCCTGGAAGCACTACTAGTATGGTTTCCCGACATCCGTCCTGCTTGCTTACGAAAAAAGGGGCACGCAAGCGAAGTATAAGTTAAGTGTTCATTAAATACTCCAGTTATAAATGAGTACTTTACGTTTATGTAGCTTTAATCTCCTGTCATTTCGATACTTAGCCGTTTATTACCACACTTTCTCTGGTTATTTGGGAAACCAATTTGGTTTTTTGCAAACGATTTCCAAGTAAACAAACCAACTTAACGTGCTTCTGAAAACGCATTAAGTTTGTACAATTTTATGTCCATTATCTAGAGATGTGACAATAATCGATTATTTTTATCGACTTATTTCTCAGGCATAAGAATTTTTGATGATGTTTTATGTTATCTTTCATTTGCTATTATAAATAGGGTACTTTTACGCATAATATTATGTAGTTTTTTCAAAATTAAAGCTGGAGTGAACATGCGTCACTGTTTGGTTTCCTTGCAGCTCCATCATCAAATCATCACCATATTATGTCCATATCATTACATTACATTACAAACATTATTAATTACATACATTTATTGTCACCTGATTTACACATGTGTGCTAAAACAGCTCAATAGCTTCAGTGGTAGTCGGTAAAATTTTATTGCAAGTTTCCAAGATTAGACATGAAATTGAAGTTTTTTAAATATTAGACGCGGTTCACCAACTGGTAAACGGTGATTACCGCCGCCCATAAATAAGGTGCAAGATCAGAGAGGTCACTGATGCGATGTTTGAATTGAAATAAAACATTTAAATTTTTTTTTAGCAAAAATGCTAAATTTTTATACTTAATCGATTACTATTTGTACCGACTTAAAAACGAGCATGTTTCTTATGTTTATTATTTCACATCTCTACCCAATGCCAATGGCTGATGGTTGAATGGACCAGTCATGTAATTAAGGTAAGATTGTGCCCTACGGACGTTGAGGCAGAACACTGTCTGTCTCTTCAGAGGCTGATTATGGCTACAAAATAACCATAGCTAATTCACCAAATTCAAAGTAGCAGGTTGGTAATTACATGGTTGGTTTTGGGTTAGGTGCTATGCCTCAAGCATCAATGAGGGAGATAGGTGGTTTGGGTTTGTTAGAAATTGGAACTGAATTAGGTCAGCAGAATTCAGAACGGGACAAAATAAAAATCCATTAAGTCGTGGCTGCAACCAACGGAAACCTAGAGCCGTTGGTCTAGTGGTTTAAGTAGGTACTGGGCCAAGCTAAAAGTGTGTTTCGAATTTTTTGGACACAGCTCGGGTTTGTGATCCGCATTTGGCAAGCGTGGTGATTAAACCTAATCCCGATGGAGGCCTTTGTCCCGCAATGGGACAATAATGATGCTGACGCTTATACTTATTATTATTTATTTTAATCACCAATTGTAACACATTTAAAATTGGACTGATCCATTTGATCGGTTTTTGAAATACTTCAATAACGCATTAGCCATCGGCGTTGTTTAGTACATCTACTACCATTAATTTATTTTTACTCTATATCACTAGTACGAGTATTCAAACTGTTCACCTATTGTGAGCAAAATTAACCCATTCACACAATAATGATGGCACTATAAAAATATCTCACAACTATTGTTAGATCTTCGCATAACTCCTTGCATTTTGTTGCGCAGGAGTCGACTTGTTATTTGCCTTTGTTTTTACATTGTTATTTTATTCAGGTTCTATTTACGACTTTTGAGTCACGAGTATGGTCGTTAAAATAAGGTCTCGGAGAACACTAAGTAACAAAAAAAAACTTTGGTCATCAAGGTTGTTGACTAAGACATGAGAGAGCCTCATGTTATGTAATTAAAACACAAAAGGTAAGGACCACACTTTTAGAGGAAACTCAGAATTTATCATCAAAAGAACAAATAAACATAGTGCTTAACCTACTTAGTACTTATGGAAGGTATGTGATGTTGTCTCAATTTAATAAAACAAAAAATGAGATTTGTTTGCATTCAATAATACTGTGTCACTGGTCTACTTTTTCAGACATTGAATTTTTATATTATTGAAGCTACAAATTTTACGAATATGAGTCCAATTCATATCTCCTGTAGCGGGCCAGATACAACGAGATCCAATCAGGTTGCATGATCTAAATGCCAATGAATGTTGATATTCAGTAGCACTTTCAGATCTTGACCATTCCAAGTCCGTTTCAGTAAGCCAGAAGTTTGAAACCAAGGTGACTATAATTTACATTTTTTATGAGATGTGGTGTTTCCCGTAAGTTACAAAGAACACCAATTTTGTAGAATCGTAAGGACATAATAATAATTGCATCGTGACATAGCCCGCTCCCACGACTCACTGTGGACATACCTGGTGAGTTTAGGCACTTAGCTTCAAGCCTAGCGAGCATTCTTCCCGGTCTATTTAGAAAATGCGTGAATGGCCACATTTGTCGCCACAACCCTCTCGACACATAATGGACTTACTTCTTTTTGCAAATGCCGAATCGCGGAAACAGATATGGGTAAAAGTTATAGTCCATTAAGATGCACAGAATCTTGGGCATTTAAATCACAACTTGCATTCTTCATTTCCAAGCCTAAGTAAGAACCACTACTTGAGATAAATTCAAATAACATCAAAATAAGGCAAGTCGTTAAACAGAGTTTTTTTGTAACACAGGGTGCCCTAAATGCAAGGATAAGCCGGCGCTAGAGCTGCCTGAATTGCCTTACAAAAGTTTACTGGGACACTATGGCGCTGGCGCATTAATGTAATAAGCTGTCACGGGAGTCACACAGGGTTCGATATAGGTCCGACGTTGTATAAGTTAATTGGTTTGTCACAGTATTAGATATCGGATAAAATAGACACAGAAACTTAGTCAAGTGAAACAATATAGTACTCACTCATTACAGCAAGTCACGGATGTCTGCGAGACGGTGACCAACGTAGTCGTGGTGGTGGTCAGCGTGTCTCCCACACACTTCCTCCGCGCACACTCGTCCAGCACTGCATCCTCCTTCAGAGGCTGCAGAACCTCCTTCACCTTATTAGGCCCCGTCTTCACCGTCGACCTCTGGAACTTGAAGTTCGCCAACGTCCTCCCATCAGTCGAAATCTCTGACTCCTCCGTTACTATAGCCCCTTTCCTCGTCCTACACACAGATTTTGACGTCTTCCCAAAAGTATTCCCGTTTCTTAGTATTTCCTCCTTCGAATCTAGCAACTGCGACTTCGGCTGTACAGGTAACCCGTTTACTAACATACTCTTTATACTATCACTGTTCAAACTTGTACCTAAGATTTGGTCTAGATCTGCTGTGTTCATGTATTCATCGTAGTTCTGTTGTATAGGCTGTCTTCTTTGGTCTCTTTTCCAAGTGGTGTTATCAAAACCGTATAAAGGTTCAGATTCAACACCAAATGTATATTCTTTATTAGCCTCATCGGGAGCTGGTTCTATTTCTGGGTTGAGATTGTCTTCAAAGAAATCGTCAGTTAGTTCTGTGATTTGAGCTCCAGGTCTTTTAACGTCCATTGCGTCGAAGTTAAGGAAGGTGTGGTTCATATTGTTGAGTTTTCTCTTTCCGTACAGTTGTCTGTAGTATTTTTCCTGGTCTCCGTACATCCAGCAAACCTTCCACCATTGTTTGCACATCAATATGTTGGCCGTGTTCGAAGATTTGACGTGTCTGGCGGCGGTGGCAGACATTTTGATTTGTATCTGTTACAAAAAGATAATTCATTACTGTGTTATACTTATTGGATTTGATTAATTGCAGCCAATTGTTCTCTGAATGAGATTGCAAATACGTGTTTGTGTTTTCTGAACTCAACCCATTGAACTCAATTGCGATATGTTATTAATTATGACAAGACGATTGGTGTCGTTTATTTTTGAAAGGTAATCAACCTCGTCCGGTTTTCTTTTATGAAATTAAATAAACTTACTTATTTTTCATTCACATTTTTTTGCTCTTGTGCGAATTACAAGAAATGGCGGCATTTTGCCTTTAACAATAGAATTAAGACGATTCACTTCGAGTCATAACAATCATATCTAAAATGTTGAATTAATACTTCTCACACGAGTCGGGATAATCCATGTTCGCTTTAATTAGCGGCGTTGTTTTATTACTCGTCTATTGTGGTTTAAATACAGACGTTTTGTCTACTATATTTTTAGAATTAGCATTAAACAGTTACTGTATCTTTATTATATTCAACTCGTAATTTTCAACGAGCAATGACTTTAATGGACTAATTTGATTTAAAAGAAACTGTCTTGGTGTTCCGTTTCTGATAAAGAATTTGTTATTGAAGACCTGCCTCTGACTGAATAAACTAATAAATGTTTTTTTTATTATTATCATTGCCAAAGAAAATCATTATTGTATTAAATTTTCATCTAATAAATTCTTTTTCTTTTGTTTGTGCTATAAACAAATTACAATAATATATTACTTTTTTTCTATTCAGAGTTTAGTTTATAAAATAATCTTTGTAAACTTAGTTTCAAACACAGGTTAGATAATTTCGTTTTACGTTGTAATGGATGATTACAGCTTAGCGCTTACAATTAGGATAGCGTAGATCCAAGTCGATAGGAGATCAGATAACATCTCCGCAATTTTCACTTCAGCCACCGAACGCCAAACCCTTATTTAGTGTCTTCGTCGATACTTCACAGAAAGTCACAAATAGGGATGTGAAAAAATCGATGAAATAAAAATCGATATTTAGTTTCATTCATCGATTAGTCAGCAATCGATTTTAATAAAAAATAGTAATAGACTTTTCGTGAAAACGGTTACTTTTTATAATTATGATTTATTAAATTCTACATGATTTTGTTATTCCAATAAAAAGAAAACTTAAAAGAATAAATTAACAAGTGATCAGATTAAAAATCAAATATTATCATATATTCTACTTTTTCAGTTTGAAAAATAAAATATTACGGTCGACGGTACAAGTATCAAAATGAATCCTGTTAAACATTAATTCAATACCGATTAAATTAACATCTTATTTGAGAGCATCGCTCTTGTCACTAGAGTAAATCTTTTTTAGCCTATCCATCTGCATCTTTACTTCTCCGAATGTAAGGACGATGCTGGCACCAAGGATGATGGAAGATCGATTAATATGGTGATTAATATGAAATGAAAAATCGATTATGGAAAAGTAATTTTAGAAATCGATATTATTTTTACATCCCTAATCGCAGGTCCATTGTCCGCTCACTATAATACCGTAACGCGGCTGTCCGCAACTCCGTAGTTGCGGACGATTACTCCGCAATTGCGGACGCGGGCGCAGCAATCTCGCTTCTGCGGTTAGATGCCATTATGTACCGAACCCTACGAACCCACCATACACTTGCGATCTGCGATTTGTATGCACGTTGACAATTGCGCATGATTCATTACACGTAATGATCTTGGTATGATAGGAGGCTATTGTGGCAGTAATGCGAGTGTTATAACAATAAGGAAACGTTCGGATTTCAATAGAAAGTGATTGATCGCAACTTGAGATGGGAGTGGCAATTTATCATTGAATGTGATTGTATTCATTTGTAAGAACTGTTCTGTTCACTTATTATAATTCCATAAATGAAACTAATGTTATAGACATTTGAGATTTAAATAGAATACCTAGTAGTATATTGGTAACATAATACAATGAACAAGAACATAAAATAAAAGCACTTTCCGTAATATTATCGAAAATGGTTGCCCCCTACGCGGCGTCGCAGTGGCACTGGTATTTTGTGAAAAGATTAATTCGGTTTCGAATTGAGGTTCCGGCTAGTCATGAGGCAGGAAAGCAGACTGATCACCTGATAATAGGGCAAGAGTGAACAAGCATCTTCTAGGCAAATGCGTGTCATCCTAGACCTCATCGTCCTCTTTCCATTAGAAGCAATTTGTGGTGAACAAGGGAAGAGGAAACTATTGTACGTTTCGGATAATTTCTGAAACGTGTAACCATGATTCATTTTGTTCTTTTGATTTAGTTCCACTGTTAAAGGGTTGGGAAAGTCAGACGCCAGTCGCTTCATTGTAATTACCAGACTCCTCAATTCTGATTCAAGCAATAAGCGTACCCCGGGCTGCAAAGCAATAACTTTGGACGCAATCGAGAGTTACAAGCTAAGATGAGAGAGTATTGTAGCAAGTTTGTGGCGTTCCCGCGGTTAGAGCCTATTTATCTACGCTTTCTTCATCTAGTACGTGATTTACCGGTTAATTGTGATCTGGAGGGTTTATTAAATTTTGCTATAAAAATCTTTATCTTTCGTTTTGTGAGCTCGGACGCGGCAGCGGTTGTAAGTTTTAAGTTATTTTTATTATTTGTGTGGTGGTAATGGTTCTGGTTTTCACCCAAGAGAAATCTTCGAGCTGGGTTTTAGCAATTTATTTAGATCGTTTGTTCATTATTCATTTGTGATTTATGTACTTAGCTCATAAAATCTATAGAACATTAATAAAATAGGTACCTAATTTTACTCTCGTATTACAAAACGTAGGCCAAAGTATGTCATAGTTTAAAAATTATACTGTTACAAGTCACAAACAAAAGTGACAACATCAGTTTTAAACGAAAACTAGCGTTAAGCCTCGTTTTATAATAAGGGGGCTGTTTTCCATAATAGTTATGAATTGTATACCATTTAGATTTTTTTATGTTATATGCGGCACATGAGTAGGTGGATCACCCGATAGTAAGCGATTATCATCTCCCATAGACACCCGTAACACTTGTGAAGCCACTAAGGTAAGCCAACCTTTAACCCCCTTTCCTTCGATTAGGCCAGCACCCATTCACTCGGCGAAACACAGCGCAGGCGCTGCTTCACTCCTTTCTTTTTTGATGTCGTGGTCTCCGGTCCAGACGGTCCGGCCCATTCATGCCACTGCGTGGCCCTACCACACAGTTATAAATGTTATGACATTAAATGTTCTCAGTAATCTCGGGCGGTTCGCCTGTGAACTTTCTTAAATAAAAGATAACATCGTGCGTGCGCGCAGAGCTACAGTCGCGGCACTAATTGCGCATCCACGCAATTATCGACATCGGCCATCGATGTATCGAGCATCACTATCGCACGTATATTTGTACTGTATAATCTTGCGGTAGATTTTATTTGGAATAATAATTTCTTCGTTAAAAACTGCACTTATTTCCAAATATTTTTTTAACCGGCTTCAAAGTGTTCTCAATTCAACCGTATATATTTTTTTAAACAGATACCACCTTTTTAGGTTAATGAGTCAACAAAGATGTTCAGATGTCTACAGTGGTAACTTTCTGTTTTCACTAAAAAACGTATTTTTTTATTAATTATATAATGCTCCTGTGAAAGAATCCATCAAAGTAGCCCTTAAGATAACACAAATACTTACCTACTGTCCCTACTGAGTACAATACTTTTGATATTAAATAAACAACATACTTAGTCTTCATCACACTAAGGCTTATTTCAAAAGTCAAACTTATAACTTTAAGAATAAAAATAAGAAAAGGTGAAGATATCTCTAATTTTTACGACACCCATAATTTCTTTAATAATGACACTAAAAGAGGACAAAATGACACATATTATGATCAAAAACAACTGCGTCATTCCGTTTTACGGACACGTTCAGTGTCAAGCAGCTTTATTTTTAATTAACTCCGTAAAACGGAATCATTAACCGAGTTCGCGAAAGATCGTTTTATCACCGTCCTAACATCTCAATATTATGAATGTCATAAATGAAATGAAGTCCGGACTTCATTCGAAAAATGAATCGCTACTTTAATGGCTTCCCAAAAATGTTTTAAGCCACTTCCAAGATTTTTTAACATAATTTTGAATTGGTTTTAGGACGACAAATAAGAGTAGGTATCAAATTATAAAGAACATAACATAACTACATAACTTTTTCAAAAACGTTGATTGCTTATCTTTGATCAAATTACATTTCAATGTAATTTTTGGCAACTGAGCACCCAATATGAGATGTTCACTTGTTTTTTTCGCAGATTATGTCGCGTGGAGGAAAAAAATTTGTGACCTCAAGTTTCAACGAAAAAGTAAAGTCAAAATTTAATTGAGATTCATATAAGATTTATTCTTGGGTTGAATAAAGCCTTATGTGTAAAAATATTGGCTGAACATATTTTTGTAACATTTCACTTTATTTTTGTAACAATCTGTTTACTTAATATTATGCTTACAAATAAAAAAAGTAATTTAGAAAACTATCAGGTAGGAGCTATGTGATGTTTATTCATATGTTGGAACTAAGAAAAATCGATTCAAAATCGCCCTTGGCACTCATTAAGTCTTCTATGGTGCGATGTGCGCCATAAAAATATTCATAGGCCATGAATCAATATTGATTGACATATAGAAAATGCGAATTGAAGTCAATAGTACTAGCAGCTACACACTAAGAGTAATAAGAAATAAATAAAATCGTTTCTGAAATCGATACAGGATTTTTATTTCTTTTAATTTTATGCCTTGTTTTTACAGAACGATGGTAGCTTTGTGGATAGTAACGCGCGGCGCGTGAGATATGCCCGTACCTATAGATTTTTTAAATCATCATCATCAACATTTCAGCCAATAGACGTCCACTGCTGGACATAGGCCTCCCCCAAAGTTCTCCACATAGATCGCCTGCGCCACCCGCGTCTAAGGGACTCCCGCTACCTTCACTAGATTGTCGGTCCACCTGATGGGGGAATTTTCAAATCTATGTCTATATTTTCGAGACGAAAATATCGAGGGGAATCCTCCTCGTTTCGATAGTTTCATAAACGTGTAACCATGATTCAGTTGGCCTGTTTAAAGGGTTGCGAAAGTCAGACGGCAGATGCAGACGGTTCTACAAAGATCTGCGTGATGAGCTAATGACATCTGCAAAATTTCTTCAATCAAGAATAAGAATATATTTACTACCTATCTCTTTAAAAACATTTATACATAACTGGAAAAAATTAAAAATACAAGTACGTACTTATTATGGGTGAGACAAATAACATTGAACCAAATGTGTTGGACATTAAGTCGAGAGTCAACTGTAGAAAGACAGATTCTGATAACCAAAACGTGTGGCAGTCTGTATGAAATTATTATTTTTCTCCTTCAAATAAAGCCAAAATATTTTTTCCACCTTATTAAAATGCCATCCTTACGAGCAAGACAACAGGCCGTATTACCGTTATCGTATTTATAAATCGCCTTATTAAACTCCGTACGCGCTCTGCGCTTACGCAGCCGCATGCAAATCAGCTGGCGAAACCCCAAACTTACATCTGTCTCTTTCCCACATAAGCTCTTTATGATAATAAAACGAGATAGGTATGTTCGTTTAAGGAGCTGATAGGAAATTTTTGGGTTGTTCCCATTTTGTAAATAATTTTATACATGGGTAAGTACTTGTACACCGATAAAAATCATCCTTTAGAGAACGCGTTTTATCAATACAGGGTAGGTAATTGACCACTCAAAACCAAATGCTCTTTTGGGCTAGTCACATAGTGCTGACGAGATAAGAAACTGTACAATATGACTTCAATAAAATATTTTTATTTGAAATGGGTCAAAAGTTAAACAGTATAACTATTAATTTAAGTAATTTGAACAGAGATAACGCGAAGGTATGTTGTTTGATCTATAATAAAACTATTTATGCAGTAAGTATTTACTCTGTTCTAAAGTAAATATTTTGGCTACGGTACAGCAGCTGTGATCATCACAGACAGACTCAATGACCGTGTTTTTACCAAAAATGACAGGGTGTATGTACAGACAGCCACACATCAGGTTACCACAACCTGTCAAATTACCTCAATTGATATTCAACCTAATGTGTATGACAGTAAGATGAGAGTTGATTGAAGAAATTTGACAGTTTTGTATACTTTGATGTGTGGCTGTACGTACGTACGTTAAAAATTTAATGTAAAGTTGAATACATTTTCCGCACTAAGACTCTCTTTTCCTTTCCTCCTTCCTTTTTAGGGTTCCGTAGTCAACTAGGAACTCTTATAGTTTTTATGTGTATGATGGGGTGTTATTTATAAGTTTGACGAGTCCGTCTGTGTGTGTGTTTCTTTTACACAAACAGACAGAAATAAATTAGAAATTAAGATTAAATTTGAAATCCAAGATAAAATAAAGGAAATAATTAAACTCCTACCAAAACCAAAACAAAATGTTCCAGGGGTACTCAATACTCAATACTTTATTGCATCTACATATATAGGTTACATATTTTGTTCCATATTTTTAATTTAAGTTTTATGGCAAAAGAAGATATGCCATAGGATTCTCGTATACTCGTATGTTACACGTGTGAGGTAATTATGTACAACGAAGCTTTTTGCTCGTGTTGCTGGAATGTGGCTCTAACCGGATTGGGTGATTTTCATCCCATCCGGAGCTGCGGAAAATATTTCACGTCACTTTTGGTTTGAAGTATAAGATTTGCGATAGTCTAGCGGCTATCAGATCTATTGATCTAGGACATCAATCAAAAGTTATCGATTTGACTAGTTAGGCAGCATTAATTGAACGCCGGATACCGTTCGACGATCGATTCATTCCATCGATGGATTAGTGTGGTTTCAGATTAGCGTGTTTTTCTGCGCGTATACCGTAAAACTTCGGTTTTAGCTTACGAGCGAGCGCGTTTCAAAAAACCAGACGTGCGTATACGAGCGTTTTTTGGCGTATTCACGTGAAGTAAGAAATACCTCATTTCCATTAGAGTTTTCATTCCATTCCATTTCCAGTAGAGTTGTTGCATAATATGCAACGCACACATCTCTTGCAAATATGAGTTGCATTAATTGTGCATTACTTGCTTCCCACAAAAATCCGCCCGCTGCTTTCTCACCGGTAACTGAACTTGTGAGAGATTTTTTTCGCAGACGAGCCAACCGATCAGCTGATGGTAAGCTATTGCCGCCGCCCATAGACTTGCAAAATCAGTGGAGTCACAAGTGCGCCGCCAAACTTTAACCCTATTTCCCCATTGGGCCTCAAGTTCCCTCACTCGACGAAACACAGCGCGGGCGCTGCTTTACGCCGGCCGAGCCGGCCCATTACTGCCAAAGCGTGGCTCTCCCATTATGGCGAATAGCGATACTTCAACTGAATCTAATGAAGTAAGAGAAATTGCGATGAGAATCATGAACACTCAATCATATCGTTATCGCTAGATGTCGCTAGTAGCCCGGCGATTAATACAACATTCATGGCGAATTTCAATTTCAAATCGATTTCTCGCATTTCCCTGATCGGAGATAGACAGTGGTTTGTCAAGTCTAGTCATCATGCCCGGCTTGAGCAGAGATGTAAAAAAATATCTCGAATATGCATGAAGATAGCTTTATAAAAGATCAATTTTATCTTATACTATTTATGTATTAGCATATTATGTGTAAAATTTTTAGCTATTTGAGTAGAGTTAAGCAGAACTAAAGTAAGCGCAAAATTTCGATTCACTTAGTTAAAAAAAACATGTTTGTTTATTCATAGTCAACACCAGCGAACTATTAACACACACGTTTTTGGTTCTAAAGGCTTTTTAAATGCCACACTGAATTTTGCCTTGTCAGCGTCAGTGAATATTATTTTGTGGTCAATCAAGACTGATTTTTGACGTCGGATGTCGATAAGCCTACTTATCAAAACACTCAGAAAAAATCTTTTGTTTTACATCCCTATCTGGAGGTACTTTCTATCGGCTAAGGCAAATCGATTCGCAATGACTGACAACCGATCTTAATTCGTTTAGGTTAATCGATTTGGTACGATCGAGAGCGCACCAACCAATCTTACAGGTTTATAATTTGTTACGTTCGTCTTTAATAAACTAATTTCCTGGGATTAAAATATAATAATATTAGGTGTAGTTTTAAGTTTATTGAATCACATGGAATGTGAAAATTGTCACTCGTATTTATATCACTTCAACCCACAACATGCGTGCCATAATTAGTTTTCCATAGTACCTACTCATCAAATTTAGCCTAACATAGGCTACATCCTAGCAAAAAGTGTAGCTATGGCAAAATCATTTTAAAATCAGTCCAGTACATTTCTGAGTTGATTTTGTTACAAACGTCCAAAAATAGTAAAAAATATCTAATAGAAAAGTTACTTTATACAGAAGCGCTTAGTTTCCTGATCGTTTCAGTATAGGGTTTCTTTGAAAATTGTCTTACATTTCCAAAACAGTTATTAATGTTGGTGTTGTTGGACTGTATTTAGAGGGTTTCTTTGTTACAATATTATAATTAAAAATAATAACCTTTTTTTGGTAGCTTGTTCATCGACAAAAAAGATCCCAAAATCCGGTATTGGTATTTTGCTACAGTTTTTTTCCTAACCCTGTTGTAGTCAAATGATCCACTCATATGCCGAGAATGCATTGAACGTCCCTTGTAGATGCTTCTTCTTCTTAATTTTACTGTAATGGAAATGTTGTTCAGCCTCATTTCATCATACAATGTATAATTTATCATAACTTAAAAATACAATTATTACTCATCTCTTCATCTACATTTGTAACCGAAACTACTGCTTTAAGCCCATTATAAACCAATTATAAAAGAACAACTAAACGTAACCACCAGCTATGGTGGCCTAAGGCTATCTTTTGAATAAACTTACCTACCTCTCAATTGTCAACTGTATCCCGTTGTAATAAGATCTTTATCAATTACAGTGACCAACTTCAGTTTTATACGAACTTTTGTTATTGAATTTTTTACTTTCTTGGTTGGAGATAGAGTTGTTTTTGAGGTGGTGGGTGTAAGCTAATGAGGGCCTAAGGAGAGGTCTACAAATGATCGGTGTGGGAGCATGTGGTTGCAGGGCATGTTAGGCGGCGGTCACGCAAGCGGGTTAATGTCGGCGGACATGACAAGCTACTCCAATGCTGTGCTACTGGGTCGTGGGCTTGTAAGGTTATATGAAAATTATTGATATACAGTATGGCGGGATTGGCAAACCACAAAATCAGGAAATTATATAATAGAAAGATACCATTTATTATTAGCAACTATGCAATTTAATGCGATGAAAATCGCATGTGAAAAATCCGCTAGATGGCGTAGTATTAAGACTGAAGTCCTAACTTCAACGTTAGTCCAAAATAACCAATTACCGTGTAGATGGATCTCAGTGATCCCCCAATAGAAATTTATACCTAAGAAGAATAAATGTCGTTGTTCTTCAAAATAGTGAAAATACTTCGATTATTTCGTTTTGTCACCATACAACTAACTACTCAGATTTTGATCCTGTGCAGGTTTATATTATTCTTAAAATAAATATTAAGAAGATATCCTCATATTTTATATAAAATAAGCCTGTACAAACTTACAATAATTTATTGAAGGCCTTTGCCCTACCGTGGGATAATATACTGATACTTTACTTCTACTCAGAGCTGTCAGCGGATCAGGGTGTCATACAAGAGGTCACCGGTCAGGGCGTGCGGGCAGGTGGCGCGCGCGCAGGTAGCCGCGCTCACACCTGCACTTCACTCGTGCCAACCCGTTTCCTGCTAGGAACAGGGATGCCGGTAAAGGGAAAACTTAGAAGGAACAATAAGGTCGACTTTATCTTAATAATCAATGAAGTTCTAGGGTATAAACTAGTTTCGGAGACATCAGAGAACAGAAATATTAGGTTATAATGGGTACTTGAATAATTATTACTCGTATCACACCCAGACTGAACATACAAATACAAGTATTCTTCAAATTCTACTCGAATCGAAATCAGATAATAAAGAAATTCATTTTCTTATGTATCTAGATTTGGTGGACATTTAAACGAGTACTAGACTCGGCACATTTACTTCGTGGCGTAGTATGCGCGCGCGCACCTTAAACAGCAAATGACCCGTAAGATACCAGCTTCTGACAGCGTCTAAGGTAATGGATGGTTAGTGTTTAGTAATCGAGATGGCCAAACATAGATGATAATTATTAAGTGTTGGAAGTAAAATTTATGACAAGATGATATGTATACTCATTCGTTGCATTTTTTACCAATTAATCCTCATCATCTTTATGGATGGAGGCCGAGCTCTGTGAGTTTCTCACAAGCCAACTTTCAGAGATCTACCTCACCTGAGAATTACTACAAGACAGGTACAAATTTTAACATTTCGGTGGAATTTCATAGCGACACGACTGAAGAGGGATCAGGCGTAAGGCAAGGATTTAACGCGTTCTAGACACGGGGGTCACGAGACTACGGGATGGTACGGGGGTACCACCGCCGGCATTGCACGGAAACCCTCGACAGCCCGGTGGAGACGGTTCGACTCGCCGTCCGGTGGAGACGGGGGGATGTTATGGTGCTAGGCTTCGTGCCATAGTCCCATGACATCCTCCGCAATGGACGATGAGGAAGAGACCCAGGAGTTTTAGTCGGTATACCTACTGTCGCCGCCGCTGGGGGAGTCCGACATAGGTTTAACGCATCCTAGGTTAATTCCTAGGTTACCAACAAAAGGGTTCTGCTTGGCGCTGAGCATTTCTTAACAGAAAAACTCAGGAACGTATGTTTATCCAGACTCTTGGAACGGGCCTAGGACCCCAAGTCACCCAAGTGCAGTTAGTCACTGTGAAGTGCGATCTACAAACCACTGGCGACAGAGGACGCCCATGACTATTGTTAGTCTGACAGTTGTGAAGAAATCATTACCTCTACAGGTGCCAATTTGAGACTGGAATGCGGCCTGTCTTGTTTCCGAGTAGCATAGCCAGGTTTTAGGATATTGTGGGGATAGTATTTTTTATGATATAGGGAGCAGACGAACAGACGGATTACCTGATCGACAGCGATTACCGTTGATCATGGACCATGGCCTACTTGGAATTCGACTGTGCCCGGCCTGTATGACTTTGGACGTCTCCTAAATACAGGATGTACCTGTGAACATTAACCATCCTTTAACCAGTGTTTTTCCTACCTGAACAACTTTTTTCTCTTAGTATCACCAATCCGCATTCGGCAAACGTGGTGATAAATCCCATAATAGTAACGATGACTTGTTTTCTAGGCTGGAGGCCTGCAGTGGGACAGGCTGACACTAACTGAATCTGTTACATTTGGCAGTCGCGTACATGGGTACTTACAGCGACACTACGACAGGTTAATGATGATGTTGACGAACTTGTTAGCCTGTCCATCCTTTTCCCAATCCCTGGCGACCCTCGCCGAGTGAGCCGTCGCAATTTACGCTAACGGCAGGACAGGTTCCGGACTAATAGGACGTCTGGATGGCGCTTCCAACCAGACTGATGCATGGGATGCGTTTTTGAAGATGCGGATTGTCGTTTGTATGGAAATACCGCGCTAGTAGGTGCAGACTAGACGTGAGCTTGAAGGTGTCTTGATGGAAATGGAGGCGGCTGAGAAATGTTAATTGCTATGAGTTTCTAGGATGACATTTGTGTAACAAAACTAACTAGTTATTTACTTTGTGCGTTTTTAAACTCTCTTGTTGAATTTTTCAAATGTTTGAAATGTTTTCATATCGTTGCACTGTACAAATGTTCCTCTGTTGTCTGATATCCGTAACACAGCGGCGTTCAGCCGCGGATCACCTTCAATTTTAGTTTGTATTGTAGGTGTCCAAAGGCGGCAGTTCCATCACCAGATACCATCAGGTTATCTATTTTTTAATCGCTCGTGTGACAAAGTGTTGTCGCATGCGACGTATGTCACATTCGTCTTATAAGTCGCATGACATTTATACCTATTTTGACGTTTAATCTATCGCGCGCTTGGTGCCGAAAATGCCGAATTTCGTATGTCGCACGAAAATCACTAGAAAACGTGCGCTCGACTAGCGAAGAGTGAATCAAAAATAGATACCCAGGTGATCCGTCTCCTCGTTTGCTCCCTATATCATAAAAAATAATCTGTATGTTACACCAAACTTGTAACCATCGTAAAAACCTTAATCTATTCTGCACTGCTAGCCATACGATCACAACCGGTAGCAAGTGACAGCTACGGTATATTGCCTTTTAAGGAAGACTCTCGCCTGTTTGGATCGTCGGCGCCGGCGCAAGTTTTTTTGCAATCTTTCATTGTTACCTAATAACATGATGTGGGTTCTACGCGTTTATACTGGAGCTTCTCAAACTATTTGTCTGTCGACTCTCATAGATAAGAGATTTGCTAGGTACCTATACTCATAAAAATTATTTAGTAACATTGGTTTAGATATTCTTGGAGGTACAATTTGCGTCAAATCCAATGTCTTTCATCTTAGCGTGTAATTCCCGATTACGTCCGAAGTGGTCGCTTTGGAGCCTGGGGTACCTAAGCTTAGACCATGATTCAAGTTTTTGGAGTCTTGATAATTGACCGTCATTACCGTCTGACCTCCACAATCCTTTTCGTTTCAGAAACTAGTCAAACCTCACCTCATCGTCTAATGTTAGAAATATACACTTAGATAGGCGAAGATGTGTTTGGTCTGTACTAAGTTGAAAGTTACTTTAAATGATTAAAAGAATAATCAGTGTCTCAAATGTACTTCTTCATATATTCATGTAATTTTTGAATTACAGTGGATTTAAAATAGATTAGACCTTCGTTTACCTGATAAAGTATCTGTTTTCATCTATGTAATACCTCGGAGCTATAAAGTCCTTGAGTGGAGACCGCGACTCGGTAAACGTAGTGTTGGACGCCCTGCGACAAGATGGGATGACGACATTCGAAGGCTGGCTGGAGTGAGCTGGATGAGAGTGGCCGAAAATCGGGAGCGGTGGCGTGCATTGGGGGAGACCTATGTCCAGCAGTGGACGAGCGTGGGTTGCTGATGATGATGATGATGATGAATACTTCGGAAAGTTTGTAAGATATTGAAAAGCGACGTTGAAGACAAAAACCGTAAACAAACCATTTACACATTTCCAACAAACGACAAGGAAGGAAGTACTTGTAGTATCGACAATGCTGCGGAAGGCTTGCGTTGTATTGTGCGCCGCATTCACCGAGAAAGCTAGTCAACGCACGTTTGAGGGTTGTTATGCCTAATAAATGTAAGCGATTGTTGTAAATGGTTGTGAAACTTATTGGCGACTTCTGAGAGGAATGGAAATGTGAGAAAATTTGCTTCGATTGAAAAAGAGATTCAGAGCAAATGCGAGGACTGTCCGTCTAAGTAGCTAGCCAGTAGTAGTATATTCTAACACTCACACTACTATTTTTAACCACATAGTAATACATACATTAATATATGTGATATGTAACAATTTATTGGAGCCATAAAGTCCTTGAGTGGAGACCGCGACTCAGTAAACGTAGTGTTGGACGCCCTGCTACAAGAAGGGATGACGACATTCGAAGGCTGGCTGGAGTGAGCTGGATGAGAGTGGCCGAAAATCGGGAGCGGTGGCGTGCATTGGGGGAGACTTATGTCCAGCAGTGGACGAGCGTGGGTTGCTGATGATGATGATGAATACTTCGGAAAGTTTGTAAGATATTGAAAAGCGACGTTGTAGACAAACACCGTAAACAAACCATTTACACTTTTCCAACAAACGACAAGGAAGGAAGTACTCGTAGTATCGACAATGCTGCGGAAGGCTTGCGTTGTATTGTGCGCCGCATTCACCGAGAAAGCTAGTCAACGCACGTTTGAGGGTTGTTATGCCTTATAAATGTAAACGATTGTTGTAAATGGTTGTGAAACTTATTGGTGACTTCTGAGAGGAATGGAAATATCGTGGGAAAATTTGCTTGGATTGAAAAATATATTCAGAGCAAATGCGAGTACTGTCCGTCTATGTAGCTGGCCAGTAAGTAGTATATATTCTAACACTCATACTACTATTTTTAACTACATAGTAATACATACATTAATATTAATAATATGTAACAATTTATTGGAGTCATAAAGTCCTTGAATAGAAGACCGCGACTCGATAAACGTAGTGTTGGACGCGCCTGCTACAAGATGGGATGACGACATTCGAAGGCTGGCTGGAGTGAGCTGGATGAGAGTGGCCGAAAATCGGGAGCGGTGGCGTGCATTGGGGGAGACCTATGTCCAGCAGTGGACGAGCGTGGGTTGCTGATGAACAATTAATTGTATATTTTATATGTTTTTTTTTATCATAGTCTTCTGTTTCACAATTTGAAGATAAAGCGTCACATAGCTATGCAACACAAGAATTATTCGATGCGATTCCTAACTGTCATACATATGGAAAGAAATTGACCATCGTAAGTTTATCAATTTCCTAGAAAGTTGAGCTACTTTCGGAAAATAACAAACTGCAGTTAAAATGAATTATTTAAACTAGATTAGATTAGATTAGGTACCTACTAAATGTAGATAAAGTAGATTTGAGCAAACCCGTCACAGACCTAGCTGTTTTAAGGCTTGAGGCTTTATCTTAGGCTTTCGATAATCTTTCAATGTTATACTGGCACTTTAGTTGTATGTTTGGATTCGAGAAAATTTATAATAACAACACAGAGTTTTTTCTCTTCAGGTCCAAATAAGGCAGCGCATTCCAGTCAGAATTAGATTGATACAAAAACTCAATCCTAGAAAGGAAGATTTCTCGTCAGGAGAAACAAAGTACAGAATACTGGTATAATACGATCAGGGTTGGCAAAAGTGTTCTTTGTTATCTATCTTCTATTTATACCATTTATAAAGAAGTAAATTTTATAGACAATGACAAGGCTTACTGTATCTAATCCGAAAAAGTGAGACGCCCAGCGCAATCTACTGGTGCGGATTCAAACGAATGTCCGAATACGAATTAAGGGCGTTAATTTTATGATATGTAGGGTACTATCTGTAGGATGGGAAGTTAAGGAAACAGTTGTTGTAGCGATATCCTACGTTCCTTGACTAACTCAAACTAATGAATCAACACAAGTTAAATACCAAGTAAAGTAAGATTCTTATTACGCATACTTCAAGGGAGGCAAACGACCAAACGGGTCACCGGACTATCGATAGCCACACTATTCTGAAGAAATTACTATATAAGTATGTGGTTAACTCTGTTGCACTTAGAATCTTATTAAGTCTGAGGTAAGAAGTAAAGAAACTAGTAATAGAACTAGCTTTTTATTATCCTAACAAACACGGTGATTTCGAATGGGAACCTTACTTATACACCCCTATGGTTGAAAGTCGGTTTTCAGACAAGATTGCCGAGTCCCTAACCCTAGATATAAGAAACCGAGATGCTATCTGCAAATTATTTCATTAAAAGCACAGACATTGTAACTTAATGACAGGCATAACCTGAGCACTTCATTTTTTTCTATTTCAAAGTGTTGACGACCTGACAACGGGCATTGAAGGGACATGAAAAGGGTGCGAGGAATAAAATAATAAAATGTACCTAGTACTAAATGTAATTTCTGGTTGCGTCAAAACCCGTCGCTTAAAATCCCAGAGTACAATTTGGCTTTGATAAGTCTAGGTAAATTTCTGGTTAAATTATTTTAATAAACATATATTTTTTTAACATCTCTTACATTGACCTGATCCGTACTTAGCAGAGCGCTCAAGCACTTGTATTACAGGTGTCAAACAAAAGAGGACACACAAATGTAATACTTAAAAGCAAATATGTATAGTACACAAGAACACTGAACAAACCCAAGTACCTATCATCACATGAATGTTTCTCCAGGGTGGGGCTCGAACCCACAACCTTTGGCTCATGAGGTAGGGTCACTACCAAATGCGCCTTCGACAAGTACCCAATTGATGGCTTAATGTCCAAAAGGTGAGTAAAATAAAAGTAAAGCGAAATTTGAAACAGTACGTAGTTTTCTTTCAGCTATTTATAAAAAGTGATTAAATTAATGTAACATTCAAAAAGGAAAAAACTCATATTGGTAGATTGCCCCCGTGTGTATTTAAGTGAATTATTTTTGCAAACATACTGACTAGTTATTTTTACTACGGGTCAACTTACACTTGACTTTCTGTTAAAGCCTCAAGTTGTAACTTGAAGCATGCAATTGAACCAATAGATCCAATGCAATATAATCGAAATCAACACCTCCAAGCAGTTTAATTGGAGAAATTCTAGGGCCTGCATCTGCGGCTTTCACCAATTTCCTGCGCAAACGCAGACGCTATGATACGTGCCTCATTACCGCGCATAATGCGGCGCCAATCAGGGTTATGAGATATTATTGATATTTTCTTATTGCAATTGGAATAAGGGGGAAATTCCTTCGACTTGCGATACTGGTTTGCGTGCGTGAACGAAATTTTGATATGAGAATTATTAGCAAGTGTAAAGGTGGGCATTTTTACCTCAAATAAAGCATAAAGTCCACAAAATACCTGCACAAGACTAGCTTCTATCGCACTTATTCAGCTGATCACACTAAAAACAGCGTCGTAAAAACAATTGATTGTTATAAACACTTCTATGTGTCGACTGAGTTGTCACGTGGACAACCCCCTTGGATTTAAAAAACCTGTGATTTCATTAGGATAACTCCTCGGCTGAATTTGCAGGTCAATAAAACGCCAAACAACGGTGTTTCACTGGGTGTCAGTTCGTCAGTTGACCCATTTTATCAAAATGCCTCTTGACATTAGCAAAGTTACCCTAATAGAGGAGGGTTTTCTGAGCACTAGGTATAGGTTAACACTTGTCCAAAATCTCATCTTATGGAAATACGCATTTGACTAAAAGACGCCTGGTCACTTTTGCATTAAAGATGTGAAACAGATTTCAGCAAAGGGTTTCATTCACGCTACAGAATCTACGTTCCGATTCCGGTGGTAGAATCATGACAATTTATTTTTAGCTGCATCGACTTAGTAATCACAATGTCAATTATATTAAAGGTTGGCAGCTGCTGACGATGGAAATTTGCTGGGCGAAATAGCTATTTCGTCCAGCAAATTTACATCGTTATCCAACGCGGTTATGCTGCCAGCATTTTGGGGCCATTGCAACAGAGGCCTACTCTGTTTGAATTTTTCTTTTTGGTAGTTTCTAGCTTTAGTTTTTACTTATTGTTTTTGCTTTCATTCGTGTTATTTTGTCCAATAAAGTTCGTCACTCTTAATAGTATGATAAATCAAAACCCAGGCGAATGGTACCTACAGTTATAGATTTCCATCTCTTCATTCATCATGACCAGAAGAAACTAACTGATAATTATTAATAAGCAACGGTAATTGGTTCGTCCGTCTGTCAACCACAAAGAATGATAGATGGTGTTTTTGAAATTAACTAATGTTCTAAGTGATGTCGCTTCCTTTGAAATGTAACTGATAATTGAGAACTGTGAATTGTGGCGGTAGAAGTTAAAAGAGTATAAAATGATCTTGCGCAAGATGGCTGGCAAGAGCTGGATGCGATTAGCGAAAAATCGATCGGAGTGGCGAATATTAGGAGAGGCCTATGTCCAACAGTGGACTGCAGCAGGCTGATGATGATGATGAAAATAATCTTAAATTAAGCGATATTAACTGACATTGGACTAGTCCAGTATAGTTAAAATTCAATTATGTTATTGATATGCCGCGTCCACCCACTCGTATGGCAAAAAGACCGGCAAAAAACAAAACGTGTGATTGCTATTTGCCTGTGTTTGGCAAACTTCAATTCCGATTCCCGAGTAATATGTACCACTATTATATAATGCCAGTTTGTATTTGCTATTCGTGGCAATCACTAAGGAAGTGGACTCGGCAATAGCAGTAAATAGATTTTATCATAGAAACACATGATTAACTTTTTGTTAATCATGTTGTTTATAGCTAAGTTACATGCTAGGTACGTGTGCTACGGTAACGTGCCGAAGGGAGAGATGTATTTTTCTCCAAATCTATGAAATCCTACTTGTTTACTATTCTTTAATGTTAATCAACTTCTTATCCTAAAATGGTATCTTTCGAATGATAGTTATCAAGAGCATAAATTTTGTTCAACTGTCAGATTATCTTATAATTAGAAAACAGTACTTTTACGCGAATGACTTCATCGGCATAAAAGTTAATTTACTTCCAACATAGTATGAGCACCTTTACACCGGCAGGTGAGCTCAGAAAACGAAAATAAAATGATAAACAAATGATAATTGCTGCGATAAAATGTATTGCAATCTCATCAGAGGCAGCTAATAACGATTCTAATTTACCTATACAATGATGGGTTCTCACGTGTTTTCCAACAATATTAATCACTGTGATCCTTTGTGATGAAAACACTTTCTACACATAAAAACTCACAACACAACACAAACCACAAGCTTGCACTCAGATCGAGTCAAAACTGGCATAAAATCACAAAACTCCATTAACAAAACCATCGAATCCAATTCGAAAATGGAACACAAATTGCCAACTTTGAAAACTTAACGCGCGAAAATCGTTCGAAATTCAAACACGGTCGCTTCCCGCCGATGCGTATGCGCAACTGACTGACACGGAGGCACTCGAGCGATGAGCGCAGAGCCTCCGAAAACGAGATGGAAGATACGAGCTTAAGTTGTCTAGAATGGGAGAGATAGAGACAAAACCATCCCTTTACTAGAGTAGCTATTCAAATTTGAATCGCTTCTTTATTTGTGCCATTAATTGGAACAGGTTCGCGAACAAATATGTCACGCATTGATATGAGGAGGTACATCGTTCGCGCGTTCTTTTAATTAGAGCCAGATGAGAAAGTGCTCAGCAATTTACGATGATGAGCTACTCGGCTATAGTTCATTCGAATGATGGGTACAGGTGCGAAATCATATGAGGCTTAAGTGCTTTTTGCTGTCAACACAAACGAAACTAGCTGGATGTTTAAAATAGATTTTCTGCACAAGTATTGACGGCAGTGATTGCTTATAAATATGTAAGGTGTAAATATTTTAATGGCGAAGCGAATTTTGGAATGGGTGGTGCAGTGGAATATTGGATAGATATTTTTTTTAAATTTCATTGAAAATTATCCTCATCTAAGTATTAATTCTTCCATCTAACCTAAAAGACGTAACTGTAAAAATCAACAAAAATGTCTCTCGATCTCCAAAGAATTCGACCAACGTTAATTTTACTGCCTTCATTTCCTCCAATTCATTTACAGTTCGACTTATTTAAATTCAAGCTATGAATATTATCGGAATCTGTGTCACTGGGGTAGCTTATCAACTAACTATAAAGATCAGACTTGAACTTGGAGTTATTAATTGCAAGTGATTTAACTAGTAGAGCGACTTCTGCGGTGGTTAAGGAAGCAATATGTCAAACTACTGAGCTTTCTAATGCTTCTAAGTAATCTGTCAGATACGGAATTAGATTCAGTAAAAGCTGCTGTAGATTATTTCTGTATTAATTGTTTCTTGAATCGAAGAACTTTATTTCTTTAATTACGTAAATCTTTTGACACCACATTATATACATTGTCCTGGTCCCAAATTAAGGATTTCCCTTGTGCTATAGAAACCAAGAACAACTAAGGAACCGGATTAAAACCCAGAGCCAACACAAATATCTGTTTCAACAACGAATAATTTAGAGTTGACCGCGACTCCTTGCGTCTCAACCAGCGTTCAAAAACATAGCGCTAAACGGGTCACGTCACGGGATTCTCTCTCTCTCTTATCTTAGCGTGTAATTCCCAGTTGCATCCAAAGCTGTCGCTTTGCAACCTGGGATACTCATAGATCATGATTCATGATTTGGTGATTTTGGTGGTATTTACAATGAAGCAACTGCCATCCGACTTTCGCAACCAGACCGGTTGAACATGGTTACAAGGTTTCAGAAACTATTTGAAACGTGCAGATTTCCTCACGTCGTTTTCCCTTGCCAAGCCAATGGTAGAAATACGCACATAGGTTTGAAAAACCCAGAGGTGCATCCTCGGATTCAAACCACGACCCCCCATATAGAAGACGCAACACTGAGCTAGCATAGCTTTTAATCCAAATGTTAAAGCACTTTTACCTATATTTTTTGTCGAAAAACTTCTTTATCTCTTTGCTAAAAACTAGGTCTGGGTTTGCTAAAGTGCCTTTCTCACCTGATTAACATTCCACACATAACATATACATACATATCTTCACAGCGCTTCATCATTTCTCTTAATCACACACAATGGAGATTTCTCTCCCCTACACAAGATTTGCACTCTCTGCGAAATACGTTAATTAAATGTGATTGCGTTTCTATGCGACTTCTTATCTACTCAATGCGATTAAGTAGCTTACAGATTTGCTAATCTTTACTATTTATAAAGTGGTAAATCTATCGACTGAAATGAATGACTGGAAGTTAAATGGGATTGGGCGAGTCATGTGTGCAGAATGGGCCCCGAAAGATGGACAAAAATCGTCACCCAATGGCGGCCGATCAATGGACACCCTCGATGGAGCAGGCCCAGAAAATATGGTGTGATAATTTTTATAAGTATGCCCAAGATTGGCAAGCAAGGGCGTCGGACAGGGATCTATGGAGAAATTTGGGGGATGATTTTAGATAGGCTAACTAAAAAAAATCTATCGAAATCAACATGACATACAAACTGAAAAGGCGAAACACTAGCGCAATGCAATAGACACCCGGCGCCATCTATTGGCACTGAGTGAAGAGACAACTCTATGAGGGTGCCAAGTTTTTCGTTTGGCTACCGAACCCTAAAAAGGTGATGAATACCAGCTTTCGTTATTTCCAAACCTGTCACTTATCAAATAGGAACAAAACAAAGCAGAATGCTCTGTGGGTGAAGGAATGCCTGTAGGAAGAGGCTGCGTTATTGGAGGCCGCGGCGGCCGGTATCATTTGCTACCACGCAATCAACGTAATAGCGGCGCAGGAGTGATTCGATGAGCGGCTGCGGTACTACGGGTTTATGATACAATTTATTTTTATGGATAGTAAAGTGAAGAAATCAAATTTTCGCTATTATGATGGGATTAGGTTTAATCATACGCTTGCCTAATGCGGATTGGTGATCACCAACTTTGTTCGAAAATTTCAAAACATACTTTATGCTTGACTTAGCAATCGAACCTAGGACCCTGATCACGGCCCGGTACTTAAACCACTAGATCAACAGGGTGTTTGATTTTTATGTGATAGCTGTAAGTGTGCAATTGCTAGCTATAGGCACTCCCAACTCAAGTAGAGTCACAAGTGCGAACCCACCATTTCCTCTTCCCCTCAAATTAGGCCTCCGTATCTCCACTATACCTTTACACCCCCTCCTCTTTCGGAAAAAGCCAACAAAAACACCAATAATATTATGTAATGTAACTATGACATGGTACTAAAATGTAAGCTACCTACTTGCTACGTGAACACGCATGTAGATTTAAAAGGTCAGAGGTACATGCACGGATTCCTACGACCTTCTTTAGAGGAGATACACGTGGAATCTATTGAGCTACTATTGATCTAAACTCTTTGAGAGTCTTTGACTCAAGTTAACATAAACTACTGCATTAATTTCAAAATCCAAAACGGTTTCGTAGTAACACCGTTTACGTGCGCACGAGCTTCCATTCTCGAATCGATCTTATCGCTGCACGAATTTCATCTCTGACTCTTTGATTTAAAGCTTCATTTTCTTTATCATCGCTAGCATCACTCCTCACAATCTCATAGGTGGTAAGTGCCGGGATAACTTCGTGCGATTTTGAACATTATTTTGTAAAATGGTAAGTTTGAATTTTGTTTCGTTGTGTTGGTTTCTCTAATGGATAAATGGTTAACCGTATTTTTCTGTAAACTGAATTATGGGGATACGTGATTATAGGAGGATTTATGGATTTGAAGTTAATTTGGAGTTTATGTTGGAATTTGAGAGCAATATTCATTTAATTAAACTTTCATATACTAGTGTTACTATTCCATACTAGGTGGAATTAAGTGCTAAGTACCTATGTGAGTACTGATATATCGACTTTGGCGGCCAATCTCCAAATCTCAACGATCAGCCAAGAACGCAGGATATATTGTAAGCCTATGTAGTACAAAAGCAAAAATCTGCTTACAAGCTTCATACTTCTTAATGCCTAGCGGAAAACATTTCATGATTGAAGAAAATAAATCGATTATAAGTAAAATATTTGCTATGCGGCTAGTTGCGTGTTTATTATATTGTAACGTAGAGATAACATACAAGTATGCTTATACCACTTAGAAAGCTGTCCAGATTGTTGTCACACAAACTACTTACTTACAGCGATCATAATCTGTCCCACAGGAAGTGACAAACTACTGTATCTGAAAATGGCTACGATTTACACAATCTTTAAACAGTCTTGCGCTGCTGCGACACCCCAGATAATGCCGTAGCAGCAAATGCTGAGGTCGGGATCTGATTGACCACACACTAACATATACACTACCAAATAAGTTCTTCTCCTTGTATATTTATCCTCACTGTATGTGTTCTGTTTTGTATTTTGTGATGGTCAATAAATGTATTTTCTTTCTTTCTTTTTCAATCTTCTAATATATGTTTTTGAGATAGGTGGCAGACGTGGAAACGAATACCTGATGTTAAGTGATTGGTGGTCTGCCACCTACCACATAAAAAGCATCCCACAAAACTGACCTTCGTAAAACCGTTAAAACAAAGGACACGGATGCATCCAACCTTCACCTGCTTATTACTAAAAAAACGGCGGCACCTCCTCCCCGGAGTCGCCTGACCGAAGCCCTCAGGAAGCAATTAGATCAGGTTTTTAGACCCCAACTAACCCCACTCATGCCCTCTAAAAATCAACCTTAAAACTCCAACCCTAAAGTTGAAATTTCATATAGCAATAACTTACAGTTTTTAGACCTTAACAAACCACACTCATTTCAATATTCAACCTTACTAGTCTTCGTTTTAAAGTCAAAATTGAATATGTTGAGGGATGTGAGCATATTTTACGGTATGTTGTTAGAAAATCATTTGTTACAAGTTAAGCTGAGGAACAAATTGTTTTATGTTTTCGTCTTATCGGCAGGGTTGTGGATGTAAGCTTTAATAGAACAAGTTTGTGGTAAGTTATTCATATAATGAGTGCTAGTTTTATTTTCTTAGAAAGTTGGCAGACTTACAGGAAGCTTTTTGTAGAATTTCTTTACAATATTAGTGAAAATAATGAACTTGATATAAAAGGTGACTATGTAGGAATAGAAAATGAAATTGTGATTCGGGTGATTGATAGCGACGACGAATATACGAATAGTACCGTTTATAGTCAAAGGGAATCTTCTGAATCAGTTTTTATTGTCTGTTTTTGCTATATGTGGCAGACGAGCGGACGGATCACCTGTAAGCAATGGCCGTCGCCCATAGACACCTGCAACGCAGTAGAGACGAGTCCCCCAATTGGGCTCCGGTGCCCTCACTCACTCGACGAAACACAGCGCAGGCCCTTTCATGCCGAAGCGTGGCTTTCCCACGGTTTTATATCATTTTTGTATTAATTACTTAGCTACTTAATTATTAGGTAGAAATAGCTTCAGCATTCATACCGTAGTCAGCCACTCACTAATAATGCTGTCAATCTGACATAATATGTCAAATCGGTAATTACCCAGAGGCGCAACTATGCAATTTTCTGTCCTCGGTGAGAAAATGCAAACCGGCTTTGTTAGTTCACTGCCATTCTTCAAACTGTGTGTACATTAAGATCGAACATTCGATATAATGTTTCTTAGCCATCCAATTCAATTTGAATTGTCATTGATTGAGAACGAATTACATACATTACGCTTCTCCGAAGCTATTCAGACTGGGCGCCTTTTTATTCACCTTTGTTTTCAAATTGTGGCTATACGGTATTATTCCGATTAAAGTGGAGGCCAATCGGTGGCTAATAGAATCGTTTCATAGTTCACCTAGAGGTAAAAAAAATGTAACCTATTATTTAGTAAAATATTATCTCTTCAATGTATCTTGGATCTACATATATACCTATGAATATCCTCGTTAGTTACTCCTTTTTGTTTTACTAAGCAACAACATCTCATTGTACAAACCACATAATTTATACCATTTATAAAGAGGAAAATTCTAGAAACAGCTATAAGACAACGAAAACGGAACAGTTGCTCAATGTAATCGACGCCCTACGCCATCTTTTGGTGATAAACATAATATTATTGACATTCATAAGAGTCATGTATGGACTTAAATGGAATAAACTACTTTCAAACTATTTTCATTTTATTTATTTTTTTCATACTGCAATAACTTGACTTTTAGACTCATATTTTAGTGTTTCATTTTGTTTGCGGAAGCACTAATTGGTTTATTCCGATGACTGTTGTAATTAATACAATCGATTGCAACCGCTATTTGATTATATTACAGTAAATATAAACAGGACTCCGAATAACAACTTTAATATCCGGTCGATCAAATATGATCATAAGAGGATTGTCCAAATTAAAAGTCAATGAACTCGATAACCCCATTGTTTGATGATTTGCTCGATTGCGTAACGACAGACAGATCAACTGCTGAACTAGTTACCGAATGTACTAAATGTGAGGACTAGCAAACAGTAGACAAAGGGTTTGCGTTTAGTATAAGTAATTATTTCAAACGATTTAAGAAGGCAGTTCGACACCTATAAGATACAGACATTTGACACAAAAAAAGAAAAGATATGAAACCCAGGTTTAATCAAGAGCCCGGGGAGGGATGTGAAGTAAGGTTCTTCAACCCGTCCTCATGTCTCCTCCCCACTCTGGCGATGAGGGAGCGTCGCTGGGGTTTAGTCGGTATGCCTCCGGTCCCACCCGGAGGAGAGCTCGACATAACCCGCCTGCTCCCCGGCAGGAGGGTATGCATAAGGAGTCGCAAGACCACGTTGACCCACTTCGGGTCAGCGGCATTTCCCAGCGTCAACAAAAAAAAAGGTTTAATCAAGAGACTAAAGACCTGATAATCTAGCCATACATTATGAAGAAGATGAGACCATCATGACTACTTTAACTCGGGCATGTGGAGAGAATAGGAGCGGATCGTGCGGCTACTTGTGAACATGACGTTTGCCGCTGCGCCTGAACTGAACTGTATAGGTCCAGTGTCGGATATAGTTCCTGGAACTATTTAGGTCCTGGAACTACACATATCTGAAAATAACTTATCTGGGACGACCAACGGGACGCCATCTTGTGGGTAGTCCGAGCCATCGCTGGAGGGACGAAGTCACCAAGGACCTCGAGGCACACAGCGCAGTAAGATACAAACCAATTTCTGAGATCCATTTTGATTTCCATGCCGTACGTACCTGAAAAGACGAAACACATATTTAGTATAAAATTTTAAAATTTAAGCCTTGAGTTCTTTAAAATAAATATTCGGATACTCGGCTTTTGGCCCGATTTAAAATACCTAAGCATGTATTGGCAACAAAATTAATAAAAATAACTAGGGGTGATCAAAAACAGTTACAGAATTACCCATGAATGCCATAATGTTATACGCGTATGTAACACTTTGTCGGAATGAAAAAATATATATAATATGTTCATTTCAAATGTCAGATTAAAAGTTTCTAGTAGGTACTAATACCTAAGCTGCAACCCTTTGATGCAGCCAAATGGATGAATAAGGCAACACGTACCTATATACTTTCCTTGTGGAGTACGGAACCCTTGACATGGCACTTCTCAGTCTCAATGGCTTTAAATAAATTTAACTAAGTACTTCATACTACGTGCTTCACATATCGCGATAAAATCGCAATTAAAATAAACACTCTGAGAAATTCATTCAAAACATGATTCTACCAACGAGCATAAATCAATATTAAATACAACCGGAGGAAGATACAATCGAAACGCTATAAATGTATACCAATTCGAAAGTGCAATCAAACATTTTATGTGCAAACTGATGATTAACAGACCAACCAACATACGGACGATTAAACACTGATAGTGATACAGCATCGTTAAAATATTTTACTCGCAAATTCATAAATTTCATATTTTGACCTAATTCGTATGGAGCTTAATTACAACTATTATAGATAAATACATACATGCTGTATCTGTAAACAGTTACGATTAATATAAGACGTGGTTGAAGGGATGTAACTAGTTAAAGATTACATCGAGAAGCTTGCAATATATTTAACCTGATCACTTTGGGGTCGCGACGTGACAGGTATGACTAATCTGTCGCCACAAAATAGTACATTCTGCTATCGATGCAACAGAACTACTTTTGTGACTTTGCTTTAACACTTATCAAAGAGCGCATCACTCAAACGCATTCGAATTACGAGTATAAATAACACTTCCTTCTGGTGGGAGGGACTTGGATCTATTTCACTCTAGATTCCACCGGTACAAAGAGAGCTATTTCAGATTTATTAAAAAAAAAAACATTCACGATGCCAATCTAAATTTAAGTAAAAGATATGTTTGTGTCCTGAGAGCCAACGCTATCAGACAACCTATCCAGCAGTCTGTTGTTTAATTTTGCATAGATCATCAACAGCCATACAAACGACTACAGTGATGAACCTTATGTCTTAAGACCACAAGAGTCAAAGTATCTGTCTGGTTGACCAGTACATGATGTTTGTTCCACAAAGGAACCGTACAGAACAAAATAGGAACAAAAAACCCTGTCAGCACAAAAGGCTAATTAGCCAATCACAGTGACGATCGAATCACACCTAAGCCTTGAGGTCAATTAGGGCAAGAGCCAAAGGTTACGACTTGTTGTTCCATAAAAGGACGTGAACACTTGTCTATTGTTGCAGGCACCGTAGTAATGTCAGCTTGGATTCTATGGGAACCTGTAAGGTGTTTAAACTGACCTTGATTCGACTCTGTACCATCTGCCTGCCATGGGTGGTGATCCCGAATCAATACGACCTGGTTGACTGGCCGGATGGCGCATTTGGTAATGACCCTGCCTCATACGCCAATGGTAGTGGGTTTGATCCCCACCCTGGATAAACATTCGTGTGATGAACACTTGTTTTGGTTCAGTTTGGTTCAGGGAGGCCCATCGGGGGGAAGGAGATAAAAGGTTAGCAGCGCACTTGTGACTCCACTGGTGTTGCATGTGTCCATGGGCGGCGGCAATTGCTTACCATCAGGTGATCCGCCTGCTCGTCTGCTGCCTATCACATAAAAAAAAAAAGTATCTGGGTATGTATTTCTGTATTATATTTGTGTTTCCTATGTTGTCTGGTATCTGTAACACAAGTGCTAAAGCTATTTATTATTGAGTCAGGTCAATATGGGGTCAATATCAGGTCAATATCATCTTTAACACAAGTGCTTAAGCTATTTATTATTGAGTCAGGTCAACATAGTAAAAAAATGAAAAAAAAAAAACAGTCCCATGTCCACAGACAGACACGATACTCTCACAATAATTAGATACGTATAAAGGTCAGCAAATTATTACCCGAGCAAAAAGGTGTATTTATGGAATTTCATACTAATTGGTATCCTATATCGTTACTTACTTTTATGACACCTGGAGTAAATTAGTTCATCGCCTGATGAAATTACTAATCGAACTGCTTTCGTAGCGTAACGGTTAGGGAGCAGTTTATATGCCCTTTGGCTAGGGGTGTTAAGAATACTACCAAGATATTCCCGGCCAGTCGTAAGAGGCGACTAATCGAGCCTTCGGAGTACGTGAGTATACCCACTACTGGGGAGTGGCTTGCTCATTGTCACAACTCCGCGAGGGAAAATACTACCTACTGGGTATCCTGGTAAGTCGTGCAAGCAGGAGAATGCAGCCCATTGCGCCAAATAAATTGGCGTGAAGTGCCGACCGCGATGGCGCTGAGATGGACACCCCAGGGATTTTGGTTACGGTTAGTGCCTTCCATTGCCAAGCAATACGTAAGTACAGACAGCCACACATCAGGTTACCACAATCTGTCCAATATCTTCACTTGATATTCAACCTAATGTGTTGGACAGTAAGAGGAGAGTTGATTGAAAAAAAATAACAGTTTTGTATACTTTGATCTGTGGCTCTACGTACCTACTTAGTTTTCTAGTATTGGAAGAGTTGCATCGATCGCCCCTTTGCAATATGACATGTGTTCTGCTTGGAAACAACGCAGGTGCTCTCAAGTTCATCATTGATGATTTCTAATACTTAGTCATTAATACTAATCGAAAATTTTTACTAAAGTTTTTACAGTGGCGGATTTAAACTTACCGAGCCCAGGGTGGCAGATTTTAAGGGGTGGTGAATTTTAGAGCATATTGTCAGCGTGATATCTATAAACACCCAACGTCAATAAATTTAACTGAAAATAATAATATTATAATTGACATAATATCTCATACATGTGTTACAAATATCAGACAACAGAGGATCACAAATGAAATGTAAGTATTACAGACACTGAAAAAGCACTAGTGTTCATCACTCGAATGTTTTGCCTAGGGTGGGGATCGAACCTACGACCGTTGGCGTATGAGACACGGTCATTACCAAATAGGCCATCCGGCCAGTCCTTTCTTACTCATGACTTAGAGCAAAGACTAATAGGGGTGGCAAAATTTTCAAAACCTACAGGCGGCAAATGTGTAACTCTGCTGAGTTTCTAGTTCACACAGTTTCGAACTGATTTTATAATAAATCTGGGTTTCACAAGCTCCATCTTTAAAAATCTTCCCAACGACCATACACAAAACTTAAACCAAAAATTCTTAGACCAGTTCCGCTCCAATTTGAGGCGTGGACCCTACCATTATGCGCTATTACACACAAACTGGCCTACACAAATTTATGGCCGAAATGTGGGACTGGCAGCTTAAAGCGTCTACGGACCGAGTGTTGAAACAATTACTCATAGATGATGAGATAGGGCTGGCGAGTACTAGTATAGGCAAAACGCAAGTCTACGCAAGTTTACGCAGTCTTATAATTTTTCCAAACTGTCACGAGTCTTTGGTTCGAGTATAACAGTTAATTTCCTTTTAAATCTACTGACTATTTTAAACCCTTTCACTGATTATTTAAACACTTAGCTGTCATTTATGATTAGCAATGAATAAAATTAAAAACAAATTCTAGCTACTAAACCAGGCCCCCAATTCTTGTGCTTGTGATCGAAAATAGATATTTATCGCAGAAAACATGTTTTCTCATATCAAAAATCAAGAGAATTGCGAAGCTGACCTATTTTTACTAATTTCAAAACTCTAGCATCTCGGAAAATATTTGCTGTTATTATTTATTTGATCATCAAAAGTAGTACAGGTTTAGTAACTACCTAACTATTTAAACCAATTACCATAACAAGTGTGCCTTTCCCTATAAATACTGCATACTACTACAAACTTTTATTCGCATCAGAGAACAAAATTCCACAGTTTATTCAGAAGTCGGCAACCCTGCGGCGGTTGTCTATCTTTGATCTGAGTTGGAGTCGGTTTGGTGTTGAGACGATTACTCTCAAACCTCAATGAATTATGGAGAGGAACTGTTCTGTAATAAATTCCATTTATTGTGGGTTTTATTTCCCTCACATTATAATAAACGCCGTTACTTGCGGCAAAAGATATTTATACTACAGAGTGATTGTGGCGCGTTATTGCGATCAAATAAATTTTATCTTTAATAATAATATGATTTCTCAATGTTTTTTTAGAGAAGACGTTAGTTCTCATGCTTTGAAGGTGATATACAGCTAGGAATCTCCGCTATTTGTTATGCAAAAGTATTCGTACTGTGATGACTGGATATACTTTGACAAACTAGAAAGTCTCTAAATTAAATGATGCGATTAATTGACCGTAGCAATTTTTGATCATATTATGTATAAAATTTACATGATTAAAGATGGTTTTAATGTCGCCGAAAATAAAGGCTGCACTCGCAAAAGAGCGTTATTTGGCCTTGCCGTTTTAGGCTAACGATAGCGATAAAGCCTAATCCCCATCATAGACTCATAGTAGCGATGACTTAAATTCTATGATGGAGGCCTTTGCTCTGCAGTGGGATAGTGTATATAGGACATTAGCATATATACACTCTATATATAAAAATAAGTAGGTATTCGATTTTTAGTTCCTCCCATACAGAACGTCAATTTAATTTGTAAGGACCTAATGCTTTATTTTCCTTTTATTATTTTTACTTATGACAGCAATTCACAGGTCGATCACAGGTGACCAGACACACTGTATGTGACTTATCTATTAGATTCCTCTGACTGAATAACCGTTAAGCAAGACAGTGATATTAAAATGTAATTAATAGAGCGCGAGAACATTACGTAAAGGCAGGCGGCGACAGGCGTGCGCAATGCGTGATCGATGCGCGCGCGCTGCCTGCCGACGTCGTATTATGGTGCGGTGCGATTCGGTGAGATACTCGTATCTACCTTTATAAAGAGAAGAGATAATTTTTGTAGGGAAGGGCAATGAAATCCAGGGCTTAGAATAAGTACTTCAATCTAAACCCACTCTCGTCTTTAGCGGCATAAAGGGCATCGAGAAGTTTTGTTTTGAGTCCAAGTCCATCAAGAATTTGGTCAGACCTCTTCCTCTTGCTCTTCCCCTTTTTTACCAATATCTTAAGGTTGTCTGGAAGAGATCGCTATTAGCGATAAGGCCGCCGATATTTTATTTGGAAATTACTATTAGCATTAAGTTCTGTAATGTGTTGTGCAATAAAGAGTATCTATCTATCTATCTTAAATTACATAGGTTTTTAAAAAATAGATTTGTCTTCATATCTTATTAATAATCTTCTATAAGTAATTATTTTATCCCCAATTTATATTGGAGATTTACACGTCTTTATAGGTTTTATATACCTACTCTATGTTTATAATATTACTTACTTTATCAGAATAAGACTGTTCACACGAAAATAGATAATTTCGTAACGTCGCGTATTCGCCACGGATCCGAATAGGAAATCGAATGAATACAGCATAGCGCACATCGTTGCTCGATTATCGTGATTCTTGATTCCATTTTTCTTAGTAATTTGTGTTAGAAAAAATCTATTTCGACACTGCTGTAATAGATTTTTGATTATGTTATGTTGGTGGGTAAAAAAATTAATTTGGTTTTCGTAATGTCTTGATGAGTAATAGCGTCATAAACCACCTCAGGAGACATTATTTTGTTCTAGTTTACCTTAGGAGAGCCACGCTTCGGCATGAATGGACCGGACTGGAGTGATGAGGAGCATGAAGCAGCGCCTGTACTGTTTGTGATCACAGACACTATCGCTCTTAAGTTACTGCGTCAAGTAACAAAGTATATCTAATCGCGAATTAAGTAGTAACATTACATCTACTTACGCCTTAAAAGCTCTCGTGCGCAGTTAGTTTTCCTGCGCACACGCACGCGATAGCATCACACAAATTAGCGCAGAAAGCCTACAACAAAAATATACCTGTCGCATCCAAACAGACGACGTACAGCGAGTGTGAAAGGACAGAGTAACGATTTGGTCGAGTGTTGCGTTACATTGTAGGACCTCTGGTTGAATGCCTTCATTTAGCTTCCGTGGTGTGGTCTATCTGATTTAGTGTTATTTAACTTTTGCCTGGAATGTCACATGGGTAGAATTGAATGATTACGGATGAATTTTTTATGTGATAGGTGGCAGACGAGCAGACGGGTCATCTGATGGTAAGCGATTGCTGCAATACCTGCAGCTTACTGTAACAGCAAGTCGAGTCACCAAAAGCAGTTGAAACAGATTTTAGGTATACTTATAAGTAGCTTACTGATCGTTCGGAGTGGCAAACATTAGGAGAGGCCAATATCCAGCAGTGAAATTCAACAGGCTGATGATTATGACAGATAGCCATAACATCAGGACAATCTGTCCAATTTCGTCAAAGGTTTTGGACATTAAGGCTGTAAAAATTTGACAAATGTATACATACGGACACAGGTTCTATCTATGAACATTATTTAAGTACATCCCTTTAACCCCGTGTTCTACCATGCATTCTGAACAACATGTCTTACTTATACGATTTTGGCTTCTTCTCATCTCAGGAGTTCAGTATGAAGCCAAGGGCAAGCCCATTTTTGATAAAAAAAAAGATTTCTGAAAATTTGCATAAAAATTTCAACATTGAGAAGTGTCGGTAACTTTGGTTCGTTACTACTTCTATGTACCAGAATATATTGCGAGAATGTTCTCGCAATTTGTCTGTTTGGCATCTAGATTATTTCCTAATCCGTAAAAACTGTACCATAATTGCTTGTAATTACTTTCATCCGTTACAAAATTCGACAAAAACAGATGTAATTGCTATTCAAATTAACATCTGAGTTATTTCGGTGAGTAAAGTTGTTATTGGTGGCAATAAACTTATTTAAAACAGGGGCGCACTAAGGAAGTTTCATTGTAAAATTAAAATATTGCAGTATAATAATAATTAATAACAATGAAACGCATTTTAAGTGGTATCAAACAGTTTTAATCGAATATTTAATTAACATTACAAAATCGCGCGAATCTATCTCAGATGATTGACAGTTCTCCAATGTCAGACGACACTAGGGATGCGTTACGCCCAGTGATGTTCCAGGTGATCGATTTTGTCCGGCCAACATAATAGGAGAGACAAAGATACAGTCATAGACTCGGCCACATCGAGAGAATGTTATCAGATCGACACGCCAAGAAGGCATATCTCGGATTACTCTCTGGGCGTCGACCAACCAGTGATTGTAGGCCAAGCAAATCGCGCAACGTGAGGCACGCTACATCTTAGACCTCATTGTCACTCTCGAACAGGTGACATGAGGTCAAGTGCAATCCCATGAGCTTTAGCTCTGGAACTTTCATTAAATAGCGTTTTGCATGTAGTGAGAAAGCTTATCCCTCCTCTTATTATTATTAGCATCTATGTAAAATTAAATACTATCTTTTTTTTTATGTGATTGGTAGCAGACGAGTTAATGGTAAGCAATTGCCGCCGCTCATGGACACTTGCAACACCAGTGGAGTTACAAGTGCGCTGCCAACCTTTTATCCCCTTCCCCCGGGTGGGCCTCCGGTACCCTCACTCACTCGGCGAAACACGGCATAGGGGCTGCTTCACGCCGGTTTTCTGTGAGGCAGTGGTATCACTCCGGTCGAGCCGGCCCATTCATGCCGAAGCGTGGCTCTCCCACAGTTAATACTGAAAGATATAAATTACTAAATCCCTCTCTGCTCTCAGAGAGAAACCTGCTACATTTTGTCTCAGTTTTTGCCAGAAACCAGAGGAGGCGTCCCTGTGGCAATCACTCACTTGACACGCGAACTCAGTTTTTGTCTTCCATCGTTATAATTACATCTTTCCAGTCAGCTCCAGAGGGCCTAAAACGAAACTGAAGTTACGACCGAATCCAAGTTCCTTTTACACACGAGGTGCGTCACTTTTGTTTAAATGTGATAGGTATATTCTCATTTGTTACGGAATGGTTTTGTTGTATGCGAGTCCTTATCTTTCGAAAGTAAATCTTATTAGGAAGTGTAGAAGGATCTTTTTCGCGGTGTTAGACAATGGAGTCTTCATAAAACGTACCTACCTATAACTTTTATAAACATCTGGAATATTTAGATACAACGTTGTCCACTGGTACCGATCACTCACCGCTGCAAAATGTAGTCATAAGTCCGCTGTCAACCTATGAGAACCTCTTGCTCCAGATTGGGTCTCCGGTACTACTACTCACTAGGCGAAACACAGCACAGTCCCAGCCACGCTTTAGCATGACTGATGCTAAAGTGTGGCTTAAGACTTGACTGCGCACTTTTGACTGTACTCTGGTGTTGCAGGTGTCTGAGCGGCAGCAATAAATAAATAAATGCCCCAGACAATCATACCAATCAAACTGGTCTCAAACTAGGGCAACCCCCGTACTATGAGTACCAGATGACGATAATAATTGGGGGCGTCAACCTAGAACACCCAGACCCAAGAAAACTTAGAAAATGTAGTTTCCTAAATTGACTTGACCGAGAATCCAACCCGGGACCTTCCGCGCTTCAAGCGAACACTTTAGCCACTGCGCCATCGAGGCCGTCGTCGAGGTTTCTGAACGTTAGTATGAAATATCACGGCTTGGTTTATTAGCCACCGTAGATTTGTCACCAAGAAAACCAGCTGTGTCCCATTTCCTCGCGTGAAGACAAGTAGCAAGACAACCTGCGCGCGCGCAGCAGCCGTATAAGGCTAATGTGCTAGTCTTTGCATGCGTCCGGCGAAGGGCCGCTTTCTATGACATTCTAGCGTTTTGCAACTGCACAGTGGTAACACATTGGTATGTTTGGGGGACAAAACCCTTTTTTCCCTTGTTTTTATTTTAAATTTGGTGATAATTAAATTTACACAACATTATCATACATTAGAACAGCCACAGAGTGGGAACCCAAAAATCGACGGCGGCCACGAGGTAGACCGAGGAGGCGATGGCGGGATGAGCTCGACACCTATTGCGCCAACTGGACCGTAGTCACCCAGGATCGTGAAATGTGGAGGAGGGGTAGGGAGGTCTTTGCCCAGCAGTGGGACACGACGGGCTTTTAATAATAATAATATCATACATTGACCTTACTTTGTATTTACTAATAGCTTTTGCACTTGTGTAACAGATATCAGAGAATAGAGGAAACGAAAAACAAATTAACACATGTTTATCCAGAAAATATAACAATGAAGATACCTACTTTTTTTGTTTGCACGAATTGTCCCACTGCTTGGCAAAGGCTTCCCCTAATAGCTTCCGCTGCTCCCTGTTTTTTGCCAGCTTTTGCTAGCTATCGGAGTGCTGGTCCAGGTGGACACGCCATCTCTTTCTGGGCCTACCTCTTTGACGGTGACCGTTTAAGAAGATACAATTAAGCTTAATTAAATTTAGATACAAATTCGCATTTATACTTGGAAAAAATTTGGATGAATATATATTTACAGACTGGTAATGACATCTTGTGACTGACAAAATATTGTTTTAATAGTAAAATTAATTCTATCCGTATTTTAGACATCTGAACCAGTGTGAAGTTGAATAGGTTAATTAGTTGCATGTGCCTGCATTTTCTGCGAGTGGCTCTATCGCGCACTTAGACTACTGCATCGCGATGGCTAATCAGGGTATTTAAGTTGAATACTACTGATTTATTGGCTCATTAGTGCCATTACCCCTTTTCGGGACTTTTGTTTCACTACGTATAGACCAATAGATGGCGTTGAGCGTCGATTGCATTGCTATTGTGTTTCGTCTTTTTAGTTTGTATAAAGGTTTTACGATGTCTGCAAAACTCGGCCGCGAATGAGATATTTTGTGTCCGAGTTACCCCCTTAGCCGTCTGCAGAATGCACCTCTTTATGAATAAGTAGTAGGTATAGAAGATAAAAGCTCGCACTTAAATAATAGCAGATCAACGACTTTAGTTAGATCATAAGGGAAAGTCATGACTTAATACATTTTTGTTTTTTTTTAAAGTGATGGGTGGCAGACAAGCATCCGGATCACCTAATGGTAAGTGATAAATTCAGCGCCATTCCGAAGTGTGTCTTGTGGTCTTGTATGTACTGCCCTGTTGTTTTCTGTTCACCTATTTGCCTTTTTATTGTCTAAAGACGATAATTATAAATAGTTAAATAGATCGACTGTTTACTTATTCAAGCCTTACAGGCATCCAACATGAGTTAATAATACATTAATAGTCTTGTACTAATTAACTAAAGAATAATCCATAGCAAACACAAACATGTCTCGACTTACTGTAAACTGTGCCCTTTAAAAGTAGGTTTTAGATCGGCGATATCATGATCTGCCTATAAAGATTGCCCGATAACTTTAAGTTCCATTTAAGTAAGCAACTTGGATACTCACCTACTTAGTTGGGATATTAAAGCTGCAACAAGTTACATTAGCGACGAATTCCGCCAAAGTAATTACTTACTACATATTACATAGTCCGGTATTTTAGGCATGTTGCAGGTAATGTATGAATACAGAACTTTGTTGCAAGTGACTGTGTAAAAAGCAAGAGATTTTCATTATAAATTGAATATTAGGAAGGTACATTATGCATTGATATCATACGTCATTCAACTTTTTGGTTTCCCAGATGGGAAATCCCGGATGAAAAAAAAGCATACAAAATATCTGGCAAGTATTTTGGATATCTTACACGACCGACGACAGTAAAAGCTAGGTTAGCTAGGTTAACCCTTGGCATGCCTGGTAGGGTCTGTCAGACCCACACCAACGCGCGAACCGTTGTATTTCGTTTAAATTTGAATTTCGCGCCTCACCGTTTTCAGTAGCTGGCCGTTACTAACCAAGGAATGTCCTCCGTCCGATTCCCCAGTCCACGGGCGAGCTACGAGCGTAAAATTACGTGCGTAAAGTGCGTGCGGGTCCCACGGACCCCACCAGGCATACGGCGTGACTTTATTTTGTATGTAACGCACAGGTGATGAAGGTTGCCCACCATTGAAAAAATCAACTTCTAGAATAAAGCGAAGATGCCATGTTTGTCCCGCGAAAAAATGTCGGTAAACCCGACCGAAACCGTACATTTATGAGACATGTAGTTGTCACATTTGTCTTGACCACTTGATTTTTCAATACGCAGAGTGTTACTAAACTAAAGCTTTACAAAATGTAAATGTAAGTGATGAAGACTAATTAATTTATTATTTAGATTAATGCATATGATAGTGCCTTACACTGGATTAAAGTCTAACTATGATCTCATTACTTTTGATACTAATTATATGATAACAAAGTTATAGTCACAAAATGTTTCTCAAAAATATGAGTTAAAGTTTAATTTCAAATATTTTAACGAAGTTGATTAATTTCTAATGTGATTTTTTTTATTTTCTCTTTTTTGCCCTTTAAGCATGAGTCTTGAATCATTAAATCACCTTACATAATAAAATTTATAGAAAAAAATGCTATTTTGAAATCGGGGTCTGAGAGACCCACCAGGCATAGCGTGTAACTTATGCCCACCAGGCATGCCAAGGGTTAAAAAGGACCTTCAAGTAACCTAAAACACATTAGTGGGTTAATTAGTAGAACAATTTAATTTTGTGCTAGTACCTATACCCAAAACTGGAATTCAAGACCAAAAAAACTACTACAATGTTGCTACTGCAATAAAATGACCGTACCATAGTATACCCCGTGTTCCTAAAAACACTCGCTGATGTAATTTATTTATTGGTAACTAGTGGCCCGCCCTCGCTTCGCTTCGGTATTTTAATTTTTTGAACGAAGTAGAATTCACAACAATTAAAGTAATTAGCAAAAATAAATTTTACTGATACTTATAGGATTGATAATTTTGGTGATCGTAAACCTTAATGAAGGAATCTCAAAAAGATTTGAATTAAAAAATGGTGGAAACTCTATAACTTTACTTTGTCAAATTTAATCAGTTCCCCCGTTCACCCCTATAGGGGGGGACTTTTATAAAATTTCTATGCAAAGCCTAAATACCTACCAATTTTCAAGATTCTAGCTTCAAAAAATGACAATACTTCGTTTCAACCCCCTTTTCCCCCTTTTTAGGTTGAAGAAAAAATAACGTATTCACTTTCATTACATTTGTATGCAAAGCCCAAATACCAAGTTTCAAGAATCTAGCTTTAAAATTGACAATACGGCGTTTTATCCCCCTTTCTCCCCTTTTTAGGTTGAAGAAAAAATGCCGAATTCAATTTCTTTACATTTGCATGCAAAGCCCAAATAGCAATTTTCAAAGCTCTAGCTTTAAAAATGACGAATTTTAAAAATACGACGTTTTAACCCCCTTTCACCCCTTTGTAAGCTGAAGAAAAAAAAATGCTGAAATCACTTTCATTCAATTTGTATGGTAAACCCAAATACCAATTTTCAAGACTCTAGCTTTAAAAATAAAAAATCTCCCATACATTGTTTTAACCCCCATTTCACCCTTTTATGGCTTAAATTTAAAAAAAAACTAAAACAGGTCAATTTTTATTTTTGATAAACAACCATAATCCAAATTTTCAAATCTCTAACATCAAAATTGAAAGACTTTCATACTAACGGAAACCCCCCCTTTCACCCCTTTAGGGGGTGAATTTCGCAAAACCCCTTCTTAGTGCGCGCCTACATAGTAAGAACTACCTATGTTTCAAATTTCATGATTTTAGGTCTAGTAGTTTTGGCTGTGCGTTGATAGATCAGTCAGTCAGTCAGTCACAGGCCGAGGCGTTACCTCTTTATTAATAGTATAGATTGTGATTTTATAATTTAAAAAAAATATTTTATTCACTTTTTTCATATAAATACAAGACACTTTAATAAAAACATAACCATCCGTAATTTTAGTTTTCAAAGATGGAATTGCGCTTGTAACACTTCAGGTGCTAATAACATTTGGTATCTACCCACAACATTTTAACAATGTATGGAAACTTGACAGTTTAGTCTGCATAATAAGAAAAATAATGCCAAAAAGGTTGGCGAAACCTGAAAACGTCTCTTGAAAATGACATAAGTGACATTAACAGATTTGACAGTGACGTATCTGTCGTAGATTTTTTGGTCTTGAATTCCAGTTTGGAGTGTAAGTAGTTTCCTTACGGTGCGCGGTGGGTGGCGCGATGTTATTTTTCATACTAGTAGCACATATTTAATTAAAGTATAAGAACATAAACCATAGTTGTTAAGGGCAAATAAACCGCGTGAAATTACCATCACTGAGACTATTTCCACAATAAAACGCAAAATGAACTAAAAATTCGTGTCCATTTCCCCCATTACTTTTTACGACAGCGCTGCACAGCCACATAGTCCCTCGCTTAACCGATAGATGGCGTTATTCAACAGTTTAAATCCCCTTGCAAATTAAAATTAATCTCGTTAAGCCCTCGTATTTTCATTTAGGCTTTTTATTCGATGCCATTTTGGTGTCCATAATGGAGCTACGTTTGCCGTCGATTCAGATCTGCCATAGTTATTAAGTCTCATTGTTATTGCTCATTTAATTTTGGATGGTTGCGTGCGCCATACGCTAGACTGGTATTATGGCTAATTTCTCAATTATTGCAAATGGGGTTGTGCCGTTTTATTGTTTAACGACTTTATGTTGTTATGAGAAACGTAATGGCAGAGCTGGGTGTATGAAAGCACTTTGAAAAGGTACCAACCTACAACTTAAATATTTACCTATCGTATCAATAGGTACAGACTTACCCAGGTAGATAGACAGATACATATGTTTTTTATTTTTTTTTACATTATAGCGGACAAACGAGCAGACGGCTCACCTGATGGTATGTAATCACCGACGCCCATGGACATCTGCAACACCTGAGGCATCACAAATGCGTTATCGGCTTTAGATGTACATATAGGAACTACTAACTTCAAACGAAATATATTTTATTACCATTCTAGACCTCAGAAGCATATGGGCGGATGTGCAGATCGGGCAAAATGTTTTTATTGGATAACGAAGATAAGCGTTTCTTTCTCTTTCTATATCACTTTGAGATGTATTTCTATCCCTTTTCTGGGCTGAGATAATTTAGTGCATAATGTCGGTTCTGACAGCTTTTCTAAAATCATTAGAACCTTAAGGTCTAATTTACACTTCCATCTCTTTGCGTCTACATTGCCTCTACTTTCTCAAGGCGGATTCAAAATTTGGCCCTTATGCTTAAAAAAAATATTTACACAAAGGCTACGTAAAAGGAGTCACGCCTTTATGGTTCAAACAGTGTTTTAAAATATTCGTCATAAGTAAACTTTCGACATTATGCCTCTAAGATTCCTTTGAATAATGTTAATCGGATCCAGATATACGACTTTATGCCTTTTGTTTAAGTAACTTTGTAAATGGATTGGTGGGCTAATTTAGAAATAAGTCGTTATGGATGTGAACTATTCGAAATATGGCGCCAAAAATAAGCGACATCGGGCATTATCCCTTGATCACGGCGTGTCCAATGACTGACATTGAATCAGTTTAAGTGTAATAAGATACATTGTGATTGGTCATTACGCGATCCTATGTCTGGCTTTCTGTCACTTTGGTATTTGCACGCATTGTTCGTTTACATTTCGGCATTTTTGTTTTACCTTCCTGATTTTTTTTATGATAGAGGTGGCAAACGATCAAGTGGGTCACCTGCTGGTCAGTAATCACCGCTGCCCCTGAACATCTGCGAGATCAGAGAGGTCGCTACGACGTTGCCGGCCTTTTAAGAAAGAGCAAGCTCTTCTCTTTAAGGTCCCTAAGTCATAACCGTCAGGAAATACTGCCGCAGCTAAACTATTCCTCAAAACTGAGGTTCGCGGAAGAAAATTCCTCGAGAAACACACAGTGCTAGATCGCCAACCATCAAGATGATGAAGATGGAATGACGGCCGCTGCAACACAGCCGCCGTTCGATGTAATTAAGGATTCAACCGCAGAAAGTAGATTGAACAATTCCTCGGAGCAATTCCGTGATAAATGCGATAAAGAAAACATAGAGAAGCTATATTCCGCCGCAAAGCCAGAGGATCAAGCCGACTGAAGAGAGTTAGGTCAGCGACAATTCGAGCAGCCCTACGTTGTATGCGATCAAATAGAAGAAGTTGGTACTGAGGTGCTCGAGCCCAGAGATGGGAGCAGTATTCCATATGGTGCCGAACTTGTGCCTTAAAAAGTTGAAGTCGATGAGCCGGCGTAAAAAACTCACCGGCTCTATTAAGAACACCTAGTTATTTAAAGCTATTTTAGCTTTATCCTCCAGATGACCGCCAAATGTGACATCGCTTGAAATGTTAATGCCAAGAATCCCTATAGAAGCTTAAGGGAAATGCCTTGAAAAGTTATTGCCACTTTGAAGGGACGTCTTTTAGCAATTAATGTACACACTTGTGTTTTTGAGGGGTTAAAACTGACTAAGTTAAGTCGCCCCCAGTTTGAAACAAGATTTAATATGTCTTCGACTTCAAACACAAGTGACTTCCGGTACTCAATTACGTTTTCCAGAGAAATATTTGCACGTCCGGCATATATACCGGATATATAGTGCATTCCAAGTGCTATCATTCGCATAGCAATGAATATTGTTCTGTGAGAACATATCATTAATATGCAGAAGGAACAGCGTTGGGATAGCAGACAGCCCTGGGGGACACCAGCGTTTACGAGCTTCATTACATATTGTCTGAACAAGAACCGTCGACAAAGACCTTAAAGCTGCGCCCAGTAAAAAAACTGGCGACCCACGTGCATAATTTCTCTGGAAGACCGTATGAGGGAAGTTTAGAGAGCAGAGCCTTGTACCATACCCGATCAAAAACTTTCGTTATGTCCCAACTGACACCCAGAGCCTCACCCTTACTCTGTAGCGCCTGCCTGCTGCATGGAAGCCGTAGGTACTGACGGTCGCTTAATAGGCGGTTCTTCTCTAGGTATTTCAGGAGCTGGTGGTTCGTTATGGACTCCACTACTTTAGAGAAGATTGAGGTATTGGATATAGGTCTATAATTGGACGGGTCTGAGCGATCGCCCTTTTTAGGTATGGGGTGGACAAGAGCTGACTTCCAGTTACTCGGTACTACGCCAATGAATTATGAGAGCCAGAAAAGATACGTTAAAACCGGAGCCAACTCCGGAGCACATAACCTCAGTACAAATGGAGGGATACCATCCGGCCCACTCGACTTATGGATGTCAAGAGAAAAGAGAGCCTTACGTACAAAATCTTTTCGACGTTCGGCATTGAGCTCGTACAGGACGGTACAGTAGATGGTTAGTTCCCAGAATCATCCAAAGTCGAGTTTGATGCACAAAAAGTGCCCAAAAGTTCGGCTTTCTCTTTTGCAGTGTGGGCAAGAATATCGTCTGGCTTGTGTAGTGGAGGGAATGACGACTGACTAAAGTTCCCGAGGATGGCCTTGGCAATTAAAAGCGCGGGTGCCCGATGGAAGGCGCGTTACCAATGAACGATGACTTTGCTCTGGTGATATTTTTCTTATAAAAACTAGCAGCAAAGTTGTACCTTTTCTTGGGACGCTAGTATTTGGTACTGCAGAACTTGAATAAATAATTCCATTTCCTGCAGTTATAACATCGGCTACAGACTCTGCCAAGGCATCGGGATCCTCCAACGTAAAGCAAACCTGCCACCATGGGTAGGATGCGAAGAAACTACGCATAACGTTTCAGTCTGCTGACTGATAGTGCCAAATATGGCGAGTGCCCAGTTCCAACCGCTGAGTGCTGTTGAGAGGCACAGTGCTCCGTACAAGGCAGTGGTAGGAAGAGCCAAGTGGTGCATTGACAGACACTTGGTAGGCGCCGGGATGGGTGGTCAACAGAAGGTCCAACAAAGAGGGAATATGGTCGTGTGCACGGTTGATACCAGTTGATATAGATTGTAATTACCAGACTCCCCCAATCCTGGATCATGGCCCAAGTGTACCCCGGACAACAGCTCTTTGCCCAACTGGGAAATACACGCTTAGATGAGGAGGATTTACTTTTGAAATAGTTTTTTTGGTAAGGATATCCGCCTTTTTGCCAAAAAAATTAGTTGATAAATGAACACAATAAAGTCGCATTTGCAATTTCGCCTTGTTTAGTTTTAAGAGATATTGATTTATTTTTTAGGCATAACGTTATACTTAGACAAACACCTTACATTAAATTACAAAAATTGGAGGCATAAAGCCTTATGGGCACATACTGATCAATTGAACAAATATAATTAATTATTGTTGTGGCATAAAGGCGGATGTCATCATTTTTTTAAAAAAAGTTAATTTTTCACTGTTTAGAAACTTTGTTTTTAAATTTTAATTATAAAACTAGGAAAGCTACTTATTAGGTTAAATAATTGCAAAGACATCATTTGTATGTTGTTTGTAATTATTAAAATATTTGCCGATTAAATCGATTTTTTATTTTACTCTGTCCTGTAAAGTTGCCAAAACCCACTTCCGCCCTAATGCTTCTAAGGTCTAGCATTATTCTGTCAATAAAGCAAAATGTATTCTTGAAGAACCATTACAGAGTTCCATAGTATTATAATTAATGGGGCTACCATACTCTATGACGTGACCAGCAGCGGCGCCATCAATTAATTTCATGACTTCTTTTCTTGGTGCATCATAGGTATGTACCTACTTTTTATTTATTCATATTTTTTATTTGACAGTTTATGTGACTGTCTGTACTTAACTAGCGTTGAAGGGTTCACAAATACATTAAAAACTATGGTTCCCAAAATCCACAACGGAAATGACAACAAAATTGTTGAAATTGTTCGTTTCCTACACAATTTGAACAAAATGACGGACTTTACCGTTTTCCTCGCGTGTTGAATTATCTTGGGTCCCTGTGTTTAGGTCGGAGGAACAATTTCTTGTGTCACACTTGAATTAAGATAATATTCCTTATGATTGAATTCACACGCTACACACAGTGGGATTTGAAAGTAGGGAGGTATAAAAAACCCTAAAATGACGACCTTAAGTAAAATAATCAAAATGCCTGTGCCTTTAACTGTGGGAGAGCCACGCTTCGGCATGAATGGGCCGGCTCGACCGGAGTGATACCACATGCCTTACAGAAAACCGGCGTGAAGCAGCCCTTGTGCTGTGTTTCGCCGAGTGAGTGAGGGTACCGGAGGCCCACTCGGGGGGGAAGGGGATAAAAGGTTGGCAGCGCACTTGTAACTCCACTGGTGTTGCAAGTGTCCATGGGCGGCGGCAATTGCTTACCATCAGGTGATCCACCTGCTCGCCTGCTACCTATCGCATTAAAAATAATGCCACCAGTATGACTGTGCCACATTGTTATACTGAAGCCGCCCACTTTTCTTCCTCGACCCCTCCCCTCTCCTCGGGATGAAGCAGAGACTTTTCTACCCCCTAAAAGTGTCCTCTGCTATATGGAAATGAAAACTACTTACGCATAGTATTTTAATAGTATAGATTATTAGTACCTACGTATAGAGGTTAAAGCCATTTACAAAACTTTTAGGCGAGTCGTATGTAATTTAATTAAAAAGAGAACTGTTTTAACATTTCTCTCAGTATTTTAAAATCTAAGATTATTATTAAATTAATACAGTAGTAGTAATCACAAGTAGGTAGGTTTCGAAAAGTTACTTACTTTGTCACTATTAAATATACGCCCCCATATAAGACCTTCGTCAAAAGACCTTCAATAAAACATTTTCAATTCCTTGAACACCCCTATTCTTCTATTATTTAAAAGGCAATTTTTCTTTGCCATCAATAAAAATTGACAAGACAAGGGCGCTGTTGTTCCATTACAGAAAACGCCTGATTAAAATGTCAGAGCAACAAGTTGCGCGCAAGTAATTTATCAAGTCACCAGGCGTTATAATCCATTTTCAGTTCGCTTTGTCGAGTTTGTATTAGATTACATTACTTAGTTAAATTAAGTAGCTTGTGTTCCTATTAATATAATAAAAGGTAAAAAATAAACTTGAAAGACAAATGTGCTATTATTATAATTTTAGAACTACAAAATGGTTAGTGAAATAGACAGACATTTCGACTGATCCATTGGCGCATGGAGTAGTGACCCCGCCTCATACGTCAAAGGTCGTGGGTTCGATCCCCTCCCTGGACCATCATTCTTGTGATGAATACTTGTGTTTGTTCAATTTCAGGGTGCGATTAATGTGTTTAAGAATCCTTTCTATAGTTCCTCTGTTGTCTGATATTTGTAACTCAAGTTACTTAATATGGAGTCAGGCAATGTAATAGGATTGTGTGAAATTATTATTATTAAATAATTACTAATAATTATAATTACACAATGCTTTGATTCCATTTCTGAAGGAAAATAAATTACAAGAATAAATAAGGGGTGAATGATCTAGACTGGATCTGAAAAAGCCTGTTTATCCCATCTCGTTTTCCATCTCTAACTTATAATATCTAGTGTCTAATTATCCCATAGTAATTTTAATGTCAAACCATCTCGTTAAACGCTAAGTAAAATAATAATTAGAACAATTTTCTCATTAGGTGAGAACTTAAGTACCTATCTTCTTGTAAATAGGTACCTGCCAGCTAGTGCTGCTGAACTATCGATTGTTGACCTCGAGAACTATTCTGGATGTAGATAGTAACTACCAAATTTGCAATAGTGAATGAATGAATAATGAATAATGAAATAATGAAATGAAATGAAATGAAATGAAATGAAATGAAATGAAATGAAATGAAATGAAATGAAATGAAATGAAATGAAATGAAATGAAATGAAATGAAATGAAATGAAATGAAATGAAATGAAATGAAATGAAATGAAATGAAATGAAATGAAATGAATTGAAATGAAATGAAATGAAATGAAATGAAATGAAATGAAATGAAATGAAATGAAATGAAATGAAATGAAATGAAATGAAATGAAATGAAATGAAATGAAATGAAATGAAATGAAATGAAATGAAATGAAATGAAATGAAATGAATGAAATGAAATATTCTTTATTCAATTTAAGTCCATACAGAACGTTTATGAATGTCAAATATTATGTAATCTAAATTATCGGTTCTGACACGGGTGCACCCCTTTCTGACACGGGTGCACGGGGCAGCGCTGAATGCAGCGCTCAAAAGATTTTCAAATGTCAGGTAGTGAAATTGGACTTTTATACTATTGATATCCGATGTCGGTCGCTTTTGACAACAATCGTCGCCAAAATTTTCCACCAGTAGGTAAGTAAAGTGAACGAGATTAATGATTTTTTCAATTAATCAATCAATAATAAAAAAAATATCAATAATGCAGGGAGTATCCTGCGACTAGAAAATAAGAATAGGATAATAGCGAATAGATTATAGTTAATTAAAACATTTGTTATTTATAACACTTATTAATTATTTACTATAAACATTTATAAACCGTGGGAGAGCCACGCTTCGGCATGAATGGGCCGGCTCGACAGAAGTGATACCACCGCCTCACAGAAGGCCGGTGTGAAGCAGCGCCTGCAGTGTTTCGTCGAGTGAGTGGGTAAGGGCACCGGAGGCCCAATTGGGCGAAAGGGGGTAAAAGGTAGGCAGCGCACTTACGACTCTACTGGTGTTGCAGGTGTGTATGGGCGGAGGCATTATACATTTAAAAATAATTGTAACAACCCTTTTTTAAAAACTTCTTTGGGCATTACTAAAACTATAGTTGTTCCACCATTTGTAGTGATAGAAACTTACTAAGTATGTACAAAAGATTTGTGGCAGTCTGTAACGAAATTATTAGAAATTATACCATTATGAAAATGTAATTTGTGTGTAAACTTATGCTATGATTAATTTGCAAGGCGTTTACAAGCTGGGCGAAACCATGCACTCATGGCAACAGGCTAATAAAATTAATCATACGCGTACGAGTGAATAGCAGTGAGGAATATTTTCGTTATTTACACGGTGATTGGTTATTTTTGATGTGAGATGTCAAAACATCACTAAACATCCAATGACGTTAAAGTTTGACCTCGTTCTAGCCGATTTTTCACACACGACACCCCTCTTGGAGGTCAATCGCAGTCGAAATTAGCTCGAGTTCGAGGTTGCAAGTTAACAATATCTCTAATGACATTTTTAAAGTCTACATGAAATCTCTACTGATCAGAAACTCGACATGAACTGAACATTACAGCTGTAACTTTATTTTTCGACAAACGTCGAACTCAAATCCACAGAACAGCATTTTTTTTTTCGAGAAAATATCAAAATTGAAGATTTTATGTCACATTCGGCACCATGTTGAAAATCTACAATTTTGTTAATTTTTTTTATGTTGTAGGTAGCAGACGAGCAGACGGATCACCTGATAGTAAGCAATTGCCGTTGCCCATAGACACCCGCAACACCAGTAGTAGCAGGGGCGTAGCTACCGCTGTATCTGCCGTATCAATTATACCTACGGGGCCCCCAATGTGTAAGGAAAAATAATTAAATCTTTCTAATTTATTTTATTTTAAAAATGTTTTTTTATTCGGGGCTCCGACAAGCCACGCTACGCCACTGAGTAGTAAAGCCACAAATACCTCACTGCCGTCCGACTCACTGTGTCTCTAAGCAAGTTCTAAACGGGTAGAATTTCATGGAAATTGTGTGGGAAATTCTCCCTCCATTAGTTGATTGGAGCGCTGTTTCACATTACCCGTAAGTGGGAGCATGAGTAATAGTTGTTTTCGTAATACAATGTTACTTAGCTACAGGTATTTTCTTAAAGAAACTCCGATGGATTCCCTTGTACACTCAGGGGCACATTTAACCGCCCATAGCGTATTTTTTATACAAACGTACTTAAATCATAAAGATTTTATAAATCAAAAACTAAAAAGGCAATACTTTTTACGTAACCATGACCTTTGTATGGTCGTCTTTTTAATCAAGCATGAGAACCTTTCGATTTGCCCAAAAAAATAAAAAGTAAATCCATCTTTAAGCTCCATACAACCTTCTATTACGGTTAAGTATATTATATTATATTAAATGTGCCCCTGAGTGTATTATAGTGGGTGTTATTTTATTGTGTGTCTAGTTTTCTGTGTGTGATCAAGTTGAATGTGACCCATATCACTGTGTTCCATTAAGCCAGAGGATCCCAACTTTGAAATCGCGTAGCCTGATTGATGACTTCGAAGCAAGATGAACGAAAGATAAAAAAAAATCGTACAAATAAATGAGGTTATTCAGGTATCCTGTTTTTAGAGGGGTCATTAAGAAATCATCACTCCAAACTGCAACAGTCGACCACGTATAACACAAAGTACACTGGGATCAGGGAGATGACGCCACGAAAAAGTATCTAAATCCATACAAAATTGCATACTTAATATTGTTGGAATAAAAACTCAAGGAGTTACGTTACGAATATCAGAAAACAGATGATAGGTAAAGTACGTGTAAGTATTATACCCAGACAATGGAAACTATGGAATGAACTGCGGTTGCCTGCGGTATTTTCAGACGACCGACCTGCAAACCTCCAAAAAGGCAACGTATTCCTTTTTAAAAGATCGGTTGGTGACTTTTGACTCCTCTGGTGTTGTGGGTAAGGTAATTCGCCTGTTCGTCTGCCGTCTGTACTAAAAAAAGTGTTTGTCACAAATATTTTGTCCAATATGGTAATCGAGCTCACAACCTATAGCGCATGAGGCAGGCCCCGACACCAAACGCTCCATCGGGCCAGTATTGCGTTACAAATTCTTGTCACCGCATATCTGAACAGTATCGGTTCTGGCAACCAAACAATGTGCGATTGTTGTAAATAACAACAAACAAAGTAAACAATAAATTCTTTGACGCCCGCACACAGTGCGTTACTGTCCGGCGTGACACCAGTTCTCTTTAGACCGGCAAACCAACATTCCGAATTGTGAGAAATACTAACACGATTACATATTTTTTCATCTAATTTGAAAATATTAAATCAAATAACACTCTTGTTAAAGTAATATTCTGAAATCCAATAACTTAATAGGAAATAAGGAAAATTAATTGATTTTAATATTAGATCAAAGCAAAACAGGAAAAGTAATTAAAATATCAGTCATTGAAATCGACAAGCATAAAATTAATGAAGAACAATCAAAGAAAGATGTTAATAAGACATCAGTGGAAGTATTTATAGTTGCAAAAAACACGAATGAAGAAGTTGAAAAAGATGCAATGACAGCAGTCAATATTACAGATGAGCTTTGCAAGATATGTGATGGTAAAATAGAATGCGCTCCAACTGCCATACTTCTCATCTCCCTCGTCCATACTCTATATGGGCATATAAACCCAGAACCAGATTACTTTGGCTCAAACAGGCAAGCGCTAATTGCTTCTGAGACGAAGCCTGCGATAACCAGTGATGAGTACGTTATTCCAAAGTTTCGGCCATTTGCATATTTCGATAAGGTATCGAAGAAAACACAGATGAAAGAAGAGGATAATGAGACGGTTGAATATGACTTCATCGTCGTGGGTGGAGGCACGGCGGGCTGCGTCATCGCTAGCAGACTTTCGGAGAATAGAAAATGGAAGGTAAGTCTTACTGTTCCACTGCAGGGCAAAGACATCCATCATAGAAATCAAATCGTCCTACGATGGGATTAGGCTTGCCAAATGCGGTAAATTATTGATAATACCCGAGCAATATTCGCAAAATTTGCAAGATACATTTTGCTGCTATATTATACATATCGCACCTTCGGTAAGACAAAAGGCCTTTTAAGACAAGGAATTCATAGCACTTCGACCTTTGTTTTACCAAGGAGCGATGTGTAATTTTTCTCATTACATTTTGTGTTTTGTACAGCTAACCGGTCGCAGTGGGAAAAAAAACAGAATTCAGCCACAAATTAGTAAATAGGCCAAATTAATCCGAACTAGCGAGTATAAATAGCATGCAGAATAGACTAAACTTATGACACCATTTTTATGAGCTCATTCATACTTATGAATTAATCGTACAGCAGATTACCTTCAATTTACGAATTATAAACAGAAACATACTCGTATATTTTTTTCTTATTATTCTCTCCATGAACACCATAAACGCAAACTTAATCTTCAAATCAAGATGATCGTTCTCTTGACTGGTCAAATGACGTACGTAGTAGTGGGACCCTGTCTCGCCAATGGTCGCAGATTCGATTCCCATTCTGGACAAACTTACTTAAGGGTCGATGTATGTAGCTAAGTGATCCGAGTAGGTCTGATGTTTATATTACGCTTATGCCACAAGAACTCACAATGTAGGTACTCTCTACTTGCTGTTGATTCTTTGATTTTTGTTCCAGGTGCTATTAATAGAGGCGGGTCCAGAAGAACCGAAGATAGCTCTGATTCCAAGTCTAACCAGTGAGTTCAAAGGATCGTCCTTGGACTGGCAGTACGCAATGAGACCGAAAAAGGGGTGAGTGTTCTACAGCCGTCAGCTCCTCCTAACCAGCAGTATTTGTCAATTACTGTGCAGTTCAATATCGTTTCAGATTTTGCCAGAAACGCCTGGAGAAAGGATGTGAGGTTGTGCAAGGAAGAGTTCTCGGAGGCACATCGACTATAAATGACATGGCTTACATGAGAGGAAGCCCAGCTGATTATGACGAGTGGGCTCTGAACGGAAACGATGGTTGGAGCTTTTCTCAAGTCCTGCCGTACTTCAAATATTCAGAAGGAAATTACGATAAAGATATTTACAAAAACAAATTCTTCCATTCCACGCAGGGACCTTTAGACGTGGGACGATATCCATATGTTGATGACAACGTTGATGTACTTTTAAGTGCTTTTAACGAACTCGGATACAATTATACTGACGTTAATGGACGAAATCAATTAGGCTTTATGAGAATTCAAACTATGTCCTATTTTGGTGAAAGGGTCAGCTCATATACTGCTTTCCTTGAACCAATTAGAAAATTAAGAGCGAACCTTGATATTGTTACAGAAGCTTTAGTTACTAAGATTCTATTCGAAGACAATAGAGAAGCTATCAAAGCGTTAGGCGTAGTTTATATAAAGAATGGCACAAAAGTTACAGCCAAGGCTGCAAAAGAGGTAATTTTAGCTGCTGGGGCAATAAATTCACCTAAATTATTAATGCAATCAGGAATTGGCCCAAAAGAATATTTAGAATACTTAAATATAAAAGCACTTTATGATTTGCCGGTGGGTGCAAATTTTCAAGACCACGTGACAGTGTGCTTACCAGTAATTAAGCTAGCTAAGACTGCAACGATGTACAAATTTCCAGAAAAATTAAAAGATATTTCAACATACTATTCAAAAGGGATTGGACCCTTATCAGCAAACTTCCAAGTTGTGGCTTTCATTGAAACCAACCTCTCAGACATTTTGGGAACACCTGATATTGAAGTAAGATTCAAAGGACATAACTCTAACATGTACTACGATAAAATTGATATGTGTTTATCACTTTTGACGCCAAAAAGTCGAGGTCAAATAGTTTTGAATGCTAGTGATCCAGTTTTTGGAAAACCCCTTATTTATCCAAATTTTCTTAAAGATCCTACAGACGAGAAGAAACTTCTAGAAGGTATTCAAGAAGTCGTGAAACTTTTTGATACAGAAGTGTTCAAGAGTGCAGAGTTCGAATTTGACCCTCGGCCTATATTGAACAATGAATGCAAGAATCACGAACGAGTTTCAGAGGCCTTCTGGTCTTGCATCATTAGGCATTTTTCAAGCGCTTTACATAACTATGCTGGCACTTGTAAAATGGGTCCACCAAAAGATCCCGAATCAGTAGTAGATAATACCTTAAAAGTATATGGAACTACTAATTTAAGAATAGCCGATGCATCAATAATGCCTAAGATCACGAGAGGATCGACCGCTGCCCCTGTAATTATGATTGCCGAAAAAGCTAGTGATTTAATTAAAACGACTTGGTATTGACTTAGTAGTTTTATTTAAATTATAAATTATAGTCACCTAGAATTATAAAATGATCCACTATTGTCTTTCCAGTCTTTGAGCATCATTTTTGCTGCTTTCTCCGCGATCATCATCGTCGGTGCGAAAATACCTCCTCGTACATGAGTGGGCATCACAGACGCATCTACAATTCGAAGCCGTTCAATACCATGTACTTTTAGATTATAATCGACAACGGAATCTGTGCTATTCTCACCCATCCTGCACGTGCCTATCGGATTACCCACTGCTTTGGTGTAATGTCTCGTTATACAGTTCCATTGATCCCTGTTTCTTAACCTATCGCAAGGAAATACATCAATTGGGGCTAATTTGACTTCGGCCCTTTTCATTTCTTTTGTATCTAATAATTGTAACGCTATATCTATACTATCTACTATAGAAGATAAATCTTCTGAATCTTTGAGAAGATTTGCTTGTATGATTGGTCGACCGTATTTCGGACTTTTCTTATTTAAATAAACTTTGCCTTTACTTTTAGGTCTTAAAAGTATAGGATAAATATTGACTAAATTGTAATAAGGCAATGGAAGATTGGTTTCTTCTGCAGTATGTACACTAATGTTTGTGAGCATGAATTTGTCACTCCTTACGTAGTTACCTTCTAAAGACAATTCAACATCGGGCGCACTAACGCTTTCATAAAGTTGCAAGTAAGCAGATATCTGATTTATTCCTCTAGAAGCCAATGGACCACTTCGGTTTTGAAACCAAGTTTTGAAAGTCACCGATTAACTTGACTCTCACTGACTGGAGCAACATCGCTCATTGCAAACGATAGACCGCCCGTAGTGACTTGATCTTGATAATTCAAACCTACGGGAAGATCCAACAAAACTGTTATGTTTAGTTTTTTCAATTCTTCTTTTGGTCCAATGCCAGACATATGTAGCAGTTTCACATTATTAATAGCACCAGCAGTGAGTATTGTCTCACGCTTCGCATATGCAGGTCTTCTCTTTACCTTTCTCAAATTCATACATAACTCCATCAACAGTTTTTTCTTGTTTGTCTATCATTATTTTAGTTACAAGAACACCTGTCATAACTGTTAAATTTTTTCTATGTTTGACAGGTTTCAAAAATGCATTATTAGTACTAAGTCTCGTGTTGTTGAAGACTGCAAACTGATGGTTGACGATTGCTTCGGGTACATTGGTATTTATATCTATCGTGCGCAGGCCCATATCAGCGAAGGCTGTGGTAAAGACTTCCATGTATCGGTCAATGTTTTTGAACCTCTGTACACGCATTTCACCTCCTCTTGCATGGTATTGAGAGTTCACAAGAGTGTCGTAGTCACCTTTAACAAAAACAAATAGCCATTTCATTTTTGAATTAGGTAAAGGTACTAAATAGTGCCTTGACAATCTACTCATAGTGGCATACGATGTAACATGAAAAGATATTGATTTGATTTATAAACTACTAGCGGCCGCCCGCGACTTCGTCCGCTTTTAACCCCTTACAATCCCCTTTTCGCAATAAAAAGTAGCCTATGTTCTTTCTCAGGGTCTAGATCATCTGTATACCAAATTTCATTTAAATCCGTTGAGTAGTTTTGGCGTGAAAGAGTAACAGACAGACAGACAGACAGAGTTACTTTCGCATTTATAATATTAGTATGGATTCGTACAATAAAATATCAACAGGACAGACAGCCAAAATGTAAGTTATTATTTCAAAACCGATTTCCTTTTAAATGACAATCAACTTCAAGTTAAATCAAATTAAGTTTACACACCGTTAAATGTTTGACGTTTTAATCACGAAAGTCCTCATAAAACAACAACTAAAATTTAACGGTTTAGATTGTAGTAAACCAAATGTGGATGTCCTTATCGTTGTAAGTCAAGTTTGAAGTCGTGACCAATGATATAATAATAATACATAGCATATCGTAAGTACACTAAACATTATTGGAAATTTTGACAGAATTTCTATCTGATTAAATACTCAGCAATACCCTTAGCCTTATTATTTGTTTATGGAAATGGGTACAGTGGCAGTGGTTATATTTTTTTGGGATATATAATACTTAATTATTGGCACGTAGTTTTAACGCTATTTCTGTAGTATTTACCGCTATGAGAACACAACTCACCATTATCTTCCGAAGCCTTAAAATAATCGACTAGATTGCCATACTTCCAATCCAACGAGCCCAAGGCTCCTGAGCTGTGCCAGCTATCATAGTCTACTTTATGACCTCTGGTATACTTCATGTCATTCGTCACACTGGACCCTCCCAACACCTTCCCAGATCGGACCTCACAGCTCCCACCAGGTCTGGATAAGCAGGAATAACCATTTTTCTCTGTCCTATAGTTCCACAGGATCGGGCGGTAGTCTTTCGTAGGGACGCCTGGTATGTCATAGTCTATGTTTTCTTCGTCTCCGGCTTCCAAGAGAAGAACCTGTGTTAAATGTTACTTTAATTAAATTTCCAATTAGTTTTTAAGATACGAAGAAGTAGTTTTTATTATGACCGAGTGAGTAGGTGGGTTTCTAATCATTTGAAGTGCCATTGTTGTAGCAAAGGAAGTACCTATACGACTCCTTATTATGTGGGATGATTTGAAACAAATGAATGCTGTAAAAAGTCATGGTTTGTGATGTCATGGACAAGTTTTGGTTTGATACACATGGAGTGCGTTGAATACGATCATTCGTTACTGAATGATGATGTAGACCTGAGCAGATGTAAATGTAGAAAGTACCTACTTTTATAAACCAATAAGTATTACTTCATACAACCGTGATTAAAATTCCAATTATTTCATAATGAATTTTGTGGTTTTAGTATTGTTTGAATGAAACTAACGTATAAATTGGTAATTTATTTCTACTTAAGTACCTACCTACTAGTTTTATCTTTACTTAACAAACGCATTTTATCTTAAGTCGTTAAACAAGATGAATAGCTTTTTAAGCACTTAACTAATTTATTTAATCATACACTGAACCATACGAAAGTATATTTCAAGTTTAAATTAGATGTTCTAACTCATACATATTTAACTGCATAATAAGTAAAGAGAGTTTAGATAACTACCGTTTTGTTTTGAATTTGAAACACAAGAATGATTTAACACCTTTGAGTTTATCTTATTAAATTTAAAAACTTAGACGTTACTAATCCGTTAGAACATAATTCTATCTACACAGGGTGTATTTGTAAACATTGACATCCCTTTAACCACGTGTTTTACGGTTTACCAATTGTTCTGAATAGCATTGGTTCGATGACTTTTGGAATTTCACTTATAGGTATAATTCAACTATTCATACTAAGTCGGACAACTGACGTTAGTTGTTAGTATTGTAAGTATGGGGGTCGAAAAATTTTTCAACAAATTTTCATAAGTCGTAGAACAAATTTTGTTAGAATGGTTGGTAGAAGAGGTGTTTAGTTAGAGGAATGTAAATGTTCACAGATACACCCAGTAGAGATAATAATTTCATGATTAATTGATGGCGCCACTGTATACCTACTTTGTAGAGTATGGTAGCCCCATTAGTTATACGAGTAAAACAGAGGAACTCCATTTCTCCAAAATCTGTTGTCATGACTTTCTTGACGTATTATGCATCACTTATTCATAACGAAAGAAATTGACTGATGAACAGATTTTGAAAAGTCTGTTTTTTTTCTACAGACAATTTTATTTTTGCGTTTGACGCGCATCGTTCGGACAAGGGGACCTACAACAAACCGCCTGTAATTAACGAAAATTTCATCAGCTTTCTGCTAGAACTCAATTACAAAACGGTCAGTCAGGGTTAAAAAATTATGCTGTTATTGTTTTATGGGTAACAAAATTAAACCAAAACTAAGTTTTGAGCACGGTTGTATTAAGGGGGATTAACTAAAAAAACATCAAGTACAGTTAATCTCACGAAGAATTAATGTGTTTAAGCCTAATGTACAGCAAAGACACATTTTCTAATAACAAATTTCGATGTTATTTTAACAATGCAATTTTATTATCCGGTTCTCCAAGATTCTTTAAGGTTGTTTTTTTTTAAATGCATCGACAGAGACGCACATCGCTCGTGAAAGGGATGGCATAAAGATGCGGTTGTGGATTCTGTTTTGATGTAGCTCCTCCGCGGCGCGTGCGCATCTGGGCTTGCGGGCTTGTCTCAAGGTCGCGCACAAGGTCTGCGTCACCTTAGCCTAGGTCAGAAGTCTGGATTCTAAAATTAATCATGGCTCCCAATACTAGAACACGAATTTAGAGTATGTTTTGACAAGAAGACTGTTAGTATATCAGCTTTTACTATCTCGTCTCTGTGTGATTCCCGGTCGAGTTCAAAGCTATGGCTTTGGACTATGTCCAGGACTTTTTAAATGTGGTTTGAAATGTTTAGTAGACGAGGAGGTTAAAGGACTACGATCGGTCAGAGAACGTAGCGATGACGTAGACGTCAAAGTCGCTTGCACTGTGATATGCGCAAGCGCAGGGATTAGCTTTGCCCACCCCGCTGCGTGTACAAGCGATTATCGCCTATTCACTTCGTCAATTTACTGTAGGTATAGTGCATTCTTTCTTTACGTCCCTCGTCAAAGGGGAAGGAGGGGATTGGCGATGTGTGACGTTGTGTGACAAGGAGGTAAGAGGAGGGGGTCTTTGTGACGTCACAATCTTGTATGATTAATGTTTTGTGTTTCATTTTGATCTTAATTTTTATGTAAATTAATAAATGCAATTTATTATTAAATAAAAACACACTGATGTATTGTAACATTTACATTTTATAAAATAATTTAAATTAATGCAATAATTTCTAGAATTGCAAAATATGTGACGTCACGCTAGCGAAGGGGGAGTCTCACAAATGTGATCAACTGTGACAAGGTGGGAGGGGGGTCAAAAATCATAAAACTTTGTGTGACGTCATGGATGGACCCTACACTTCTGCCTTAGAGCGGTAACCTACCTTCCACTCATGCACCGCAGACAGCCGATTGGCCAGGACAGCAGCCCGCGGTCCCTCCCCCCACTATGATGAAGTCGAACACGCTGTTCTTGAGGTCTCGCTCGTCCGCCTTCGTCCGCGTCGCTTTGGAGAACAAGTCCGCCTGCGATGACGCCACCCATACCAGGAGGAACAGGAGTGGATTTCTGGAGGAAACGCCTTGAAGATATTATTTGGCAGTTTTTTTTATCAAATTGAGAGGTAAACTGACGAGTAGGTCCTCTGATGGTAAGTATTTACCGTGCAAGGACATCAACTAAGTATACTGGAAGAAGTGCAGATGCGTTGCCGAGATTTTACCGTGCACATTACATGGGAAGGAGTGCAGATGCGTTGCCGACAGTTGTGGAGGCAATGTCATAAGTATTTACCGTGCACATTACATGGGAAGGAGTGCAGATGCGTTGCCGACAGTTGTGGAGGCAATGTCATAAGTATTTACCGTGCACACTACATGGGAAGGAGTGCAGATGCGTTGCCGACAGTTGTGGAGGCAATGTCATAAGTATTTACCGTGCACACTACATGGGAAGGAGTGCAGATGCGTTGCCGACAGTTGTGGAGGCAATGTCATAAGTATTTACCGTGCACACTACATGGGAAGGAGTTGTGGAGGTAATGTCATAGGTGAGAACACAGAAAATCGGCGTGAAGCAGCTCCTGTGCTGTGTTTCGCCGAGTGAGTGAGGGTACCGGAGGCCCATCGGGGGGAAGGGGATAAAAGGTTAGTAGCGCACTTGTTGCATGTGTTCATGGGCGGCGGCAATTGCTTACCATCAGGTGATCCGCCTGCTCGTCTGCTACCTATCACATAAAAAAAAAAAAACACTGTGGGAAGTTGTGAGTGGGGTACAGCTTTCTATCATTGGGAAGTTGTGAGTCCCCACTCGCTTTCTATCATAATTATAGTCTCTGGATACACAATTCCATACTGAATGCGTTTGAAAAAGTAATTCCAACAACGCTGTCATTGGTAATTAAAGCAATAGATATTTTGTATCTTGAAAATGCCGCCACTACCATTTTTAAATTTCGAAAATGTTTAAGTAGAGCTCTTTTGCGAATGGATCCTTCATTGGAAGAGACATTTGAGACGGGTTAGAGAAAAACTGGTCCGAAAACAACTCACCCGAGAGTTTCAAGATTTTTTGGCCGGTCACTGTTCTAACCTAACCAATATTTTTGTGAGGATAATAATGACTATACTCTACTAAACGAACTAGACAAAGAAAAAGTAATAAAAATAAAATAAAACCAAAAAGAAAAAAAAAACTGTCCTTCCCCATTGGCCAGCAGTGCCGTGTGTTTATATGCTGTGTTGTGTTGAGGCATCCAGCATAAATGGCCCTCACTCAGCTTATGTTACGACCATAGGCCATAACGCTGACTTTCAGTGGGACCAGCTGAGTGAGTACCACGGACGCATGCCAATGCGTAATTGCACTTTCAGTAACATCAAGTTGGTAACAATTTGCATAATAAATAACCTAATACTTAATGAAGTCCGTCCGTAAATTCTTTTTTTTTCCTGTTAAATGTTTCCAGACTTCCTGTGCTATAACTGGCAATTATAAAATACCCAATTAACACGTTTTCCGAGTCATGTTATTGATGAATTAAATCTATTCATTACTTACTAGTAGCCCGCCCTCTTTTCGTTTCGGGGCATTAGTTTCAATCTGAACCAATAGACGGCGCTGGGCGTAGATTACATCGCGCATGTGTTTCGCTTTTTAGATGTACATACATATGTATAAGCGTCGTTATTCATAATTCTCATTAAATCTAATCCTTACAACAATATTTACTTTAAGTACTTGATCAATTATTTATTTTATTTGTAAAAGAGTCTCACATTTCACTTAAAGAAACTTCTACGTTAATGTAATTAAAATTTCTACAACGTACCATTACCATTACTACATTAAACTTTATTTGGATACTAGCGGCCGCCCGCGACTCCGTCCGCGTGGAGAAGTAACTTTTTACCCCCCTTTCAACCCCTTACAACCCCTTTTTCGCAATAAATAGTAGCCTATGTCCTTTCTCAGGGTCTAGATTATCTGTATACCAAATTTCATTTAAATCCGTTGAGTAGTTTTGGCGTGAAAGAGTAGCAGACAGACAGACAGACAGACAGACAGAGTTACTTTCGCATTTATAATATTATAGTATATAGTATATAGTATAGTATGGATTTTCAACAACGAATAAAATTCCTAACATAACATTTTCTTGACAGACATTTTTGAGGCACATGTTTTCTTAACCCATGCGTGTACACATAAGTGGTATGCATAAATTACCCTTGGAATTAGTTATGTAGGTACCTATTTACAAATCGTCCATTTAAAATGTAGCTCTAGATTATGAAATACCATGTAGGCATAATGTAGGTATATTGATGTAAATACTAGAGCAGTAATCCTTATCTTGATATTATAAAGTGTTTCTGTTTAAATTGTTAACGTGGGAAATGAATTATTTTGTAATAGTGTGTTCAGACCAAATTACAACTTTCTAGTACCAACATTCTAAGGATCTAAGGACCTTTATATATATAAATGTTCCTTAATTTTTTTCATTACATAATTATGTATCGGAACTCTAAGTTGGTGCCATCTATTTTGTACTTTAGAATAACTTCTGAGAAATCGGCAACACGTTATATACCTAACCTACATAGGTATATCATCATCATCAGCGTTTTGTCCCGGCGTCCCAAATGGTCGCTTCGGAGTCCGTTTTCCTGCTACAACTCCTCCGCTTCTCATGGTCTTGCCATCCTACCATAATACCTAACCTATATATTAAACGTAAGTACTAATAATGTTTATCGATATACCTAAACGTGTCTAAGTATGCTAACCGTTCGTCGCAAGAGTACCTAAGTGCTAATGAGCCGATAACGCAGTTACAAGCGTGAAGAGCCAATACTACGGGTACACGTCTTGAGGATGGATTACAAAACGGAATTTAGTTTTTTGTAGATATGCTGTTGTTGTTGAGGACCGAGGAAAATCTAGAGGACGTTAGCGGAGTGTGACCAGTGGCATTGGAGGTTAGCTGTGCCTTTTAGGGATTCCATTAGCAAAATGGTAAAAAACTGTGCGAAATTTAAAAATGCCTAAATGCATTTTTAGAGTAGTTAGAATTTTTTAATTGCAAAATAGAAACAATTTAAGCCGTGGGAGAGCCACGCTTCAGCATGAATGGGCCGGCTCGACCGGAGTGATACCACAACCGATATATATACTTTACTTTATGGATACCACGGCCTCACAGAAGACCGGCGTGAAGCAGGGCCTGTGCTGTTTCGCTGAGTGAGTGTGGGTACCGGAGGCCCAATTGGGGGAAAAGGAAATTAAAGGTTGGCAGCGCACTTGTGACTACTAGTGTTGCAGGTGTCTATATGCGGCGGTAATCGCTTACCATCAGGTGACCCGTCTGTTCGTCTGCCACCTATCACATAAAAAATTGAGATACTTTTCAATAATGAGTGTAATAAGCTATTAATGCGAGTTACAAGGACACATCTATACGTTGTGAATACGTCACTACCTATAGAGGTTGTAGCTGTGAATATTTATATCCCGTGATCTACCAACCATTCTGAACAACATTTATTTGTTCTATGACTTAAGAAAACTCGCATAAAAATGCATCTTTCCATAGACAGTCGGTCACTTGACTTGGTCATTTTGTATGAGGAGTTGAACATTTTTTGGATGAATTTCGAAAAGTCTTTGAACTAATGTTGTTCAGAATGATTGATAGAACACGTGTAACCACGTGGTTAAACAGATGTAAATGTTTACAGAATCACCCTGTATGTAAGGCAGAATTTGCGTAAGAATTGGCCTCTGTATGTGTATAAATTATCCTCTTAATGTTTCCTTCACCGATGAACTAATGGTGTTCAATACATAGAGCTACAAAACGTTTTGCATAACTAAAAGAACAATTTATCTAAGGTACTTGCTGTTTGTTCGGGTGTGAATACTAAATTTTTTCAAGGTCGATGGATGTATTTAACTTCAACCGCATCTTAAATTTCACTTAAGCAAGTAAAGACGATGTTTGAAGCAAATTACATTTTGACTACAATATTGACTGATATTCTAAATATGACTAGTTTGACTGTTTAATTGTCCCAAAAATAGATGTTTACACGCCCACTGCATGGATATGACTCCTTCATAGAAATCAAGTCATGGCTACAATGATGGGGTTAGGCATAATCGCCACGCTTGCCTAATGCGGATTGGTGATCACAAACCCGAGTTATGTTCGAAAAATTCGAAATTTGCTTTTTGCTCGACCCAGGATCCCGAAATCACGGCCTGGTACTTAAACCACTAGCCCAAGGGTGTAGTAGTTAAATATACCTTTGATATAACTATTTTAATTATTGTAAGGCTCGACATAGGTACCGTATATGGGCCGTAAATTTAGTATTCATAATTACATATCTACTGGTAATTTCTATTTTATTGGCACCTCACGTTGCTAAACCGTGAAAAATAATAAAAAACTGTTTATATGCTACCTATTAATGATATGGGCTAATGATATTTTTATAGTTATCGTGTTTCGTTTTTACTATCACATATTGAGCGGTAAATAAACTAGGTTTGTATTTTTTATGGCTCAGGGTGGCAAATGAGTTGATGGATCACCTAAGCATTGTGCATTTGTGTCTGCGCACACTTGTGCTGTGCACTATAATAGAGTATGCATTATAATGGGCATGTTCATACTGCCCTCCAAATCATAAAAACAGCGAAGAAATTTGCGCAATTTTTAACCTTCTTGCTATCTATTCAAACTCTTAAGAGCCAGACCAATTGTTTTAGAGCAAAAATGGATTTTCAATCTAACGACTTTAAGGTTGGATTTTCATTGCGTTTATGATTTGGGGGGCAGAATACCTTATCAATTCCATATCTCCATAGGGGCAGCAACCACTGTAGCACAGAACTGAACACTGAACCGTTGGCTAAGCGGTGCGTGGTCGCGCCCCGCCGACCGCGCATCCTGGCGCGTGTTGCAAGCGCACGCGCAATAAAGGATGGACGTTAGGATGCGATTATGACGTCACTAAGTTGTAGGATGCATTTTTTTTTCAGTTAACATTGAGGCTTCCTTCCGAGTTTTTGTTCCGGCGTCTGAAACGCCGACAACACTACAGCGATTTTTTAATGTGATTGGTGACAGATAACCTGACGGACAACCTGATGGCAAGCGACCCCGCCGCCCAAAGACACCCGCTAGACCAGTAGAGTCACAAATGCGCTGCCAACCTTTAACCCCCATTGAGTCTCTGGTACCCTCACTCACTCGACGAAACACAGCACAGGCGCTGTTTCAAGCCGGTCTTCTGTGAGGCGTGGTATCACTCCGGTCGAGGCGTGTTCATGAACATCTCATGAGCGGCGGAGATTAGGATCTTGCTCGTAGCTTTGCTTTTATCTATAGGTACTCTAGTCTACTTACTTTAAGTCTGTCTCTAGTGATTATAAAAATAGTTTTCGTGAGATTGATGTCCCAGTTCGCGTGTCACATGTCAAAGGGCCCGGCGCCAATTAGGACCAATTAGCCGCGCCATTACATCATCAGGTCTATACCCTGGCACACGTGGCGTGACCTGTGGGAGGGACAGTCGCATTTCAGTAATTGAATTAGAACCTAACCTTGACAAATATGCAAATTAAATATGAATAGACAATTGAACGGCCTACGTATTGGTTACGGTCCTACGCATGCCTCCCAAAAGTCCGTGATTCTGGAACGAATGACAAACATAATAATAAAAGCCTGCGGAAATATGATATTCCACAGAAGTGGGAGAGAAAATACCAAATAGAAAAAAGAAATACAGCAATAGCTACAAACCTTGTGTACTGTCTCTGCGGTTGTATCCTTTTAGTAGGTACATATTGTTTCTGTGTAATTAAGAATATCTGCTATCTCTATGCTTTGTTTTGCTGAGGATTCAGCGTTCTAAAGTGGCAATGGGCTGGCCATATCTGTCGAATAAATAAATAGTAGAATTTCTTTAATTATAAAAAAAGTCAGCTCTCATTTACCGCCTGTAAATTATGATAATTTAACACGCGTAACAACAATTATGTGGTATCATAGTCATCTCATTAGAATCCTTTCCAAAAGCAAACGATTTGTAACCCCACCTGTAGCATAGCTTCAGGTAAGGTAAACAAACAATGAGTCATCCTTTTTGTGCCAACTGGGTGTTCACTAAATATGCCTATATACTTAGCCACAGGGTAAATGGACGCCTTGAAGTTACCTTGGCCAGGCTTTGCGATTGGTAACAATTTCGATAATGAGGCCAAAAGGAAGGGAAGGAAGGGAAGGGGAGAACCCTTCCAGCCGCATTGGCAACCAAGTTTCACAACCAGTTGACAAAGAAGAACTAACATTCTTCCTTCTCAACTAGTTGCAAAAGACGATAGATTTTACTTCTTCGGTACTGGTTGCGTACAAAGAATTATTAAATTAGTATGGTTACGTACAAAGAATTTTAATTCTTAGTCCACAACTAATAAGAAACGTGTGTCCGCAATAAGCGCCTGCGATACTGGCGTCTCGAAACTGTATTGGACAAAGTTTTTTGTGGTCACCTTCCTTCGCTGGGCTGGGCAGCATTTGTCAGGTCTCGCCGTCTCCTACAACGATCCCTCAAAAACCAAGGTCAATTAGTGTGGTCTAATGACTTGAATGGTGCCGAGAAGGTTCCACCCCTTACAGTACGGCTAGGCTACAGTTTAAGGTCGCTCAGTGTACTATAGAACAAGCTATGCTCGGAGCGTCTTTCAAGGATAGAATGAGAAATGAGGTTATCCGACAAAATACTAAAATTACCGACATAGTGTATTGAACTGGCTTTCAGTTTGGAATTGTGTAAAGATTATAAAATAACAGAGTAACTTACGATATGTTCTAGACCCTCCCTAGGCGTCTCTGGGAATAGACCAGGTTCTGTTTGGTGGCAATTTCCAAAAGTAATAGAACAAGGTGTTGTCCAAAAAGGTTGGTAAAGGAGGTTAGAGGGAAGTAAATGTTTACCTATACACTTTGTATACCATGTTGCCTACCCCCCATCCATCACTCCAGTTACAGAACTATTAGAGTGTGTCCACTGGCGCCGATGACGTATGACTGAAGTGACCAATTATTGAGTCTAAACGGGACATCGCTTTTTATCAATTAGCGCTTATATTTTTTTATGTTTATTACGATCACAATTATTTGAGAGCGATGGTAAGTAACTCAGTGGATACAAACGCATTTTACAACGGGGAGTCGTGCTTCTCCGAATTTTCAACTCCAAGTGTGCATTTCCATTTTCTCGGCGGTGAGGGAAAATCTGCACGTTTCGGATAGTTTCTCAAACGTGTAACCTGTCCAAGAATGGCGAAGGTTATGTACAATAAAACGATCGTTTCTTTGTACGTAATTACCAAACTTCCTACACCCTGAATCATGGGTTAAGCGATAGCTTTGGATGAAATTGAAAGTTACTTGTCACATGTCACATTAAACGAAACACCTTCTATAGAGATAAAGGTATCGTCTATCGTCGTGCGTGGCATGGCATGCCCATCGAAAGAAAAATATTTCACATGAGTAAAAAAAAATTACTTAGTTACACTTGATTTAGAAAGGTCGATCTAGACATTCAGACAGAAGGACAGGTAATTTTTGCGTACCCAAATTTAGTGACGCCGAGACAGAAAACCGTAAAAATGAAATTGTCCCGTTCAAAACGGCACGTGTGGTCACTTCACGTCTGACTGACGTCAGAGTGTCCGCGCTCGTCTTACTTTCTATATTTAGTGTCAAGTACAAGTGCTTCTACGGCATTGGAAAAGTACACGTGGACACTAATACCGTGTTCACACAGTAGCAGGTACAGTCAACAGCAAAAGTAGATCAGGACTGGATGAATTTGGCACCATACAGTTCTGACGCGAACTCCGCTCAATAGCACAGAATACTTAATTGTCAATAGTGAGTATATAGTTTTTGATTTTGATCATCTACTTTTGCTGTTGACTGTACACTAGTGTTATCCAAATAGCGCAAATCCTCTCACGCGGCTATTCCTATGAAAGCAAACATTTTTCACTTTGGGACCAACTGGAATCGAGAAACCAAATCGTCTCTGTTCAAACTACCTATTGGTTTGATCCACTGATCGATTTGTATGAAAGGAAGCTGTTTTTTTTTCTCGCGATTTCAGTATTGGTTCCATAGTGAAAGATCACTTTTCTTTGGTTTTGAATTCTGAAAATGTCTAAGCGATTTTTTGCGAATAGATGCGCTGGGGGTTGATTGCATCGCGCTAGTGTTGTCTTTTTCGGTTTGTATATAAAGTTCAACGATGTAGGTATATTGAATTGATCCTTTTAAAAATAGTAGATTGTATACTTAAAGGATTAATAACCATAATCAAGTTTACTATTGACACCCTGAATCCAATAGACCTTTTATGAAGAAAGTGGTTAAGTTTTATTATAGAAAACGTTCTACAAACAAATCATCTTTCAACTGCAATAAACATAATGATAATGTGGTTAAGTCAATATTCATAGTTCGTTTTACTTTCCCTCAGTCATTATGTTATCAAAATGTTTACTTATTCATTGCTTTTCCACTGTATTAGGCTACTAGTATATTAAAAGACTTGTCGTAACTAGTGAGGCAATTTGAATATCGTTTACTTGGCATACTTACATAACTACAGTACTTACCTAAAAAGATAGTATACCCACTACACGTAAATTAACGTATAGTAGGTATATTGAAAATAAGGATAACAAGTAAAAAAATAGAGAAGAATAAAAGTAAAAAAGTTTTCTTGGATATTTTAATCAGTTTGACGTTAAACAATACACATGGCAAAGCAACATTAAGAGCTATCATCACTCGTCCAGTCTCTCTTCCCTGAAATTATCACCTATAATAGATGTAGCAGGCTATAAACTAACTGCTGTTTATATCTCGAATTCAAACCTTTTTTTATTAATTTTATAGGGATGTAGGCAAGCGTGGTCATTAAGCCTAATCCCATCATAGTAGCCGATGACTTGATTTCTATGATGGAGGCTTTTGCCCTGCCCTGGATTGGGAGAAGATATGGTTAAAAGTGTCACCGCTAATGAGACTCCATTTGCAAAAGAACACTATTTGGCATTATCGGATTAAAGACCAATTACTATGGATTAGAGTCGGAAATAAAATACCTACTACAAAGTTATTGTCGACTTAAACTGCATGTTCGAAAGTCAAAACATCGATAGCTGTATTTTTTTTCTTGTTTTGTTAGTATGCTGATGAGCAGAGCAGTAAGTGTTATATTCAATTAGGTAGAGGACTTATCTACCTAATTGATATTAATTCCACAATTTTGTGGAATAGGTTAGCAGCGACAGTATTTCCTGACGGCTATGACTTAGGGACCATCAAGTAAAGAGCGTACTCCTTCTTAAAAGGCCGGCAATGCATCAGCGACCTCTCTGATCTCGCAGTTGTTCATGGGCAGCGGAGATTACTTACTAGCAAGTGACCCGCTTGCTCGTTTGCCGCCTCCAGTATAAAAAAATACCTGGAACCCACCAAAATGGAAGAGTTTTGTATTTGTAAAACTACTAATGTCACGGCTGTAGGTAATTTGTTTGACTTAACTAAAAAACTTAAGGACTGTACAATGTACATCGACATATTATTAATTTCCATGTAAATGAAATCCAGGGAAATGAGACAGCACGATGAGATAGCCTAAATCAAAGTATACACTTATAAAACCTTGAAAATAATTGGAAACAGAATGTCGGCGGTCTAATTCTCGAGCTAAGTAGGCTACGCACTCATTTCAATTTATTCAAATGACATATGCGCGCGCGCAGTATTCTAAACATGTTTCGATGTGAGTGAAGGGGATGCTGAACTATCGATACTTTCACCATCGATAGTTGACCACGAATACCTCGATCCCATGTCTGGCAGCATCTTATGCTATAGTTACTTAGTCGACTGTCGAAACTATTATTGATATTGCTGGATTCTGTCAGAAATGAAAGTAATATCGATATGATTGATAGACTATCGACACTATTGTTTTTTTTCTTGCACTAGGTGAGACATACGATATACTGCAGTTAACGAATTAATCAACGAAATTTTGGACTTTGACGTCTGTAAAAGCCGACTTTCTGTGTCTAATTATTTTGTGCCTTAATCAATAAGAACAAAAACATTAGGAACTTCTTCCAACTAACGAACTAGTAAAGATATCAATAAATTTAAACATTAACACAACATTTAAATTTAAATTACTATAAAACTGAATCACACAGTATAGCCAACAAATTTACGACTAAAGGAAAAAGTCTGAATACCTCATAAGTACGGAAACACACAATGTAGGTACGTACAGCCACCCATCGAAGTATACAATACCTACTGTCAAATTTCTTCAATCGACTCTCATCTAGCTGTCATCCACATTAGGTTCAATATAAATTGAGGAAATTTGACAGGTAATCTGATGTGTGGCTGACTGTACCACGTATGTTAAATTTCTTTAACTGATTTTCAGCTTTATGTCCAACACGTTTGATTCAACATCAATTGGGGGTTAACCTAATGTGTGGGTGTCTGTACTGTCAGCCACCACCCTGTCAAATTTCCTCAATTGATATTCAACCTAATGTGTATGACAGTAAGATGAGAGTCGATTAAAGAAATTTCACAGTTTTGTATACTTTGATGTGTGGCTGTACGTGTCTCGGGAATGTAACATTTTCACACATTTTGTGACATTTTGTATTTCTAAAACTATTTGACGTCTAGTTTTGGACCACCCTCTAGATAATTGAGAGATTATTGTTATTACAATTTTATGTAAGTAAGTAAGTAGTTTGATAACTACTTGAATAATGTTATTGTCGTAAAAGGCTGTTTTTATGCTAGAAAATATTAATTCATGGAAAGGACTTTCCTATGTCCCAATCACATTGAAAACTACAATGACTTCAACCAAAGTTGCAGGAATCGAGTTATACATAAACTTTTGAAATTTAGTTGTTTGAAAAACTGTTCAAAATAAAAGATACAACAAAATATTGCAGTAAAATATTTTACTGTAGCGGGATGGTAAATTTTGAATTTGTATTCTTATTCCCGCTTTTTGTAAAATGGAAAATAAAGTTAGTCACAACTAAGCACGTTTTAGCCCACGTTTGGTAATAAGGGGGTTCAGTTTTATTTTTGTGTAAAACTCGATATCTGTTAGGTACATGTAGATTTATGTCATTTCTGTTCTCAGCATTTAGTGACATTACTGGTTTTTACTTAATAAATTACAACTATTAATAATTTATTATCTATTGACTTCGTATTTCCTGATGAATAAAATGTAGTATTTATTTTACATTGACACAATCAACCAGGAAATTTATATAATTATGTATTGTACAGTAAGCAACACACCACGAGCAATGGTATAAACTTCATTCAATTATGACTCTCATAGTTAAGACACGAAGGTGGAATCTTATTTACTCACAACCAGAGAAGCGCTTTCATTTCACCATCAAAACTGCTACACACACGTTTCATTACAATCGTCTGCCAAATTTAGTTAAACATTGATTAACAAATCCAACAGATACGTAAAACCCAATATCTGTAAATAAACACCGTTAAAATGTTGCATTTTTTGTTTTGAGGACTATCAAGATGACCTCACTCCGCCTGATGGTAAGCGGCCGTGAGGTCAAAATATGAGGTTGACAGGCACAAAAGAACAAACAATGTACCCATTGTAATGTAATAACGCCTAAACCCATTTCAAAAGTAACTTTCGATAAAGTTTAATAACAAGTTAGACAAAACAAGCGAAAAAAAAGATCAGCTGTTCAATGTTAAATGAAACAGTTACCAACTGCGGTGCCTACTGTAGAGAACAGCTGATTTTCAGTTGTAAGTACTGTCGAACTTGACTTGTAAAACTAAGATAAGTACTTAAACATTGATTACAGTACTATCAAGGGCTTTCAAACTATTTAACGGCGGATTATATCACATAAAATGTATGTGTTTATTTAGGATGCCTTAATGTGACGCTTACAGTACAATATATTTTAATTTCTAGATCTAACTTACATGCCAGTATTTTGTGCAATAAAAAACCCATTTTGGATTCATATATTATCTTCAAATAATTGTATTAATTCACAGGCAATTTCTTAAACTCCAGTTCTCTTAATTTTTACTTACAACTAAAATATATCTATCACAAAACTGTGACTTTAAGTACACAACTTAGCATTAGCTTCGTAAACTTAATTGTACTTTAGATTTATTGATTTTCATCATCATGCTTTGGTAAACTCCGCAACAAACCACATATAAATGCCCAAACGAAATGCAACAACAACATTAAAAGAGCTAAGCACCATCTTACATTAGACATTTAATTATATCAACATTTGGCAGGCCTCCGATGCAGGTACGGTACGGTACGGTAACGGACCTTCTTACCCTAGCAAGGCAGTCAACTAACAACTATTATCACATTTATTTCTGGTCGTTAAAGGCTTTTATGAAGGCTCTGACACAGACTGCATAAGTCGAAACTCTCCTTGGTACTGAAAGAGGTTATCTTCGGCTCCGGGACGCACTTCCTAAACTTGCTCTCGATGCAGTCGTCGGATGTTTCCACGAGGTACCTCTTCCCGGGGTCCATGAACGCCCTCGTCTCCGACAGCAGGTTGCGCTTCCCGTACACTAAGATCGCGTCGTATTCACTCATCGGTAGGAAACCCCTGTTGTTGGTGACAAAGCATCTGCCACAGTTTTTCGTCCTGAACACATCGGCGCCCTCAGCATCCGAGAACACCGGCGCCAGAGGAGCCATCACGAAAATCAGCGCGTACTTTCCCCCCACACTGATATCTTCGTTTACAAACGTCATAGTCGTCTCAGGGGTCATGGCGTACGAGATCAACAGGTATACCGTCAGGTAGAATAGCACTAGGAGCACAGTCTTTTGTAGTTTCGACACTTGACGCCAACACATTGCGGCGGAGCGTGGTTGCCGGGCATCTTCCCGCGGTCAGGCGTGTGCATAGCCGCCGCGTTGCGTCGCGTCTGACAGCCGACGGCGAAAATCGGTCGATACCACCCGTCCAGCTGGCGCGGCGGCGTCTGCAGCCCCGACAACCCAATTCACACTCTAAACCCTCACTTTTAGACTCCTAATCGCTTCTAACTGAATGAATACTTGCGGATGATGACGTATCGCGGCGTGACAGCTCTTCACAGAGCTTGCTCTCATTAGTGCTCGAGTTTTTGTGGACCCATTGCTGTTTTGTTTAAGGTCGAAATTTTAATGCCAAGGTCGGGACCGGGTCGCGTGAGTGACGCGAAGCGTTGGTATTTGAAGTGCGTGAATTGTTTACCTGCATCATTTTATCCTCTGGATTTGGGAGCTTAAATAAACTGGCTTATTTTCTTTGCAGAGAGAAGAGTAATTGATTAGTATTGACTTTGATGATTGAAAAAGAGTTAGATAAAGCCTGAAAACGTTTTGCAATAAATAATAATAATATCCAATTCAGCACTTCTTGTTAACGAGTTAAGTAGGTAATTGATTATAAATATTGTATATTTACTGTTAGTAGTTAAAACGTAGAAGATCCAAACGTAAATAGACTTATTGGTTCATTCATACACTGACCATCAAATCTTGCCCGATGGCGCATTTAGTAGTGACCCGGTTTCGCACACCAAAGGTTGTGGGTTCGATTCCCACCTTGGTCAAACATTGTATGACGAACACTTGCTTGTTCAGTGTCTGGCAGTTAATATGTATTTAAGTAATAAATGTATGATTTTTATGTGACCTACTTGCATCAAAGCGAGGTAGACGTCATGCTGGAATCCCCCTATCCGTCGACACTCGTTTCATTTGCAGCAAATGCTGACGAGAAGTACAATTGCGCGTCAGGTATGTACAGTCACGAGCGAAGATGTGGTGTCCCTAATGTATTTTTTTTTTAAATTGAACTAATAGGCCAACGCTTGACCACAATCGCACCTGATGGAAAATGACGACGACGTTCACTTTTGCCTTAAAGATGTCCAGATTATAATGGTCGGGAAAAACAGAGCTCGGCAGGGAGTTCCACTCCTTAGCTTTCCGTATGATAAATTAGAACTGTGGGAGAGCCACGCTTCGGCTTGAATGGGCCGGCTCGACCGGAGTGATACCACTGCCTCACAGAAAACCGGCGTGAAGCAGCCCCTGCGCTGTGTTTCGCCGAGTGAGTGAGGGTAACGGAGGCCCACTCGGAGGGGAAGGGGATAAAAGGTTGGCAGCGCACTTGTAACTCCACTGGTGTTGCAAGTGTCCATGGGCGGCGGCAATTGCTTACCATCAGGTGATCCGCCTGCTCGCCTGCTACCTATCACATAAAAAAAACATAAGCGAATCGCTTCATTCGGGCAGATGCTGCTTACTACTACTGTTGTCTGATATCTGTATCATTAGTGCTTAAGCTACTTCGTACGGAGATCAATGTATGAGATGTTGTGTGGAAACGAAATGATCGCATCAACAAAAGAAGTGATTATACAATTGATTGATTTCATTACTCAATAGCCTGCAACGGAGTCAGCGCAATAAAATATTCAGCGAGTTGGCTTCTTAGAAACAGACTTTTGTTCACTTAATCATTATTTATTGATGGCGTTCGATTTCTTTCAGCGTCCGTTAGAACTAGTGTTGCTGAACTATCGATAGTTTTGTTGACCGACTATTCAGGACATCGACAGTATTAATTTAAGCAGAAAGTATTACCGAGTGCAATAGTATCCATAGAAATTGTGATTTTTAACAGCATCAAATCGACCGTAACTCCACAAAATAAAGACTTTTACACAGAAGGCTGACTGCCCACTAAGAGCTAAAAATATTTTATGTACTCACGCATGCGCACTAACGGGCAAAAACGCCTTTTCGACCACATTAATCCTAACTTATGACATAAGATTGTCGAACTGTCGAGGTCTGTGGCTTATGTACTCATGCCGGGAAACAACCCTACGAGTAGCATATGTCAACGAACTCTTCTAAATTCAAAATCAAGGCTAAGTCAGCCTTCTGTGTCAGAGTCTTTATTTTGTGGTAACTCGGTCGAAACGTCAAGCAGTAAGTACTACTTAAGATCAAACATCCTCGCGTTTGTTCCGTTGATATCAAGTGTTAGCATCAAATCCTATCAAATCGATACTTGAAGTATCGATTATTTTTATTTGATTTTGTTAGATTCTGTTATACACTAAACTATATAAATAACGTTAAAAATCGATAGTATTGGACGTTATACCTACTAGTATTGGAGGTAAAATATCGATAGTATAAGACGTGAAACTATCTATCGATAGTAATCGATAGTATCGGACCACTATTTACAATACTAGTGTTGAACAAATTCCACATCGATACTATTGATTTTTTTTACTATTGTTAGTTTATCGATAAGCATAGCATAGACTAAGCTATCAATAGCCAACACATATTAGAACACAATGTAACCTTTATAATAGGAGAACAAAAGAACTCATTTGATATACCTATTACCCAAGAATTGAAAGTAAAAATGAGGCCCTATTGTACAAGAATAGGTCGTTTTCCATACATTTTCATATGCGACAACGGACCGTGACGCAACGCAACGCACTAATCCTAACTAATACTATAAATGCGAAAGTAACTCTGTATGCCTGCCTTTCTGTCTGTTTCACGCCAAAACTACTGAACGGATTTGAATGAAATTTGGTATAGATCCTGAGATAGAACATAGATCTAAGAGGTCTTCTTGCGCGCAACGCAACGCAGTGAAATGCACTAATAGTGCCTCACTGTAAGATTGTGCTGTAAGTCTGAGGCTCCTTTACAATATATTTATAGACGACGACGCGACGCAACGCAACGCAGCGCAACGTAATAATTGGGCATCATCAATCTAAGTGGATAAATTATTTTCGCCTCTAATCCCCTTTCCTATTTGGGCCTCCGGTTGCCTCACTCACTCGATGAAACCGCTTGCGGTGCTTCACACCGGTCTTCTGTGAGGCCTGGTATCACTACGTTCGAGGCAGTCCATTCATGCCGAAGCGTGGCTCTCAGGGTAAAAAATACCCGACTGCACACTAAAAAAAGAGTAAAACAAGCCCACAACAAATTTACTGAATATAATTTATAAATGTTGATGGAAAGCATCGCAGGCGGGGACCAACAGAGGCTTATTTATAGTCATTTCGGTTGTGCACCATTTAGCAGAATTTTCGTTGGTGGCGGTCAAGGTGGTCCCCGCCTGCGATGCTTTCCATCAACATTTATAAATTATATTCAGTAAATTTGTTGTGGGCTTGTTTTACTCTTTTTTTAGTGTGCAGTCGGGTATTTTGTTTTTTTAATAATAATTTTTTTATTTATCACTTTTTAGCTGTTTTTATTTAACGAAAATGTTGTAGATGTAGAAGACTATGTATATGTAAGTACCATTTTAAATTATTTCGACGAGAAATTTAGAAAAAATATTATTATGTCTTTATCCCGTGGGACTTTTAGGATAAAATGTATCCTATGACACTCCCGTAATCAAGACAAATCTAACGATACCTCATACATCAAAATCCATCAAGCCGTTTAGGCTACAGGAGGTCACAAAGGAAAAGACATACATACATACTTACATACACTCGAAAAACATTACCCTCCTTCTTTGGCAGTCGGGTAAAAAATAGCCCACTTTTGCCATTATAGTCTTCAATGGTGGGTTTATAATGATTGAAAGGTAGATTCGCCTATATTTTGGGTACAAGCAGAGCCTGCACATAATTTGAGATATGTCCTTCTCAACAAACTCCTTGTAGTAAGATGTTTATCTACAGATGACCAAGGGATTTATAGTCATTACGGGGAATAACCCGAGATAGCGTGGGTCCGGAAATTAAACTGACCAATAGTTTATGTTTTACGGCGCACGAGACATGGGGTGGGGTAACTTACGACAGTTTCAAACTTGGCAAAATTTGATAAAGATCGGTGGAAATCTAATGCCAATGAGATACACCCTAAACGTCACTGTGGTCCGCTTGTGACCACGGCTGCTGTAGTGCGGTCGAAGCGTCAAGCAGTATGTGCTATAATTTCATTATATTATCCAAATATTTTCGCGGTAAGTCCCTTTATTTACCTATTTTTTATTTATTTAAACTTCATTGCACAAATATTTGTTACAACAGGCGAACTTAAGGCCCAGGGGCATTCTTTGCCAGTGAACCTAAAGGGCCGGCAACGCATCCGCACTCCTTTCTGGTGTAGCTGATGTCCATGGGCGGCGGTGTTCACTTACCATCAGCTTGCTCGTTTGCCTTCCGATAATATAAAAAACCATTGGGCCATGCAAAGAAATCTAGTGGTGTCACAAAGTCATCAAAAATTCAGATATCAAATAAAAATAATCGTGAAGGGGTCATGTTAATATATCGAGTATTAAAACTAAGTAACTTAAAAACCTATGCTAATCTTATTCACATTATTACCAAAGACACAACTTGTGTCTTACAAGTAGCTAATAATAACATGCAGAAAAAAACAGATCTAATAAACCAACTCCAAACTCATACACAAGCGGACATCGAACTCCGAACTACGAAATACAAAATGCTACGTCGTAGCACTATCGGTCGGCAGTCACGGCAAAACTATCAATTACTGCCACCTACCAGCGATCGAGTGAACTAACCTACAGAGCGCTCTTGTAGTTTATAATAATGCCTACAGATGTCGCTACTGGTAAGAAGATCAAAATCGGCGCTTGATTTTGCAACATTGCAAATTACAAAACTTTCAAAAGGCTGAAGATTTCTGTTTCGTTTTTAAAACCAACGCCCCGTTATTTTTAATATGGTCTAAAGTTAATCACAATTTAAAACTGATGCAGTCACTTTTATTTGCCATGTTTATAAAAGTTACAGCATCATTTTTAAACCATGACTAATTTTAGTCCCCTGTTTTGTAAGAGGGCTGGAATTTTTGGCACCAAGTAGTCTAAACAGAGATTTTTTTCATATTGGATTTTTTCATTAGGTAAAGTAGTTTTGGTACATATACAAAAGATACGTACAGATGGCCACATATTAATTTACCACAGTCCATCAAATTTTCTCAAAAAATTGATAATTCTTACAAACGAGTTTAAATAGGTACTTATAGGTGAAATCTCTTATCTGTGGCTCAGATCCATTCTTAATCAGATCACTGAGATATAGCTATAGTAAGTAGGTACAGTCGGCTTCAGGTCCAGTTACCCCTCCCCAGTGCAAAAATAGTTCTTGTGTCCCAGACATAAAGACCCAAAAATGGTAGCCTAACGTGACGCTCGGTGTACGGCATTTACAAATCTCTAACCAAGTTAGTATTATCATCCCGAGTGCATATATTTTAGTGCCTAACGGTCTGATGAATAACAAGGGAACCGGCACGCACCTGCTTCGTGAAAGGGCGCGGGTTCGATGCCCGCCTAACAATAGAGATGGGAAATGCAACTATTTGTATAGTATCGATACGAACTGCAACACGACTCGGTAAACTCGTATCAGCTTATATACTCTCCCAATACAGGGCAAAGGTCTCGATCATAGAAATCAAGTCTTCGCTACTAGAATGGGATTAGGCTTAACACCACGCTAAAAAAAATAAGTAGAGGCGGGGAAGAAAGGCTTAAAGGTTGACAAATGCTATGCATTCAAATAAATTACATTTTTTTGAGTGCGTAGCACAATGACGTGTAAGTAAATTATATTTTTGTTACACTAAATGTTATAACGTCTATCGCATGTCGGACACCCTTTGGGCCAGAATAGCTACAGAGTGGGAGCCCACAAATCGACAGCAGCCACGTGGTGGACCAAAGAGGCGATGGCGGGATGAGCTCGACTCCTATAGCCCCAACTGGACCGTATAGTCGCCCAAAATTGTGAAATGTAGATAAAGGGTAGCGAAGCCTTTGCCGAGTTCTCCTGGCAACTTTCGTGCACTTGACATTCTTCGATTCGACGATGCGCGTAGCAAACCAATCGGAGTGTCAAACGTTAGGAGAGGCCTATGTCTAACAATGGACTGCAAAAGGCTGATAGTATGTATGATGAGATAAAATCGATAGTTTTCGTAAGGAGCACCTCTACTCAATTGCAATTACGTTTAGGTAACTGCTAAGTAGCTTCTCCGTCACGGATTGTCGCGTAATCCTCACGATCTGCCTTAAGCAGGGTCAGCGGTTATCTAATGGAGGGCTTGTTTGACTCTAGATAGGCATCTTAATTTGTCTTTTAACTATGGTAAATGGAATAACTGTAGGGACTGATCTGCACAGATAAACTATCTGATCTATACAACCAACGTAACCAAATTTAACAGAGTATTCAGCGTGGTTAAAAATATCGAAACAACTGTAAACGTCAATTATTTTTTCTTTCGTAATGACGGTTTGAATGTGCCAAATCAATTGTATCGGTATTTTGGATCACTGTGAAGTGAATGCAATGTTTAATTTGGCTACGTTGGTTGTATTTATATTACTGCACATATAATGTACCGTAAATGTTGCTAAAAACGTTTGGACGTCTAGGCACATCCACGTTATAGATGATGCTAACTGTACCTACCTATTTAAATCATAGAAAGCACTCGAATATTTCGAAGCCAATATTTAGAAAGCTTAGGGCCTCTTTCACCACCTCCGAGTAAAGTGTCAAGTAATTTACAATCAATAAAATTGGCCCCTAGTCCGCGGCCTAGTTTAATTTAAATATTTCTTTCAATACAAATACTAGGGGCCAATTTTCTCCGAACCCTGAGAAACCCTCCAAAACTGAGGACACTTTACTCGGAGGTGGTGAACGAGGCCCTTAGACTTTGTAAACATACTGTGAACAATGTCATAAGTAGGCACTTGATGTTGTGATAGGTAAGCACTCGAAAGTTTTCGCTTTCTAACCCATAAATAACAAAAGCAGTTGGAATGCGTTTGGGCGAAGCGTGTGCGGGGCAAAGTGCGTCGGCTGGTCAACTTGCGCCGTATATCATCGACCACGCCCTCATTCGGCAATAGGGCTGTACTAAACGTACAGACACTTTAGTATCTTACGTAGTATCTAAAGTAAGGAACGTCTACGTGTACTCAATTTAGAGAGTAAGAGTAAGAGTAAGAAATCATTTATTAACCACGACATTTACACAGACAAAAAGACAAAACAAGGGAAACAGAAGTTGCGGCCAACAAGGTTCAGCCTCAGCATGATGCTACAGCCGCCGCAAGCAGCTGCTGCAGCGCAGGCTGGACCTTGGGTGACGCCATAAGATCTTATATAAGTAACAGAGTAGACATGCACAAAACAACAGATACAGAATAGAGAAAAAAAAATAATAATAAAAAATAGGGGAAAAAAAACGAATTACAAAAAAAAACAGGATCAACATGCAGATGCAAACAACAAATTTAATAGTCACTAGTGTAATTTTGATTGTGGGAGAGCCACGCTTCCACTGCCTCACAGAAAACTGGCGTGAAGCAGCATACGTGCTGTGTTTCGCCGAGTGAGTGAGGGTACCGGCGGCCCACCTGGGGGGGGGAAGGGGATAAAAGGTTGGCAGCGCACTTGTGCTTCTAATGGTGTTGCAAGTGTCTATGGGTGGAATGCAATCGTTTACCATCAGGTGATCCGTCTGTTCATCTGCCACCTATCACTTACACAAAAAAAGACAGCTACTTGGCTGTTCATGCGAGTTACTTTCTACCTCGCACGTGCTATTTACCCGTAAGTAACATCCAAACAATGTTAGTTACTACCTCGTACTACCTACCTATGTAGTGTATGTTTTTTTTTATGTGATAGGTAGCAGACGAGCAGGCGGATCACCTGATGGTAAGCAATTGCCGCCGCTCATGGACACTTGCAACACCAGTGGAGTTAAAAGTGCGCTGCCAACCTTTAATCCCCTTTCCCCCGGGTGGGCCTCCCGTTAACCAGTTTTTAATAATGTTACCGCCACAGTGCCAACCCTACCCCGTTATAATTAACAACAGCTGTAAATAAATCATAGCTTATCTGTCGCTTACTTAACTTTCAGTTATTTATCGGTTCAAGTGTCGTGTGGCGGTTTACTTACGTTTAACTTCGACGTTAACTCGGCCTTTTAATTAACTGAATGGAAATTAAACGTATCGGTGTGTGATTTATTTGTGTTTTGTTAAAGATTTGAGATAAGAGGTTTTGGTGTGTATTTATGAGTATTTATTTATACGAATAATAATGGTATGGATAGGATCGTATGTCGTATTTTAATTTATCACTTAAATAAACGGTGAAGGAAAGTACCTAAGTAAAACGCTTTAGACTCGATTCAACTAATCTTTATGTAAAAATTTAATCCATGGTTAAGGGCCGGTTTCTGGAGAAATTGAAATTGATGAATTGAATTGAAATTAATTGAGAATTTGAAGTTGAGTACTACTTAACGTACAAACTTTGAAGCGCGTTCTCATCCACTGAGCTACCATCGCTCTCATGTAAGTTCATAATCAAACGACGGCCTCGATGGCACAGTGGTTGAAGGTGGCCCGAAGCGTGAAAGGTCCCGGGTTCGATTCCCGGTCAAGTCAATTTAGGAAACTACATTTTCTAAATTTTCTTGGGTCTGGGTGTTTTGAGTTGACGCCCCCAATTAATTATCATCTGGTACTCATAGTACAGGGTTTGCCCTAGTTTGAGACCGGGTTGAATTGGTGTGGTTATCTGGCGCATTTATTATTAACTAGTGGCCCGCCCTCACTTCGCTTCGGGACCGTAATTCAGAAATGAACCAATAGAATGGCGCTGTGTCCAATTACATCGCGCCAAGCGTTTCGCTGTTTTCGGTTTACCTATAAGCCTTGTCGTTGTCTATAGAAGTTATCATTTTATAAATAGTATAGATTACTTAGGTATTTAAACAACCTTTGGGCAAAGGACAATAATATTATTACTATCTATCCTATTAAACCCCGGGAATCAACCTACATCTAATAACCCAATAATATCCAAAATCAAATCCACTCCACCATCTACCCCCAGGCTATATTATTTAACCTCCTATCAGATAGAACATCGAATCGAACGTGGCCATTAGCATTGAGCCCTCCGCCGCAGTTTGGCGCTGCGCCCAAACACCACAAGGGCTAATAAAGGTTGTTTATATTTTATATAATTTTATCTATCGCAAATTGGTCCGGATGGTGTAATATATCGAATTTGTTTACGAATTGGTCGTTAAATATAAATGGAGGATTAGGTAGGTAATGGGCTTCTTCACAACTCTACAGTTCAGTATGAAGCCAAGTGCAAGCCCATTTTTGTTAAAAAAATGTCTGAATAACAAAATAATTGTGAAATTGTGGCGCAGCCTAAGAAAGCTAACGTACAGCATCGGACTTTACACCGACAATTACAATAACAATAGTACTAAAGGATTCTGATTCTTAGGACAACCGGACCAAGAAACAAGACAGGCAGGCGGTATCTAAACGAATTAGAATTAATCCGGACATTTGCCACGAGCCATTGGCCGTCGGCGTAATCTGGCTTTACGTGCGCCTTGTCCAGCGTTGTCCGGCCATGTCCGACAACGTCTGATAGTTAAGCGTCTTGCGACAAGGACTTGCGACAGCTTCTCGCTAAGAGTTAAGAAATGGATAGACAGGCACTGGGTTTATTTATAATTTTATTTTATTATGTCCCCGTAATGTCCCACTGCAGGGCAAAGGCCTCCCTACCCTCTTTCCATCTACTCCGGTCCTGGGCTACGGTAGACCAGTCTTTCATTTTTATTTATAACACAATTAAAATACAAATATGCTTTGGCTTATTGTATCTTAAAACCTAATTTAGGTTTGTCTAGATACTAAAGTTCTCTGTATGTAAATAATGCAACTAAAGCATCCACAAATTACACACGAATGAATAAAACTAAAATTATTAACTACATTAAGTACTTAGGTAAGTAAGTAGTAGTAGTTAAGATAATCCCGCATTAATAGGTATTAATGCGGGATTATTTTAAGGTTAATTTTTTAACCCTTTTAGTCCAGTGGGTTTGAGCTGCGGTTGAGACGCATGGCTCGTGAAATAGATTCCCGCAGCAACAAAAATGTTTGGGGTACCTTTGTTCCCGCTGTCCACTCCCTGCTGGTCTAGTATATATTTTTTTATATTGAGGACCATCAAGATGACCCCACTCCCCCTGATGGTAAGCGGCCGTGAGATCCAAATATGAGATTGACAGGCACAAAAAAAAACAGACAAATATGGTATGGTATATAGTATGGGTAGTGAAACAAAATGTTTACCAATTTCCCAACATTCTTTGCCCAATCTACAACTCTCTTATCTCTTCCCCCAACCCTCTTAAGGGTCAGTAAGACAAATCGGCTCGATCGCTCAGCGCCAGATATCGCGCAGCTGTCGCCGCGGTGCCGGAGCCCGGGATTAGCCCGGGATTGCCCGAGATTGCCCGGGATCGTCCGGGATTGCCCAGGTGGACGGGGCGCGTTAATGCCCCGGATTTATGCGGATGTTTAAGAAATCGCTGGGTAATGTTTCTTAGAATGGGGGTTGGCCAGCGAAACTTACATACTCGTATGTTTAATCTCACAGTTTACGGAATGTTACCGTGGAAGAGTCACGCTTGGAGTATGTTGAGCTCTTTTAACATCATAAGACCTACTCTGTACCGTATTTATGCAAATAAACATTCATTTCATTTCATTTTGGGCATGAATGGGCCGGCTCAACCGGAATTAGACCATAGCCTCCGACCAGCGTAAAGCAACGTCTGTGCATGTTCCATGAGTTAGTGAGGGTACCGGAGGCCCAATCGGGGGAAATGGGGTAATGTTGTGTTGCTCATGGGCAGCGGCAATAGCTTACCATCAGGTGATCCGTCTGCTCGTCTGTCACCTATCACAAAAAAGGGGTTTTCTGATGTTTCTAGCGCCATTATCGTCGTAACGCCTAGACAGCAGACACAATGGAAAATCAATTGTTTTATGCCTTTTAAAAGGCTTATGGGCCTTATGACATTAAAAACGTTTCGAAAATGTATGTGTTTCTACGTCAACCTCGAAACGTTTGAGATGCTCTCGCAAAGAGTTAATAATGTATTTATTTTATATAGTTTTGTTGAAATTTACTGTAATTGTTTCTTTAATTCAAACAGTCTGTTGATCGACTTCGTACATGAAAAGGATCATGTTGCCAAATACGATTAAAATGATTTCGCTGTAATTTAGCTAAACATCATTATAAGTAACTATGTCTAATTTAATGTATGTACTTACATAACAACGTAGAGTATTCCAGAATCTTCTTCTTAATGACTAATAGATCTTGGAGATGAGACATCGTCATTGCAGTCACTTACCTGAAACAAAGTAAATTAATCAATTAGATAATGTTTCAGTTATCATTCATTTGACTTTAGGTTTGAAAAATTATACCTCTTAAATCCAAAGTAGCTAAGGGTCAAACAAATATCCTATACATAGCTACTTTTAATTCTATGTATATAAAATAGAAAAAAAAAATTAAGTGCAATATTTACTTAAGAATAAATTGCAAAGAATTGCTATACCAAAAATAAAAACCGGCCAAGTGCGAGTCGGGCTCGCGCACAAAGGGTTCCGTAGCAGCAAATATAATAAACTTAACCAAAATTACAGTTAAATCAACCTATCTCAAAAACTATAAGAGATACTTTGATCAAACCAAAAATCGTTGAAAGAGTTAATTAGCATGCATCACCTCTATTTTTTTTAGAATTTTATACCCCGTAGTTATAAAAATAGAGGGGGGGGGACATACTTTTTACGACTTTGAGAGCTGATATCTCAAAAACCGTTCACTTTAAGAAAAATGTTTTTTAGAAAACTTTATATCATTTTAAAAGACCTTTCCATTGATACCCCACACGGGTATATACATCGAAAAAAAAAATTTCATCCCTCAGTTACATGTATGGGGGGCCCCACCCCCAATTCTTTTTTTTACTATTTAGTGTCATATTTTTGTAGCGGTTCATACAACACATATTCCCATCAAATTTCATCACTGTAGTACTTATAGTTTCCGAGTAAATCGGCTGTGACAGACGGACAGACGGACAGACGGACAGACGGACAGACGGACATGACGAAACTATAAGGGTTCCGTTTTTGCCATTTTGGCTACGGAACCCTAAAAACTATGTATATACCTACCAATTTTTAACTCGAATTTTTTTACTGACGACCCGGTCGGTTCAGTGGTAGTGAATGCTGTGTCTGGGCCAAGGGTTGCGGGTTCGATCCCCGCACAGTACAAACATTTGTGTGCATGAACATGTCCGTTTGTATTGGTCTGGGTGTTTTCTATGTATGTGTTATAAGTATGTATTTACAAAAGAAAAGTATTATATGTATATATTTGTAATCCCACTGTTGGTTCTGATATCTGTAACACAGGTGCTTGAGCCACCTATCTCAGAGTCAGATCAATGTATGTGATGAAGTGAAATATTATTATATTATATTAACTAATTATTATTCTAAACTTAGTTTTAATACTTTCAATTATAACTTGTATTAAAGTGACAACATCATTTTAGACTAAGACTAACTTTACGTTTTGTACTAAAGAGACAAACAACGTTTAGTATATATTCCAACGACACTTAAGGGTAGAAATAAATGCAAGTTTTTAGAGTCAGTTAAATAACCGCAAACATAAATTTCAAAGTAAATACTCGCCTAAACACACGAGTTAGGCGGCCTTAGTGCTGTGACAAATGTCTGCCAGAGCTAATGAAGAGTAATCCGCGACGCAAGATTAATTCTGGCGCCGCATGCGTGGAAGGTCTCCACGGTTGCTTGCGCCCGAGTCCTCAATATAATTTCTAGATGTTATTATTATAAACGGGAATTAACGCGACATTAATTTTTAAGCGCATAATGATGTTCTTATTGCTTAAGTAAGTACATACTTCTATAAGTGAAACTGAGAGGATATCTGAAGATTCACAGTCGAGCCCTAGCAGACGTCGCCGTGCACCGCCCAGTCCGCTTGTGACCACGGCTGCTGTAACGCAGCCGAAACGTCAAGCATGTAAGTAAGTAAGTACATTTATGTGTTATGCTGCTAGACTGAGGCCCAACTTCAACGCCATTGGTTGTTGACATTTTGACATCTTACATCAAAAAGAACTAGATGGACATTACGCAATCTGGGATTTTGCACACGCAAATTCCGCAAATGCCAAACAACCCTCATTAGTGGAGACACTTTTAACGCGTTCACTGTGTAAGTGAAGGGTTTGTCTGAACGACAAATAACTAAACGCATGTTGTGCAATGGAGCCGCGCCCTCGGGCCGGGGTGTATGCAGCGCTATTACAGTTAATTCAGCTCTAAACACATTGTCGTGTTGCCTCAATGCTACCAATTAACTTACAATTAAACAATGTCACAACGTAAAACAAAGTTTGACGCCTTCATAAGGCTATCGCCGACTAATGGAGAGAGTAAAACTTATTTAATTGTATACGCTATGATCCGTTTTGGTCGAAATACATGATGAATGAATTTTCATTTTTCTTTCATTCAAACTAGGTATTACTACTATCAGAGCCTTTGACTATCTAAATCACGAACTAATTAGACCAAGCACACATAACAAGCAGCCTGGCCGGCACAGAGTGGTTACCACGGTTCCGCGGAAGACGTGAAGCACCTGTGCTGTATTTCGCCGAGTGAGTAAATATCTAATAAGCGGATTTTTAAACGCGAATTCCGAAAATTTCAAATAGTGCTCTTTTGCGAATCGAGTCTTCATTGGTGGCGACACTTAATGCGTTCTCGCTGTATTTAGGGTTTCTTTGATCGAAATAATAGCCTTTGTAGGTGATACATCTGAAGCTCAGATGTTTCACCTATGTAGCTCAAAGTCAAACGCATACCTATCACTGTTTTTAATTCATAAAGAAGAGGCGGTATTAATACCCAGTTTACAGTCTTAACAAGTTAGCCTCTGTCAAATAACAGCCCATTAACACAGCTAATTCACCCTTAATTATCACGTAAAGATTCTCAGAAATCAGGGCCATATATAAGATGTAATTTTTTTAATCACACAATGTTGCGATAAAAGCGCAGAGGGGAGACAAATGCGAATATTTCGAGATCGACAGCGGTAACAAGATGGACGGTAACGTCAAATGGCGGCTGGCGGCCATTTTGGTTGTAATTTTGGCGGCAAATGTGGACAGGGTGAAGTCGTCTCAGGAGGTGATGAAGAAGATGAGCACTACGTTTTTTAAGCTTCTGGATGAGTGTAAGAAGGAGGTGAGGAAATTTTGAGACTAATTTGATGCCATGAAAAATATCGTTGGCAGTATTTTTTTAACTTGCAATCAACTTGATGTCTTAATCTTGTAATAAGTAGGTACCTAATATAACATGTAACTTGTGAGTAAGGTGAATTTTCAAAAGTCATAGAACAAAATATGTTTTTCAAAATGCTTGGTTAGAGGTGGTTAAAGGGATGTTTAAATATTCAGAGATACATCCTCAGTGTAACTATTCTGACAAAGTGTTCTATGGATGTAACATAAACAAATCTTCTAGGAAAACGCGTGCCATCCTAGACCTCATCGTCACTTTCCATCAGGTCCAATTGTGGTAAAGGTTTACCTATAATTAATAAATAAAAATAAAAAAAAGCAAATATTCATCCATTTGTATTTCCAGCTCTCAGTATCAGATGACCTGATCCAAGGGCTGGTCCGCTTCTGGCGCGAGGACGCGGACCTGGGCGCGCGCGAGCTGGGCTGCGTCATCATGTGCATCGCCAGCAAGCAGGACCTCGTGATCCTCGAAGACTATAAGATGCACCACGAGAACTGCTTATAACTTCGCCAGGGATCATGGAGCAGGTGGGAATTGGGAATGTTATCGTATAGTATTTGCCTGGTGGAATCCTTGAAAATTGTTTAAGAATTTATTTGTTCACAATTCCTGACCATCTTTAGGTCCTGTCGTATTGCTAAATCGCCTCAACATCCAAATCTTGTCCGATAACACATTTGGACGTAATTCCTGTCTGGTACGTCAAAGATGGTGTGTTTGATCCCCAAACACAAACACTTGATTGGAACTTTCTCTATTGTCACAGTTCTGTGTCTTTTCGTCAGTACAGAGTACGCCCTAATCTGAGAAATAGACGGTCGTAACTACTAACCACTTCTCTAAATAGAAGCCTCACTTTTCTATTAATTCATAATTTTGCCAATAGATGTCGCTAGATGTCAATTATCACGCAAGTCGTTTCCTCATTTCAGGTTTAACGAAATAAGCTTTCTGAATGTCCTTATAAATAGTACAGATATATTTTTTTTACCTCACAGATGACGAAACGGCCAAAGCCATAGTGAAAATTGTGCACGATTGCGAGAAGAATTTCGACAGCAACCCTGACCACTGCTCCCAGGGTCATGGAAGTGGCCAAGTGCTTCCGAGACGAGATACACAAGCTCAAGTGGGCTCCTTCTGTGGAAGTCTTGATTGGAGAACTGATGTCTGAAGCTTGAAGCAACCTAGCCTTGACTTTGATTCCTGTAGTGGATTTCAACACCAAAACTTTTTTATTTTGACGGCGCTTTAAACTGTTTTAGAAATCTTTTCAAGGGAATCGTACTGATGAAAAAACAATCATTTTTAACCCCCGATGCCCATATCAACGGGGTGTTATAAGTTTGACCTGTTTGTCTGTCTGACTGTCTGTGTGTGTGTTTGTTTTTTTGATTGAGAGGATAAATGGACGTAAGTACTCTTAACTATGATTGATGGCCGCTGGTTTAAGATGGCCGATGCCACGAAATGCTGTTTTACATGTCGGGGTTTTTTTAAATTTTCCTGAACATCACCTGTTTGATAAAACTAATAAGGAATGTGTTTTATTGGATTAGATCGTTTATTCCTTGGGGATAAAATATTGTTATCAGGAATATAATAACCTGGAAAAGTTTCTAACTAAATTCAGTTCCAAATCTACGGAAACAAAGTCTAAAAGGCATCTGACATCGAATCATAACGAATACAGCATTGCCAAATGGTTTACAATATGTAATAGAAATAAAACGCTTAACCCTAAGACTCGTCCGCTATTTCTTAAGATTTTCTAGTTGTTTTGGTGAAAGAAATCGTTAAAAAATAATTTTGAGTTTCATTTTATTATAAACACCTTATAGTCGTGCATTTATAGTATAGGGAATGTCCAAATACATGGTGTCTAATTCAAATCGGTCAGTATGGAAAAGCCTGAAATTATAACATACGAAGATCTGTTCTGAGGAACCATGTCATCGATTTTAATAACAAGAGAAACTGCATTCATACATTTTAAAAAACATTTGTACTCCACTCGAGAATCGAACCCGGTTGTTTTGAGAAAAAAAAAACAACACAATTTCTTTTTTTGTATTCTGCTCCTTGCAAAGCGAATTTATTCCAAGCTATATGCGATTTATTGAAATATGTAAACACTATTTGTAACTTCTATTTTTACATTCCACTTCGGTATATTATTAATTTACAGCAATACCCAATAACTTAGTCTGCTAAAGATTCCTATCAGTAGTAACTCCTTCATCTTTGTACTTAAAGATTATTATCTATACTATCAGATAGTACATAAATATCATCTTCATTACTTTCAAACATGACATTGACTTATGAACCAAGATAAGACTTGATGTATTTGTCGTGTTTATAAATTGTATTCTTGCTATGTTTTTCAAAATATACAGATAGATTACTTACTATCTTTTATATATCTTCTACTAATCCAGCTTAAGTTTATACTCGATCTCGCCCAGTGCTTAATTTTTGACATGAAAGACCATTTGGAAAATGTTTAGCCGCAGATCATACAGACAGATATGTAGTCAAAATTAGCACCGACTACATTGGTTGTTACGTTGTGTTTGCTCTATGTCTTGTTAGTTAATAACAGGGCCAACGGTTCACTATCTCACAAACGAAAATTGGGACTTAGTTATCATGCCCCAGTTATCGTGCTCGTGATATTTATCGACAATAGATATAATATCGCTAAAACATAGTTTTTATGCGATATTCGCCATTTTGGTTATATCGAAAATCACGTGAATTGAGGGCCTGATCTCTCGTTACAGTGCTGATAAATATCTCTAACTCTTCAGGGCAAATTGAGAGACTTAACCTTCAATTTTATTATTATGCAAATAAGGGCCAAATTAGATGCCACACAAACACCACCGGCGCCACTCGTCACTCCAGCAGGACGTCACGTCCGTTCTAAATAGCAGCCCTTTCTTAGTAAATCGTTTACGAATAGAGACGTTACGATGTGTAAGTAGATGTCGATAATGTTTAAGTGAAAATATCGATATTACAATAGTAGGTACCAATCGATAAAATTATATGTCACATTCTTTATTGCACAAAACCAAAACATATAGGATACAACAACAGCAAAGGAGTCAGTACAATAAGATGGTCTTAGCACTTGTAGCGATTTCTTCAAGACTACTTTTGCGTAGATGAAAAAGACAATTTTATGGCAAAGAGGTAATTATAAAATAAAATAAAAATAGGAATAAAAGAGGATATTGTTTGATTAATTGATTGCATCACTTTTTATGTGTAAGTATATCATGAGATTATATCGATGAATCTGTAATACAATTACGTTGCTTCAGAAAGTATCTGATAAGATTCAATTTAAATATCGATACTATACGTAATGGGCACCTCTAAAGGCGGCTACAGCATTATTTAGAGGTAACAAAGAGTTTATCGCAGCATCTGGCTACCTCGAGCACGGATTGTGCTGTCCTGGGTGAACTTATAGCTGGAGTTACAACCTGGGATCCAGGGTCCGCAAGGAATACTTCCTAAAGAGATTGCAAGCAGGAAGATGGAATCTGAACGTATCTATTCTGATACCTATTACTCAATTGCCTGGCTGTTGGGGTGCAGTGGGTAGTGGGTCGCACTTTAGAGCGACTATTTTGATCTTCGGATCGGGCCAAAAATGTGTACCACAGATTTGCTGTTCAGACATTTTCAGTGTCATTTCGAAGTCTGGAAGTTGGCGGTTTTACACCCCCGTGTTTCGGAAAGCACGTCAAACCGTTGTTGCTGCGTCCGATCGCTCTTAGGTCGTGTCGCACTACTGGTGACCCATTAAAATATGAGGATAAGGGAAGGGAATAGAGAGTGCACCTGTGTTTGCGCAAACACTTGAGCACTATAGTAAATACTTCGCACGTGGCTGATCGTTCAGATCGGCCACCGTTGCCGAATCGTTTGAAGGATTGCTTAGGCTCACACATTAAAAGTAGGTATACTATATGGAACTTTGCAAATAACCAATTTCCCAAAGCAGTAAAAATATCTCATTCAATCGCATCTGCGTTACGAATCGAGGAAAAGCAAAACAAACTCGTATTTATTGAAAGAAAACATACCATCGAAGGGATACGATACAGAAGTGGTGTTAAATCTGCGCCCGCCGCGGCCGCACCTGCGCCCCGTTTGCTTTAGTGCTCGCCCTGAGGCCACAGTGAAGGAATCAGTCAGTAAGGCCTCTCAGATTAGCGCTCCAGCTAGCGTCCAAAGCTGTCGCTTGGGAGCCAGGATTACTCGTACGCTTAGACCATGATTTAGGATTTGGGGAGTCTGGAAATTACAATGAAACGACGAACCAGATCAACTGACTCATGGCTACATGTTTTAAAAACTATCCGAAACGTGCACGCACTTATCGTTTTTAACAAAGTGAATGGTAGAAAAACGCAATCGTAGCTTCGCATTGAAAGCGCGTTTTTATCCACTGAGCCATCACAATGTTCTGTAAAGGACTTAAATTGAATAAAGAGATTTTGATTTGATTTGATTTGAGTAAGTAAGTAGATGCCTTTTTGTTCGGAAAATATGTCAACTGTTTTGAAATATCAGTATAAGCATAGGACGGTCAGACGCGGTAAATTTTTGTCTTAAACTGATCAGATATTTTTTTTCTAACGTCACATCCGGTGTTAGCCAGAAAGTGGCTTCTGTGAAGTAAGTCTAATTGCTGGGTAATTAAATTACTGGTAGTCCAAGATGACTTTCCACTTTTGTCTTTAAGTTATGAATGACCGAGACGAGCGTAGTAGATTGTACAGTTAACTATGGCTTTGTCAATGAAACTCGAAGTAAGTATGTAAAAGTCTGAAATATTATGAGTAGTTAGTGCTATCGCCCAGATACTTATTTTTATGTAAAAGAGGCAAACAAGTTAGCATTTCATCTTATGGTTAGTAATCATCGCATTCTTATGGTTGATGATCACTGCATATCACCCTGACTTCAAAATAGGAGCCATAGTGCCCGGACAGTTACACGTATGAAAACTCTCGCAAGCTACAGAGAACGCATTCCGCTCAGCAGTCCAGATTGGACCGAGAATGTAATTTGTCGCTATCAACACAAGATGATTTAGGTATCATTTGTTTTCTATTTGGTTGCCGACTTCACTGCCGCGTTCTTTACTGTTACCCCATGCGGATGGGGACAATGAAAACGACTAAAATAACACGTAGCATGTCCCTTTAGATGGATACTTTCGTGCTTACGTTGTTGCGATTTAGTTTGATAGGTTTCCATTTTCGCCAATGGGATAAAAGAAAAACATTGTGATTATATAAATTTGTTTATCAATAAGTATCTCCTAATCACATGTCGGTAAGCGTAGTGTTGGACGCCCTGCGACAAGATGGGATGAAGACATTCGAAGGCTGGCTGGTGTGGGCTGGATGAGAGAGGTCAAAAATCGGGAGCGGGTGCGTGTATTAGGGGAGACCTATGTCCAGCAGTGGACGAGTATGGGTTGATGATGATGATCACACGTCAGCAATGATCTCCGTGATGACGACTTCCATCTTGGGGCTCCACTGCACGCGCTTGATGCCGCTGCGGAAGCACTTAGCCATCTCGAGCATGCGCGCGCACTCCGCCTCCACACCCTCGTGCTGCTTCTCGCACTCCTGGCTGATGGACAGCAGCTGGACTGCTAGGTCTTCTCCTACAAGTTTTTGAAGTATTTTTATCAATATTTAGGGAAAATTCTGCCACATTCTTCAGTGGCGGATTTCAAGTCTAGTCAAAACATTCTTTATTTGTAAAGGCTTGTATACAGCACTTACAATCCTCATACTTACACTTAAAAAATATATAAAACGATTTATTTTTAGATAATGTGGTAATGTGTGATAATTAAATTTACACATAATAATGGCAAATTTGATTTGATGGAAAAGTTCTTGGAAAGAATCTTGGTTGCGGAATATACGGGAACAACTCTTCAAGATTGAAGAGGCATCTAAAGAATAAGAAGAAGGTATTTATAAAACGACGTATGTGGGTAGACCATCTGCCCGTTGGTCCGACGATATTATAATGCCAGTGGGGAAACAATGGATGGCATGTGACCGTATGGCGTGGTGTAATAATGAAGAAGCCTATACTCAGCATCGGGTGGATGTGGGCTGATATGATGATGATGATGATTTATCAAAGACGTTCCTTTATTTCCACCCACCTCCACCATTCTGCATGACGTACTCCTTAGTGTTCCCATGGTGTATCTTCCCGCTCGGCGTCCAAGAGATCCAGCTTCTTGCTCATGCAGCCGAACATGCAGCCAGCGTCGGGGCTGACCTGGTCGTACTCCTCTCGCCAGAGGTGGTACATGTCCGTGAGCATCCCGTCTTTTAGACCTAGCTGAAAGTTATGTGACTTGGTAATTATTGGAATCTCTGATTACTCGCCTAGGATTATGATACCAGATAATTTTACGTCAAAGGAATTGGGTATCTGAATGTACAACTACTTTGACCCTCCGCGAAAACGTCTATTACTTCAGGTGCTCATTTAGAACTAAGAAAATGTTTTATTTCAAAGTAGGTAAAATTGAACAATATTTTTTTAGGTGATAGGTGGCAGAAGAGCACAGACCGATCATCTGATGGCAAGCGACTACCGCTGCCCATGAATAGGTATAACACCAGTGAAGTCACTGTACACTGTCAACCTTTAAATTCCCTTCTGCCTAGATTGGGCCTTCGGTATTGTCATCACTCGGCGAAAAACAGTGCAGGTTTTCTGGAACGCGATGGCAACATTCATGGCGAAGGTTGGCTCTGCCAAGGTTATTTATTAAATGTTTTGAACTTTTTTTTAATCTTCCGAACAGACCCTCACGCCTGCAATCAATTTGTAGTCCCCTCTATTCATTTAATTATGCGCATAGAAAAATACTATGTAGTTATCTCTTTGTCAAGCCAGAAAGACCATACTCACTTCAGTTTTGCACGCTTCAAACACTTTTATAAATCCGCCGGTCAGCTGTTTCATCCCCTCTGGTAACATTTCTACTTCCATAAACCCCCCTACAACTAGCACAAGAGCTAATGTTACGCTCCCTTTCATCTCTCAACGAGTGACGAAAAAAATAAAGCTTGTTTCCTTACAAGGGCTTATATAGCGGTTGTATCTGTTTAATAGCATCTAATTGGCGTTAAAGGGAATTAATTAGTGGTTGCACTAGGCTGCCTTAATGGGAGGACCGCCCTCCGACCATGCCTTAAGTGGCAGTGCATCCAATCATTAATTAAAATGTTTTTCCTAAATAGTGGAATACACTACTTGTAAATCAGCGAGACGAACTGCTGTTGCTAGGTTATGCATGCAGACCTGATGAAAGTCAGATCGGTCCTAGGAAACACTAAATTTATTACCATTGCAAAAGTGCTTTTTGAGTCTAAGCACATTTAAACATGTCTAGTAATATTATAGGTACGAGTACAGTACTCATTTGGGTTTGTTCAGTGGCTGAAGTAATGATGACACTAAATTTCACTTAATTATACTGTAGATAACATACTTATACTCTCACTAATTAGATTGCAGCAGTTTAACTCGCTTCACTTTTCAGTTCGGAACTGATTAGCCGGCTTATACGTAATACGTTCCGTTATTTATACGTACAGACAGAAGGCTGTTTAGAAGGCACGTATATAGCGGAACTAGTGCAAGCTCTCGCGATAGATCGGGAACATTCCATCCATGTCTCGAAGCTTCAGAAATGTTTCTACACATATTGCTACTAGGAATACTGTGGAATTTCAAATAACACTAGATCTTTCTAGAAATTTCTAGCATCTCAGTCAGCAGTCAAACCACAAGGCTAAACCACGGTTATACACCTGTTACTTAGTACGAGATCAGGTCAAGATTTCTTCATAGATTTGTATCTAGTGTTCAAAATAAGGGTTCGAAGTCCGTACAAAAATCCCTTGTCATTCCAAATCATTTATTGGAAGCTATGCTCCAGGATACACTCTATAGTCCTCCCCGCATTTGCGAGTGCTAATACGAGTGAGGAACTCAGGCTGCATAGGCATGATGGGCACCCAGGCGGAGCTGATGATGGACGCGCGGAGGCAGTTGTTGGTCTCCATGCAGGTTCGGCACAGGTCCCGGGAGAGAGGCATGGTGGCATTGCGACACGCCCTGTATAGGTTTACGAGGGTTGTCACCATGAGGTCATCTGTGGACGGAGAGTGATAACTTTGTCAACGAATGGGAGCCAACTCACTTGGTTATTGAAAAAAAAATTCAACACCTCATATAAAATGGCCAAATCCCGTCATGACTGACTTTGCATGAAAAGCTACAATTTTTTAATGTGAATTTCAAAAGTCATAGAACAAAATGTTGTCCCCAATGGTTGACAGAACACGTGGTTCAAAGGGTGTAAATGTTCACAGATACACCCCGTTTAGTGGATTTAGTATTTTGGCAAGTATGGTAATACTTGCCAAAATACTTCCTAGAGGCCTGTTACCCAGAAGTAGTTTAAGATGATTGTGGCAATAAAGTATACTTATTTAGTTAAATTAAAAGCCTCGTATAAATGTATTACTAAGCAGTCTAACTAAATGGATTTAACAATGAAAAGACTTTGATTTGCAAGTTTTATTTTCTATTTTAGTAACTTCACACCGTAATAAAGAAACTGATTATTTTTGTATCTCTTTTGATTCCATAGGCACCCCTTGGGGTATCCAGCTAGACGCCATTACGGCCTCCCGCATACATTTCATGGTGTCCAGGGCTCGAACACATGGGTTCGTCGACTCTGTCATCCTGCGGCATCCCACAAATAAGTCCACGAGAATCTTCGCGATTCTTTCGTCTGTGGATAACATCTATAGAGTTAATAAAGTGGTAACATAACAAATACTGTGGGAGAGCCACGCTTCGGCATGAATGTGCCGGCTCGTCCGGAGTGGTAGGTATCACGGCACACAAAAGACCGGCGTGAAGTAGCGCCTACGCTGTATATTGTGGAGTAGGTGAGGTTAGGTTAGGTACGTATTCCCATAAAGTTCATAAATACCTCATGTCACGTAACGTTCTTTTAGTGTAGGTACGGTAATATGGTGGAAATGGCTAAAATATTAATACAAGTGGTACGACATTCAAATCTTTGAGAAACGAGCCTATGCCTTCCTAAAATTCCAGCAACGTATCCGCACTCCTGGAGGGCAATTCTCGTCTCGACTTTAAAGTCGAATTAGAAAGTTGTATGGACGAATGTACGAAATCTCTAAATTCGACTTCTATGTCGAATACTCGAGAATTTGTTCCCTGTAGGCCTAACATGCGCACCGCGACAAAATTTTGTCGACTCTCGTTCGCGAGAGCACATCCTTCTATCCCGCTCATCGCTTAGTCAGGTGAGCGAGACGCAACTTGCGCCGACAAAATACGAGTGTCGACAAATTATCTCGTGGTGCGCATGTTAGCCCGGCTGGTGCAGCTGATGTGATGGCAGCGGTGATCACTTACCACCATATGGCTTGCTTGCTCATTTACCTTCCTCAATCATAAAAAAATGTTTATATTATTTACCGCCACCGTTCGCCCTGACGAAGCCCTTACTATTCTCCACGTGTATGTCTCCATTGTCCTCGAGCAGTTTCAGCTTCCTGCTGATGCAGACCAGGGCGCACCCGATCCTCGTGTCGGAGAACTGGAACCGAGGGTCCCAGTAGTGCATCATGACCCTCTTCACATCTTGGCCGTATCCTAGCTACCGGTATAATCACGTAGGTATTAATAAACTGGACTCTGTAGGCCAGAGGATAGTTGCTCCCATGAAAGATGTTCAGTTTCATGAGCTGTGCTACCACCTGAGAGGTTTTGCACTACAACACATTGTACAGATAAAATATATACATTGAAACAACATCGCACACATTGTCCTGCCAGGCTAAGATGCGCACCACGAGATGATTTTGTTGACACTCGTATTGCGTCGGCGCAAGTTGCTTCTCACTCACCTGACTGAGCGATGAGCGGGATAGAAGGATGCGCTCTCGCGAACGAGAGTCGACAAAATTTTGTCGTGGTGCGCATCTTAGCCCGGCTGGTCCCAAATTAAGGTTTTCCCTTGTGCTATGGAAACAACAACGAAGGAACCACAAACACCAGACCCAACACAAATATATGTTTCATCAACAAACATTTGTGTTGGTACGGGAATCGAACCCGCGACCCTTACGTCTCAACCGGCGCTCAAACCATTGCGCTAAATGGGTCGTCAAAATAGACACTCTTTATTGCACATAAGGTGACGAACTAAATGCTATAATACAATGTCGGTAGTCTTATCGCTAAATGCGACATCTCCCAGACAAACTTTATGTAAAGGAAAAGTACAGTAAATTGAAAATTTTCTAAACTAGATTACTAGTATGATATTATTTTGATTAGCTTTGAAATAAGCATAGAAATAGAAATATTCTTTATTCAATTTAAGTCCTTATAGAACATTTATGAATGAAAAATATTATGTAAGCTACCGCTGATTCGGAAAGTTGATTTCTACCTGAGAAGAATCAGCAAGAAACTCAGTAGTTACTCTTTTCAAATTATAATCATTACAATAAAATGACATATATGTCGGTGTATATACTCATACCTCATCCAGGCACTTATGCGCCTTGTGGGAGAAGGCGAAGGTTATTTGCTTCATCACGCTTGCTCCGTCCTCCTCTATTGTATCATGACATAGTATAACAATCAATAGTATTCTCAAATACCTTTTCATACTTTAGTCCAATTCCTATTCGTGTTTAGCAATAACTAACAATACAATGTCTAAAGCCCTATGCCAATTATTAGGGTTACGCACCCCAAAAGGAAAACCGGAACCCATGTAAGAACGGAAACAGTGGGAGAGCCACGCTTCGGCATGAATAGGCCGGCTCGACCGGAGGAATACCACGCCCTCACAGAAAACCGGCGTGAATCAGTGCGTGCGCTGTGTTTCGCTGCGTGGTGAGGGTAGCGGAGGCCCAATCCAGGGGAAGGGGGTTAAAAGGTAAGCAGCGCACTTGTGACACCACGTCCATGGACGGCGGTAATTGTTTACCATCAGGTGAGCCCTCACTTCGTCTGCCACCTACATAAGAAAAAATATCTCTTTGCCATCATCATCATCATTCCAGCGAATAGACGTCCACTGCTAGCCATGGATCGATCCTGTGCCACCCGCATTCAAGGGACTCCCACGACCTTCACTAGATCGTCGGTCTACCTTGTGGGAGGCTACAAGATCAACCAAACAGATAATTAATATACTTAAGAAATTCAGTTGCTGAACTCTTACTTAGAAAGATCCTCTGTACGGAATCCTAGGCAGATGAGCCCGCTCGCACTTTCGCTGGCTTTTTAACTATAAGCTGATTAAAATTCATAATATCGGTGAAAAGTTAATCGAAAGGTTTTAATCAAATGCGTTAATTAATTTTGCTTGTAGTTCTTTTCTGTGCTAATGTGAAAACGGGTGAAGCTATTTTGAAAGGTGAATGTAAAAAAAAACATACTTATTTTCTTTTTCATGTTACATTTCCCATCGCACTTCTGCTATAAAATAAATTTTGCATAAAGGTCGCCTGGTAGAAATCGATAAAGCTAAGATTGTACATGACATGTCTGTATCGCCTACTTTATTCCGTATAAAATATGTAAATGGCAAACAAAAACTTTGTTTATATGTAGTAATATTGTTTAATTAGTTTTTAGAATTTCTTTCCCAAAAGCATTAGATACGATAGAATAAAATTAAATAAAAAAGGATCTGAAAGAGAGAGATAGATTCTGTGGGGGGCCGAGATGTTTTTAACTGAATACAACAGAAACAGAATTTCTAGTGCTGCCGACATCAGTATAATAATTATCGATAGCTTGTATTCGAAAATTACTACCCTATCAATAATATCAATATAACTGTTGGTGATATATACCTATTATTATTATCTGTAAAACTACAATTAACGGCGTTGCAGTTGTGAAACTGAAATTGTGTGTCTAGAGATATTGTCGATGTTTGGCTCAATTTAAATAGAAATATTAATTAATAAATAACGTACCTAACTTCTAAAATTTGCATGCCTTTGTTAGGTCTAATAAAGTGCAACTCCTTTATGCTAATGAGTATAATGAATTTAAATGTGTTAAGATTTATATCGATATTATTGATATGACGTTAACAATCGTTACGCTATCGATATTCGATCGGCAACGCTAGTTTAATCTCCATCTGATAATGGATCAAAAGTTAACCACGATGCCTTCATGCGGATTGCGCAGGATTTTGTGCCTTAAAGATCTTTGGTAGGATGAAAAGCCGGCCACGCGCAAGCAGTTGACGATCTCCAGCGCCCTCATGCAAGGGTCCTTGGAGGTGCTCATGTTGCGGCAAATGACGAGCACGTCGAGATAGGCATACGCTGCCTTGGGACCTGTCAATTAAGATAATCATCATCATCAACATTTCAACCAATAGACACCACTGCTGGACATGCCTCCCTCAATGTTCTCGAGACGGATCGGTGATGTGCCACCAGCATCCAAGGAATTGTGAGGGGCTGCCACGGCTGCGACTTCCTGTACGCGGCCTCCACTCAAGCCGCAACCTTTCAGCCCCAAAATTAAGTTAATAAAACACTGTCTTTAGAAATCGGAGTTCAGGCAGGATTGGAACCCACATCTTCAACGTTCATCGTCATCATAGCATTCTAGCGACGCTCCTTCATCGCCTGGGGGGACATGAGTACTAGTTGAAGAACCATACTTCACGTCCCTTCCCAGGCGGAAGATCTGCTTACCCTGCTGGTATGGACAGCTGTTCCTATCAGAGACCACCTATGCATGAAAAGTTTAAATTATTGTGTTCGAATTTTGACAAGTCATTATAAAACATGAAAAGGAGGTGAAAGGGATGTAAATTACAATTATTATTATTAAAAGTCCGTCCGCATCCAACTGCTGGGCATGAGCTTTTCTCCACATTTCACGATTTTGGGCGACTATGGTCCAGTTAAGGCTATAGAAGTCGAGCTCATCCCGCCATCGCCTCGGTCTACCTCGTGGCCGCCGTCGATTTTTTGGATCCCACTCTGGCACAGCCGCACACTAGCCACAGGGCTATTCTGGGCCAAAAAGTTACAATTTGGGCCAGAATTGTAAACTACAAGGATCAAAAAATAAAATAAACAGTAATTACCGACGCCAATCTCCTTCAGCCATACAATAACGTAAAAGTAGTCCACATGTCCGTTCTTGAACAGGCGCATGCTCCGCCCTACACAATCCATCAAACACCCTATATTCCTGGAGGAGAGCTTGTAATCTGGATCAGAGAAGTTCTCGTGGTCTTCAATCGCTTGATCATCTTCATACCATTTCTTATGTTGCTACGAATTATACGAGATGTATTAACTTCATCATCATCATCTTTTGATGCCAGATGATGCTTTAGAGCCACGGTTCGGCGTGAATGGGCCAGCTCGGTCGGAGTGATACCACAGCCTCACAGAACGATCGGCGTGAAGCAGCGCCTGCGCTATGTTTCGCCGCGTGAGTGAGAATATTAGGCCAAATTAGGAGAAAAGCTATTAAAAGGTTAGCAGCGCTTAAACCTCGTATGGAATGTAAGGGATTTCGTATGTATTTATTTATTTACCTTTTCGGTGCACTCATCTGCAAAATGATCTATTAATTGATCTAGCTTCTCATAAAGGGACGTGGTGCGTTTTTTTTTTCCCTCCACCCCACAATACCAGGAAATCATCACCATTGCCAACAAAATTATCAAATACTTCCCCATAGTTAGACTTCTTTAGCACTCTAGCTCTCTAGCTTAATTGTACGTAGTATCTATCATTCTGTTATTAATTGATTGTAAAATAGAACCATCAAAACATAAATGTAAAATGAGATCCAAGTTCTAACCCAATGTACGTAGTTATTTCTAAATTTCGATATGACTGAAAAAAATTGAGGTCGTTAATCTATTCATAATAAATAAAAACAAATTATTTTAGGTATTTACAAAAGACTAACTTTTAACTGTGGGAGAGCCACGCTTCGACATGAATGGGCCGGCTCGACCGGAGTGATACCACTGCCTCAGAGAAAACCGGCGTGAAGCAGCCCCTGTGCTGTGTTTCGCCGAGTGAGTGAGGGTACCGGAGGCCCACCCGGGGGGGGGGGGGGGGATAAAAGGTTGGCAGCACACTTGTAACTCCACTGGTGTTGCAAGAGTCCATGAGCGGCGGCAATTGCTTACCATCAGGTGATCCGCCTGCTCGTCTGCTACCTACCACATAAAAAAAAGAAGTAATGAAATACTGAACTAGAAACTTAAACGGAATTAAAAGTTAAGAAATCAAAAGAAGTTAAAACTAAGGTCCTACTTCCCTCTGAACGAGAGTCCTCAAAACGCTGTAGGTACCTATCAATTAAGTATGTACATAGGTACCAATTAATAAGTTTGCAAGAATTGATCTCTTTTTTGAATTGAACTGCGAAAGGAAATTACAGGTATTGTGGCTCTTCTAACCAGAGATAAATTTAACTATCCACTGAAAACGTGGGGCTTGTCCTGCCAATCCCTAAAAGTATGGCAGGGGAAGTGTTGACACATCCCGAAGCTTAACATTACGTCGAGACGTGATCAAAAACCTTTTGATCTCAAAATACTTACTAAGATTTCATAATTATATAAACAGGTTTGAGCTAAATTAAAGTGCACCGCCCTTTCTTTCTCGAGGGCAGATACAGATATTTTTCGCTCAGAAACTTAGGGTCTAATCTCAAAAAATCAAAAGTGAGTAAGGTTCTATTAACCGGTAACGGTGTATATTTAATTTTAATGTGTATAATTTCACGTAGGTATTTTTAAAACTTAAATACTTTCAAATTAGACAGTTGATGCCTACTTGCCTATAGGTCAATAAATATTGCTAAATTAAACGTAATCATAATTCGCTAGATATTTTAATTTGGCCGGACACGCTACCGCGTGCCTAGATGACTTCATTCAATTAACCAGAAGATTTTTTTGATTAAAAGTGTAAATTGATTTCTGTTCGAAGTTTTGTTGTTTTTTAAAATCTGTTTTTTTTTTAATGATTGCAAGAAGGTATTTCTGTACTAATACAACAGTGAATTAAAACTTAGCTTAGAGTATACCTCAGTGGATAAAAACGTGTCATCCATGTAGGGGTTCGTAGGCTCAAATCCGAGCATGAAAGCATGCAACTCTAGAATTTTCAATAAAAAATAAATAAATAAATTTCGCGCCACACAATCACACCACTCCACTTGATCTCAAACTAGGGCAAGCCCTGTACCAGATGACGATAATTAACTGGGGGGCGTCAACCCAGAACAGCCAGACCAGGAAAACTTAGAAAATATAGTTACCTAAATTGTCTTGTCTGGGAACCGAACCCAATGTGCGTATTTCTACGATTAACTCAATCGTGAGGAAACCTGCATGTTTCGGACAATTCCTGAAACGTCAAAACATGGTTCATTTGGTCTGGTTCGTCTATTTTAAGGGTTGCTATAGTGAGATGGTAGTTAATCGATTCGTTGTGACTTACCAGACTATAAATTCTGGATCATGGCATATGCCCGCTGTACCTACTCAATAATATGAGAAATCCATACTAATATTATAAATGCGAAAGTAACTTTGTCTATCTGTCTGTCTGTCTGTTACTCTTTCACGCCAAAACTACTTAACGGACAACGGATTAAAATGAAATTTGGTATACAGATGGTGTAGACCCTGAGAAAGGACATAGGCTACTTTTTATTGCGAAAAAGGGGTTGTAAGGGGTTAAAAGTGGGGTAAAAAGTTACTTTTCCACGCGGACGAAGTCGCGGGCGGCCGCTAGTTTAGTAATAAAAACAAGTAACATGTGAAATAACATCTTTATTTTCAACACACATTAACTATGCTATAATTAAATAATCATTTAAATACCTACCTACTGAGCAGTTTTTTTTGATTTCACAAACAAATAAAGTAAATTTCTTCAACCATTTAGCATAGCCATGTCTTTTTAGAATAAATGAGTACTATTAACAGTACCTTGGATATTTGGGTGTGTATATCTGCAAAACTACAATTGTACTTTTAATGGACTGGATTTGCATAAATAGGGAAATTCTAAATTCAACTTAAAATTAATTTAATTGCGTGATCGTTGAAAATAAATTATCTTGCTCAAAATTTCGTTCTGGAATAAATTGAATTTTGAAAAGTTTTGCTCCTTATCCTGAACCAATTTTTATAGAAAATATTCACGGTTTTATACAAAGATTTAAATCTTTGGTTCTATAGATGTCCGGTTAACTAAAAAAAAAATATCTTTAGATATGTTTTTCTTAGATTCACACCATCTGTCAATTTGATGCAAATTGACAATAAGTTTTCGTAAGTATTTAGTAAAATGTTTCGTAAATTATTGATATGTAATATTAATTTGATATTAGGGTCACCAAACTGAACAAACAAAGAATGGAAATGACATAATAAGACTTTGGTTTGAGCAGCCGTGACTGACCGCAACCGCTTTTTCAAGCCTAATCTCTTTTTGTCAAAATTGCTTCCTGTTCAGTATTGCAAAAATAAGCGGACCCTGTCTCTAAACGACATCTTGGGACGCAACAGAAATTTTTGTTCCAAATGCTGTATGGTCCAAAATATCCAAGTCACTTCTTGTCCTACACTTGAGCCAGGACCTCAGCCATCACCACCTCCATGTCAGGAGCCCACTTCAGCTTGTGTATCTCGGCCTTGAAGCACTTGGCGATGCCGAGGACGCGGGAGCAGTCGTCGTCGCTCTGCGCCGTGGAGCTCTCGCAGCCGTGGAGCAGTTCCACCAGCTGTTTGGCCACTGAATCGTCTACAAGATGAAATAGGTTATGAGTGCCTTGCTCTGGTCCACCAGACACAGCATCAGTGCTTGCCTTGCACAGGCCATTACCAACGACGTACGGGAATACAAAGAGATTCGTCGGGGAGGCAGTGTTGGGCTTAAGGCGACTTTTCCACATTGGAGTTTGAGGAGTCAATTTGTGTTGCCCACAACTAGCTTGAGGTTAAGGAAAAACGTCGTGAGGAAATCAGAGTATGTCTGCTAGTCTCTTAAGCTGTGGATTTGTTGGGTTAAAGATTATGAAGGTATAACCATGATCCAACTGATACGGTGGCCCTGTCTAATTACTGCTAGGTGACGAGACCTTACAAATCATGGATCACGGTTTAAATGATAACGGATTTCATGTAACTGGATGTGATGCCGTACCATCGCGTTCTTTGTAATTGCAACATTTTCTTACTATCAAGCTAAGGTAAGCCAATATACTGTGCCGCTATAAAAAGAAGATGAGTCGCTGTGATACTTGTAGTAACTAGTAAGTGAGGACTAACCAGCTCCATGGCTCTTGGCGTACTCGTGCGCATTTCCATGATGAAGTTTCCCCTCAGGGTCGACCAAGTCCAGCTTTGAAGACATGCACATGAGGGCACAGCCTGTCAGCCTATTCTGCAGCTCGTAGTCCTCCTTCCAGAAGTTGAAGAAGTCGGTGTTTATGGCGTCTGGGAGATCCAGCTGGATTGAAATAAAATATGAAAAAGTAGCTCAATCAAAAAATATGGTATTGTATGGTGTGTAATAAATATGGAGAAGCTTCCCTATCTTCTCCTATAACTTTTCATAGGTTTGTAGAATGAGCTCGCACGGCACGGCATCCTTTGCTTCGCTACCTACGCTAAATATTTGTAACGCCTCGATGGTGTAATGGATTTAAGTACCTAACCTGTGATCTCTTGGTCCTAGCTTTGATTCCCGGGTCGAGCGAAATAATGTTTCGAATTTTAGAATAGCTCTTTGTGAATACCAATCCACATTAGGCAAGCGAGGTGATTAATCCTAATCCAATCATAGTAGCGATTGACTTGATTTCTATAATGGAGGCCTTTGATCTGCAGTGGGATATAAATAGCCTATTATTTTATTATTTTTATTTGTAACCACTCACCTCTTTCTTACAAGTCTCTAAAGCTTTACTGAAGTGTACTGTGACTTTCTTCATTACGTCCTGTGAGGACTGCGCCCCCACAACCATCGCCAGCAGCACCAGCTTAACCAAGAACCCCATATTCACCACTGGCGTACAGTCCCACACTCAAGATTTCATGTTTTACACAATTTATATCTCTGTATAATTGCTCAGTAATTGGTGGCTAACAATGTATTACATCTGTATGGCAATTAAAATTACGAGTTGATTACAAATTAAGACTAACTCGTGATGATACGTTAGGGTTAAAGCCTTTAATTAGACATTTTTATTGGGTGGCAGACAAGCAGACGGAGCATCTGATGAAAGCTATTGCTATTGATCTCCTACATAACAAGTATTATGTAAAAATAAATGAAACAAAAGTATAACTGTTTTATAATGTTTATTTACTTAAGCTTAAAAATATGTTTCTGATTATAATGAACGAAATATTTTTTTATTTTTTGAATGCATTCATAAACGCCTTGCAAAATGGACTACATGAGGTACCCCTTTCCCAACGACTAACACTATGAAATTTAATCGATAGTGTAAAATCGATACCTATAATCAAGTTTTTTAAATAAGAGCGAAACAATTCCGCAGCAGAATACAACCAGAAGCAGATTGGAAATATCATAATTTTAACCACACCAAAGCAACAATGATATTGATATCATCGTATGGATGACTATAATAAATATCGTAAAATCAAATACCATTTTAATGCCAAATTCCGTATTTTGAAAGTCAAAAGTAAATAGAAGTAGATAAGCCCAGTCAAAATAGACATAAGTAGAATCTGCAACAAATTCACCCAGGCAGATGCTCAGTACAGCTTGAACAATATTATTTCTGTTTTGACTGAACTAAATTACATCTTTATTCCAGTAGTAACTCAGTTCTCTTTATTACACAGTTAAGTACCTTTAACATCTCTTACTCTTTACGAGGAAGTCATATTTCCGCATACTATAGATGGATAAATCCTAATTCGACATTCCTGCTAAATCAGTGGTTCTTAACATTTTAGTAATTCTTTTTTTTAGATAATTAGCCGGGTCATTAACCACCCAAATGTATCAGATCAGCTCCATGCGCTGTAGTCACTGAGTTATGTTTTCTTGGTTTATTATATTTAGTATTTTGAGGTTTATAATTAACAGCTCCGCAGACTACTGTATATTCTTCCAGGGAAAGAACCACTACTATCTCTATCTTTGATTGCAATTTTAATAAGTTAAAGTTGTTGTTTTGTTTATGTCATATTAGTTACTAATTACAACATTTCTTCTTTCTTTCTAGCTTTCTTTCACTGTGTTGAACGCTGATTTCTCATTTCCCCCTTAACCCCAAACACCTCTGGCAAGAACTGAGTTACCCAGCCTACATCGTCTACTGCATCTCAGCTACCATCTCTTCAAACAGCAGCTCGGTGTCTGGAGCCCAGCCCAGCTTGTGGATCTCTGCCTTGAAGCACATGGCCACCTGCAGCGACATCAAGCAGTGGTCTTCGCTTGGAGTCACGCTCTGCATGCACGCGTGGAGGATGTCAATTAGCTTGTGGGCTGTGGCTTCGTCTGAGAAGAAGAATTAACTGTTACAACTACAAAACCAATTTTGTCGAGTGAATTTAATGATGGACGCAGTCAGAACTGCTTGAATAATTGTAGTTTGAAAATTTTATTACAAGATAACGTTGAACCTCAAATTATAGGCATGAGAAGAAAGATTGTTTACACTCCATTGCCATTAAGAATTAGTTGATTCTTGCTCTTGAAATTAACTGTCAGTCTTTTTAGTCATAAAATATTGCTGTTTCTCTTTTATTAGTACTGTGGAGTGGAATTAGTAGTACTTACTACTCTAACAGACTATTTTTTGTAATCTTTTTTGACTACCATAGTTGTATATCTGACTGTTCACACAAAAGAAAACTCTTGCATAGTTTGTTTATTTTTTAAAATCCAAGGATATCAAAAACCTGTCAAAATGTGTTTTGAAAGAAAATGAAATGAATTGCTTTATTGTATTTACCAGTTCCGTGAGCCACTATGAACTCTGTCGTCTTGCCCTTATGCAGCTTGCCCTCAGGGTCGATCACCTCCAGCTTCTTAGAGAGGCACATGATCGCGCACCCGGCCTCTCGGGACTTAATCTCGTACCCTTCCTTCCAGAAGTTCATCAACTCAGTCGCTGTTGAATCCGGAAGACCCAACTGAAAAGGTTGGGCTTGTTATCAATTGTCATTGTCCCATCTCTGCGTGTATTGACCGGTTCCTTCCAAAGCTGTCGCTTCGGAGGAAGATGATATACGAATTAGATTTATGATTTGAGGAGTCTAGTAAAAGACTGTGGTCTTCGACTAACTCCCTGTTGGTCTAGCGGTTTAAATACCGTACTGAGCCTTTGAGCAAAAAGATATGTTTGGATTTTTTGATAAAGATCGAGTTTGTGATCGCCAATCCGTATTAGGCAAGCGTGATGGTTAAGCCAATCTTATTATCGATGACTTGATTTGACGGAGGCCTTTGCAGTGGTACAGACTGCTGTACTCGTAGGCTGGTACTTTACTTGATAGTAAATGATTTATGCCGCCTATAGACCTAAATTCCAATGAATCACAACCTTAAACCCTCTTCCGTATCGCCTTTTTTGGTATCCGGTTTTAGGGTATACCGGTGAAACCCAGCGCAAGCGATAGTTCACGCCGGTATCCCGTAAGACTGTGGTAGATACTATTTCGATCTAGCCGGCCTATTCATGCCCAAGCTTGAATCTTCCACAAGTAAACTTTTGCTATGAAAAGAAATGAGGAACTTTTGTGAACTAAAAATAACAAAAATTGGTTTACCTCCTTCTGACATTGGCCATAAGCCTTCAAGAAATTCTTCGTCATATCCTTCAGCAAGGTTTGTGACGATTCTACGTTCACGCTCATCATGACCACGGTTACTACTACCATCAGCGTTTTAGCCCACATTTTTGGAATCTTAAAGTTCTATACTAAGATTTTTGATAGGTTCACTAACAGAATTTAAAATTAAAGACACTGATTTTAGAAGACCAGTCCAATGGACTTCAATTGGCAATTTTTTTCGCAATGATGGTTTAAAGCTCATGTACTGTTTATAAAGGACGCTCCAACGTATCATTTGGGTCGTTTAATTGGCCGTTGTTTGACAAGTGAGCAGACACTTTGACAGCCGGTAATTAGATCAAACGGAAGAAAACCTAAGGTTGGTAAATGACTTGATTTCAGCCATTTCCTGAAACTGAATTCTTACATAGAACCACGCGCAAGCGATTTTTTTTATGAGACAGGTGGCAGACCAGCAGACAAATCACCTGATGGTAAGCGATGGCCGCCACCCACAGACACCTGCAACACCACTAGAGTCACAAGTGCGCTGCCAACCTTTAAAACCCCTTTTCCCCCAATTGGGCCTTCAGTGTGCTTACTCACTCGTCGAAACACAGCGTAGGCGCTGCTTCACGCCGGTCTTCTGTGAGGCCGTGGTATCACTCCGATCGAGCCGGCCCATTCGTGCCGTAGCGTGGCTCTCCCACGGTTAAATTGTCACACATATTTTTATTTACATCCTCACTAGCTTTATTATTTATAAAAAAGTAATTTCTAAAAGCCACGACCGGGAACCGGAAATGAAGTCAGGGCGAGCCACAAGTCTCGAATAATGACGATCCAGTACTGTGGTTTCTGGAAGAAGTTTCTACCGCGTACCTCGGTTTTGTGGAATGGTTTAGCTGCAGCAGTATATGTCGCGGTTACTTAAGGAGCTTCAAGGGACAAGCGTACTCCTTTCTAAAAGGCTGGCAACGCATCAGCGATGTCTGATCTCAAAGATATTCATGGGCGGCCATGATTACTTATAAACAGGTGACCTGCTTGTTCGTTTGACTCTTCTAGCATTAAATATATTTTTTTATGAGATTGGGGGCAGACGAACAGACGGATCACCTAATGGTAAGTGATTACCGCCGCCCATGGACACCCGCAACACCAGAGAACTCGCAAATGCGCTGCCGACCTTTTAAGAAGGAATACGCTCGCTTTTTGAAGGTCATCATGACGTGATTTTGATTGTTAGGTGCATAAATTCGGTATAGCTGTCAAAAATTGGTTACATCTGGTAGAAAATCGATGTAACTATAATGATTTAACATGTCCTTACATGGAACTATAAAGCAACCAAGCAAGCATCTACTCGTATTACCTACGTATATTATAAATATTTATCAGACTGAGTGTACTTCGAGTACTGTGTCTCATCTCAATGTGTCGTTTCCAGGTTCCAAAGATTTCCCTTAGTGTTGGCATTCGATAAACTATCGATAATTAATAAAAGATAGATAAAACTATTGACAGTATTGTTGTGGTCTTGCCTCGTGTCAATTCAAGTATTTATTTGCAAACTAAGTGTACAATAATATCGATAGGAAAAATTTAGCAACACTATAATATTACAACCTAACCCCAATACACATCCGATACTATTGATAGTATCTGTGGTTTACACGATAGATGGTCGACTATGTTTTAATAGCAGGTAGTCGATGCTGTTGGTAATTATCACAATTAACTGTCAAAGTGGTCAGAAGCGACTGCCGTCTAATTCAAAAAATCAAAACATATTGCTTGGACTCGAACCAGGACTCCGACATTAACAACAAGGACATAAATATAGTAAAAAATATGTACTTCAAGAAGACAACAATCATTCCAAGTTTAAAGAACTGAACACTCAAGTCCGCTTTAAACCTGGTGCTAACTAGGGTTGTAAGTCCAAACTTTTTTTCACACCAGGGATGTCAAAAATCTTGTACTTTCAATAGTAAATATTGCCGTACGTACTTATGCCTTATAGGTATATACCGGGAGTATATGGGTTAGAATCATTTATTTGTTAAACATAGGTGATAATAATACGGTTTGTATCACTATGGACATGTCTTGCTATATAAGTAAATACATACTATTATTCTATGTAGTGTCTCAAATGAAATAATTTTATCTAATTGAAATCTAATTTAACTGTCAAATCGTAGTAAGTATAAGTAACTAATTATAAGTGTTAGTTTTTTTTCTAAATGCATAATCTTAGACGCTCCTAGCGTCTTCTAGGCCTTTTAGGCTCAGATTGTTTGGCAATTTATTGTAAATTTTAGGTGCATTTTACGTGCATAAAATCCAAAAGTATACGAGGTTTCTTTTATTCTCGCATCTCGTACACAGACTATAAATCTCGCACCGACTTGATTCCTCGTACGTCTGGCAACCCTGTAACCCACACCTGGTGGTTGGGAGTAATCTAATCACCCGTCATTGATGAGCAGTCAAGGCGGTTGCTCGCTAACCGACGACAGCCGAGTCTGCGCAGGAGCAGCAATTAAACTCACGATGAGTAGAATTATGCTCCCCGTCTGGTTATTAAAAGGTATAACTTTGCGTGGTAAACGGAATGTTGTAGAAACACTCACACGGTAAGGTATAAAATATTGCACAATATTTTTAAGTGTGGTGTAATATGATGTAATTTATTGAAAATCATGTTCATATTTGCTGAACACAGCGACTCACCGGGACACGGGATGACTGCCCGGTCTGAGAATTTTGTGTTTTCTGTTATTTGTTGATTTTGTTTTTTGGTTTTCATTTTGTTTTGTTTAATTCTCCATTTTGCTCCATTTTGTCTTCCTTTTAAATTCTATCTAATATGTATCCTTTAACTGAAATCTGTCGCAGCACTTGCACTGGTACACCAAGTAGGTGCCCACGATACAGGGAATCCTAGTGTGGGACCTACAGGTCAGATCTCCTGTATTGTTGCAATATTATCCTAGCTTTTAAGTCTAGTTTTAAGTACATAATACTGTAACAAACTATTGAAAATAAAATATTGTGTTTTTTTTTTAATTTCTCAGTGCTTCGTATTATTACTGTCTGTAATGCGGTGTCTAGTGTTATACAAATAAATAATAATTCTTATTCTTAATTCCTTTGTTGTCTGATATATACCAGTGATAACAAGTTCTTAAACCACTAAGGACGGCATCGGGTTAATGTTAATATTCTATTGTCATTATTTGCTAATCGTGTAACAATTGTATGATAAATTGAAGTGGATGGATCATAGAAATAAAAAGGATTTTTTTTTAGATTTTATTTAACTTCAGTCCAACTCTACTCTACAGAAAGTGCAACAGCAGAAATTTTGCAGACTATTACATCACAGAATACTGTCACGTATATATTTACAAACGAAATAAAATATTCCAATAATACCTATAACGATACATAACATTTTTTTATTCATACCTAATTTGTTCTGGAAAGTTGCAAAGCTTAATGACAATTCCATGTACTCTGATGTTCAATAAACTATGTGAACTATAAATTGAAAAATCATAATTTTCTATACATTTAGACAATTTTCACCTGTCTAAAGAAACATTGACCCTCAATTTATTTCACATAATAAAAGTCAGATTGCAATTTGCCTAATGTTAAAAGAAAAATCTAAACTAATAGAGACTACTAAGAATAAAATTGGGAGTCGATATATTGAAATTGCTTGATACTTTTCTTAGAATTTGATCTCAAATTAAGGCCCATCTCTATTAGATAGGAAATTGTACCGTAACTCACAATTCAGGATTAAAATAGGTAAACTATATTTATTTTATAAGTATCAATAGGACATACTATGAAGCTAATTAATTAATACCTTAAAATGTTATTCTCCAAGAGCTTCTATTAATATTCTACTCTAATCATTACAATGGAATAATAGTTGAATTTTACCATTTCCATTGTATTAATCGTTTTTGTGAATGAAATCTCTGATTGAATGAGTTAAATGCAGTGATATTACCATGCTCTATGTTATGTCCTATCGAGAATTATACGTAGATACATAAATCTACCTATTTTAATCCTTGCTCCTAATATTTTAAAAGTACCAAGCTAATAGCACTGTCGTCCTCTTCACCTCCTTACATCATCATCATCATCATCAGCATGAAGGTCGTGCTAGTATCGCTCTATGACCGCCTCAATCATGGTGATCTCGGGAGCGATGCCTTCCTTCTGGCAGTCCTTCTTGAAGCAGGCTGCCACCTTCACGGTCCTGTCGCAGTCGTCCGTGATGGCGTCGTACTGCTTCTCGCAGTTGTGGAGGAGTTCCACCATCTTGGCGGAGAGGACCTCACCTAGAAGGTCAAACATTTTTTAATTTGATGGGTAGCAGACGAGCAAGCGGATTTCGTGATGGTAAGCGATTGCCCTCGTCCATAGACACCTGGTAGACTAATGCGGTGCTAACCTTTTCCCCTTACCCCCGACGAATTCGACTGGTGCCCCCACTCACTCAATAAAACACAGCGCAAGCGCTGCTTCACACCAGTTTTTTCTGAAGCCGAATATCACTGCAGTTGAACCAGCCCATTCATGCCAAAGCGTGGCTCCCCAACGTAAATGTAACGTGGTTATTATAAATGCCCAATAAAATCGGAACGTCAAATCCGATTTCTAAAACTCAAAATTTTAATCTTGCGATATTTTTTTGAACGAATGCAAAATGTTCACACTGTGTAAGAATTTATATCAATAAAAGTAAATAGGTAACGAATAAAATAATGTTTCTGAAAGAATTTATAAAGAATTTTGCTACATGTCATGAAGCCCTCACACGAGTAGAAATGTGGCTATTTTAGTTTGAAAACTTGCTTTTACAAATAATTCCTACACGTAATTTCTTTGAAAGACAAAGCAGGCGTAGATTATTATAGCAATAATCTACGCCTGCTTTGTCTTTGCCTTTTGAGAATCTTGTAGTGCAAATATTTAGTTAGGTTGTAAAACTTATACGACTCATTTAGAATCCTGTTGGTTCACAGGATGATTGCTGATAGTTTTTGCTCATTTTCTCTTTACGGGTTTCCAAGGAATACCAACGAATGGTATGAAAGAAACATGCGGGTTTATAGAGCTGTCATAAGATGATATATATGTCTGGGATGAATTTATAATCGTAGATAAAACTAATGGCATTTGGAAAAAAATATGACAAATGCAGAAATTACATTGTTTGTTAGTAAATTATTAAGTTGGCAGAAGAAATGTGGTATTAAAACTATGAACAACAATTTTAACTCAACTTGTTTTGACAACTGATTTGTGTGACCATATGGAAGTTAAAATTACTATGTTAATACCGCTAGCTGGTTTAAGTAATGAGGCTACAAGTTCATAGGTAAAATTCAATTTTCTTTCTTTTAGTAGATGATTTAGGGGAAGATTTTTGCTTTTAATTTTGTTAATTCCAACCCAATCTTTGGTGATTTCATGCGTAATCAAAAACCTATCAATCAAGCGTTTAGTTAAGTAAGTAGTTGTGTACAATGAAATGATGATGATGATAAAATACTATTAACACTAATAACGAAAAATCATAAATTGAATATTTTACCATTAGGGAAGCTCTTGACATAGTCATGCATGTTGACATGATGGATCCTCGTATCCTCCTGGAGGAGGGAGAACTTGTTGGACATGCAGATGAGGGCGCAGCCCAGCTCCCGGTGCACCACCTCGAAGTCCTCGTTCCAGAAATGCTTGAACTCCTCCAGGATTTCAGGGGAGAGCCCGGACTGGTGAGTATTATACAGTCGAATGAAAAAATTCGTGTATTCATATTACATAAGTATCTAATGATTAATTTGATAGAACAACTAGTTTTTGTTAATGTTTATTGAAAAATACTTTAGAAAAATTAAGAATATTCTTATTCTAAATGTAAGGAAATGGTTAATTTGTAGTCAAAGTGGTAATTTTTCTTCATATATTAGTTTTTTAGAGAAGAGATATTGAACTATCTAATAGGTATATAGTTACTATCACCCAAGAAAACCTTCTTCAAATTGTTAAAACCAAAAATAATGTTGTTAAAATGGTGTTAATTTGTATTACAATAAAATAGATGCCTTAATTTCGTTCTATACAACTTGAAGTACTTACTTCCTCTCTGCACTCTTCCAAAGCCTTCCCGAAGTGAGCTGTTACATGGCTCATCACCTCCGCGGTGCCCTTCACCGACGCCACCGCCGCCATCATCAGCCCCAAGAGTACCCAACTGGACAGCATTGTCTTCTGTTCCTTCACTCCCGACAACAATGGCTTCCACCGCTTCGTCTCCTCATTATATTATGCATTTATTTTTTTTTACTTTACATTAACAGATTACTACCTTCCCACCCACTTGTATTTACATAACCTCTAACTCCAAAGCTATTAGATTTAAAGTCCCTTGTTTCAAGTGTCCTAGTATCTAGTATTATCAAACCATTATTATCTGATATGTCTTTGATGTCTATTTCAAATGAAATAAGGTTTAAATTCGTAGAATCTTCAGGTCTAGATCCTTGATCGTTCTTACTAATAATTTCAGAAATAGGTAATAGTACGTTTTATGAAACGCCTCCGCAAGTCATGTAAGAGCTAGTGGTCGTGTATTATTAGATTTGATTGAGGGACAATTTGCAATGTGAATCTTGGTTTGCGATTGTATTATTATGAATATTAATAGACCAGCTTCCGTCAGGTCGTCGAGGTGAAGATGTTCAAATTGGATAAATGTTTTGACTCCCTTTTGGCCTCGCGTTCCGCCCAACTAAAACTGATGAGTCGTCATCAATGTCACTATTGAATTTATAAATGTTATAAGATAGTCAATTTAGAAATAATTGCTTAGTGCTTAGCATTGCAATTCCTATCACACGCGGGTTTTTGTTAGTACACTTTTATACAACAGTCGTTATTGTCACGAGAATAGCTTCAGAATATAATTCAATTACCTAATTTTCCTTCCGTATGACACTTTCCATCAGATTGGTATGTTGATGAAACTTCGTTGTGGATAGAAGGTCGGTCCAGTCAGTGGCAAAAGTAACTCACCGAGTCACAAATATCTTAACAGTTACGAATACAATTTATTTGTAAGATTGTTGTATGTTATTATGTTATCAAAGTTTCAGGAAATTTTGGAGATTTTCAAATCCAATTATTTTTAAATGGGATCACCAACTTCAACTCTGAACTTGCAAGTCACAAAAACCCTCAGGGTGTAAGTGAAAAATGTCCCATTCCTGCCCTGTACCCGTGTCCCAATAGTTTAGTATTCATCCTGCGCCCCTCATCCCACGGCCCATTGTCCCGGGTTCGAGTTCCGCACGAGCAACCGTGACGTATGGCCTCTGTATCGCTAACATCTGGCTAATACGGGAAATAGAAAAGGACAGGAATGAACTTTTGAAATTGAGTTAAGAAATTCGTAGTGAACAACACAGAGATTGAGATTTCAATCTGCAGCGCCTGCGCTATGTTTTGCCAAGTGAGTGAGGAGGAATCAAACAGTTGGCAGCGCATTTGTGACTCCGCCCGCAGGTGTCAATAGTCGGCGGCAATCACTAACCATGGAGGTAATCCATCTGCTCGGCAGTTCTTCATAAAGAGTTTTTAGGGGTTGGAAATGCGTTTGAAGGTCCTTCAAAGTTGCAGACATCTATTCCTCGAAGTTTGACAAGTTTTTTTTACCAACATTGGAGGCCATAACGACCTTACTTCCTGAACTATCATTACTGCTTGCAGCGCCCCTATTAGCAACTTCCACCATCAATCATGGCTCACTGTCAGCAACAATATGTCAGAGGCGCTGACAGCGATGGCAGGTGGAGACGTGGGGTGTGCTGAGGTAATTCATTGTTTTATTATTTGCTACTTGTCTTATTTGTTTTTATAAATGGCTGAAAAAAATATTTTATTTTCTTGAGCAGGGTCACCAATTTCGCTTTGAGACCTTCTTAGAAATGAAATCATCATCATCAGAAATGAAATCTTGTATATCCATAAATTTAGAAAAATGCCATCCGAAAATCGCAAGTAGCTCACGTATATTTTCCATTAATTCAAGCCCTACGCATGAATTTATACGATCAGATAAACTAACCCAAAATAAGCCTCATAAATATCTTCAAAAAAAGCCCAAACATGATACCAATCACTTTCCCCCCACATTTGCATACAATCTCGATTGTTTCCTCACATTCCGACCACGTAGTACAAATTTTACACCACCTGCTCACCCCATTACGGCAAACAATAAAAACAACGACAAACAGTATTCTTGTGGAGAAAATATAAAAATTTCCATATAGAGACGGTTGAGATTTTGGGAGAATTTATTTCTCCCCTGGCAATACGTGACTGAAGTGGAAGATGTAGGGCTGAAAAGCCGTACCTGGTTAAATACAATTCTAATAATATTGTTTCATTGTACTTATGTAACATTGTAAGTAACTCATTAATTTTTTAAATAAGATTAGATTTAAGTACAAACATAAAAATAATATAGATAAATAATAAACTGTAAAGCCCTCAGCTATTGCGATGCCCTTACAGGGCGCTACATTGTACCTACTTTAAAACACCTATGTAAGTACTATAATGTTTTATAAGAAACTGTACTCCAATGTGGCATGCAATAAATGATTATGATTATGATTTTTAAGTTTTTTATCAGATATAATTTTGTCCGATATAGAACAATACCTATTTTTATTTCAATTTCCATTTCACAAATGTTCGCTTACACAAAAGGTTACAGAACTTAATGCTAGGAATATTACTAAAATATGATAACAATAAATATCCTCCAATCTATATTTATTACAACTAGACACTGAACAAACACAAGTGTTCATCACACGAATGTTTGTCCAGGGTGGGGATCCAACCCACAAGCTTTGTTGTATGAGGCAAGGTCACTACCAAGTGCGCCATCCGGCTAGTCTAGCTATTACTAGAAGCCCAAATATAACTTCTAAAGATGAATTAATGGGAAGAAAGCAAAAACGCAAATACAGCAACCCTAAGTAAAATCTGGCAAGTGCAACACACGTAGCGATCGCTCATTGTCTTCCCCTATATGTTTATGATATCCCGCGACATCTGCTGCCTATTATGAGGAAATGTGATTTGAGATTCCATTTCTGTTTATTTAAATTTTCTATTCAAAACAACCATAAAAATCAAAGGAAACAGATGTAGCTGCAAATAGGTTCTTTAAATTTTCGCGTGGCATTATAACTATTATTATAGACCGCAAATTTTACGTTAACGCTCAAACCGGGACATGTTAATCAACTCTCATTATTATTTTATGTATAATTTAGTATTGGTCCGGTGTGTTTGCAGCTAAATGTAATATTTGCAATAAATAATATAAATTTACGAGTATATTTCTTCCACAGAGGCGCATTAGGAATCCTCGCAAACATCACCGGCATAGCCTTACAATAGGCACTTCCATGGCACGACTCTCCATGCAACATTCATGGCCCATACATCACGCGAAATTAAATCTTCAACCAGCTACAATAATCCATCAACCTGTCATTGCAGTCCATGAGGACCAAAAACAAATTTAACTTTGCCGTCGAAACCCCTCGAAACTCTCCAAAAACCACCCTTTTCAACTGCAAAAGAAAAATTGGTTCTCAAATATCATTAACTGCACAGGTTAAAAAGTGGTGAGAACCTGAACTTTAAGTGGAAGGAATAAAGGTCACGTACAGTGATGGAAAAAATAGCAACAAAAGTAAGAAGTCACGAAAAACTAGCATGGACTTTCCATTAACAAAATCCGCTCTTAAAATCTCCTCTATTTATATAACTTTAAGGTTGCAAACTGTTTGTAAGGAATGTAAGACGGCAGCAAAAAGGTACTTTCCTCACCAAATGGATTCCTTGGAGAGTTTCACCATTTTTCACGGAAACGACGCTGTGAATGCTAATAAGGGAAAATGCATGGAATAATTTCGCTTATTTTCGCCAGACACAAATGAATTTCCTCTTCGTTACTCGCACGGTCTCTAAAAGGTTTTAAAAATAAATTAAGAAGCTTAGTTCGCGTAATGTAGTCCTCCTGTGTCTGTGAAGTTCTGGAACTTGCGTAGTTGAGTACGTGCCCTCTCAGAGCTGGGTACGAACATCTGTCACTAATGAGTGCTAAAACTTTGAGGGAAACAAAATTGATACAAATGTTTCAGTGTTTTAACGGCCCTAACAATTTCCCGTGTATAATAGTTATTAAGATAAAATCTGAAGAATATAGCTGATAGATATAATTTATGGGACAGCCTTCCATATAATCGGTTCCTTTTTATGATTTTGATATCAATTTTGGAGGAATTGTAGATAATTTAATAAATTTTGGCTGCCACGAAAGTTTTATCTTGAAGATTGATCCATATACATTAAAGCTTTTGCTAAATAAAGACTAATGAGCATGCAGTTCATCGGTTTTAACAAAGACACTAGATAATCCAAAGCTTGCGTAATGTAGTGTATAACCAGCGCTATGTATTTGTAGCCCTGTGCCCCGAATCAAAGTGAGGGCGGACCACTATTATAATAGAAAATGGTAACCGCTATTACTTATCTCCTACTTTTTCTTCCGATGTTTCTTTAATTTTGAGGTTGGCCGCTAGTTTCTTCTTCTCTCTATCATTCGCGAGATGGAAGAGATACGAGTGAACATTAACAATGCTGGTACAGTAATGCGTTTGGGCATATTTCACACACGATAGACCCCATTATTGGGATATGACTTACCTGGCTATGGTATGCAGATGCGCGCTGGTGGCGAGCTTCACCAGCGGCCGGTGGGGGGGCCGGCTGGGCCTCGTGGGGGGGCTGTACGTGTACTCCGCGGCCTCCGCCCCCGTCAGCCAGGACCAGTGGTCCGCCATGATCACTTCACTTCACTTCAACACTTTTGATAAGATCCAGAAGGTCCAGTTTTTAAACTAAGAAAGCTTTAAGGTCTTCTATTAAACTGCAAAAGGGGTTTAGTATTGATAACTTGTTTTGAAAAACACAAATCTTGACCCATAGTTTATACCTTGCCACAAGTCGTAATTTATGTATCTCATACATTATATAAATAACAATACGACAGTTAAAAATACCACGAAAATATAATATTGATTAGCTAGAAAGAACTTTTCTTTTTAAATGTGTTGATACTTTAGCTTGTCAGATCATCAAAATAGGTAAATAAATAATTTGAGACAACATCACATACATTGTCCTGGTCCCAAACTAAGGTTTTCCCTTGTACTATGGAAACCAGAAACAACGAAGGAACCACATACACCTAGACCCAACACAAATATCTGTTTCATCAACAAACATTTGTGTTGGTGCGGGAATCGAACCCGCGACCCTTGCGTCTCAACCGGCGCTCAAACCATTGCGCCAAACACATGATTCCGTACATGATTGCCGGTTAATATTTTTCATTGTATGGAAGCTGATTTACTCAAATCTTAATTGCATCCACATATTTTCTTTTGCTTATTATGATGATTTCGTGTTACCTACTATGAGGAATTCGGGATTAAAACGACTAAAGTTTAACGATGAATCTTTATGTTTTTATGTATGTATCTTTTCCTATGGCAATAACCTGCCAGCGATATTTTGTACTCAGATAAATCAACATCTAAACACAATTACAAAACTCTCAACTCGCTAATATCTCACGCCCGCTTCGAAACCTCTCAGCGACCTCATCCTTCAACTCCTTGCCAACTCTTATTAAATCTTGAGACAATGATTGATAATGGATTAAACAGACATTGTCTGCAAAAGACTAGCCCCAACGTAACCCTAACATCATCTAATCAAAAATAACCTTTAGCACCCTTAACGTAAATGTTATGAAAACTGCAGATGAAAAGTTTGCAAACATTTTAACAAGGTAAGAGTTTGAAAACTTGTCAAGTGAAAATGTACCTTCTTTTGTAAAGGTTAAGGTTGATGGTGATTGGTGTAGCGTAAGACATCGTCAATCTAAGCGATTGCATTTAGCACCCTTCGGAAAATAGCATTATTAAAGTTCCCCTTGCAGCGGGTTATTCTGGACGGGATGAAATAGAATTGATTTTAAATTCTGATATTAAACTGCTTTTGTTTTATGTGATTGGTGGCAGACGAGAATACGGGTCATCTGATGGTAAGCGATTTCCGCCGTCTATAGACACACACTATACAAGTAGAGTCACAAGTCCGCTGCCAACCATTTAACTGCCTTTCCCCTCGATAGGTCCTCCGAGACCTGATAATTATCTTTAACTTCTCTGTGACTGCTTTTATGTATATGACAGCAAAATTAGCTTTATTGACCTGTTATGGTGAGTTTTAATCCCTTTTTTTTCATTTTAGAATTGAGTTTGCTCGATTTGAATCCAAGACTAAACATACTCATAGACGTCACAATATTCGAGGGAGATTCTCATGATATCTATAACATTATGACAGATTCAAACGAAATCAGGAATCGCAAGTTTTTAAGTTTACTCCGCCTCCAGAATAACACTGTCAGTATACCGCGTCGTCGGTCGTAAATCTTAAACCCCTAGCAGTATGGAAACTAACCCACGTCCATTTACAGTCTATTTCGTATACCACATGCTGGTCGCCGATATGGATTTAGATTTGATCCTATTGTGATCGAAACTATAACTTAAGGAGGATATCAAATAAATGGATAACCGAACAACAATGATAAATGCAAACTCTGGAAGAGGGAGGATGTCCGCACATACTCTCACCAATGATATCAAGTTGGTTTAAAGTGTTACCAACTTGATATCAAGAAAAGTGTAAATATTGGGTGCTATGTTTTTTCATTGCAGACCCGGATTTGGACTATTATAGGCCGTATAGGCCACAGCCTAAAGATATCTAAATTACTATTTTAGTAAGGATGGGCAGCAAAATTTCAATTGTTTAGGGGTGGCAAATGTTTAATGTTTGATGCTGTTTCATTGGCCTTTCAGTGCATTCACGCTGTATCTAGGGATGATATTATTGGAAAAGTGTAAACGCAAACAACCTATTTAGATTATGAAAAAGTTAATGTGCATAGTCTATGGACTGCGCTCTCTTGGCCTCTCTGTGATCGAGGGCGTGTTATAATATGCTTGTTGTTTATAAATAAATCTGTTATTTAACTTTTTTGTGATCCTCTGTTGTCTGATATCTGTAACACAAGTGCTTAAGCTACTTACTACGGAGTCAAGTCAATGTATGAGATGTGTGAATTTATTATCTTTAACTAATTTCTGGTGATTTGCCTGTTTAACACGTTCTCCTTCAATAGCTATGATCAGAGTACTTTTCCTATGTCACCTGCGCTTATGAATATCCATAGCTAAATAAATTTGATTGCGTCGCGTCGCGTTGCGATGCGAGTGCAATGCGCTGATTGCGTGTTTGCGCATTCATCGGTTATGAATGTTAAACGCTACGGCCCCATCCGGATGGGGGTTAGGTCACACACCGGCATCGTTGCGACTAGCTATACCACGTCTGTACTAATATGGATGATGAACAGGACATGACAGGTGAAATCTTTATCTGTACTCTTTATAAAGAGGTTAATCTCATAGTCCACGTCAAGGGTTATAAGTAAACTAAAACACAAAACACTTGCGTGATGTAATCAACTCCCAGCGCCATCTGTTTAAGTGCCGAAACAAAGTAAGAGCGGGCCTCTCCAATGATGATCCTTTATAATATTTTATTTGGTAATTTTTTGTCGTTTTATTTTTTTTGTTTGCTCCAAATTTGTGTTAACGTTTGCTGATAGACCCTGTAAGTAAATCAATACTATGTAGTTTTAGTAATAGAAATGTTCGAAAAAAATTGTCAGTTCACACGCAGGCTTTCAACGTAACTATATCGCACAAAAATTTTACATAAAATTGTGTTTTTGCGATATAATATATACATACATATAGGTATATCTATTTTCGATAAATATCACAAGCCCGAAAATTAGGGGTCTGGATTAGCGTGCTTCTAATTAATGTCACCGCATTTGACGCCACGCCAATAAATACGGCTTACCGTATATAGCAGATCCGTAAATACGGTTTAGCCGCGCCGGGGGGAGGGAGGCTGCATGTTCAGCAGATACTGAAGCGAATAGTATGCATTGTTACAGTTAATTAATTTATCTATCTTCTATAGGTCCTATTTAAAAAGAGGTAAATTCTATGCACAACGATCTTACGCTTATGGTTAACTCGGAAAAGCGAAACATTTCCGCGAATATTTGACGTACAACGCCATCTATTGATTCAATTTGTGACTGATAACATAAAAAGTACCGAAACGAAATGAGGACCACTTACAAGTGAAATAGCCAATTACCGAAGACATATTCTCAGAAACATCTATAAAGTCTAGTTAAAATAATGAAGAACTTTTACAGTTCCAATGTAATTCATTAATACATAAATTAAGAATAATTAGATTCTAAGAAACTGTAGGTTTTAGACTCGTCCATTGTGAAAGATATTACGAATATTTGGCACACAACTACGTAGTGTACTTTGTGACTACTATTAGTGAACGACAGTATAAGATCAAACATATCTTAGATTAATTTTATTTCTAGTATAGATTGCATCAACAAGGTACGCAACCCTTATAAAATTACCTTTTATTTTTTTCCAGATGAAGAAGTTGTATCTTAAATATGCGGTTCATGTAGGTATGCTAGTGCTACGATGAGTGGAAGACCTAAGTATTCTTAGAAAAATAATATTACCCTCAATCATGACTGGTTTGATTGCTGTAATAAAATGGCCAATATTATTATTGGAATTTTACTGGTTGGACTCCCGGGAAATACAAGAAAAATTTAAATAAAGTTTAAATTCTGAATTTCTTATTGACTATGTATGAAAAAAATTGAATTAAATTAAATGCAGTTTTATTTCTTTAAAAAATAAAGGTTTGTTTCCTAAAAAAACATGCTTGAGGATTTTACATAGTTTCTTTTCAGGACCCAATATTTTTTTCCACCCTGTGTAATAACGACCAAATTATTAATAGAGAGCTATATAAATTCATGCGAAATTGCAGAAGGGCTAATATTACCTCTGCATCTGCAGTAATGATAATTTATTTGATCAATCCCTCTAAGTGTTTGGTGCAAACTGCACCCCAGCCCCTGCCACCTGTCTCTCTCCCACTTGAGCCTTTTAGGGACGTCTGTCACTGTCTAATGATAATAGTTTGTTGCATCTTAGAGCAGGGAAATCTATGGAGTGGAATAATGTGTTTTTAAGCAATTACAAATATGATTATACTAAACCAAAGAGCGTAGGTTTGGACGCCCTGCGACAAGATGGAATGATGACATTCGAAGGCTGGCTGGAGTGGGCCGGATGAGAGTCTCCGTAAATCGTTATGGCTTGGATGGTCAATTGAATAAAGAACAAAGTTTTAAGTAAGTACAAAAGATATGATGATGTATATGGGAGAGCCTACGCTTTGGCACACATAGGACAAACCAAATTTCACCACATTTGCCTCTGTATACGCTGTAGATATGTAGGCAATTTTTTCCCCCACTACTGGTATTTGCAGTAAATTCGAAACCCTTGCTTGCTTCTTTCATAATTATGTGCACAATATTATTTTTTTTTTCCGCTAAGTCAGTTAAAAAGTTTACGGCCAAACTTTCAATGTCCATCAAATACCGACGTTTTGAAGCGTGGCTTTTCTACCCAAAATATTACACCTGCGAGTTTCGCTGAGTGAGTGATGGTACCGGAGGCCCAATGGGGGAAAAGGGGGTTGAGAGGTTATCAGCGCACTTGTGTACGTCAACCTAGTTTTCGGGTTCTATGGGACAGACAGCAAATCGCTTAGCCATCAGGTAATCCGTCGGCAACCTATCCAGTACTACATTCTTTATTGCACAGAAACAGAATACATGAGTGAAACAACAGCAATAAACAGTACAATAAGGCGGTCTTATCGCTTGTAGCGATTTCTTCCAGATAACCTTTCGGTACAGGAAATACACTTAAAGTTTTCATTTGACTGTTTCAATCTATCTATCTACACACGCTTTTTCTCTCCTCTACCCAAAGGTTGTCTGGAAGAAATCGCTACAAGCGATAAGACCGCGTTATTGTACTGTCTATAGCTGTTGCTTCACCCATGTATTCTATTTCTGTGCAATAAAGAATATCTATCTATCTATCTATCGCCCAAGAACTGTCGCGCGCGCTCACTTGCAATATTCCGCACTATCGGAGGGCGCCCTCCTTAAGGCAGAGGGGCCCTCTATTGTACGCGTGATTTATGGCGCATTATCGGGATAGCACTCTAGCCCTACGCGTTTGTAATTTTTAATTTTATGACACGTGGTGTTCTGGGGTAAGTTAGAGTTGAATTTCTTCTACGTATAACCCTCATAGGGCCTCCGATACCCGCCCTCACTCAGCGAATACACCGAAGGCGCTACTTCTCGCCGATTTCCTATCAATTGACGTTAAAAAAACTTTTCTTAGGATTCCGTACCCAAAGAACAAACATTCATTTAACATTGTAATTTCATTGATTATGTATTTTTGGTGTCGGTTTCGATAACCAATACTTAAAACAAAACAAAATAAATATTTATGGTGAATTTTTGCTCATTTTTGTTCGATACGTATCAATTATAGTGGCAATCTTGAAATATTCACAAAATACCTTTGCAGTTTTATTTTACTTCAATAATAAATAAATACTTATGTAACCGAATATATTGCAAAGGTACAAAACCCTTCGTACGCGAGACCGACTCGCGCGTGGCTAGATTTTCTAACTTCAAACTACGGTTAACTATGCCAGCAGTTACAGTATGTTTTGTTCAAACTAGATGTTTTAATGGTGTGCTCGTTGTCTCGTATGTAAATATTGAGATAGTAAATTAACACCCAGAACCTTCCAGCCAATTAACAAAGTGACCACGTCCAGTGCAAAGATTAAAAGCCGTGAAGACTACGACACGGTAGTGACGTGGTTGAGTGGTTTTATTCGAGTCAGCACAAATGTATTCGACTAAAAAATCGAGTTATCGATAATCGAGTATGTCTGGGTTGAAGTAGGTCGCTCAGCATAGGCAGGTCATTGCTGAAGACGACGTAAATGGGTGTCCTGAGGGCCTAAAACGAACCGAACGTTACAACCGAATCGGAGTAACCTCGGCGTGTTTCAGCGTTAATGACAGAGACAGCGGGAGTGACAAATATTACGAACTCGTTCTCAGGTAAAGGAGATTTTCTTAATTTTAGTACCATTTAATGTGTTACCAAACTGGGGATGATATTTTGAATTATGTATGTTCGGGCATGTGTGGTTTTACAGTTCTTAAAATTTTCGTGTCGCATTATAACTATTGTTATTTAAGCGACGCTATACAATATGACGATGCATCGTATTGTCGGCTGACTGGAACACCGCTACGTTCGCTGAACGTATACTTTTTTTTGGATTATTTAATGTCGGATGTTAAATATTATGACTTCGTGTCGCATCACTAAGCCAGCCCACGCTTGTTATCAGCAGTATCACCCGTTATCAGTCGCCGACAGAACTGAAGGCTGCACTCCAGCAAGTTAATTAATAGTACATAGATCTAAACTCCTAGATAGGTACAGTCAGCAACATAACTAGTTACCTCTCGCAGTGCAAAAATAGCTCTTATGCCCCAGATAAGGACGGTTCAACCCCTTAAAAGTGCCGACTCCCTACACCATCCCCATTTCTTAGTTTTGCCGCCCAAGGCGGATCGCCTTATTACGCCCCCCACTAAATTACTGAAGTCGGTTAAAAAACGCAGACTATACTTACTATGTAACAAAACACTTACCTACTCCTACATACGAGTATATTTTTAATTTTATCAACACAAAGCGATGCAGTCTGAGTCCAACTTAGGGGATGCTCACCCCTTTTGTAACCACACAGACAAATAACTACCGTAACAACAAGCGGATAGAATTGAAACTTGCGTGGAAGGATCATTTGTTTTGATTCGGGACCTCGTGGTAATGAAGATCGAAAAAATTACGATAGCGCATGTCTGAATGTTTAATTGAATAAATTAATAAGAGGCTTGTCGGTATTAAAAAAATATATTACAATTTGTGCACTAGATTGTCACCTACATTTTTCTAGTCACACAAGATTTATCTACCTATCAAAAATGTACCTACCTAAGAATATACCTAATTAAAAAATATATTATATAGGTTTTAATTAGTTACATAGGTTTGCTTTTAAAAGGCCTAAATTGATAGAATATCTTAACCATTGTCAATATTTCTAAAGTAAGCATTGCTATCATGCAAATTAGAGATGTTGCTACGACGTTATTGTCTTGAATCCCACCTTATATGACAACGCTGTAACGTGTACGCTCTCTTATTAATTTAATAGAAAAAAAAACATTTAGAATGATGAAAAGGATAGCATCAATTACCTTTTCATAGAAACAGAATCATAACTTCTTCAGTTTATTATAATTAAGCGTCTGATTCGCAACTAATAAGCTCAAATCTCTGAGCACAAGCAAGACGCATCTCAAAAGAGCAAACGCCTGCAGGCGGCGTGACGGCAAAGTCTCGCCGCAGCGTGAGTCACAGTAAAACCCGTAGCAGGCGTCGCGCCGGCTAGGGCAGAGGACACGGTAGGAGATTTGGGCGATTTGATACATTGTTTACCTCATAGCACAGGTTTTATTTTTATAAGTGTCAATAATCTAGAAGTGTTTAATATTATAGACGGCAATGCATACATACCATTTTAGCTAAGTATTTATGGTGATTTTTTTAGATACTTAGTTCATAAGTAGGTACTAGAAATAACTTGTCTAATTTAGAAAACCTAATTTTGATAACTCGATTTACACCTAGAAGAGTCTGACTGTATACATAAAGGTATTGCTTGCATAACCATATTTTTTTAATAGGCAGGTTACGTTATGGAACCTTATTCTATTTATTCCCGCAGTTTTGTGTTCTTAAAGTGCTAAACCACCACACTAAATTATATTAATTATGCACTAGAGTCTGCGGCCTATCGCGCTAATTTCACAGCCCGCAATATCAATTTGACAGGTGACGTCTACCCTACGCCTGTCACTCTGACAGCTCCGCTCTCGCCTCCCCCGCGCTCGCACCCGCGCAGTTTATGTGAAATCGATGCATTCTGTTTGTAAACACGTGCATTTGAGGGTGCACTTATAATTTATATGTTTTTGGGGAGACGTAATGGCAAGATAGGTACTGCAATGCAAGCGTCTCGAGGTTCTATTGATTGCACCACAATAAATAAATAAATAGACACAATATTTGGCTTTGGCCTAGTCTCAAACTAAGGTATTCCCTTGTACTTATAGAAACCAGGAATAACGAAGGTCCCAAAAATATTACATTCTTAGTTTACGATTACCTAGTTATTATGTTACTTGATAATTGAAATTATACTAAAAACTAGCTAATCAAAAGTTTTAAGTAAAACGCAATTGGGCTAATTTTATTGTGCGTGCGTTTATGTATTAGTTCATATGCCTATAAAATAAGACTCAAAATTACATTTGTCTGTGTTTTGGTGATTACATGGCGGATACTTTTGTGGGATTAGGCCTAATGATGCTGAATCATATTCAATCTGTTGATGAAAAAAGTACGGTTGAGGCAAGGATATAAATGTTTTACATCATAGATGTGGGTTTTAGAACGATCAACAAGTTGCGTTTTTCTAAACAACAAATTTTCCAAATAAACAAAAGATAACTGTTAAAAACAATAAAAACCATCTTAAACGATACTCTTGTTTACAAACAACACACAATCTGTCAATAATGACAGGTAGTTTGTCAAAATACTGTCACAGTCACAACACTAAGACACTAGACGTCATTCACATTGACATTGGAATACAGTAGCGCACTGGACACTCATAAATTGACACAATCGGACTGTATTTACTTAGTTTTAAAATTTTAAATGACATTTCGCGTTCGATTTTTGAACGTTGGCGCGGAGGTGGCGCGTCTAGGCGGCCACGTTGCGAACTAACCTAACCTTGCCGCGTGCAGCGACGCTCGTAAAAGTCGCGTAAGATTTAACAGTCTTGGTACTTTTGCTCCGGGAAAACGTGTTTGCGCTTTAATGTCCAACTAATGGCACCGTTTCCTTTACGCCGAGAATATTGTCTACTACCAATTTCACCTTTGAGTCTTGTAATAAGTAGTACCTACATGTTATTATTGTAGTTAAGTAGCAGCGTAGGCAGCAAATATCTCGCTACCGTTTTTATCCACATGGCTATGAGTCGTCAAAAAACTAATACAATAAGGCAATCGTGACCACAAATCTTTAAAAACTGACGGGGTTCCCATGCGTTGTCACCGTGGGAGAGCAGCGCTTCGTCATGAATGGGAGTAATACCACGGCCTCACAAAAGACTAGCTTGAAATAGCCGAATGAGTGAAGGTACTGCAGGCCCAAACGTGGGGGAAAGGGGTAAAATAAATAAAATGTTAGTCGCGCACTGGCGACTCTACTGGTGTTGCGGGTGTCCATGGGCGGTGGCAACCGCTTACTATCAGGTAATCCAGCTTCTCGTCTGCCACCTATCAAATGAAGAAAATGCGAAAGCCCCAGTGGCGCCATAATTTACTTTCTATAGTGAACTGTATTTTAAAATGTTAATTATTGAATTTGGGGCAAAAATAAAATGGGTTTATCTGCGCTAGAAATTAAGCACAACATATCTACAGTTTTAATTAACGACTTGTCTGTACAATCAAAGTCCATTAGCAATAGTTCATTAAATTAAAAGCAAAATCATTTTATGGTGGAAATGGATCGTAAAAGATCTAATTTGAGTATAACGATACTTATGCAAATGTAACTAACAAATAAAATATACATAAATGATATCCGAGTAGGTACCTATAATCAGTAAACTTAGGTAGGTAATGGACTTCATATTATTTTAAATCATAAATTAAGAACATTTCTATTTCATTGCACCAAATGCACAGTGTTGACTCTAATGTTCTATGAAATAAGGTTGAACATAGTGTAATTAGTAGTACGACTGATGTAACCACAGTTTATTATGTTTAATTTATTATATTAAATTATTTATTTATAACAGCCATTATCTTGTGCAAGGCTTTGCAATTTGTATATTATGAAAATGAGTATTAACTTTCATTTTAATTACTTCTAATAAATTATTATATAATATTCTACGACGATTTAACCGACCGAATAGGTAATAAGTGCATATTTAATGTCCCGGTCAAGAAGCCGTTATCAAAGCAGCGGTTAAGAAGGCTGCGATTATTGATCTACCACCCACGAACCCTGTACTGGAGTAATTCTAATTTGTTTGCAACAGTCAACTTCGTAATTCAGTAACAGCCCTTAAAATAAATTGAAGAAAAAATAAAAAAGGTAATTTGTACAAAGTTTTGCGATTAAATTTGACCCATCCTATATTAGGACCCCTTAATAATTTGACAAAACGTGCCAAAATCTCTTGAATTGAAATTAAACAACTTGGTTGAGTTGACTCAGTCAGGGCTGAATAAAATGGCGAATTTGCGAGGTCAAGATTTTGTGTCGCTGATCTAGCGTAGTAAGTTGTTGATATATTTTTTAATGTTACATATTTTATTTAAGTTGTTGTAGTTGTGGTTTTTATTTGTTGTTGCGAATGTGTAAGTATCAATAGGTGTTTCGCGGCGTAGCGGGGTATTCCACCCCGTTGTCCAGCGCCCCTCGTTCATTCATTTGCCGGCGCACAGGGGTGGAGTGGAGACGACCTTGCAAGCGCGACTGTTTTACTTTGTATTTAAATAGTTGAGTATGTGGATAATTATTCTAGTTGAACTGGGTGTATCTGAAGACATTTGCATCCATTTAACTACGTATTTCACCAACCATTGTAATTAATTTATTGTTCTACGACTTTTGGAAATTCATCGAACATTTATCCATTCAAAATGGACAAGTCTCGTGACCAACTTATTAATTTATTTTTGTTACCCTTGTAGATTCTAATATCCACAGAACAAATGTTTAATTTAGTAGTTACTTTCACGAAATAAAAGACTCAGAGAGCCAGGTGCCTAAATCGCGAACTTAACAGCACTAACAAAAATGTGTACAGATATCTTGGCGTGTTTCGCATGAACTACAAAGATAGACGTGCAAGAGAAAACCGATACAATATAATAAAATAGCGATCAAAGCTAGAGTCGCCTTTCTGCATCAACTTATGTTGTATTACGAGTACTTTGGCAAGTTTCTAAGCAAACTTTATGATAGATAAGAAACGTGCAGGTATTCAGTTATTCACGAAATAAACACTCGTTAAAACGTCATTAAAGCCCACCTTGCTATCTTAAGTGACATTTAACAATTTTCCATTTAGCATAATTTAATTTAAACTGTTAAAGAACTCACGCAAGCTCTGACACTAAGTGCATAATTGTTATTAAATTAAAAAATAATTTAGTGCTGCCAACAAGTGCGCTTAATCACTCTGCCCCTCTCTCCCCTATGTATGGATGAACGTAAAACAATAGTCTGAAAGTCTGTTGAAAATTTTCAATCGAACCCCGAAATGTGCCCGAAACCTCGAAATAAAAAGCTGTCATAATGTTTTGTTAGTCATGCTACTTCAAAGTGTCGCAGAGTTGATTTAACCAGTAACTCGAGATGAAATGCTTTGGTAAGGCTCACCTCGGAGTCTCGGACATTCGCGACAAAGTGTAAGTCTCTAGAATCACTCAAATATTTTATACCACTCCACAAAGACACTAAACTCAACCTAGTAACATGTATGACTACTTAGAGTTAAGATTTTAATTTAATTTCAATTATTAAATTTTTTTATTCCCCCGCCGCCGGTAGGCCGACCTCGGTATCGCTGGAAAGACATCGTCATGAGTGACCTGCGAGAACTTCAGGCCAAGGTCTGGCAACAAGTGGTACAGGATCGACCGAAGTGGCGTTCTCTTGTTTCGGAGGCCAAGACTCTTTTCGGGTCGCTGAGTCAGTGGAGTAAGTAAGTAAGTATTTTTTTTTATTATTGTAACACTTAATAAAAATAAACAACCACACAAAATGCACGGAACCAGTTTCCAGAAATTGTTATAGAAAAAAAAAACAAATAATAAAATCACCATAAGATACCTACCGCGCTACTACACTGTGTGGTAAAATTTTCTCTTTGATCGAATGCAATTTGTAGGTAGGTACACATACACATGAATTGCACTTAGTTTGATTAGTTATTGATTTTGAGTTACTTTGAAAGCAGGCACCCTTGAGTATTGCAAATGAAAATGTTCACAAAATAAATAAATAAGCATGCTGAAGCAGAGTTAAAAAACCTTTACCATTCAAATGTTTGTCGAGCCAAACAAGGTAGAAAATATTAGGCAAACACGACATGTCCCAAGTGCCAGTGATGGGACAGTCCCAACAGCGGACCAGTGTCCCCTAATTAGCATACTTTTCACTTTTCTGCTCCGGTCACCCGTCGACATTGTGGCTTTTTGAGATTATTACAAAATGGACTTATTGACTTTCTACCCCTTGCCTCAGTTTTGTGGTTTAGCCGCGGCATTATTTCCTGATGGTTTTGACTAGGACCTTCAAGAGACGATCGTTTTTATTTTTAAAAGCCCAGCAATGCATCAACGACTCATTTGATCACAACCAGGTGACCCGATGGCTCGTTTGTCGCCTCTAGCTTGAAAAAAAAACCTTATTGATTTTATTCGCGGCTAGAGAGCCTAATGAGGGCTATCGTGTGTGAGAAATCCGTTAGATGGCGTACTTGTAGACTGAGGTCCAACTTCAACGTCATTGGTCGTTAAGTGACATTTTGACATTTCACATTAAATAACCAATCACCGTGTACATGGACATCAATCGAACCGGACGTTACGACCGAATCGGAGTTCGCCTCCCTTTCACACACGCTGTATTCCACCTTTGTTTGGACGCGACAGGTATATTCTCATTTGTTACGGGACGGCCTCGTTATAAGCCACGAGCTTTCGCTTTCTCTAAATTAGTTAGACTTGAATAAAGCTTAGCTACTTAAGTTTAGTAGTACAAGAAAATTACCTGGAGAGATGTTATACGTTGTACACGATTTTTCCTGTCACAACCATTATTATATCGAGATTATGGTAAAAGATCTAAATTGCCCACTTTGAGCAATTACTCGAATAAAAATGATGGTTACTTACTTGTAGGTAATATTACGCAAATACTTAGTAACATAAAACTATAAAGACAGTATCAGTAGCTATTCTGCTACGATCATAAAACGCACTTTTGCGAATTGCCTTCATTGGCGGCGGCGACAATCGTATGCAAAAAAAAGTGATAATAAGGCGGCAGACCAACTGGCGGATCACCTGATGGTAAACGATTACCGCCGCTCATAAACCTGCAACACCAGTGGAGTCACAAGTGCGCTGCACACCTTTTACCCCCTTTCCCCCCAATTCGGTCTCCGGTTCCCTCACTCACTCATGAATTAATGGATATAAAGTTTATTTCGACACACATACGTAAATAAAAGTTTAAAGTAATGTTCTTATTTCGTGTCGATGGCATCAAGATATTAAATTTTCCCCGCCCCACAACGACTAATAAGGTGTAAATAAAAAATAAAATAATCCAAAAAAAAATACAATAAGGTTCTTCTTCGTAATTCAAAACGTGCACTTTTCAGTGCGAATATTCTCGAATATTCTTTGCATGCGTATTATGTATATTTAAGAGCAATCCGAGTAAGACCTCAGCAAATACGCAGCGCTATCTATAGGCGCAGTCCGCGTGTCCGGGCGTCGCGGCATGTCCTGGCATAAATTACGGCGAGGGGGCTGAATTCATTTAGCAGCACCCACTGGATTATGGAATGGCTTACCTGCAACAAAAAAAAAAGAATTGTTAAATATATAAAGAAATACATAGTTAATTACACTTTTTAATAATTTTATGATGATCACCAATTCGCATTAGGCAAGCTAATCCCATCATAATAGTGATGAATTCAATTCTATGATGGAGGCATTTGCCCTGAATTAGGGCAGTAAAGAATAGGACTGGCCTCCCATTTTAGTGCTTTGTGAAATAAGAATCGAAAATAGATATTCCTACGAGTATGTACATCGAAAAAACACACTTTTTATGTATAAGTAGTTTTCAAGCGATATCCATCCACCAAGTCTTCCCATATCGTGCGTGATACTTGCTTTATTTTTTTGTGAGATAGGGGTTATCGTGTATGAAAAATCCGCTAGATGGCGTGCTGTTAGACTGGGTTCCAACTTCAACGTCATTGGTTTGTTTAGTGACATTTTGACATCTCACATCAAAAATAACCAATCACCGTGTAGACGGACCTCAGTTCTACAGTACGCCATCTAGCGGATTTTTCACACGCGATAGTTCCCATTATATTGCAATGCGCTGCACTATGCCGAAACAATTGTTACATTCAAATACTTCGCAGTCTGATACAATTAATTACAGTCCTTATTGTACCTGAACACCAAATTAAACCTAAAAGCCATAGCCATAAAGATGAATAAAAAAGTAACCAATGTTAAAGTATTTACGGTCTTAAGCACCAGCCATAAGTCGTGAGCTATTAAGATCTAATATCGAACTAGACATTTAATTAAACAAAACTAAGCTAGGTATCTGTGATCTGTGACTAACTTCCGCCCGCAGCGTCGTCTGCATGGTTTGCCCACTTACATACTATCTTTAGGGTTCACTACCTCGAAGTAGTGTGTGGATTGCTGACCTCTAAATCTTTTCAGAATATGGAAGTACCTACTGATTAATTTAAAAGCTGTTAAAATGGACAAATGACAAAAAAACCTCTCTACAGGGTGTATCTGCTGTGAACGTTTGTGTGTGTGTGTGTGTGAATATGTGACGCGCGAAAGGTCCCGGGTTCGATTCCCGGTCAAGAAAATTTAGAAAACTACATTTTCTTAGTTGTCTTCGGTTCTGAGTGTTCTCCTACGTCTCATATTCATAGGAAAGGGGTTGCCCTAATTTGAGACCAGGTTGATTGGTGTGATTGTTTGGCGCATTTTTTTTATCTATTTACATTTACATCCCTTGTACAACCCGTGAACAACATTTTTTTGTTCAACAACTTTCCGAAATTTTTTTGACACCCCATACAAAACAGACTTTGTATGGAAAACATTTTTTTTTTGTTAATTTTCAAAAGTTAGAAATGGTTGGTAGAAATAGTTAAAGGGATGTAAATGTTCACAGATAGACCCATCATTAACATAATATTTCCTAAATGTCTTGTGAAATTAAGTCTAGAAATGTATCAAATAGTCCTAATTTAGATCTAACTTGCAAATTCTTGAAGCCCACCAGGGAATCGAACGCGGAACCGCGCGGACTATCCATATCAGCGGATGGGAATTAATGTGTAGACACGGTGACCATGTCTCAGAACGAAATGTCCTTAGATTTTATAATCTGACATATTTTAAAAAAAGATTATTGAAATATTAATTACTAGCGGCCGCCCGCGACTCCGTCCGCGTGGAAAAGTAACTTTTTACCCCCCTTTCAACCCCCTTTTCGCAATAAAAAGTAGCCTAGTATGTCCTTTCTCAGGGTCTAGATTATCTGTATATCAAATTTCTTTTAAATCCGTTGAGTAGTTTTGGCGTGAAAGAGTAGCAGACAGACAGACAGACAGACAGAGTTACTTTCGCATTTATAATATTAGTAAGTATGGATTCATGTTTGATCGGCTTATCGGCGAATAGTTTTAGGTGAAAGGTTCAGCTGTCGGTGAACTACCTGAGGTCGAAACAATAATTGTTAGCGCACAAAATAGGAAGAATCAGACAGTTCACTCTATTTTTTTATGTGGGAAGTGGCAGACGAGCAGACGGATCACCTGATAATTGCTGTCGCCCATAGACACCTGAACCGCCAGTAGAGTCACAAGTGCGCTGCCTTTAACCCCCCAATTGCCATAAATCTCAGAATATTATTCGGTCAATCAATCAATCAAATCATTTATTGCCTCAGTTACATGTATTAGATTCATTGGTTAGATATTAGCACCAATTGAAAAGTACAAATGTAACCTGCCATACGGCATACAGTATTACACATGAGTTACTATTTAAACTACAGTACAATAAACTACCATTTTTCAATCTTAACATTAAATTATTACCGTTTCTATTCCGAAATGGAGTTTCTCATTTGGCTGTGCATCTGGTCACCCTACCCGGGAGTCGAACCCGTTAGTGCTTATAGCGGTCGTGAGGTAAGCCGGTTGGATTAGGTACCCAAGTTTAGTATACAACTAAGTATTGTAAATCCGATATGTGTTTTATTGTAAGTATTCTTACTATTGGGATGAATACAAATGGGTCAGTTGGGCGGGGATATAGGGGGATGTTCGTTATCCGTAACCGAAACTATCGAATATCGTAATAGTTGACTTATCATAATATAGATATCTCAATTGAAAATGGCTCTGCCAATTTGATCAAACCTGCGACCTTTGTCACTACCAAATTCGCCATTCGGCACGAGTTGTGTTTGTTCTATTTCTGGGTGAAAACTTTGTTGATAGTCTAAATGCACACCACCGATAGAATGATAGTAGCTCACTGTATGAAAACGCGCCTTGCATGCGGGGGGTCGTGGTTCGAATCCAAGCATGCACTTATGGATTTTCCAAAAATGGTGTTTCAAGTTTGCGATTTCTATACCTATAAAATTTGTCGATGTCTATAGAATTTATCCTTTTATCAATGGTATAGAAGAATATAAAAAGCCTATTAAGTTACCCGAAGCTTAGCATCATTTCCCATCAAACCCAACCGGAGACTAAAGGGGAAAATGCAAAATAATAAAACTTTATAGTGTGTCGATTTTGCAAAAAAAAGTCAATCCGCGCCCCTGGAGCGAGGTCGGGCTGTAAAATGTTATTATATCGCCGGCAGATGGCGCCAACGGGCTTCCTTTCAATTTGTGACAAATCACTTTGAATAATATTCATATTTTCGCCAGGAGAAGTACCGCGGTTGCCATAGAGTTAGGAAGTTATTGAGGCTACAATAAGGTAAAGTTTAAAAGAAACTCGTGGTAATTTGTTATTTTTCAGTTCGTATTTTAGAAAATATTTATATCATTCGCTGGAACAATTTCAAATGATCATCTAATCAAAAATAGTCAGCGACAATCGGGTCTGAGTCATTCTCATTAAAATTTCAAAACCGAGGCAGTCTTCAAACCCATTTACATAGGTACCGGTGAAATTCATTTATTTCATTTAGAATTTATCTTCCACAATATAGTTTGAAAAGATACCATTAGAATATTACAGTTAACAATTATTACTATAAAATTGACAACAATTCCAAATTACCAATTACTCGTATTATAGAAGCTTAAGCCACTTCTATTAAAAAAATAATGTTTTAACATTCTCATATACATTTTGGAGGAATATGGATTTAAAGACTGCATGGTAATGACGTCCTGATGAGAACAAGACCAGTCTAAATCTTTTGAGCTCTATAAAAATCATATCTCAGGGTGACAGATTTTCGCGTTGACGAAAATATGTTTCTCAAAGAAGCCGGGGTCGCGGCTATCTTAATAGAATATCGAGCGGCTGCATCCGCGAGACAAGACGTGGCAGTGGCAGGAGTGAGACGTAGACCTAGGCTGCTTTTTTACTGAAGCGGAGCAGAGTGAATTCCCTATATAGAAAAAGCTAACTCGTTGGCTGGCTTAGTTTCAATGCAATTTTATTGCTGGATTTAACTCGGCTCCACTCCGCTCTACTTCAGTGGAAACGCAGCAAGCCTGCACGTTAAAAGCCATCAACAGGGAAAGGAAAACGTCCATCTTTAGGAACAACTACTTATTTTAAAAAAGAGATAGATGATAATGTACTGATGTTTCAACAATTTATTAGCACATCATCAACATGGCCTGAAATTCGTTAAGACTTACATCCTGTAAAATAATTGAAAGAGACTTATTATTTATTTTCAGTATGACATAAAGACATCTGATCAACATTTGAGTGGTTGTAAGTGTTCCTGGCCCGAACCATCAAGTCATGGAATGCCTTTCAAGTTCAAATGTTTCCTCCTTCTTAAAATCCTGGGTTTTTAGGCGGGACATGAAACGGCATCTCAGCAGGCCTTCAGGGTGAGAGTGAGAGTGGACACTTTGTCTGTTCTTTTGTACCTGTCAATCTCATATTTGGATCTCACGGCCGCTTACTATCAGGTGGAGTGGGATCATCTTGATTGTCCTCAAATAAAAAAAAGTGAGTGTGTCGTCACTGAGCCCCCGTCGTAGTCGATATGACGAGACGCTGGGCTGGGACCCACCGTAGACGTCTCCTTGTGCAGACCGCAATGGTCATTTTACTGCTGAAAACTGACTCCAAACGAAACTGATTGGTGACCCCAGGTTTATATAGTTCTACAAATTATCGCGTTGCATTATAACTATTATTATCTATTATAGACGGGAATTAACGTGACGTTAATTTTTAAGCGCATATTATGTACTTACTGCCTAACGTTTCGGCTGTGTTACAACAGCGGCCGTGGTCACAAGCGGACTGAGTTTATTCCTGTCTATAATAATAATAGACCCCTGGTTTATTTTATGAATCACACTCTTAGGCAGCTAATCAATGATCAGCTCAGAGCTAGTTCAGTTGTTGCGCGCGTGTTGCACGGCGGATATAATAATGGCGTTTACCAGGCGCGGGCGCAGCGTGCAGTGTATCCGGCCGCCACGTGCGGCGGGGGGCGCGTTTACACCGGCGAGTTTACTTGCTGACAAATATCTGTAATAGTAATAGTCACAAAACAATCTGAGACCCCGAACCATCAAGTCATGGAATGCCCTTCCAGTTTAAGTGTTTCCTCCTTCTTGCAATCCTGGGTTTTTTAGGCGAGGCCTTCAGGGTGAGAGTGACAGACTCAATGGAAACTTTGTTTGTTCTTTTGTGCCTGTCAATCTCATATTTGGATCTCACGGCCGCTAACCATCAGGCGGAGTGAGGCCATCTTCAGTGCAGGCTAGTGGTGGTAAAGAAAAACAATTGTAGGTATCGACACTATCGCTAGTATCGATAGGAAATTTTACCAATACTATTGATAATGCCAATAGTATCGATAATTTTACGTCCGGTACTAAAACAATATGACACGAGGAAAACGGGATAAAAATGTTGTATTTTGAAGATTATAAATGTTTGGTACCGAATTGTATTATAGCTTTATAGTCTCGCAAATACGCAGTACTGACTCGCGGCTAAGAACATTTTTGGTAATTTTTTGGTAGACAACAGCAATATAACTAGAAGAAGACAAGTTTTAAGGTTAAGTAACGACGATGTAAAGTTGTAGAAAATGCTCTTAAGTTAATTAAAAGAAAATTTCAACTAGGTGTAAGCCAGCTCTCATAATGGCAAATAAACTCGCAATCGTTGAACAGTGGGACCCTAATATTTTCACCGAAACAAGGAGTTTAGGAGAGGCCTTTCCCCAACAGTGGGACAGTTTTGACTTCTATAAAAATCAAAATGGACAACCAACGATATGTATTGTGTGTATCAAGCCTTACTCGTATATCTATGTTATGTAGGCGTAGCAAAATTAAGACGTGTGTATTTTATTATAAGAGAGACAGAAAAATATATTATATTCGGGCAAAATGCCTTTTATTCAATCACCCGAATACCCACGATAGAGATTAACACTGGTAAGTACTAATTTACTATTTTACTTTACAGTAGTAGAAAGTGGTAACTTAATTTTACCATTAATGTTGTATTTAAAACCAATTATATTTTTCAGTGGCCGGCATGAAAATTTTAGCAATCATTCTGATATTACACAGCAGTCGAGTACCTACTGACAATCTGTTAAGCTACTCGCTTACTTACTTGCGCGTCGAGTGACTGTCTGACTAGCCGTCTGAACGCAGCACAACTTGGCCTCGCGACAGATTTAACGTTTGTTTACATCGGCCAGGGTATTTCGGGCTGTTTACCCTGCCTTGCGAGTAACGTTGCCTACACCCAGTTGTTGATGCTTAACAATAACAAAGTGACTGAGTTATCACTGGGTGCAGGATACCTTATAAAAAGCACCTTTTTCAGCTTTTTGGGATAAATGTCTTGACGAAATTAGTCAATTTCGTTTTGGCCCGATTTGGTCCGATCAGTCGATCGGATGGCGCTTTTGGCAGTGACAGGGCCGAAGGTTCGATCTCCACCCTGGATAACCATCAGTGTGATAAACATTTGTGTTTGTTCAGTTTTTAGTATGAGATGTTGTGTGAATTTATTATTAAAAAAAACACCTGAAAGAATTTATGGTATCACGATACTATTTGTATGGAACTCTGTCAAGAGTTATGCCATAGATTTGTTTTCGAATACAGGTCGAACCGAGCCTTTGAAATATGGATTTTATTAGACTATAGGCCAACGCTTGACCACAATCGATGATGGAAAGTGACGATGAGGTCTAGGATGACACGCGTTTGCCTAGAAGATGCCTGTTCACTCTTGCCTTAAAGATGTCCAAGTTATAGTGTGATTAAGCCTAATGCCATCATAGTGGGCTATGACTTGATTTCTATGACGGAGGCCTATTTGCCCTGCAGTGGGACCGGTATACTAGGCCTGATATTTTACTATACTTTTACTAGTACAGGAAGAGAGAGTCATAGAGTTGTAGCAGTCTCATTTGCGAATATTAAACAGAGATATAAGGAAATCCCGTCTAACACAACAAGAATACTTAGCTTACAAAGTATTGTATCCACCTTGGTTTATATACTAATTAGTAATTTATTAACTATTATTAAGTTACTTTAATCGTCTACGATGAGCCATTAAGTATTTGATAAAAGCCGCCCGGATGAGACATAATAACTTTATTTGCTAATAAAATTCTAATCCTTTAGACTAACCGTTAGTTACGGAAGTTACCAAGTAAAATATTATTACGTTTTAACAATTTCTGAGAACGCACAGTCCATTATCTTAAGATCTATGAATGTGTAGTAAAATTAGATGCATTTCTATTTAAATGGCTAACTATTCCAGATCAGGAGGATGTATTTACCTGTACCTATTACTGAAGAATGGCTCATCTCATGTCAAATTATCTCATCTAAGAGTGTTATTGGCTAGAGAGCCTGCAAAGTCTTGACCATGATCCAGGTCTTTTATACTAAAATCAAAAATTCCTGGCATACGGTAGAGTAATTCACTCATTGTTAATGACCATTTTAAACTTGAATCCATATCGAGGAATTTCTCCAAATCTTCATTTCTTAAAAGTAAGTTTTATCAACATTTTATAGTGCGCAGGTATAAATTCACTATCAATCACCTTACTTTCATGTTTACATGGTACACCAGGATTGCGTGACTTAAGAAGAAACATACGATTTCGGATGAAAAGCCTGAACGCCTTTCTATAGCGACTTAGCTATTTCGATTCGATCAGTTCTCACTTGATGTTGGCAAAATATCTTTTGACAAAAAATTACAATTCATTATACATTATTTATAAATGAAAATATTTGAATTTTTGGAGTTAGCCAAAATAATTATGAATGTTTTTACATAGTTTACCTTGAATTTTTCCTTTTTGTTCCTTTTCCGATCCATGAATTCAGAAATACACGTCCAATAACTTTTTGGATTCACTTCACAAACACTTTACACTATTCAATCTTTCTTGTTCACTAAGCAAAAACCCAAAGTCGCTAAATATACCTAGTAACAAGTATCAGTTACAACTTATTTCGGCTTGTAAGTATAAGTCGGGTATGCTAAAAAAGTTTATAATAAGTAACATTTATCACAGCATTATTTTTCACGTTCATCAATAGTTTCAACCATAATTAAACATAACAACAACAGTAAAACAAAACCACTTATATGCAACAACACTTTTAATGCAATAACTTTAGCATTACCTATTCCTTCAGTATAGGACTAGGTGATTAGAATTACCAATTCCTCAACTTTAACTTCGAAAGAATCCACTTTTGTAAATTATTTTCCCACTAACTTCGAAGTCTAACGTAAATAAGATCGCTAGAAGCGACCGGGTTCCACCTTACAGCCTGCCGAGGGAACTCCTGCGGGCCGCGGCGCGCTCTCGACTGCCGCCCTACGAGCCCGCCCGCCCACGGGAACCGCCCGCCTTGCGCAGATGCGAACGCAACTTACTTACCTCTTTGGAGAGGTGATAAGGGTAGTAAAGTGTCTTATTGAGTTGAGTCGGATTTTTGAGATTTACGGCTATGATTTATAGATTCTGGTAGTTACGGCGCAGTTTTTTTTAAATTGATGATGGACTTGATTTTGTCTTGTCTTGATGTTCTCATTATGTTTTCTTTCACCGCTGAACTAAATGGTAGAAATATGGTCATTTGGTTGAAATACGGTCATATGTTTAAAAAATCCAGAGGTGCATGCTTAGATTCGAACCCCATATAGAATACGCGATCATATCCTACTGCTACCAGCTACGGCATTGCTTTCTCTTTTATACTATCGATAGTATCAATACTATTGACACGTGGCAACACTATCGATGGACTAAAATAGTAGTAGTATCAGGCTAAATACTGTCCCACTGCAGGGCAAAGGCCTCCATCATAGAAATCAAGTCATCGCTACTATGATGGGATTAGGCTTAATCACCACGCTTGCCTACTACGGATTGGATCACAAACCCTAACTGTGTTTGAAAAGTTCTAAACATACTTTTGCTCGACCCGGGAATCGAATCCCGGGACCCTGAGATCACGGACCGGTACTTAGACCATTAGACCATCGGGGACTTTGGTCCATCGGGCGATGGACTAAAGCCAACCGTTAATCATCTTGCAGATCACTTTGATTGCAAATTAGCAAAATAACTGATCTATTTTATAATTAGGTTATTTCCTAAGTGCTTCAATAAAAGCTCACGTTAGATCGCATTGCAGTAACCTACCCTAGCATTACGTCAGGAGCAATTACCTGGCCGGGAGTCGAACCCAACCGGTCCAAGCACTTGCCACGGGCCCGTTACAGTCTACATTTGTTACTAGCGGTTAGACCTGTGAAACTAAGAAGGTTAAGAATGTTTTTTTTATATTAAATGGGTTTGCACTTGACCTCATCTCAGCCTGAATGGAGAGTGACAATGAGGTCTAAGATGTAGCGTGCTTTCCCAGAAGAAGCCTATTCACTCTCGACTTAGACACCCAAATTGTAGCTCTCTGGGAATACAGAAGCCGGCTAGTTGTTCCATTCCTTAGCAGTTCGTATTAAGAAAGAAGAAGCGAAACGCTTAGTACGAGCTGGTGGAACTTCCACAGTGTAAGGGTGGAACGTAATATAGGACGTCCTCAAGCGTGGTGGTGTGATAATCTACTGGCACACTGCTGGCAAGAGTGGATCGATCAAAATCGATCGGAGGAGAGAAATCGATCGGAGTAGAGAACATTAGGAGAGTGTACTGCAACAGGCCTGATGACAGCACAAAAACACACACACTCTTACACACATACACACGCATCCAGCCACACGAACACACACACACGCACACGCATCCACCTACACGAACAGAGGGGAAAAGGGAGTTAAAGGTTGGCAGCGCACTTTTAACTCTATTGGTCTTGCAGGTCTCTATGGGCGGCGGTAATCGCTTACCATCAGGTGATCCGTCTGCTCGTCTGCAACTTATCACGTAAAAAAACAAGTTTTGCTTTACAAAACCCTTGAAGTACCTACGTATAATAGTCTGCGGCAAGAAAGTGTAGTTATGACCTTGAGTGCGCAGAAACCAATTTTAATAGAAAGTCTTCTTTTTTACAAGTGCGCAAAATAACAGTCATCGCTATTCTTTCGTGCCGCCAGCTATAAACAGTAGTTCCAACTGCCAGTGGTTCCTCACTACAGCGCTGCGCGTGGGCAGAGATTTATCGCGACACCGCGCCGTGTGGTGTCCGACACTCGCGGCCGACACCGCGCGCTGTCCGACACTCGCCCGACACCCGCCGACACGGCTACGCGGCTGTCGCTGTCGAACGCCTCTGTGACGAGGTGACGAGTCGACGTGGAAGTTTCTAGAATCTGTGACGTGGAAGTTTCTAGCACTAACACGATTAGAATTTTTATGTTGCAGACAAGCATTTAACTTCAATCACACCTGATTTTAAGTGAAGATGAGGTGAGTAGACATGTTAAAGTCGTTATTGTCGACATTGACCCCTGATTTTAAGCATGGGAGAGCTACGCTTCGGCATGAATGGGCCAGTCCAACCGGATTAATACCACGGCCTCACAGAAGCCGGCGTGAAGCAGGGGTTGTGCTGTGTTTCGTCGAGTGAGTGAGGGTACCGGGAGGCATCATTGGGGGGAACGTGAGTTAAAGGTTGGCAGTATTTCCGACTCTCCTGTAGGCCTAACATGCGCACCGCGACAAAATTTTGTCGACTCTCGTTCGCGAGAGCGCATCCTTCTATCCCACTCATCGCTCAGTGAGGTGAGCGAGACGCAACTTGCGCCGACAAATTATCTCGTGGTGCGCATGTTAGCCCGGCTGGTATCACAGAATACTTAATAGTACCTGGTATTGCAGTTGTCTATGGGTAGCGGTAATTGCTTACCATCAGGTGATCCGTCTGCTCCTCTGCTACCCATCATAAAATAAAATTGCACTACCTAATCCAATCACTGCTTATAATTCGTACAAGGATAGTCAGCCTCCAGTGGTTTTATCTTCTATCTACAAAAAGTACATTTTACCTGGTAACATTAGCCTGGACGCAGTGAAGCAAAAAGCCTGGTTACTTCGAGATGCGTAAACGCACGCAGGAAGACATGAGCTTTAGTGCTAATTATAATTGTAAAGTTCAAAAAAAGGTAATTTTATACATTCTTTCTTGGAAGTGGTACATTTGCCGGTTTATATAATGCTTCATACGTGAGTGTTTACTTAATCTTCGGTTTCCGCTCAGCTTTCTGAAGCTGGGTAAACTTTTGCAACGATGTCCGTGAGAGAGCCTTGCATTAATAGGCCGGGTCGGCCGAAGTGATACTCTGGCCTTACAGAAATATTGGCGTTTTACCGAATGAGTGAGGGTACCGGATGCCCAATTCGGGGTAGTTAAGGAGGGTTTTAAAAAATCCATTGTTATAATATGCTTGGATTCGAACCATGATCTACGCGTGGAAGGCGCGTTATCACAACAATACAATAAATATTAATAAATAATAAATAAATATAAATAAATAAATAAAATAAAAATGTTTTTATTTTGTCCCATAAACACACGTACAATTATAAACATTTTAAAAATATTAGAGCAAGGGAGTCTCCTGGGTCTCCGTATCCGCAACATCAAATCATCAACAGAAGAAAGTAATTTACAAGTACAGGAGTTTTCCACTAGAATATAAAAGATTATTAATAAAACATAATTAATGTTATCCAACAAAGCGTTAACCTACTAATAGGTCTTAGGTCTTAGTACAAATCTAAATAGTTCCCCAAGGTATTACAATATCTGAACTAGGAAATACTGCGGCCTAAACGGACAGTGAAATGTCATCTCCACTGCCGCTTGTATGTTAATCCAAGTGATACCATCGTTAGGTTTGTGTTACTTAGTTCTAATGTAGCACACGAGCAGATGGATCACCTAATGGTAAGCGATTCCCGCCGCCCATGTGACACCTGCAACACCAGTAGAGTCACAATTGCGCTGCCTAAATCCCCTTTAATCCCCTTCCCCCCAATTGGGCCTCCCGGTACCCTACGGAAACACAGCGCAGGCGCTGCTTCACGCCGGTCTCCTGCGAAGCCGTGGTATCACTCCGGTCAAGCCGGCCCATTCATGCTGAACCATAGCTCTCACTCTTTTAGTCATTCGTAGGTAATGTTTACAAATACACTCTGTATAGTCATTTGTTAGTAAAAAGAATGAAACATCAAAGGACAGACAGACAGACATCGAGTGACATGCGCACAAGACAGCAGCGGCTTGAAAAACGATGTCGGCCCTAAGGCGACGCCGCGGCGATACTAGCGCCGCTAATTGATATTTAATAATTGTGAAGATTATCCATCCATACTAACTTACTACAATATTATAAATGCGAAAGTAACGTCTGTCTGTCTGTCTGTCTGTCTGTCTGTCTGTCTGTCTGTCTGTCTGTTACTCTTTCACGCCAAAACTACTCAACGGATTTAAATGAAATTTGGTATACAAGATAATCTAGACCCTGAGAAAGAACATAGGCTACTTTTTATTGCGAAAAGGGGGTTGTAAGGGGTTGAAAAGGGGGGTAAAAAGTTACTTTCCACGCGGACGAAGTCGCGGGCGGCCGCTAGTGAGATATATTTGAAAAATCCAGCTATGAAAACATAAAGGAAAGTAAAAACAATTTTTTGGGGCACACTTATGTATGTACCTAATATTTTTTTCCTACAAATCACAATAATTTTCATAATTGCTAAAAGTGAACGCAATTTTATGAAAATTATTGTTACTTAGCGCATGTAAAAAATATTGTTACGCATCTCAAAAAATTGTTAATGCATTCCTTTATGTTTTCATAGCTGGATTTTTAAAAATATATCTCATAATCCTCACAATTATTAAAAATCAATTGGCAGCGCTAGTATCGTCGCGGTGTCGCCTTAAACACGAGATGTTTATGGAGGCTATCTCTTGCGATTCATAATGTATTGAGTTTCTTGCTAGGCGGTAAGAATTATAATATTCAGTGGGTTTGCCCATGTACATTTATAATATTACAATACAAATAGTAGCGAGATCAAAGAAAATAAGCACGAAACAGAAAGATTCATCGTAAAACCTAGTAAGAGAATCCTGTTCTTGTTCAAATTGCTAAATACGTCATTCATAAAAAACCAAATTCATTCCTAGAACATAGAAATAGCAAGTACTGTTTAGATATTAATGCTCGATATTATATAAACTTTAGAGCTAAATGTTAATGTAAGCTGAATACCTACAGGGAGTGTCTGTGAACAATTTGCATCCCTTTAATCACGTCGTCTACCAACCATTAGGAACAATATTTATTCTACGAATTTTGAAAATTCACCGAAAATTATTTCGACTTCCCTTACAAAATGACCAAATTACGTGATCGACTTTGTATGAAAAGTTTTTTTATGCGAATTTCCGAAAATCATGTTGTTCAGAATGGTTGGTAGAACACGTGGTTAAAGGGATGTAAATGTTAAAAGATACACTTGGGTCCCTGTATGTATTGAATATACGGATTTCACATTCCCGTGGGAACTTATGTAAATATAAGTAGATAGATGCTCGTGTTAGCAGCTAGCATTTTCTAACTCTGCGCATACTGTACACTTATACTTAAAATGTTTGTAATGTTCTAGATTTTAAAGTTAACAATCTATTTGTTAATAAAATTTTAAAGTCCACAGTTCATCATGTATTATCGTTACATCATCCCATATTACAGACATTACACCAGCTTATATGGAAGAGCGGAGACTTCTAACACAGGTTCTTGCTTAAAGAAGTCTCCAATCACAAACCATTTATACCTACAAATTTTTTATGAATAAAAGCTTTTTTTATGTTATAGAATTTTTTTAAGTCCACAGTTGCTACAGCAAACTGTATTAAAGTAGCAAAACTGATGAGTATACTAATGGCAAATTCTTCTTCGTAAGTCTTAAGTGCACAATTTGTAACAGAAATCATTTCAATTAAAAGTATGTTATCCATAGCTCGTACAGCCATATTAATTTCAATTAAACACTTACACTGCCATCTAGCGGTACGTGATCAGACTACAACAAGGATATTTGTATCGCAGCCGACTTTTTATTCCAAACAATTATAAATCCAATGCAGCTTTTCAGTTAGGGATCATATCTTTTACGTGACAGGGTTGAATTTATAGTGAGGATAAATGTGACTTGGAGACATTCTGAATTTTAAAAAAGATGATGCAGGTTAACATTAGAGTGGACTCTCATACTTGTAGCACCACTGTAATTACTGCATTGATGTCCAAGATTGTTATAAACTGATATGAAAATGTGCACCACAATAAATTGAAAAACTTCATTCCAATACAAATTATTTTAGTTAAGTTTGATTTTGTTTTCTCTAAAGCAACGTATTGTGTAGGTATCATAATTTTCAAGGAGATGGTGTGCTTTCCTCATTTATAGAAAGCCAAAAATCATGTAAGTAGCAGAAAACCGAAATCCAAATAAGAATGTTTAGTCTGGGTTCTGAAGCGCCAGATAAAAAAAAAGAAAGAAAAAATATTTTAACTTATAAAAACACAATAATTTTATTGCCAAAATACATCGGTTTGACGCACCCGGGAAGATACGAGTATAACCGGTAATGAAGAAACTCTCATTAGCTTTTTTCGCATGGTATTGAATTGAAGTTGGGATATACGAGAGGCAATCAGGCTAGAATGATATGCCTACAGACTATAATGACATACTACTAATGACTATACTATATAATGGAGTATCTAGGCATGCATGACAAAGACTGGCTAGAGAATATCAAGCAGAAAAGGCTCCGTCGTGTCTTGTCTTCTCCAACGGAACCAAGATGGATGTGCAGGCTAGAATGATATCTATGTGCTACTGCTAGCACTGCAACTATCATATTTCTAGATGCTGTGGCCATAGATTGAACTGATGTTAAGGGGTGCCGCAGAAGCCTGGTCCTAGGTTGTGGTAGAGTTAGAACTGGCATTGTGTACTATAATACCAGTAGGTACGGGCAGTGCCTACAGCGATTCAGAATAAGCGTTGAGTCACCGGCGCAAATCTTGCGAATCAGTGCGGATTACCGCGAGTGGGGACGCTCCCTGCACCCCAATACCGATAAATAATGACCTAAACACACGGCCTGCTATTGCGAGATTTTATGATCTTTGAAACGCTTTTGACTATCTTTCTCATTTACATTCATGCATATACGTGATGCAGGTTTCCTCGCTTTGCTGGTTTCTATACCAACAGTGCCGAGATATCGGGAACTCAAGAATAAGGTACATAGTAGCAATGCTTTTCTGTTGCTGTTAGTGACCATGGAAGTTCAAAAACAATATTCTATGTATCTCCTGACCTGTTCTGACTGAGACAGGCTGATGATGATGATGTATCTCCTGTGGTACTACCTTAATTTTGGGGCCTTCAATAGAGAACATATGTAGGTACTCTTTTTAATATTGGAAAAGCATCAATGACTTCTCACAGAAGTTAAAAGCGGCCCATCACTTACCATCAGTGGACCAGATTGTTCGTTTTTCAACTCTTGTATAAATAAAATACCCCGTTCGGAAAGCGCACGCCATTTAACCCATAGAGCTACTATCGCATTTCCACGTTCGGGTATGGTCCCACAGCGGCCGCGTGCGCAATTGCCCCCCGTATCTCCGCTGGAACCTGTCGATAAATAAGCCCCGATTGGTTCATTTGCATCCCGATGCAGTTAAGTCTCCCTTCGGCTTCGCCTTCATTACTGCATCTCGCTCATGACGCCATGGAGTGTAGATCGTGTTGCGATTTACGGATTACCTGCAACGAAAGAAAAGGAATTTAAAACTTGGGAAAGAATGTTTAAAGTCTTATTTGAAGGTGCATTTGCATAATTATCTGCAAAGTGGGTTGTATGATTTGTTATGTCGTTCAATCAAAGTTTGTTTTCTTTACGTTTTGTTTGTAATCATACTTTTGTATGATTGCATTTTCTTGTATTTTTTGTTTTTTTCTATCATAGTAAATATGGACATCATCACCATCAACTTTTTGAAGTTCACTTCGGTTTCATTTTAAATTATCGTTATAATTTCAGTAATTTTACGTGACTTACTTACTTATGTCCTAAAGTTTTTCGCGTTCATTATATTGGTAGGATTTTATTACATGGCGCTACCCTCCTCTTTGAGGATAACTTCAGCAATGCCAAGTAATATATTGTGTACAGTAGGTAGTCAACTGTTAAGGTCACGGTCACTCAATAAAACACTGGTGTTAAGCTTTTTATCGATCCTGTCGAGACAACTTTTTACGTTACGCAAGTTTTTCACGTGACAACTCACTCGACACACAATAGCAGTGTTGAAATCGAAGCAATTCAACGGTTCTTATATTAATATCACTTTGCGGCCGAATTTGGGCCCAACCAAATGTGGGCACTAAAAACCACTATACAATTATTTAAAACCTTTGAATTGCATCAGCCGATACGATTTGTAACATGATCCTGGTAGTGGAACACACACAAAATCCCCAGGATTCGTATAATGTAACGCGAAAGTTTAAAATCTTACAAATAGAATTTGTCATCGACCTTTGCCTTCACGCGGGCAGATGGCAACCTCTTCTAACGATAAGATTGAAAACGATAAACAAATAGAGTTACATTATCAACAAATCAGGAGGGCTGAACAGCGGCGTCTTATCGAAGCATTTGCCATTCCATCGGCCGCTTTCAATAGTATGTAGAACCGAGTTGCGATTCTACTCCCGCTGCGGCCTAGTGGAAAGGCTGGGCCACCAAGAGATAGGAGTAGTGGTGGCCGTGTTGTTGAGCAAGACGTCCCAGTAAGTAGGTACTGTCCCATCAGTTTGACTGTATACTATTTATTCAACCGTAAGAAAGCCTCGCTACGGTATTAATGGGGGCCGGCTTGGCTGGAGTGATGGCATGGCCTAGCAGAAGACCAGCGTGAATCCATGTAAGTATGAGAAAGAATACTTCTCTAGTGGGTCCACAACTTTCTTCCACCTTAAAAAGCAGTGTGCCCAGACGAGACATAATACTCATTCTTCTTTGTACTCCCTTAAAATAACTTTATGATACGACACCAAAAACCGTCTTCTCGATCGATTCATTGCCGTTTGAAAAATCCCTAGCTATAAGCGTGAAGCATCACAAAGGTAATCGTTAACCATCAAGTGATCCGTCTGCTAATTTGCCACCTATCACACACAAACCAATATGAAAGTAGGTCACATTAAGATGACAAACTTCACTCTTAATTTAACAACAGTTTTAAACAAAACGGTTCACATCTTTACCTGGTCCCGTTTGATTCGGGACAACTGTCCCATAATTGGTCCACGCATGCCTAGAGGCGCGGTGCAGCGGGGCCCGCCCGCTATTCATATGGTAAACCTGATTACAGACCACAATCTGTACTCCAAGATTCTCTGAATTGAAAGGGCCATATCATACTCTTGCATCTTTAAATAAATATTTTGCGTTTAAGTATATTCCTTAGGGAGTAATGGAATAGAATAGAAATAGGCCCGATCTGTATGGAGAACATTGGAGAATGTCCAGCGGTGTACGTCTTTTGGCTAAAATTATGATGATAACAAATGTTTCTGATTCCTCTATTGTCTGATATCTGTAACACAAGTGCTTAAGCTGCGAAGTGCTGTTGTGTGAATTAATAAATTTTCGCTCCAAAGTATTAGTTATGATCTGGAGTTAATGAGGGGCATTCTACGCCATGATTACCAGATGATTGGTAGGAACGTTCAAAGGGCGTGTTGAGAATATCCCCATAGCATAACAGTTTATACGGTTTACTAAGTAGAACGGAATAAATCGGACTCTGAACTTGAAAATACTTGAATGAACATTACTTGATTTCTTAAAGAATGACACATAGTACAATAAAATAAACATATTTTACCCAAAAACAAAACTTGTGAAATATGAAAAATGTGTCCTAATAATTAAATGTAGGTAATATTACAGTCTTTCAATACGCTTTTCTAGTAAGTACGCTTCTCTTGGCTGTATACGCTTCTCTCTCTTCTAGTACGCTTCTCTTGGCTGTATCTCGATCGTTGATAAGTACCTATGTATGTATTATGCTGTATTAAAAATTAGTTTTTTAAATCAACATTGTGTTTTTTTTATAAGGTGTGTGGTAGGTGGTAGTCAAGCAATATTGTTTCTTTTTTAATTTTTCGTCGATTGTTTTCTAACGTCAAAATTACTTATTCATTTTGGCGAGTCAGACGCACCAAAATTGTTAAAAACAATTCCAGTTTAGTACGTAGCTAACAATGTAAATCATTTCGCGTCGATAGTTCACCTCACCGTTCGCCTAAGTAACTGGATCTCAATTGTGAAATAAAATAAATTGCCCGGTTATTATAGAGGCAACGCCATGCCTCCGACACTTGGCCTAAGTTACAGTTACTGACTTCCTTGTTCTAGACTGCTTAATTCTAAGCCACAATCTCGGGAGCGGCGCAGGCGCAGCCTGGGATACTGCGTCAAATTGCCAGTGTATCGCCCATTGTATTGTAATTCGATGAGAATATAGCCAGGGCTTTAGTGGTACTTAGGTAGGGCTAAAATCTAGTTTTAATATACGAGGGCAGAAGATAACACTTTATTGCACAATAATAAAAAGTAGTATTGGAATAACAGACATAATATTATAGTGTACAATTTCGGTAGTATAATAGATAGCTAAAAGCGATTTCTCCAAACAACTGTTGAGCCTGGACTGTATGCCGTTGATGCCAATAAAATGGGCTGATATCAGCAAATCAGAAATACCTCTATATTTCGCAGGGCACGTTCACAAAATCAAAACAAGCAAAGCAATAATCTATTAAAACAGTAAAAAGATAAACAAATAAAAGGAGGCTGGTCCAACCGTCAATCCTCAACAACAACATTTTTTGATTGCCTTTCACATGATTAATTTTTAAGCACATAATTATTATGTCAGACTCTTCTCAGTCAGCTTGTGACTACAGCTGCTGTAACGCAGCCGAAACGTCAAGCAGTAAGTACATAATTAGGTGCTTAAAAATTACCGTAGCTTTAATTCCCGTCTTTAATAATAATACCATCCAGGCTATTTAATGTCACGGGTTCCATTCTTGCACCAACACATTTTGATTATGGAACAGATAGTTGATGGTTCTTTCGTTATTTCTGGTTTGCATAGCACAAGGAAAATCTTTAGTTTGGGACCAGGACCTGTAGGTATGTGATGTTGTTTCAATTTATTACTATTTATTAATATTCAGAATAGTTCAGATCATCACTAGGAATGTTCAAGACCAATACTTGAAATGTTTTTCGTCTATAACTATACAAATAGCTAAATCTGTTCACAAAAGCTCCGAAAACGAGCTAATCAAATTAACGCGACATTCCTGCGACAGTTTCCAAGCAGAAACCGTTTCCGACGGATTTTCTCTCTTCATTCCCACCTTAGTCCCCCAATTCACACCGGAAACCAAATCGAAAGACAACCTTATTTATAGAGACGTAGCATTCTAAATTGTATGGGCATAAGCTTTGTGGATTCTAGTAATAGCGTGCAGTACAAAAGCGGTAAGTTTAAGTTCTAACCGATTTGAAACGGAGTTAGTTTTGGAGTCGGTCTGTGAAAGGAAAGTGCTGCTTTAGAAGGGAATTGAAGGGCCGATCGCTTTCATTTTGAAGGAATTGAGTAAGCAACGTGCAATCACCTATTGATAAAAAAGTAATGGTAAATAAGACTGACTTATAATTTAAGTTAGGACATGCATGTCAAGTTTTTCACAATACGTGGAACATTTTTAAACTGTTAGGCCAAGATCCGTAAAACAAGTGCGTTTTTGCACTTACAGATCTCTTTACTTAACATGGAATCAGGTTAATATATATTATACTAGTGGCCCGCCCTCACTTCGCTTCGGGACCGTAATTCAGAAATGAACCAATAGATGGCGCTGTGCTAAATTACATCGCGCAAGCGTTTTGTGTTTTCGGGTTACCTACGAGCCTTGTCGGTTGTCTATAGAAGTTATCCTCCGTTTAGATACAACACGGTTATAGATGCTGAGCATGGGATTTGTATAAATCGACTTTGCATTGCTGAGTCAGTGATGCGATGGTCAGTTTAGTATGTAGATAATGTTGAAAATTTTATTGAAATTAAGTGATAATGGCCTTTATTGTAAGATCCTTTTGTAAATTGTATTTTTTTTATTAATATTGCAGTGTCTATGGGGGTTCAGGTTCAGGTGCGCCTGCCATATTCCCGAATAAGATCTACTTAATAAATAAAATTAACTTGTAAAGATTCAGATAGCTTTATTATCTTTCAGAAGGTTGTACAGTTCGTTCTTTAATTTCCAAATAAAAAGATTTAAATCCTAAAGCCCTCATTGCTAAAGTAAGTCGTCTCAATGCAGGCATATTGATCTACGGTACAATAGGCCTCCGGGGTAACCAGGTGCTACTATAAAAGGTGGACATTTTCCGGACTTTTAGTCATTGACATGATGACCACGACCGTTCTGCCGAGAGCGTACCGATTAAGAAAAAGAACAAGTTTAAGAATATCTAAATTCAGTGGCGCATTTTTTTTCAAACGAGTAAACGAGACAAGTAATGTACGTAAGTTTATTTTATGTGTAAGATGGCAGACGGGCAAATGGATCACCTAATGGTAAGCGATTTCCGCCTCCCATAGACACCTAGCGCTGCATCACCATTAGAGACACAATGCCAACCTTTAACCCCCTTTTCCCAATTGAGCCTCTGGTACCCTTACTCACACGACGAAACACAGCGCAGGCGCTGGCTTCACAACGGTCTTTTGTGTTTTGGCGCGAAGTCAGAATAATCCGTGGAATACGTGTGGTGTGGTCACCCCACGCGGTCCACTCGGCGGGTTGCGGTCTTTTTGTCCGTCTGTCTCGCCAGACGATTGCTAGACACGATATTGAACAATGTGACGTGCATTTCAAATATTGGCTACATACAAGAAGAGGTTGGAAATGCCGGGCCCGGGAGCCGTCTATACCTGTCCTCTATCTTGTATCTGACACTTTCATACATTCACATACATTTTAACTCACCTGCTTCTATACTATTCATAAAGATGTAAATTGGATAGACAGATGTGTATCCAATATATAGCTTTGCAGATACAAACCAAAAGATCAAAACACTGGCGCGACACAATCAATACACAGCGCCGTCTGTTGGTAGAGTTTAGAACTAAGCAAAATTACGATACGAAGCGAGGTGAAAAATTAGTAATCGCGAAATACTTAATTTGAGGTCTCTTCGAAACACAGAAGGATTGAAAGATTTCGCATTAGAAAACTCGTTTAAAAATAAATGCTGCAAATTAATCTAATAAGCATTGCTACAAGAAAGTTAAGAGAACTTAAATAAGTACAAGTTAACAATGAAACAAAGACCACAGATAACGGATTTTCAACAACTTTGCTGTCACAGATAACATTCACACCTCTAATTTTATCGTTAGTGGGGAAAACACTATGTTAAGGTATGGTATAACAAGTGAAAAAGTTTTATTTTAAGTAAGGAAGTAACTTATGGATCAAGTACCTAAAATTTTTATTTTGCATACCGTATTGACCCGAACGAAATCTTGCGAAACAATAATAAATTAGTTTTTCTTTGAGATTTAATTTTGGCTCTCCCACAATAATCCTACTAGAGGCGACCATTGAAACTTCTTGTAAATTAGGTGAATCTTGTTATTTTGTTGAAATAAAGTTATTCGTATGTAAATCGAGTTGTAGACGCGATCCCTGAAGATAAGGTGCGGGATCGATTCCTGAGCGGAGAGTAGCGGCTCTAAGCCACGATACACGAATTGGGGCTTTTCAGATTTTGATAACGAGATTATAAAAACATAAATGGCTTATTATATGTTATCAAAAATCAATTCAAAGGGGAAATGTGAATTCCCCTTTTAATTGATTTTTACACTAAGTGCTCTGAAACAGCACTCAGATTATTTTTATACGCGCGAATAAGATTGTTTTTTTTTTGAAGCGCGTAAGTATAAATGTTTCGGCAGTCGTACAAGCTATGGAAGCGTCATGAAAACAGTTCATTAAGAACTGTTATAACTCTATATTATTATAGAGTTATAACAGTTCTATAATCTCAGTTCACGTGAACACGCTGAAAGACGCACGTATACGCGAGTCTGGTTTTTGAAATGACAAATGCGAGTATAACAACTTACTGCGCGCTACAAATAAAAAATATTCGACAACAAAGCCGCTAGTCTGTAGTCAAAGAAAGATCGCACTAAGTCTAAAATCTAAATTTTAACCTACGTTTGGATTCTAGCCTTTAATTAAAATAACACGTACCCATATTTGTGTACCATGGCGTACAAAATCCCCGTGTCGCAGTGGCGATGGGTTTCTTATTCAAAGCACCTGGTAATCGCTGGATGCAAATGCGACATTCCCGGGCGGGGACCCCGGTAGGAATGATCTGATCGCTTTCCTTTGATAACGGAAATACGTACTTCCTTTACGATGACGTAATAAGAAAGGTTGTGCCCATGAAAATAGTATATAAGTAATATGTTGTCCTTTTAGCCTTGTACTATTATCTATTCTGTGCTTTAGCGTACTGTGTTTTGTTTTAGTGGCCCGCCCTCACTTTGCTTTGGTTAGTTTCAAACAATACCAATAGATGGCGCAGGGCGTCGATAACATCGGGCAAGTGTTTCGCTATTTCGGTATACCTTATAAGTCATTATAAATATAGGTAAATCTCCTCTTAAATTTAACCTACCTACCTATCGGAGGCCAAGACCCTCCTTGAATTGCTGAGCCAACGTGGTAAGTACCTACGAATAGATTAAACAAAACCGAAGCTTTATCAAAAATGGTGGGAGAGCCATCTTCGGCATGAATGGGCTGACTACTCACTCGCCACCACGTGATCCAGCACCTCACTCGCTCACTCATACACCTATCTCAAATACATTGAATTAAAACTTTTACGTCCCTAAAGTTCAAAATCGCTCATACAGTTAAATAATAACTTCTTTACCGCGTTGGGCACCATACTGAATTCATAATGGAATCAAGTGCGCCCGGGGGACGCGGCTAGTTTCGTTTCAATTCATTGTTTCGTAGACCGGTAGGTAAAGCCCTTAATGGTAATTTCTGCCCTCGGAATAGGCTAGTTAAATAGAAATTTAGATATAGCAAGGAATGCTTTTGTGGAAGGCAAGCAATGGTAGCCCAGTGGATAAGAACGTACGTCTTCTCAACGTAAGGCCACACATTAGAATTCTAAAATATACTTGTGGATCACAACACTTATGCTGTTATGAAAACATTGTAATAAATTTTGGCGATTAAAAAGAGTAACTGGAGAGTTTCTTGCCGGATCTTCTCGTCAGAATCAACTTTCCGATACCGGTGGTAGAATCGCATTATGTCTATTTATTTTTTAGTATATCTTATGTATCAAGATATATATTTAATTTAATTTAAATCATATATATTATCTTTAAAAGTTTTAAATATTTTCTTTATGTATGACGATTTGTAAGTGCTGTCTACAAGCCTATGCAAATAAAGAATATTTGACTTTGACTTTGACTTATGTTATGACTTCGTTGTTATCTCGAGCAGTGAGCAGTGGGTCGCAATTGAAATCGACGCAAAACAGTACAAACATTTTTTTTTTTGCTTTTCCATTTCCTCAAAAGTAAACAGAGACAAGACACAAAACGATGCTTAGGATTGCTTACGTATTGCTTGAACGGGCCCATTGCCATTTTTACCCGACTTCAAAAAGGAGGAGGTTCTCAATTCGATCCGTATGTTTTTTTTTTTATGTACCTATGTTACTCGATTTCTCCGCCAATCCATAGGATTTTAATGATTCTTTTTTTTGTTTGGTGGGCCATCTTTCAGCGGTGGTGCCATATAATTTTTTTATCAAAATTGACAATGGTTTTTGAAAAAACATCAAAAAATGTGATGTGGCTGTAGTTTTGAAGTCGGTTTTTTTTTTCAAAATGAAAAATATAGGTTATTTTTCACTTTAGAGGCTTAAAAAAAGCTTCCAATTCAAAAGTCTAGTTTATAGTGGTCGTACTAAATTGATTTCCCTGTAAACAAACGTTATACGGAGCGGCTGGGCAGTGCGTGCGCGCCGCGGGAGAGCGGGTTCGACTCCCGGCCTCCGTGCTGCGCGGCTATTAATTAAGCGGCTACTGTGTCGTTGTGTGGAGACTGATACCGTGTTTGGTTAACGGGAATTTTGTTTGCGTTGCAGTCAGGATGCCAAATGACCGTTTAGCGTTCTCTCAATATGTTTCCGGAAATTCGTACTAAAGATTTTTATAAGAAATACCCCCAAAGATATAATCTCCAATAATTTTGATGTGTTTACGCCTATGTATCTATTCTCTGAAATCGATCTAAAGACGTCAAACATAAATGGATTAGTTTTCCAACGCATCTCACTCTCAATTTCTCAAATGTCTCATGATTCCGGTGTCCGTTTTAGTTCATAACCATCAACTTTTGTGACTTAGTTATAATTTGGTACCGATTCAAGTTTTTCGCCCTAACTATCCCCCAAAAATGCCCCCCCACCATGTCACATAAAACATGAATGGTATTATTGGGTGATCTCACCCCCAATTTTAGGCGAGTTTCATTTAATTTATTTTTTAATCCTATCAAGAACAAACAACTTTTTTAGTTTTATTAGGTTGCACAAACCTTAAATAAAAAAGTTATTATTTAAATTATTAGAAACATTTTTGACTTTCATTTGTCGACCAGCTAAATAACCTCACACTATTTTGAATACAAAAGCGTTTTCCACCCCAACCTGCCCTTTTCCAAATATTTCCACTCGCCAATTTATCATCATGTCGGTTATCGCGCGGAACGACGCCCGCGCCGCGCCCGCGCTGCTGAGCGCTGCCCACATCTAGATACGCGGTGGATGGACGGTGTACACGGGAATTTTAATTGGGCCAGTATAACAATTAGGCGTGTTTAGGTTTACAATTGTATAATGGTATTATATACTAGGTACCCCAAATTTTTCATGCGACTCTTACAATAAAAAAAATATATAAGATTTTTGAATCTTTGAACTTTTTTGAACTTTTGTTTAACCTTAGTCCAATCCAGTCCAAAGTCGAAAGAACTTCGAATTTTTGAACTTAAAAATACTTTGTTCGTATGTAATTATTAGTAGGATAAACACTTGTGTTTGTTTAGTCTCTGGGTAGAACATAATGTATATGTCGCAGCCCGATCGTATAATCCGCCGTATTACATTACGCCTAGCTGTTTTCCAACACAGGGCCGTTTTGAAATGCGGCGTTTCAACCATTAGCCGGATTGAATGCGGATGAATGAAAAATGGCCAGAATGTATTCGGCGCCATACGTAATTCAATACGGCTAGCCATTATGTAATTAGGCGGGAGATTAGCCGCCTCTTTGGCAGTTTTTCAGTTCAGATTCTTAATACTCTTGGCGCTGCCAGACTTTGTAAGGGTATTGTTTTTATGTTCATCCTTTGTGTAAAAGGTTAGGTAAGGGTTCATTTTTTTATGACCACCCGGAATAAAATTAAGGATTTCTGGGTGGTCATAATATCTATAATTACTATATTAGGTACACGCAGATACTCGGCCATGATCTCAGGATCCTGGGTTAAATTGCCGAGGCGAGCAAAAAGTATGTTTCGTGTTTTCAAACATAGTAATTTTGGGAACAAAACAAGCGCTTCGTTATCGTTGTGACCAAACTAACTGCTCTTTACATTTCCGCGGCTGACACGTGAAAAACCCATAAATACGGCTGCGTCGACAGCCGCACTGCACCCCCGGGAATAATCACTATTACTTATGCATTTGGTGCACGATGTAACTTATGACTTGGTTAGTGAGGCTCCAGTCAAACAGCACTTGAGTCACTAGAGTAATTTTCACATAAAACAAAAGAGCGATAGTAGCGTAATCCTTCCTTACATATCTTCCTTATATCCTAACTAATAATATTATAAATGCGAAAGTAACTCTTGTCTGTCTGTCTGTTTCTATCTGTCTGACTCTTTGACGCCAAAACTACTGAACGGATTTGAATGAAATTTGGTATATAGATGGTCTAGACCCTGAGAAAGGACATAGGCTACTTTTTATTGCGATAAAGGGGTTGTAAGGGGTGAAAAATGTGGGTAAAAAGTTACTATCTACATCCCCGAGCCGGGCCGACTTAGCACAGTGTGTTCCAGATAGTTCCTGATTCCCATGTTAAAAGATTGCGAGGGTCAAACGCTTCATTGTAATTACCAGACTTCCCAAATCCTGAATCATAGTCAAAGCCCAAACGCGATAAAACTCCTGTTTGTACACTATGGAAGCAAAAGTGTGGACTGTTGAGTAAATACATACTACAATCAGACACCGAATCAATGCAACATCACACTTCTCTCCAGCACAATACCTTTATCTTTTATCACTCGAGTCAATTTGACACACATCACATCACTAAACTTCTCTGCTACTGTCGCCGAGGAAATTGTCAAAATGTTATGAGTTCCCCGAATGCGATGCTAATTTTACGACGCGCGTATAATGGGGTGCCGTACAGGAATCCGAGGAGTTGCTCCGCAGGGACGGGTTCCTCACAACAACGAGCGTGTTGTCGTCACGATAATGATTTAGATAGTAGGATAATATCATGTGGGGGTTATAGAGCAACTAGCGAAGCAACATTGTTGTAACCAGTGGAGGTTTTTTTTTATGTGATAGGTAGCAGACGAGCAGGCGGATCACCTGATCGTAAGCAATTGCCGCCGCTCATGGACATTTGCAACACCAGTGGAGTTACAATTGCGCTGCCAACCTTTTATCCCCTTCCCCCCCGGGTGGGCCTCCGGTACCCTCACTCACTCGGCGAAACACAGCACAAGGGCTTCACGCCGGTTTTCTGTGAGGCAGTGGCATCACTCCGGTCGAGTCGGCCCATTCATGCCGAAGCGTGGCTCTCCCACATTTGTATGTGGTTTTATAAGTGGAACTGTGAGGGTATCGGAAGATTCACATCAATCTCAACTCCAATGAAATATACCACTTTCACGTGAAAAGTAACAACTGCCGACTGTTAAAAAACCCATTATTATGTATTAGACGTAACCCCTCAATGGATCAGTGACAATGCGGCTCATTAGCGGCGCCAGGCTGCTCCTGCGCACCCGCCGGGACTCGCTGGACAAGTGGAGTGGCGCGGGCGCAACTTGATTTATTTGATGTGAATCGTAGTGTAGGTCGATTGTAAGAAAACAAGACTTAGAGTGTAAATAACCTTCTAAAAAGGGGCGAAAGTTAGATGGTAGTCGCTTAATTTTATTAAATATAATTTCCACGTCCTGGATACTACCAGCGTACTGCAGCAAAGCGAGAGCTTTGGGCCCAATCGGGAATAACACGATCGGATCATCACTATCATCATCAGGCTGTCTCAGTCCACTGCTGGATATAGGCGGAGGCCTACATCCAGCCGTCGGCCGGCAGGCCGAAGACAAGTTGAAATGGCTAATATTGGGGGAACCCAATATTGGCCATTTCACCCTGTCTTCGGCTAGACGCATCCATACAAAAGTAAAAAAAGTAAATTATCAGCCTATAATCTATATACTGTCCCACTGCAGGGCAAAGGCCTCCACCATAGAAATCAAGTTATCGCTACTATGATGGGATTAGGTTTAATCACCACGCTTGCTTAATGCGGATTGGTGATCACAAACCTCAGCTATGTTCGAAAAATCCGAAACATACTTTTGCTCGACCCGGGAATCGAACCCGGGATCCCGAGATCACGGCCCGGTACTTAAACCACTAGACTAACAGGGCGCTCGCATCCAAATACCAACGGCTTTTCGAAGACACACGATCGGATAGTGGCATACTTGACCCAGTAAAACCAGTATGCCAGGGTGCATGGCTTTTCTATTACCATCTTGCAAATCGCAGTGCGTTTTCTAACATAAGTCAAATTGTCAACCGCTAATAGACACTTTGCAATCACTCTGTAGCTGGCCTCAGCAGATATGGCGACTGCGTCTGGCATTTCCCGCTACAACTCATTAACTTTTTCCATTGACAGATGCCAATCACTTATCGCCTCAGACGTGAAAGCTTTATGTTGTTTTCCCACCTGGTATATGATAAGTAACCGGTCTTATCGTTGTGGGTTGTTAAACCCTGGTCTCCTTTTACATAACGGAGGCTTAGGTATGCTGACACACGATCACCACCGTCCATAGACACCCGCAACATCAGTGAAGTCACAGTTGAACTTCAAACATTTTAACCCCCTTCCTCCAGAGCGTGGCTCTCTCCTAGGGTAAACTTAGACAGATAGGTACCTAGATAGATGGTCAAACATGATTTAGTGCACAGAAACAAAGTACATGCATGCTACAGAAACTATAGACAGTACAATAATGCAGACTTATCGTATGTAGCGATGTCTTCCAGTTAACTTTGGGTAGAGGGGAAAAAACTGCGTATTGGCAATAGATATGGATGGATAGATACTTAAATATTATTTAGTGCACAGAAACAAAATACATGCATGATACAACAACTATAGACAGAACAATAATGGGGACTTATCGCATGTAGCGATATCTTCCAGTTAACTCTGGGTAGAGGAATAAAAACAGCTTATTGGCAACTTTTTAACACAAAAAATCTTGCATAGGTGGTGAGAAACTCTTAGCTTCAGGCTAAAGTCAGATATGGAGTCGAAGGTGGATTAATAGCGCCCACTCCGGGCGCGGGAGGCCACGCCTCACGATCTGTCCCCGTCCACGTGTCAGATTGAGAACGACGGCTTAATTCCGGTCATTAGGCACCACAACGCAGGGAACAACAGCAAACCAAATTTTGTAGATATCTTTTTATACATTTGCGTTGCATTACACAAACACTCTATATAAACGGGACTAAATTATAAAGAGACTAAATTACGAGGATATTTAAATTATAGCACTTACTGCTTGACGTTTCGACTGCGTTACACAGCCGTGGTCACAAGTGGACTCAAACAGTATAAACATAGTACTCATATTTAAATATCCTCGTATTTAGTCCCGTTTTTACAAATTGTTGTAGTCTTCCACTTAAATTAAATTAATAATAAATGTATCAATATCAATACCGTAAACACGACCAATTTATAGATATTAGTGGACAAAGAAATAAATATTAAATTTGAACCAATTGGAGGAAACGATATTGTTGGTGGTACTACTAATATCGTTACTAATGAATTATCAACTAACTGCAGTTAAAACATCGTTCACTGTCTTTAGTTTCACTGTAATATTAGCAGCAAGCCCCGCACTACAGGTGATTACATTCAATTCAACTTGAAGATTGCCATAATAATACTTTCTATAGCTAATTATGTTCAGTCTAATATTATGTTTAAACGCCGCTGCAAAGTGCTTTTGAATACTATGTTTAATGATTCGATTTCATTTTAATACATTAATATTGCTATCATTAAGAGGTTTAAAGTGCACTAAATTATTGGTCTATGTAATAATGTGTCATACTGGCTCACTAATAACATTAAGTGATTATATAGTATTATACTCATTTACTATGAATCTAGTTTTTATTTTAAATAAATTTCAGCTTCTTCAAAAAGCCGTCAATTTATCTTTGCATGTTGCTAGTAGTCCAACAAGATGTGTTTTTAAAATTAATGTCTAATATTTATCATTGTCTCAGTGTCCGCTTGTATCAACTTACAATTATGCTTTCAATTACAATGCATATAGACAAAGATGTCGCTTTGTAATTAATCATGTCAGCATCCAAGAATAGTTCGACATAATGGGGCTTCCAGATAATAACTTCGATTAAGAATTTATAGAAAGCAAAAACGTAAGTACAGAATGTATCAAAGAAATGACTCTGTTAAAACATACGCTTCGACAGCCTCACGACTTGTCACACCCGAGCTTTCTTGTACGCAAAGAAATATGGCGGTACACGCACTGATCTAGATAAAACAAGAAACGTCGTCGCAGTAGTAAAGCGTTCCAGACTTTACGAAGCAAACTTGAAGAGCATTTCTCAGTCAGAAGACAGGTTCTCTCCAGGACCGGGCATTCCGGCCTGTTGCACTACAATGGCGACAACAAAACAACATAACTGCCACGTCAACCCCACTTCAAAACAAACCCTCATCCGAACAAATTAAGACACAAAGTAGCAATAACATTGGCCCTAGAGTACTCCCTTGCATCTCCATAACGGGTTCTGGTTTTTCAATGATATAAAACGTGACAAGGTCTGAGCGATCACTCAATAAAATGAGTTTTATTGCAAGAATACAACAGATCAATGTCCCTTAAACTTTTTGTTTGAAGTTTGCATAACTTTCGTTCTGGTGCACTTAGTAGAATGCTTTAGCGAATTCTGCCTCACGGTCAGCGCAAATTGAATTTAGAGTCGTCAGTAGTGGGATCTATTTCCGTGAGCCGCGTATATCTTCGTGAGTTGTTGCGTTATTTCGTCGGTGTATCTGTCGAACGTCAATTAGCGTTCCTGAAGGGACCGGTCCGAGCTACGGGGCCATATCTCAATGTATATGAACGAGACCTGTCGTTGAATAAACCGTGACTTGATACGTCTAACACTTGTTTCTCTTTCTTAAGAGAAACACAATTTTTTAGTTCACTAAACTTATGTTAGTGTAATTATAAAAATAAAATAGTAAGTCATCTTTATTGCAGTATCAGCTGCATTACTGTACTGTGATCCGGGGATCAATCAACAGTTATATGAAGTGACGTTAAAATATATTGCACTTGTAGATCTTGTTGGTAGATCCAAATCAATTAATGCAGTAGTATCATAGCTGAGTTTTAATTACATTTATACATGTGCAGATGTTCAAAATAAAGTCATAATTTTCTGTAAATCAAGAAGGTTTTATTATCAGCAATCAACTTCTCACAAATGTTTGAGTTTTAACTGCGGGGTTTGCAATTAAACCACAGACCTGTGAATTCATCTTCCAGCTACTCGCATAGTGACGTGAATCTATATGTATTCTTCACGTTTGTTACACCTGAAGATGAACACACAAAGGTTTATTTATTTTGCATGCCACATGGTAGTAACATCATATTCAAAAGATTATTTGCTTCAAAAAGTTAAATTATGATTTTTTTTACCTTAGCCAACCCTGCTATGAGTTCCGCCGCTGCTCCTTGCACTACAGCGGCGTTTACCTACTTTTTTTTTCATAAATGTGACAAAAGGTTTTGAATTTTTTTAGAAATCGGCAGTACATTATCCTGGAGTCGGCGCTGTCCGACCTGCGTATACACGCAATATATAATATTTTGAAGCGCGGCATCAAAATATGAATAAATGATACTAAAGTATTCAAGGTTTTGTAGACATACATTTGGCATAACGATCTTATCTCAGATTTGACAGAAAGCATAATATTTTTTATCAACTAATAAAAGCAGCAGGACGGATAATATTTCAAAAGCACAAGCACGGAAACGAGATTTTACAAGCAGCAATTCATATTGACGAATCCATTTAACAAAAAAACACAATTTCTCCGGAATTTTATTAAAGCCAATAATAAGGTTCTGTCAGTCGGTCCGTTGACGAATCTTCTTGTTGAGGCCGCTGTCCGACGTGGTACCGTTTACAGTAATAATTGTATTTCATTTATTTCTTTATTCACTGGTTGTTTCGATTTTATGTGCATACATATCTGTGCTGAGTTGAGTCGCAATAAACTGGGCAGCAATTAGCGTTGCCGTGTCCTGCCTAACTGTGAAGCCTTCTTCTTGTTTCGAATCCTGCTGTTTGTTAATTATTGGAATTGATGTTACTTTAGCACGTTATTTTATGACTCTTCTGAAATGACTTTTGAGAAATTATGACGTGCAAATTGATACCCACGATCTAAGAGAAATAATTTCGCATGAACGTAAATGTGTATCTATAAAATTGTTTCCTTTTATACGTATTTGCTCCTACCAATACGTTTTAATATAAAAAAAGCCATAATCATAAGTCATGAAAGAGTACTGCTAAAATAAGAACGAGAGAGAAATTTAATAGTTGCACGGTCCCTTTCCTATTAAAGTTGGGTCACCTCACAATCTGTTTCCCGAAAAAAAGAGAAATAATTTTAGATATACTTTTCAGTGGTTTATTATGTGTCCCGCGTCCCGCTGTAACCCCACAAATCTCTGCTTTGGGACACTTTATATCTCCATCGCCGTAATGTTCTTCAGCGAATGCCTCAGTTTATTGCCTGGGGTCTGAACCTGTGCCTCTGCAGTCGGGGCACGGAGGAGCCATTTGGTAGCTGGTATTAACATACCGTTTCAGGTTTATGGCATTCTGATTTCACTATTCTGATACGCTTAAACACATTAAAAACAACAGTCTCTGTCTCACTCGTCCTGCGAGAGCAGGACTCTTCAACACAGTTTTATAAACCGAGTATATACAGGGTGTATCTGTGAACATTTACATCCCTTTAACCACGTGTTCTACCGGCCATTCTTAACAACATTTGTTCTATGACTTTCGAAAATTCGCATAAAAATTTTCATCTTCCTATACAAAGTCGGTCACGTGACTTGGTCATTTTGTATGGGGAGTCGAAAATTTTTTCGAAGAATTTGGAGAAGTTGTTGTTAACAAATGTGGTTCAGAATGGTTGATAGAACACGTGGTTAAAGGGATGTAAATGTTCACAGATACACCCTGTATTAAAAATTATTAAGTTCTGTAATGTGTTGTGCAATAAAGAGTATCTATCTATCTATCTATCTAATTACATTTAGCGATCATTCTCTGCGATTTTGTCTACAAATATTGAATTGCTTTCAATCGACTCAAAAATGGTTCATATAATAAATAATTTATAAAATAATCGATGGCGCAGTGGCTAAGGTCTTCACCCGAAGCGCGAAAGATCCCGGGTTCATTGCCCGGTCAAGTCAATTTAGGAAACTACATTTTCAAAATTTTCTTGGGTCTGAGTGTCCTGGGTTGACGCTCCCAGTTAAATATCGTCACCTTTTAGTCATAGTACAGGCACAAAATTATTTTGTGGTACAGGGGTTGCCCTAGTTTGAGACTAGGTTGATTGGTGTGATTATCTGGCGCATTTATTTATTTTATTTAAATATAGCCAACCAATGCTACTTTAGCTTGCTAATCCTGTGAGCTACGAGTTTGTCGATGCATTTGGCGTCGCCGTCAGGTTAATCTTATGCAATAAGGACGCCAAATCGGTAGACATGGTATTAAAGTGCGGTTGAGTGCAGTTTAAGCGTGCGCTTGCTATCTACACATGTCGTCTGTGTAATTAACTGTGATAGCAGCTAATGGCTTTAAATACAGCTGACATATACGAGTAGGTCCTTCAGTTTGAGGATCTTCAAAAATGTGTGAAGTTTCAAACTTTCAAACGTCAATATGTTGCCGTAGCTGCTTACAATCACTTGGCCCGAGTAAGCATCACCAGTGGAGTCACAAGTGCTTCTACTTTTGAATTCTCCTTCCTCACAGATTGGGCCACCGGAATCCTGTCTCATTCTGCAAAACGTATTGGCGATATCAATAGTATTGTGCTAATTTCCATACCGATAGTATTGATACTTTTTTATGTGATAGGAGGCAGACGAGCAGACGGATCACCTGATGGTAAGCGGTGGCCGCCGCCCATAAACACCTGCAACACCAGTAGAGTCTAAGGTCGCTGCCATCCTTTTAACCCCTTTCACCCAATCGGGCTTCCCGTACCCTCACTCACTCTACAAAACACAGCGCAGGCGCTGCTTCACGACGGTCTTCTGTGAGGCCGTGACATCCACTCTTAAATTCTATTGTATATTTTTATACTGTTGATACTTTTAAAGAAATCCTGAAGAGATTTCGAGGTGTTGACCAGGAACTATCGATAGTTCCACTGTATAAAGGCGAAAGTTTGTATGGATGAATGGATGTTTGTTACTCTTTCACGTAAAAACTACTGAATGGATTTGAATGAAACTTTACCACAATATAGCTTACACATCAGAATAACACATAGGCTACAATTTATAAAAATATATTGTGTGGATTATCCAAAATATGACGGTAAGTGTCAATAATTAACCCCACGCGTACGAAGTCGCGGGCGGCCGCTAGTTATATTATACAGCATCAGTACAGCAGCAGTAAGGTGGAATATGAGTCAGCGAGCCCGCGGAGCAGCGGCTCCAAGATGTCGCTGGCACGTGACCGGAGAGGCTAATCGCGGACGTCATCCCGAGCTTTGCATAGGGGTGGTAACATCTTCAAACGTCATACCAACATGGCGTAATTAAATAGAATTATTGCTAAATTTAAACTAAGTAATTCCGGGTTGCATCCAAAACTGTCTTCTTAGGTTTAGACCAAGATTCATGATTTGGGAGTCTGGTAATTACAAAGAAACGACTACCGTCTGACTAATAAATTGTGGTATGAAGTTAGGTGTTATTCGGAATTAAACCATAGGCTACATTTTAGAGCTGGATTGATTCCCATGGAAACATCGTTGAAAGTAAATTATTTGGTTTTGCTACTTAATTTTTTTTCATTTCATTTTTTTACTACTACTATTCATTATTCATTTCCCCTAATAAGCCGCAGGTAAGATCGCGGAACACAGCTGATCTTGTTTAAATATTGAATCCGGTATGTACGAAACGAATATCTTCAAGAAACGAGCCTATACTCTTACCTTCCTAAATGACCGGCATCCGTACTCTTTCTGGTGTAGCTGATGTCCATGGGCGGCGGTGCTCACTTACCATTAGGTGACTCGCTTGCTCGTTTGCCTTCCTATATTATAAAAATAAAATAAATAAAATCACTCCTACTTCTGCCAGCCCTACCCCGGCGGGGATCCCCGCGCCATATTGCGCCGTTTAGATAAAGACTTTCGGTTATTGGCGGATTAAGATGCGATCAGATCGGGGTTTAAACTTCCGCCCACTTTTGAGCGGTGGGTTCCGGACGTGACGTATTTAAGGAAAACGGTTCGCCGATCGATCGGTGGTAATAAGGTATTCTTTGTTTTCTATGTCTTTGGAGGCTTGAACCAACAAACCGTACCTACCTTCTATTGCATTAAACAACAGCTGTTTTTCGTACCTGTAACAAGAAAATTGATATTTTAATGGTAATGTTACTTATATATGTACAATCGTATAAATAAACATTAATTTATAATCTATTTAATGAGAATACTTGAATGTCAAAAAATATACCGCTGATTTGCAATGTTTTTTTTATTACATTCATCATAAACATCATCATCATCAGCCTGTTGCAGTTCATTATCACATTCGTATAGAGCAACACAATATTATTGTGTGAATTTTTCAGATTGCAGTCCTACTTCAACGTCATTTGTTTTTGGTGACATTTTTACATTTCACATCAAAGTCACCGTGCCTTCAGTTGTAGTACAATTCGCTCGCGTTAAATTTGGGGTAGCACGGAGGGGCAAAAAGTAGCCTATGTTACTCTCCATCCAACTATCTCCACTTAAAAATCACGTCAATTCGTCGCTCCGTTTTGCCGTGAAAGAAAGACAAACATACAGACACATTTTCCCATTTAATTAATATATTCGTATGGATGGATGTGGCAGAAGAGCAAAATCGAGACAAATGTGAACGTGGAAAGCCGTATCAGCGTTTTTTAAGCGCACCACCCCCCATTTTCGGGGCGCATCAGCCGCGCGGACAGCGGGCGCAGTCGTACATCACGCCGCGCCTTCAATACCCCTGAGTTATGGCCCGTTCAGTGTAACCAGGCCTGAAAAATGGAATTGGCACCTAGGTACCTAGTTTTTTGAAATACTTTTTAAGTTTTATGAAACACTTTCTAAGTTTTTGAAATAAGTAGGTACCTAAGTTTATTAAAAAACTTTAGTAGTTTCTTTTCTGTTTTTCAGAACATTTTGTGCACATACATTTATCTATTAATTTACTTATGATTATCTAATATTGAAATTGAAATCGTAAGTTTTCTATTTTTATTAAATAAAAATAGTCATGTTATCGACGAAAATACTGCCTTGTTGATTGCACTGTTATTTGATAAAAATTATGAGTTCGGTTTACTTATAAACCTGTCATTGTTTATAGTAAGTATCTCGTAAATAGTATAGAACACTAGCGGCCGCCCGCGACTTCGTCCGCGTGGAAACGTAACTTTTTACCCCCCTTTCAACCCCTTACAACCCCCTTTTCGCAATAAAAAGTAGCCTATGTTCTTTCTCAGGGTCTAGATTATCTGTATACCAAATTTCATTTAAATCCGTTGAGTAGTTTTGGCGCGAAAGAGTAACAGACAGACAGACAGACAGAGTTACTTTCGCATTTATAATATTAATATGGATAGAAGACAGTTTCGATAAAAAAATCATGTAGGATATATTTTTTTTCATGTAAGTATTTAATTTAATCCTTTTTGTTGTTGGCAACACTGAATACCCCTGAGTTACAGCGCCATGTGTCACGGCCGTTTTAGCAAATTGAAAACTAAATACTTATACCTTTTTCTGTCCCTCTTGTTTATCGAAGGGCTCCGGATTAGTCGACAGGATTACAGGAGACAGCCGAGAAAGGGTGAAAGATATTGTCGATAAATTGGTTTAAGACGATTTACAAGGCAATCACGAAAATTGACCTTTTTGGATTACGTAAGTAAAAGTAAAATATGTTTCGGATTTGTTAAGAGTAGTACTTGCAATCGTTAGTCATTAAATACTAAGGTTAGATCTCGAACTCTCTCATCCAAGCGTATACTTACTGCCTGTTTTTAATGGTTACCTGATGGTAAGTGGCTATCGCGGCCCATGGACATCTGCTATACCAGGAGTGTATCTACACTCCTAGAGCCGACAAAGCATCTGCTCAGAATCAACTTTCCGATACCGGTGGTAGAATCGCATTATGTCTATTTATTTTTTTAGTCTATCCTATGTATCATCATATATATTTAATTGTATTTAAATTGTATATTTTCTTAAAATAAATATTTTTTAATATTTTTGGATGTATGACGATTTGTAAGTGCTGTATACAAGCTTATGCAAATAAAGAATACTTTTGACTTGACTTTTTGACTTTGACTTTGCTTTGCCGGCCTTTTAGGAACTTATAGGTTAGATTATTAAATATTTAAATGTCGTACCGGTTTGGAAATACCGCTGCGGGAAGTTGATTCCACAATGAGGAGGGTCGTAGCAGAAACCACTCAGAGAAATTCCGGATTTAAGAATTCAGGTAAATATAGTGAAACGACTGCACTCTCACTTCACAAGCCTTTTACAGGGAAACCAAACCAACTGATTCATCGTTAACACGTTTCAGAAACTGTTCGAAACGTGCAGGTTACTTTAAGACGTTTTCCCATTACCACAGAGACATAAACCTTCAAAAAGCGAGCGTATTCCTTCTTAAAAGGTCGGCAGCGTACTTGCGACTCCTCTGGTGTTGCGAGTGTCAATGGGCGGCGGCAATCGCTTACCATCAGGTGATCTGTCAGTTCGTCTGCCCCTTATCTCATAAAAAAAATGCTGAAATTAACTAGTAGTTTTTTTGCTGTGGTAAAAATGCCTCCAGAAAATCAAAGGACTTCGATTCAGGCGGTAAAGCAACAAATGGTAACCCTGACCACTCGTTATCTCCTCGCATCAAACCATACTTTCTTGGCCAGATTTGATAACTGCCACAAAAACAGACGGCTCTCAAAATGATTCTTCCCTGTGAACCTCTGGGATCAACTCGAGCTATTTCCTGAGACACGCTAAAGGCGGGCCTCGGGGATTCCGCCCTCCTTCGACTAAATGAGGTGATTTATAGTAAAACAGATTTCGCTAACTCTGTCTTCTTGTTAGAATTTAAATCTGTTGAAGTTTTTGTTTGGCGGAATGTTTGGCTTAGATCCGATTCGATCAATCTTTATCCGAGAATAATCAAATTTACGGTATAGTCACTATAATGCTACGAATCGTACATAGATGGCCTGGGCTTCAACGCTACAGCCTTAAAAGCAACATGTAATGGGATAATATTTTTATTTTACGATTTTTTTTCATTATTGAGGACATACAAGCAGATTGCTCACCTGATGGTATGTGTTTCACCGCCACCCATGGACTGCTCTGTAACACTTATGGCATCATAAATTGGCTGCCGGCTCTTAAGTAAGAAATAAACCTCCCTTTTTTATGATTGCCAGATTAAGCAATTCTATTAAGTAAGGACTCATCTAGATATGTCTCGCTGAAAAGATGTCAAAGTTCAAAACATAATCTTCTAATAATAGCTTTTAACTGTCGATTGTACGTGTCAATATTCATTAATTCTATCTAAGTGGAATTTATGCGCAAGCGCCGAAAGACTAAAAACGGCATTAAAATTCGCGTCGAAAAAGGCGATAACAACTTAATTTGTTTATCAGATAGACATTTTTATCTAAGCTTAACCAGATTCTCACGAATATAAATTATGTAAATGTAAAATAAAAAATCGGTCAAGAGAGAGTCGGACTGTCCTATGAAGAGTTCCGTAGCTGCAAGTAATATTTTTTCTATTTGAGTTGACTGAATGTAATTTTAATGGAAAATACTAAATAATTATTTACGATTTCAATAAAATTACTAACTAGATTTCGTTCAAACCAATTTTCGTTGGTAGTTTTTATCGTTATAATACTATCAGTTTAAAAATTAAAGGGAGGGCACACATTTTTCCACTTTGGAAGTATCTCTCAGGCATATTGTACATCAGGCAGTTTAGAAAGAAGTGATATTAAAAGCCTTAATATCATTTTTGAACACCATATTCATTCACATCCCAAAAAACATTTTTTTCTACATCTTTATGAAAATCTTCCCCGGGTAACAAAATACATTTAATTATCATCACGAATAAAACACGTACCAACAATTCTATAGTCATCTTATAGTTTCGAACAGACATGACGAACCTATAAACGTTCCGTTTTTTTGCCATTTGGCCACGGAACCCTGAAACCTGAGCAAGGTTGTATAAATCGACGTAATTCGGAGACTTTCTTTCTCTACAAGAATCTGGTGGTTGCATAACGTAGAGTTCAAGGTTGCATAGAGCGGGTTTATAGATGGTTTCGTTTTTCTCTAGCGCCGCGACGAGTTATGTTTCCGCTGCCTTTCATTAAGCATAGAGCGAGGTTTACACGACACGATTTCATGAACTTAAAAATGATAGTCCCAACTTGCCCCTTCAAACGAGGCATTAACGGCAACTGAGACGTTATTTTTAACGAATTCCCAGTTGCCCCTGGCGGGGGCGATGAAGGTGGCGCAACTGGGAATAACCTTTTCGTGGGTTTATTCGAGTACTTTCTTTATTGGAGTAACTGAAATTCTTCTCCCAAATTGCTTTGATGGACCTTGTATTAATTTATTCAAATGAGCTGGAAGAGCTTATTGAGTAGATTCAAAGCTGACTACTATTCAAAACTTTGGTGTTTCTGTATAATTTTTTTAACGGTAAATTTTTAGGTGGGAGGCATGAAGTAGCTACATTATGATGATTTCTTATTGCTGTGAAAATAAAAAATATAGAGCAAAAATTGCAGAATATAATTTGGAATAAATCTAGAATTTCAAATAAAAAGGTCAATGTTGAGGCAACTGATGAAAATAATCTCCTTTTGATGAATCAAAGCTTTAAGTAGGTTTACTTAAGTAACCATACAAAATTAAATAGTGGTAGGTACTTCGGATTCTGTGTTGTACTAATTTACAATTATTTAGCCCGGGTACGCTTGGGTCATGATATCGAATTTGATAATCCTGTTAACAATCATTCCAAAACTCGTTGATTGTAAACCCCACTCAAGATGCTGAAGAGCATAAGGAGTTATAGGCACGCATTTAGAACAGGTATTTATCAGTAAATCTGAATGCAATTATCTCCAACAGTCTGGTAATGAAAGTTAATAAGCAACACTAGACTTGGACACAAAATAAATGAGCAGAAAGTCGACTCTAGCAGACACTTTTTATGTGAGAGGTGGCAGACGAGCAGACGAATCACCTGATGGTAAGCGATTGCCGCCGCCCATAAACACCAGTAGAGTCACAAATGAGGTGCCAAACTAACCCCCTTTTCCCCCAATTGGGCGTCCGGTACCTTTACTCACTCGATGAAACACAGCGCAGGCGCTGCTTTAGTCTTCTGTGAGGTCGTGGACTCGTGGTATTACTCCGGCAGAGCCGACCTATTCATGCTGAAGCTTGGCACTCCCGCCGTTTTATTAAACGTTTAATAATATATAATAGCATATAAAGATATATTATGTTATTTGCTTTTATGCATAGAGGTACAGTTTTTGCTACACAGAGATAACAAGCAAAAAGTTAAACAGTACAACCGGGGCAAAAACACATATTAATCAGACTAGACGAGCGAACTAATAAATCAATCGATATTGATGAATGAGGTGCCAGTCCATTTGTTATTATCAAACGTGCAAAATATATTGGCTGATAAATTATAAATGAGCTAGTGTACCATCACCTGGTTTCGGGACATTAATTTCGATTGGCTCAGGACCGAACAAAGTGGCGAACTTTGACCTTGGAAACATTATTTTTTTGTTTTCGCAGGGTTAATCATGGCCTTCACTTCTCACAAACAAGACACTTGGGGGACAAAGTGTTGTGTAGGACTCGAACCCGATCAAACACCATCCATCTCCATCCGTGTCCATCTCAGCGCAATTGGTCAAATACCCAACAGCCGGTGTTGAGGATCGCGACGGCTGGACCAGCCTCCTTTTATATTGTTTATGTTTTATATGTTTTATTATTTTGATATATTATTGTTTTGTTGTACCTTTTACGTAAGTGCTTGTATGTTAACGTCTCAATGGAAAAGTATAATTAGTTTTCTGCTGGTAGGTATAGGAGTTTTTATTAGTATCACCAACCCAGCTACCAAAAGTCCAATGGACCGTACCGCTAATCGCGCTCGCCACTTGCCGCCAATTTATTTGGCGTAATGCATCCTGATTGCACGACCTAACAGAACACCCAGTAGTATTTTCCCTTGCGGAGTCGTGACACTAGGCACGAGATTTGGTATTGAACTACAAGTTTTTTGGCATCCCTGGTACGAGAAAATACTTCGGCATCTGACAACCAGAGTCCATTACTTGATTTTGTTCGTCACCTGTCGTGGGGTGAGTCCAACTCAGTCAGCTCGTGTTCGGCTGTTCCGCGGTAAGTTGACGTTTGAGCAGGGTCCAACTGGATAATGCGTTTTGTAACGTCTGTTTTTGTTTTTTCCCCTGTTTTCCTGTACAAATAACTAATACGTCCAAGTAAACATAACTATACGTTTTTGAGATTTGCATTTATATTTGTCATATTTTTTAACAATACAATTAATCGCTTATTTTCAATCACTAGTAGTGACTCACTACTGGATCCTGCTCCCGTGAAAAAAATCGCCAGCTTATTTGTTTTGATCTTTAGCCAAATCCGCCTAATTGTGCAATTTTTATCGCTAGTAATGTATATGAGGTTTTATTCTCTTGCTTTGCAATTTACAACATTAATATCTTTGTTCAAATAGACTGTTAAGGGATGTAAATGTTCACAGATACATCCTGTATAATATTGCGTCGCGAAGCCGAGTTGCTCCATCTAATACTTCATACATTACCACCGGGAACACATTAATTCGAATCGTAATGACTTGTTAATGGGATTGCTGCCATAAACACCCAGACTCGTAATTAACTGCCGCAACGTAAGTAATTAATCATAATACATTCAGTTTTATGGATTAAGTAATTAGTTTTGTGACTAACTGTAATAGAATAATCATGATTTATATAGTTGATGACGTTAATGTTTGTTATGTTATTTAAACAGGAAATGAACAGAAGCAAAGCTTTTAAATGATTACATAAATCATTAATACGTACTCAATGATTAAACGATTCAATCAACCTTAACTGAAATGTTGACTACTTCAGATGTTCTTCAGCTGTGGTTTAAAAATGACAGCTGCGTGAGGCCCCGGGTCTGATTTTTGGGTCGACCCAACAATATTTATATTTCAGGCCTTCCACCAGGTGGACCGACGGTCTGGTGAAGGTCGCGGGAGTCCCTTGGATGCGGGCGGCACAGGACCGATCTGTGTGGAGAACTTTGGGGGAGGCCTATGTCCAGCAGTGGACGTCTATTGGCTGAAATGATTATGAACAATATTTTACGTAAGTTCAGCAGTAAAAAAATACTGAGTGACAGTCCGGACTCGGATATTTAGTGCTCTTGCTATTCCGTACCTTGTAAAAGAACCTCTGGCCATTTCTCCTGATTCAATCACTCTCCAATCGTACCACACTGGTATCCCATCGAAATTTATAGGTAAGGGCATAGAGAGTGCTTTGTGTCTGCGCACACACTTGGGCAATATAATGATGAATATAATACATTGAAATAAGAACCAGTTCATTTTCTTGGACCATAAAATTTTGATGATCGGCCAGTCAGTCAGTGAATGAGTGACTGATTGAATGACCAAATTAAAAACTTTGACTTGTTATAACTCTTTAACTCTAACTCTATCCACAACGAAGTAAATGGAAGTCAAAATGGGCTGAAATACTTTGAGAAAAGTATAATACAGCCTGCCGCTTTCTTACTCGACTTAGCGCGGGGCATTACCGTTCCCCAGACATACTGCATAATGCGTTAGTGTACGAACTTTTTACTGAATCGGACCTATTTGTTATTTTATGGCTTGGCTCTGTCTTATAACCAGTGGCAGTTGTATGCAAGTAACCACTTTCCTAACATCCTAGATTCGATTCATCCTGAGATAGTTGGCTCGAGTTCCGGACCGGAGACAGGCCCGTACGAGAAGTAGTAGCCTGGAGCATTCCACATTAGCCTCAACAGTGCCATCTCACTCTTATCTCCATTAAGCAAAGTGCATTTTGCAACAAACTATCAATGCAAGCGTAGGTTGTACAGTAGTCACTCCTAGATTGTATTTCTGACAATCTTGTGTGATTATTTTATAGCTGAACTAGTTTGCGCCTGCAGCGTTTCTTGTGTTTCTAGTTATGGGCTTCGTTTTATCAAAGTGATTGCTTTTCCTCAATAAGTTCAACTCAGTTTGTTACTATCTACTTCTCCCGTTACTTTAATTAGATCCTACATAAAGATTTTGTTCACAACTATATGAAACGCTGCGCAGGCGCGGAATTACGGTGTTCTTAAGGCCCGTTTAGGCCGAAGCGTGGCTTTTCCACAGCTTGTTTTTTTCTGTATTTATCTATTACACGTACGAGTATATAAAACATAGACCGAGAAACAACCAACATCCGTGGATTCAGGTTTAAACGAGAGCCTTATCTTGCACGTTTAGTTATTAGCAAATGCCTACTAATTAAAAACGTAAATAGCTTTTATCTAATTGACGAGTTAACACACGTTCACATTTGTGATATTCTCGACTTATCGCACCAAGTAAGGCGAGAATATCATTTTCATTTTCTTTTGATGCGTTACGTTTCATCAGTACAGTTTATTTCAAGATTTTTCTAATGTAAAACTGCCAGGGTGTATGACAGTTTTAAGAATCTCTCGGTGTGTGTCTGTATCTGTGTAAATGTGAGTGTACATCTATCTATCTGTCGGTGTTACCTCCTGAACGGACATTTTAAAACCCAAAATTTAGGTTTTAAAATGTTCAAATATAGGTTTAGTGAAAAATCGGAAGAGTTTTTAACTATGTTTATCGTAGGTCTGTCAAAATGTCCCTACCAAATAACCATACCTATTTGGTCACAACTAATTCAATGTAGATATTAAATGAAAGGGCGTATTGTAGAGTACAATCTTTTAAACTATTCACATGATGCCCACCTTTTCTCATCAAAATGTGTCCATTTCGACAAAAAAAAACACACTGGAGTCAGTTTATGGGCTATTAGGGGCTATTAGTGAAGTAGTCGTGTTAATTAGTACAGAATAGGTGTTTAAAGGTGTTTAGTATGTTTTATGGCTATACGGGGTATATGTTTAAACATTTACGTGTCCCTTAAATCACGTGTTCTACCAACCAATTTCAACAGTTCTGTCTTTTTAAAATTCATATAAAAATTTCAACTTTTCATACAAAGTCGGTCACGTAACTTGAACAATTTCGACGTATTTCCACAAGTCGTAGAACAACAATTGTTCAGAATGGTATCACATCGGCTGGCATCACTGGCCCGCGAGATGCTTCTTCACGCTTCGTTTGAAGGAGTCCATATTGTAGGACGGAGGAAACACACGTGACGGCAACGAGTTCCATTTTTTAATGTTACGACATATATATGAGCTGCTAAACTGTCATTTTAAATTCGTTTTTCTATTATGGCCTAATACATACTTATATTATTTCTTCTTCCAAGCCAACCCGGCCATTCCCACGGACCAGAGACCCATAACCCTTATCTAATAAATTAAATATATCTCTTTATTGCGCCCAACCTCTAATCAATACGAAATTAAATTCCCTTCTCCCCTATATACGGTTATTAACTGAGATAAACCTAATCAAAGCCTATTAAGTATTTTAATAAACTATCTACTAATTTGACACCGGACTTTCACTACTGCCATAGTAAAATTAATGACAGTAATGGAGAAATCTCGCGACTCGGTAAGCGTTGTGTTGGACGCCCTGCGACAAGATGGGATGATGATATTCGAAGGATGGCTGGTGTGGGCTGGATGCGAGTGGCCGAAAATCGGGAGCGGTGGCGTGCATTAGGGGAGACCTATGTCCAGCAGTGGACGAGTGCGGGTTGCTGATGATGATGAAGAAATAACATTTTGACGAGCACGCCACTGTTGGACTTTTTGGAAGATAGCTAAATTAGGATTAGGTACGGTCAACATTAAAATTATATTAATAATAGCATATAAAGATATATTATGTTATTTGCTTTTATGCATAAAGGTATAGTTTTTGCTACACAGAGATAACAAGCAAAAAGTTAAACAGTACAACCGGGGCAAAAACACATATTAATCAGACTAGACGAGCGAACTAATAAATCAATCGATATTGATGAATGAGGTGCCAGTCCATTTGTTATTATCAAACGTGCAAAATATATTGGCTGATAAATTATAAATGAGCTAGTGTACCATCACCTGGTTTCGGGACATTAATTTCGATTGGCTCAGGGCCGAACAAAGTGGCGAACTTTGACCTTGGAAACATTATTTTTTGTTTTCCCAGGGTTAACCATCATGGCCTTCACTTCTCACAAACAAGACACTTGGGGGACAAAGTGTTGTGTAGGACTCGAACCCGAACAAACACCATCCATCTCCATCCGTGTCCATCTCAGCGCAATTGGTCAAATACCCAACAGCCGGTGTTGAGGATCGCGACGGCTGGACCAGCCTCCTTTTATATTGTTTATGTTTTATATGTTTTTATTATTTTGATATATTATTGTTTTGTTGTACCTTTTACGTAAGTGCTTGTATGTTAACGTCTCAATGGAAAAGTATAATTAGTTTTCTGCTGGTATAGGAGTTTTTATTAGTATCACCAACCCAGCTACCAAAAGTCCAATGGACCGTACCGCTAATCGCGCTCGCCACTTGCCGCCAATTTATTTGGCGTAATGCATCCTGATTGCACGACCTAACAGAACACCCAGTAGTATTTTCCCTTGCGGAGTCGTGACACTAGGCACGAGATTTGGTATTGAACTACAAGTTTTTTGGCATCCCTGGTACGAAAAAAAACTTCGGCATCTGACAACCACAGTCCATTACTTGATTTTGTTCGTCACCTGTCGTGGGGTGAGTCCAACTAAGTCAGCTCGTGTTCGGCTGCTCCGCGGTAAGTTGACGTTTGAGCAGGGTCCAACTGGATAATGCGTTTTGTAACGTCTGTTTTTGTTTTTTCCCCTTGTTTTCCTGTACAAATAACTAATACGTCCAAGTAAACATAACTATACGTTTTTGAGATTTTCATTTATATTTGTCATATTTTTAAAAATACAATCGCTTATTTTCAGTCACTAGTAGTCACTCACTACTGGATCTTTGCTTCCGTGAAAAAAATCGCCAGCTTATTCGTTTTGATCATAAGCCAAATCCGCCTATTGTGCAATTTTTATCGCTAGTAATGAATATGAAGTTTTATTCTCTTGCTTTGCAATTTACAACATTAATATGTTTGTTCAAATAGACTGTTAAGGGATGTAAATGTTCACAGATAAATCCTGTATAATCTTGAGTCGTGAAGCCGAGTTACTCCATCTAATACTTCATACATTACCACCGGGAACACATTAATTCGAATCGTAATGACTTGTTAATGGGATTGCTGCCATAAACACCCAGACTCGTAATTAACTGCCGCAACGTAAGTAATTAATCATAATACATTCAGTTTTATGGATTAAGTAATTAGTTTTGTGACTAACTGTAATAGAATAATCATGATTTATATAGTTGATGACGTTAATGTTTGTTATGTTATTTAAACAGGAAATGAACAGAAGCAAAGCTTTTAAATGATTACATAAATCATTAATACGTACTCAATGATTAAACGATTCAATCAACCTTAACTGAAATGTTGACTACTTCAGATGTTCTTCAGCTGTGGTTTAAAAATGACAGCTGCGTGAGGCCCCGGGTCTGATTTTTGGGTCGACCCAACAATATTTATATTTCAGGCCTTCCACCAGGTGGACCGACGGTCTGGTGAAGGTCGCGGGAGTCCCTTGGATACGGGCGGCACAGGACCGATCTGTGTGGAGAACTTTGGGGGAGGCCTATGTCCAGCAGTGGACGTCTATTGGCTGAAATGATTATGAACAATATTTTACCTAAGTTCAGCAGTAAAAAAATACTGAGTGACAGTCCGGATTCGGATATTTAGTGCTCTTGCTATTCCGTACCTTGAAAAGAACCTTTGGCCATTTCTCCTGATTCAATCACTCTCCAATCGTACCACACTGGTATCCCATCGAAATTTATAGGTAAGGGCATAGAGAGTGCTTTTGTGTCTGCGCACACACTTGTGCAATATAATGATGAATATAATACATTGAAATAAGAACCAGTACATTTTCTTGGACCATAAAACTTTGATGATCGGCCAGTCAGTCAGTGAATGAGTGACTGACTGACCAAATTAAAAACTTTGACTTGTTATAACTCTTTAACTCTAACTCTATCCACAACGAAGTTAATGAAAGTCAAAATGGGCTGAAATACTTTGAGAAAAGTATAATACAGCCTGCCGCTTTCTTACTCGACTTAGCGTGGGGCATTACCGTTCCCCAGACATACTGCATAATGCGTTAGTGTACGAACTTTTTACTGAACCGGACCTATTTGTTATTTTGTGGCTTGGCTCTGTCTTTATAACCAGTGGCAGTTGTATGCAAGTAACCACTTTCCTAACATCCTAGATTCGATTCATCCTGAGATAGTTGGCTCGAGTTCCGGACCGGAGACAGGCCCGTACGAGAAGTAGTAGCCTGGAGCATTCCACATTAGCCTCAACAGTGCCATCTCACTCTTATCTCCATTAAGCAAAGTGCATTTTGCAACAAACTATCAATGCAAGCGTAGGTTGTACAGTAGTCACTCCTAGATTGTATTTCTGACAATCTTGTGTGATTATTTTATAGCTGAACTAGTTTGCGCCTGCAGCGTTTCTTGTGTTTCTAGTTATGGGCTTCGTTTTATCAAAGTGATTGCTTTTCCTCAATAAGTTCAACTCAGTTTGTTACTATCTACTTCTCCCGTTACTTTAATTAGATCCTACATAAAGATTTTGTTCACAACTATATGAAACGCTGCGCAGGCGCGGTATTACGGTGTTCTTAAGGCCCGTTTAGGCCGAAGCGTGGCTTTTCCACAGCTTGTTTTTTTCTGTATTTATCTATTACACGTACGAGTATATAAAACATAGACCGAGAAACAACCAACATCCGTGGATTCAGGTTTAACGAGAGCCTTATCTTGCACGTTTAGTTATTAGCAAATGTCTACTAATTAAAAACGTAAATAGCTTTTATCTAATTGACGAGTTAACACACGTTCACATTTGTGATATTCTCGACTTATCGCACCAAGTAAGGCGAGAATATCATTTTCATTTTCTTTTGATGCGTTACGTTTCATCAGTACAGTTTATTTCAAGATTTTTCTAATGTAAAACTGCCAGGGTGTATGACAGTTTTAAGAATCTCTCGGTGTGTGTCTGTATCTGTGTAAATGTGAGTGTACATCTATCTATCTGTCGGTGTTACCTCCTGAACGGACATTTTAAAACCCAAAATTTAGGTTTTAAAATGTTCAAATATAGGTTTAGTGAAAAATCGGAAGAGTTTTTAACTATGTTTATCGTCGGTCTGTCAAAATGTCCCTACCAAATAACCATACCTATTTGGTCACAACTAATTCAATGTAGATATTAAATGAAAGGGCTTATTGTAGAGTACAATCTTTTAAACTATTCACATGATGCCCACCTTTTCTCATCAAAATCCATTTCGACAATAAAACACATTGGAGTCAGTTTATGGGCTATTAGGGGCTATTAGTGAAGTAGTCGTGTTAATTAGTACAGAATAGGTGTTTAAAGGTGTTTAGTATGTTTTATGGCTATACGGGGTATATGTTTAAACATTTACGTCCCTTCAACCACGTGTTCTACCAACCAATTTGAACAGTTCTATGACTTTTTAAAATTCATATAAAAATTTCAACTTTTCATACAAAGTCGGTCACGTAACTTGAACAATTTCGACGTATTTCCACAAGTCGTAGAACAACAATTGTTCAGAATGGTATCACATCGGCTGGCATCACTGGCCCGCGAGATGCTTCTTCACGCTTCGTTTGAAGGAGTCCATATTGTAGGACGGAGGAAACACACGTGACGGCAACGAGTTCCATTTTTTAATGTTACGACATATATATGAGCTGCTAAACTGTCATTTTAAATTCGTTTTTTATTATGGCCTAATACATACTTATATTATTTCTTCTTCCAAGCCAACCCGGCCATTCCCACGGACCAGAGACCCATAACCCTTATCTAATAAATTAAATATATCTCTTTATTGCGCCCAACCTCTAATCAATACGAAATTAAATTCCCTTCTCCCCTATATACGGTTATTAACTGAGATAAACCTAATCAAAGCCTATTAAGTATTTTAATAAACTATCTACTAATTTGACACCGGACTTTCACTACTGCCATAGTAAAATTAATGACAGTAATGGAGAAATCTCGCGACTCGGTAAGCGTTGTGTTGGACGCCCTGCGACAAGATGGGATGATGATATTCGAAGGATGGCTGGTGTGGGCTGGATGCGAGTGGCCGAAAATCGGGAGCGGTGGCGTGCATTAGGGGAGACCTATGTCCAGCAGTGGACGAGTGTGGGTTGCTGATGATGATGAAGAAATAACATTTTGACGAGCACGCCACTGTTGGACTTTTTGGAAGATAGCTAAATTACGATTAGGTACAGTCAACATTAAAATGATCTTAGCGCCGAAACCTACCAAAAATATCACCTTAAGGTACTGCTGCGTGCACATACGGTTTAAATTTAACTGGATACCTTTACGCGTTCCTGAAAAATAGGATGTTGATACTCAGGCAGTCAGATAGACAGAAGGAAGGACAGCAAAGTTGTCTTATAAAGGCTACATTTTTTCCTATTAAGCCTCGTTAGACAAGAAAGCCTTTAATACTAATCAATCAAATACAGATTGCTCTCTATAAAGTTAAGACACTGTCAGTATTTTACACTGTACTTCATAGATACTCCTAACGACTTACAGATGTAATGAAATAACCGAATTATCAGTAACTTTCTTACAACGATAACGAGTAGTTGGACAATAAATTTAAAGCTTTATGGTTATAGAGATAAGGTGCAAAGTGGACAAGGATTCCTCTGATTTGATTATGTTGTAGAGGCATAAGGAAACGTATAGGGTGTTAATGCTTTGACCGTTGACTCCAAATAGAGTAGGGCCATGAAAGAGGCCGCTATTAACTATTACACTTGAAATTCAAATGGTTTTTAGTAATATAAATAACTAATATAATATTATTTTTTTTTATGTGATAGGTGGCAGACGAGCAGGCGGATCACCTGATGGTAAGCAATTGCCGCCGCCCATGGACACCTGCAACACCAGTGGAGTTACAAGTGCGCCGCCAACCTTTAATACACAACATAATATACTTCCTCGCAACCAAATAATTCATGTAGCTAACTGCATAAAGCAAACCTGTTTGTTACAAAGAAACTAAGAGACAAGTAACTTGAATAGTCGAATATACTTACAATTAATTTTCTAATACGTATCAAAAATATTTGGTAACGAAGTCACCATACCCATTTGGGTATTTACCCAAACCCAACATCAATAACTATTTTATCAACAAAAAAGTATGTTGATGCGAACCTTCGAATTGAACCTGCGACTCTTGCATCTCACCCGCTCAAACCACTGATAAGTTCTTATTTATTATAACTTAAAGATTGAGTAGACTAAGGGCCTCGTTCACCATCTCTGAGTAAAGTGTCAAGTAATTTATTCTTCAATTTAAGTGGGTTTGGAGGAAACTGGCCCCTGGTCCGCGGCCTAGTTAACAATTTAAATTCCTTAAACTCTCTTATTTAGTGGCCACAGGGCACCTGCCGCAGCCCGCGTCCCGTGTCCCCTGTATCGCTAATGTCCCGATATCTCCGTAATGAGCCCCATTAGGGACGGGACAAACCGCTGATTTATGCTCCATCGAGGAAATATGTAATGGACAGACATTTCGTTAGCTTAATGTTTCAATATCTGAGGCCTAATCTCCGAGTTACTCAGGTGATGGGATCATTAGTATTGCTTAGGATCTTCAAACGTTTTAATGCATCGATCCATGTCTGTTATCTTTAGTCACATCAAAACATACGTAACTACTCATATAATTACATCATTTATTTACAATATTTTTTTGCAAGTTTTTGCAGGATTTATATTAAACTTTAAAATTTTTGGCATATTAAAAGCAAAGCAGGTTTCTTCCAGAAAATAACAAACGGTGCTAAATTGTATTTTAAATAAACCTCACACCGTTCAAATAATTCATTTTAGGGAATTGCAGTTTGTTATTTTTCGAAAGTTGATAAACCATACCATCCCAGGAAATTAATCAACTTACTACGCTGGCTCAGCGAGCTGAAGTGGATCTTGGCCTTCTTGATATCTATCTAATCTATCTATATATCTATTAAGATAGACCATCATGTTAACGTGGTATTCCCGGTTGGAACCAAAGCCGTGTCTTTGAAGAACGAGGTATGCATGGATTAAGAGCCAGTAAGTAAGTATTTGTGTTTGGTAATTACAATGAAACGACCAAAATTCATTACGTACATAACTTGATGGTTAAAAACTCTTTGTTTTAACATGTTAAAGCCCAGACAGCAGACACAATAGAAAGTTAATTGTATTTGCCTTATAAAAGGCTTCTGGGTCTTATGACGTTAAGGATTTTTGGTTTAAACATCATGTAGCTTACTACAACATTGTCAACTCCTTGTAAGCTCACCAAATTGTTAATTAAATTTACTCTTCTACATAACTTCAAGGTAGTTTTAACGAGGGCCATATTTTCAAGTTAACGAAGACAATTAATTGCTCAGCGTAAAAGTCAACAATCACAGAGGTTCTCATAATGGATTTACGAGCGATCTCCGAACCGCCTTCGAGTCGTCAAATCAATCAGACTAAGCGATAAACGTTCAGTCAGGTAAGCTTGAGGTATAAACTACAGCGGGATAGATGACAGTAAGACATCTATTTAGAAAGGATATAAGTAGAGGATCCATAACAATATAATATTTATTGCATATAATATTTATTGACTGACCGCATGGCGCATTTGGTAGTAACCGTGCCTCATACGCCAAGGGTGGGGATCGAACGCCACGGGATATCCACCCTAGACAAACATATACGTGTGATGAACACTTGTGTTTGTTCAGTGTCTGTAAATTACATTACACAATATAAGTATTTAAGTATTATATTTGTGATCGTCTGTTGTATGATATCTGTAACACAAGTGCTTAAGCTACTAAGTACGCAGTCAGGTCAATGTACGAGATGTTGAGTGAATTTATTTATTATTATTGCATGTTAGCGCCTAAAGCGCGAAATATTGAGTTTAGTTTAGTAAATTCCATTCTCACACTAAAGTGAGAAACATTGCATCAAAACAAAATATACGCACGCAAAGGCAATAGGAGAAGACCGAGAACTGCGTCTCACCCGCACACGTTTCCTAGTCTGTCTTTTTATTTGATATTTGATAGGTGGCAGACGGCCCATTCATGCCGAAGCGTGGCTCTCGGTAAATGTATATGTGATTTATGCTGAACCAAATTGAGATCACGGTAAGTGCGCATGTACAGTAGTGACCACATAATTAAGGACAACATTTTATTTTCATACGGATTGTGAAGGCCGCGAGTTTCTTCACTGGATCTCTCGGCACTGTGCAGCCGGATAAACCTCAGATACGGCTATCAGAGCTCGTTCGGCTAATTGGCTGGTTAATTGTGGTGGGAATGCTCACTTTCAATAACTACCTGTACTGTGATTAATGGGATACTTGTTGTTCATTCAAATAATACAATACTATTGTATTTTATTTACATCGTATACAATAGCATTGTATTTTTTATTATTTAAGCTGTATTTATTTTCTCTCACGTCAGGTTAAATAATATTATTATTTTTTTTTAATTACTAGGAAAATAATAGTCTCACTTGGCACCAGGACTTGCTAGTCCTGGTGGTCATAAAAAAATTTTTGGACGAAGTCTGAAATGAATGAATATTTAAGTTAATTTGTTCTCGGGTCGATCAACAAGCATAATATAAGTTCGATTTTTTTTAAATATAACTAGCTCGGGTTTTGTGATCACTGATCTGCATTGGGCAAGCGTGGTGATTAAGTCTAATCCCATCATATAGCGAAGACTTGATATCTATGATGGAGGCCTTTGTCCTGCTGTGGGACAGTATTAATAGGCTGATACTTTGATACTGACTCACCTGAATAAATACCGGTACGTTAAGTAATTATATTAGAAGACGCACTGTCCAGCAGTGAACTGCAACAAGCTGTTAACGATGCCGATGAAGTAGATAAAATTAAATTTATTGAACCTAAAACTTTTATTTCACCTTCATGAGCAAATCTGACTTGATATGGCCGGTTTTGTAACCCCTCTCAAAACATTTGGACAATTATTACAAGCGTTTTTCGTTTGAAGCGCATAAACGATGTCTTGAGCGGTTTTAATTATAAACTTTACGATGAGCAACCAAAACGTCGACGCATTTAATTTCACATTACTTTATAATAACACCATTTTATTACTATTTACGAGTTTTAAGAGAGAACTTTGGCGATGCTTCGCAGGAAAAATCAATGTAACGCGTATTTTTAATTCGGGTTGCCTTCTTAAATCGAATTTGTGTGGTCGTTAGTAATTAATTGGCATTAAATTTTTATATTTTGGAACACAACTTTGAGAATTTATTCGACATTTTTATTGAGTGTCATAAAAGTTATCCCTGTAAAGTAAGGATGGATACACGTAAATTTTGGGTAATTTTTAATGTATCCCTGACAGTTTTGTATGTTAAATTAAATTGGATTTTGTTACTAATTAATAGCACGTTTAATAAAATATATCAAGGTGGTTAAATGTACTTCTTCTCCTTATCAAGTCGATGGCGATAAATACTCTGAGTGATAAATAAAGACATAGGGTCGAACTTTACGACGTTTTTTCTCGTCATCTGTATATACAAATTTCCCTCAACATCTGGTGTTGAAACACTATTTATGTAACATCTTTCAGTCTTCACGCAAGATTTTTGTCTCAATATCCAGACTTTACACACAAATTTTATTTCATTACCCGGTCATAATAATATATATGCACGATACTTGTTATCACCCGGTCAGTACTATTAATACTACACATTTTTTTCGTAATTTGTTGAAATTTTCCAGAACCCTTAAAAAGTTAAATTAGAATTTCCTCACACCTAACAGCCACACCTCATTCCGACATGTTCGCCGCCGAAAATTTTAATAAAACAAGGGGCTTCTTGGCTTGCAAATATTTCATCCACTGTCAGCGGGGAGACGGCCTCGATACTCCGGGGCGTGAGAGGAATCCTCAACGAGCGACGCGTGAGGCACGGAGATGAATTGGCTGAGGAGATGAGATGTAAGAGGAAATATGGTTAAGTTAAATTAAACCCTTGCTTTTGAGTTCGAGTTTTATGTGGGTAAAGAGTGCAAAACTAGGATCCTTCAACACGGGTATCGCAGGTGTCGAAGATAAAACTGTCATACTAAAATAAAACAATAAGATACATTTTATTCTAAAGTAACAACATAAAACACCAAGCAACATAAACAGTTAATTAAAACAAACAACAGTAAGAAAATAATTAAATAACAAACGTTGTAACACAAAAGACTCAACATAAGCAAAGAAAAAAAAGAACTGTTCACGCTGAACATTCAATATTTGAACTCTCACAAAACAGGTGACCCCGGTAGGCGCGCTATGGGGTCACCAGTTCTAACCTTTTCCCCCTGTGGATAAGCCATGACGGTTTCCCCTGGTAAACCGTCATGGCCTGCACCTTCCAACATATCGGCAACAAGGTGGAGTGTGGGAATCCAACCCTAACCAAAACCCCTGGGGTGTCAATCACATTACCCGAAAACTAAGCTAGTTTCTAAAATGAAATTCAGTATCGTTTGTTATTTTATTGTTTTTTTGGTCACCGTACGATTCGGAACTATTTTACGGTGCCCTATTCAATACAAGAGGGTCCTAGATCCGATTACCGGGCTGAACAAAAATATGTTCCGAATTTTTCGAACATAGGTCGGGTTTGTGATCATCACCAATCTGCATTAGGTAAACGTGGTGATAAAGCCTAATCTCATCATAGTAGCGCTGACTTGATTTTTATCATGGAGGCGTTTGACCTGCAGTGGGACAGTATATAGGCTGGTACTTTACTAGCAGTCCTATTTGGTTGTCATTCAAATTTACTGGACTGGTTTAAATAGAGCAATCACCGATAGCATCTGTCCCCGCGAGCGAGAGCGCAGCGTCACGGCTGACGGGCGGCGATGCTATCAGGCTGTAGGAAAGCGAGGGGTCTGGCTGCTGAGGGATAAGGGCAGGGAAACACGGTGCTAAGGATTTTTTTTAATGATAGGAGGAGCAGACGCATCACCTGATGGTAAGCTATTGCCGCCGTTTATAGGTACTGTTGGAGCCGTAAAGTCCTTGAGTGGAGACCGCGACTCGGTAAGCGTTAGTGTTGGACGCCCTGCGACAAGATGGGATGATGACGTTCGAAAGCTGGCTGGTGTGGGCTGGATGAGAGTGGCCGAAAATCGGGAGCGGTGGCGTGCATTAGGGGAGACCTATGTTCAGCAGTGGACGAGTGTGGGTTGCTGATGAGATAGGCACCCGCAACGACTGTGGACTCAAAAGTGCGCTGGCAGCCTTTTAACCCTTTCCCTTCGATCCCCCTTACGCACACGACGAAGCACTGCGCTGGCACTGGTTCCGGTACTTTCTTAATCACCTTGGATTTTGGTTCTTTTTCGGTCAGTCAAGTAAATAAATATTACAATTTCCATACTAATCTGGGTCCCTCTTATATGCAAATAATAATGGTAACTTAGCATTAACCTGGAAACAATAGACGTGGTTAATTTGAAAGCATGACTTTTCAACCTTTTCTTGGCCTAGGACCTTGGTGTTAGCTGGGACCACGATGTAAGTTAAAATTAAGTGTATTTTATAATTTGAACTGCGCTTTATTAACTGCATTATTTAAACCGTGAGTCTTGCTCCGACTTCGGAATGAATCCCACGTCGACCGGAGTGATACTACGGCCTCACATAAAGCTGGCGTGAAGGTACCAGAGGTCCAATCCGGGAAAAATGTTAAGAGGTTGGCAGCGCACTTGTGACTACACTGTTGTTGCGGGTTGAACCAATCATAAACCATATTTATAAAGAGGTAACCTATAGACAACGACAAGACTTAACATAAAAACACTAACGCGATGCAATCGACGCCCAGTGCCATCTATTGGTATAAGTTGAAACTAATGTCCCGAAACGAAGTGAGGGCGGGCCACTAGTAAATTATTATAATTTACTTATAGCTCATGAATACGTTGAACCGTCTCCGCCTGCCTTTACCCCCTTACAACGTCGTGAGAAACTGTGACACACAGACAGACCCGTCCTACGAGATGTTATCTACGTGCTTTACATAGTTCCGCCATAACTCGCCGTGGAAAAAATGCTTAATTTGGACTTACGAACTCTTGTACGGGAGATAACATCGTGGAGTAAGTTGTTGTATGTTAATTTAGGAATTTGTTACGCTTTATTGATGGTGTGTGGTTCAGGCTTGTCATATTAGCTGATTTAATAAAAGGTTTTTTGTTCGTTGTTGCATTCATTAGGACCGCCCTCACTTCGCTACGAGACTTAATAAAATTTTGTAAAGATAGGACCCTTTTTTGCTTAATTTGTTAGTTCCAAATTGTACCAATAGATGGCGCTGGGCATTGACTAAATCGGGCAAGTTTAAGGGTTGCTGGCAGGCCCTACAGCAGGTCTCCAATTCGTCGTTCGGAGCCCGCTTTCTGAAGTGAAAGACCATCTCGGTCCGCATAAAGAACGACGAGGTGATCACAGCGGCGGCTAGTCATATCACTCCGACGAGGGGGTTAGCTCGTTATAATTTACTATGATATAAGGCCCTAGCGGCTACGACGGGGGGCTCGCGAACCGCACAATGCGACTCGGTATAAGTAGAGGCCCCGGTAAAGGGTCATCCCTTCATACCTTAACGTGCCTGAACAGCATAAAATGCGAAGACTCTTGCGTTGCCCGAGAAAGTATTACACCTCATCGGTTTGCTTATAAACCTCCTTATAATACTCCGGTTTTCTTATCATATCCTTTTCTACTACTTCTTGGAATCACTAGACGAAATTCTAAACTCGTTCCACTTTCATTAGTTTTTTACTATTTCTAAGTCACATTTCTGTTATCGTCATCGCATCGCATCGTGATGGCATCTGGTTGCGTGACGTCACGTGCCTCTATGTGTCAACCTGCGCGCACGCACCTTGTTAGACAAACCACCTGTCATGGGAATAGTAATTGTAAAGTTTTGATTGAAGCTTACTTAGGGCTAAGAATGCCATGGTTTTCTTTTCATATTTAGGACTGTGTAGTTGGGATCTGGACTGATTTACTAAGTACATAAGACTTATAGGAAATATTATGTAAACACACAAACGTACCTCGTACCTTCTTACATACTTTAATTAACAATTAGCGGATTTAGGTGTACAATTATTGACGAAATCTTAACATGTCGATGACGCTCGAAAATGGAATAATTCAGAATAAGTTATTCGTATAAATTATAATGTTGAACTTACTAGGCATTTCCGAAAATTCGAAATCCCGGAGGCGTATCCATACTGATGTAATATTTGAGGGCGTTGACCCTGAAATTGCACTACCTAATACAAACACCGGTAATCAAGAGATTTACCTATATGTTTTTAAAGTTTAGCATTGCATTATATAAGTACAAACACTTGATAGAAACTGCCCTCTTACTGCTTGACGTTTCGACCGCGCTACAGCGTTAGTAAGTGCTATAATGTACTTAAATTTAAATATCCTCCCGTTTAGTCCCATTTATATCAAGTAATTAAGTAATTACCTGGGAATAATAAAGAATGTTCGAGTTTCAAGTTTGGTTTGCCCAGCAAGTCTTAAGAACCAGTCTTTGGCACGAAGTACGAGTAGCGTAGGTACAAGTCAACCTGTTAAGAAGCTGCACTGCAACTTGCATTGTATGGACGTCACTTACGAGTAACTTGCAGTAACTTGCACGAGGAAACTGGACAGTAGCTGTTTGCTAACTAGGCAGCAGTTAGTGCGCACAGTGTAAACCGAAAAAAAAGTGGGCGAAAATTTTTGTCCATATTTTTTTTTCTTAAGAAGCTCTAAACAGTTCCCCCTAAACTACGGCGCAACCCATATAACCCCCCCCCCCCCCTCCCCTGGTGGAATCAACTCAAAAGCTATCAAAAACCAGTAATAATATATAACTTGCGCATGATCACAAGTTCACAACTACTTAACTGTGTACCCCGCAGTAGTGTTGTCGTCGATGGATAGAGTCTGTCGATAGCTAATAAACGTCACGCCTATAAGTACCTGTATAGTATAGGTAGTATCGATAGCGCATAACATTCGTAAACAAAATATTATTGTTTTAGATTCTTGATTATTTTTAATTTACAAAGTAGGTTTAGAGGTACCTCCTATTCACCCTGTCGTGTAAATCCCACTGGGGCGTAGAAAGCTGCAGGGAACGTGCGGGACGAACGAACGAACGGGACGGAAACGAACGAACGAACGGGACGGAACGAACGGGAACAGTATTGTTTACAATTAGACGAGAGGTTTTGTTAATCCATAAGATACCAAAGTGATATCAGCAATGATTAAGGAGATATGAGCAACGTACTATCGATACTAACTTAATATTTTTATTTTAACTAAATATTTCCTGGTTCTTTGCTAGTAATACCTACTAACAATAGTACCTATCGATAACATAGAAATATAGTTTGGCAACACTACACACAGCGGCATGTGGGCGCGTCGTAACCCCGTGTTTTACGAGCTCGGTTATTCGTCGTGGTTTATGGGGTTGCCATGTGTGGACTGCTCCATAGAACACGGTTTGATTGACGCTTTCGAATAATTACTAGACGGGGAACGGAATCACTAAATGAAACGTTTTCGCAACGATATTATTGAATTAAGTAACCACTGAGCTAGGGGAAGGTTTATGAGGTGGCCATGTGTGGTCCTGCATGCATAAAGAGAACCCTTTTTTTCAAAGCGAGACTTAGGCTCTTTGTAGGGGGGGGAGGGATATTAAATACTCTATGGTCACAGAGTATGGAAAATTAAGTTCACACAGTGGTTGTTAGCAGCAACTGCTGACTCATAGGTCCAAGAACTCATCGATATAAAAGTCAGCTATATTCGACTTTCTGTGTCTACTCAATCCTGAGGGGTGTCATTGAAAATTTTATCGCGCGAAAAAGAGAAGTTCCAACATTAAGTTTATCTAAGGTTTTATTTACGATAAACAATATTACCGCAATTCCACTCATTTGATGTTAATAAAGTGAAAATGAGTATCAAATTGTCCGGTGAAAAAAATACCAAGATGTTTTCCGGAGAATAATATAAGTTTTCAATACGTAGAAACAACTTCATTCAAAATAAAATCAGGCAATGGGCCCTATTTCGAGTGAAAAATCCGCTAGATGGCGTGCTATTAGTCTGAAGTCCAACTTCAACGTCATTGATTGTTTACTAATATCATTTTGATATCAAAGATAACCAATCACCGTGTAGATGGGGGCCCATTTATCATTTCCATGACAATGTAATTTATTTCACCCATCACAATTTAAAATATTGTTTTGGAACGCAATTCGCAAACAACATTTTGAATTCGGAACGCGTCCCCGTCGCCTATGACAACGAGATGGCTACGTCGATAAGCTAGCTGTCTCATGCCGACAACTCATTTTGCGCTCACTTTCAATTGTAATTAAGGTCAATAATTGCTTGAAGATGGTTGTAGATGACTGATAAGATGTCAGATTACAAAGAAGCGGGTAATCAGTTAAATAATTATGTTGTTTTTTTTTCGACGCGCATTTTCTGGCGCGATGGATGAGTGCGTACTAAAGTAATACCTACGTAATTTATGTCCTTTTTTTTGCTAACTATACTTAGGCCAACGCTTGATTATAAAAGTAACGTTAGCAAATACAATAAGAACACAACATATTAAAATGGATTTCATACCAGTCAGCAGCAAATCATCCATAGTAAGTACATACCTGTAAAAATAAAAATATGTTAAAACTTAACAGTCTTAAGAGCTCAAATATAAAAAAACTACATAAATAGTTACTTCTAAAAATTAATAATAATAAATAATTAGAGATCGGGCGCAGAACCAAAATGGCTTAATCTGCTTTCCGAGCACGGAAGTACGAACCACTAACTTCCAGACTTCGTGCTGACACTGAGCATTTCTAAACAGAAAAACTCAGGTACTTTTGGCCCGACCCGGGGATCGAACCCGGGACCCCAAGGCCAAAAATAAAGAATAACTGCACAGTAAATGCAATTTACTGTGCTTTTAAATAATAAAATTTATTAGTTTTCCATATTCAGACCGCATGATTTAAAAGTATTCATAATTGTAAAGAGCTTTAGAGCGATAAGTACCAGGGTAAAGAAAACACCATAAATATTCAAGATTCTTTATGTGTTGTTGACAGACGAGCAGATAGAACGCCTGATGGTAAGCGAGTGCCGATACCTATAGACACCCAACACTAGGAGAGTTACAAGTGCGCTGCCAACCTTTAAACCCCCTTTCCGATACCTTGATTGACTCGACGGATCATGGCACGCGCTGCTTCACGCCAGTTTTCTAGGAGATTTTTTGTGTGTTTTGTATTATCATTCCTTTGTTTTGTTTTCTGGTTGAGATTTTTTAAAACGGCCAAAAGACGGTGAATTTCTCTTGTTCTATTTATTATTAAAAGCCTTAGTGTGGGTGGTTCATTTAAGTTTACATGCATATCTAAACATTTCGCCGCGTGCGCTAGTCATTATGATCTTATTAACTCTTTATTAAGATACTTTTATTTTGCAGTGCAGCAATGTTGGTGATTTTAATCTTGATTAGGGTTGGCAAATGCTTAAATTTTTAATGTCGTTAGAACCCAAAAGCCTTTTGTATGGCATAAAATAATTGATTTTACATTGTGTCTGCTGTCGTTACGTTAAGTCAAAGAAATTGTCTGTCACGTGACTCGTAAGTTCTACAAAGTCTTTCTAATTTCTATCTGTGTGGACTGTTATAATAATGATTTTTTTGACATTAGTTGTAAACATACATAAAAATAGATTTTGTTTCATAAATACATTTTTACATTTACATTTTAACATACATTAATAAGTATAAAATACTGCCGACCTACACAATTAGTGCTACGGCATTGCTACGAAGGAAACCTGTGCTACGAGAACTACAAGCGTATTCTAATGATTTTTATTTATTTTCTATGGACAAAAACAAGTAACAATTGAAGTATTGTTCATTATGATTTAGGTACTAATGGCCCGCCCTCGCTTCATTTAGGGAGCTGGTAGATGGCGCTGGGAGTCAATAGCATCGCGTAAGTATTTCGGTTTTTAAATTTACTTAAGAGCCCTAAGCAGCAGCTAAGCGGAGGCCTAAAAAGTCATAATATATAAGACCTGACGTTGACTATGCAATTTGCCTCTGTATACATAACTAGAGCCCGCCCTCACTTCGTTTCGCGAAAGTAGTCCCACTGTCTACCAATAGATGGCGACTCCCAGTCGATTACATCGCTCAAGTGTTTCGTGTTTTCGGTTTACCTATAAGCTCTGATGTGTACTATGAGATGAACCTCATTATAAATAGTATAGATATAGAAGACAATTATTTCAACCGACTTCTTTTGTAATTGGAAGGAGGAGACCAAAGCCCTAGCGTGAGCGGAGTTCGCAGGTCACGTAATAGCGGGGCGGGGCTGCGCGCGCGCCTATCGTAATGGAATCCGCCAGAAATTAAACACTTCGGCCTTCATTACAAACTTATCGGCCTCTGATTCATGAAAGAAATGCGATGCTGTGTTTTTTGTATTTCCATTTGCGTTCCTCAGAACCTGTTAATTCGAGATATATTTGAGAGTGGTAAAATTACTAGGTAGATTGGATGGGACCTGCATCCTTGGTATTGCTGCATTCTTTATGAAGTCGTATTTGTGTCGGTCGAGACGCTAGGATCGTGTGTTCGATTTCCGCACCTATACCAATGTTTGTTGATGATGCAGATATTCGTGATGAATGAATCGTGGTGCTTATGGTACCTTTATTGTATTTCGTTTAAAAAATCAAACTGTAGAAAGAAATTTACAAGTCAAGAAAAATAATTAATGAAATTAATACCCGGAACTAAGATAATTTTCGATACAATAGCCAAATAATGATGTTTCAATTCCATCAGTCATAACGAATTAGTTTGTATCATTTATAGCTGTAGAAGATACCCGGGTCGTAATAAGGAAATGATTAATCATCATGATTAAAATCAACTCAGTTGCAGACAACTAGCTATCGGCTAGTCCAGTAGGTACACAGTTTCAATATAATTCAGCGGGACGAAATCGTACAGACGGCCACACATCAGGTTACTACTGTAAAATAGTTTTTTTTTTATTACCGTAGCAGACGAGACATGGATAAAGATCATCATCATCATCATTATCAGCCTGTAGCAGTCCACTGCTGGACATAGGCCTCTCCAAATGCTCGCCACTTTGATCGATCTTCGGCTACTCGCATCCAGCTCCAGCCAGCCCTCTTGCGCAGATCATCACTCCATCTGGCCTGAGGTCGTCCTACACTACGTTTACCGACACGCGGTCTCCACGCGGATAAAGATGTAATTTTGTATTTATTTGTAGTGTGTTCTTTGGATGCGGGTGGCACAAGCCCGATCTATGAGGAGAACATTGAGGGAGGCCTATGTCCGGAAGTGGCAGTTTATTGGCTATTGACCGAAATGATGTGTGGTAAATAAATGGTTTAAAAAACAAATAAAATTTCCGAGTTCAGAATCTTATCTTGATACTCACTGTCTTTATACTATAGTAGACGCAGGAACCTACCACATCTAAGTCCGAATATGGACGAATTGATTGACAGATTCCACAAAAACATCTTAGAACACAGCCATATAATCCGGCGAGCCGTCAATACTGACGGGCAGATATTAATCTCACACGACATTAATGGGCCGCGATGTTTGGACACCGCGGTAGGAAGCCAGCTCAATTCTGCGGTGCTCGGCGACCGAGAATATGTATGTAATCTGGCAGTCGTGTGAACTCTGGAAGTCATTCAATGTACAGACAGCCTTCCGTCGCCAGCCGTCAGGTTAAGTAAGTAAACATGAATTATTGACCACAGAAAATGGATACCTACACAACAACAAGAAACAGTAATAATGTACTCCAACCGATATCCGGCTACGGCGGCCGACCTCAATCGTCGTACGCAGAATATACATATTGTGACTCTAATGTGCATGCAAACACAAGTCCACTCTCAATTCCCTTACCTTCTTAATTCTATGGAACACGAAAATGGCACGATCGAGGAGAGATCGGTAGTAAACAAACAGCTTAACGTGCTCTCTGAGGCACGGGGGCTCAACAAGACCACCAACTTCCAGACTTTCGGGCTGACACTGAGAATTTCCGAACAGTACTTAAAACACAGTTACAAAATTTTGGCTCGACCCGGGGATCGAACCCAATTTTATTGTTGACAAAATTCTCAACGTCAGCGCGAAGCTTAGCCGTTGGCGGTCTTATACTGCGAAAATACTACCTAATAGAAAGCTAGCAGTTTTTTTTTAGAAACTAAAACCATTAACCGTATTGTCTGTGTCGTAAGGTTCATTTTCAAACACCAAGTGGTTAAACGCGCCATTGCTACAAGACTCCCTAATTGGTTCTTTGAACGGCGCTTGCGACTGTTAACATGCTCTGGATGCGAGTTCGTTTTTATGCAACTTTTATAAGAAACCCGGGACATTTCCTGAATAACTTTCCTGATGGACCGAAATTAGCTAAATATTCTTACTTGTTAAATATGAAATGCAAGGCATTCTCAGGAAATGGAAGACAGGTAAATACTTTCTGTTTATTGCCGGTAATATAGTTTTTAATTTCTTTTAATAGCGACCGTTTACTGAAGAAATGTCTTCGTTTATTTACGCTTCATGTTGTAGTAGTACCAATGCATCGAGAAAGCTCAATACTCTCAACGAACGAAGTCTACGCATCAATTTACGTATTCTACAAATCTATTAACACACATACGAGAGAATTTTTGCAGATACACCCTGTATTCTGTATTTCCAGAATAACACTTTGTTGCAGAGTTGAGCCAAATACAAACTCGCTAAAACCTGCTTGTTGGGTAAAAAATCCGCATCCAGCTAATAAATAACTGATAGAAGTTTACGTAACGCGGTGGAAAACTTGACGCCAAAAAACAACGGCGCATCGTTTACAAAACGCACACATGGGCACTGTCCCTGGACACACAAACATACAAAATAATTACGTCAGTATCCAGTATAAAATAAAAGGAGTCGATTCTGGAGTCATACTAATCTAGACATATGCTGACGTAGTAAGTAGTTAACTCTTTTTTAGGAAAACACGTTTTCTCGCTCTATTTTGGTGTCGGCTTGTGAATGTCCCTTAAACTCTTTTTGAAACTGTATCTACCAAAGAACTTGTAATGTAGAGGTCAAGTTAAGATGACAGTTTGAAATTCCAGAATCGACTCCCATGGCTAACGTTTTGCACGCAAAGGAATTCGGCGGTTTTTGTCTGTGCACCGAACCCACGACCCGGGCGGACAGCTCCGGTTAGTGCTGTCAAGACTTCGATAAGTTTTTTGGTCTGGTTTTTGCAGTTGCAGTAACTTACGAGCCATGGTGCATCATTTTTGTAAAAAATTTAAGCACTTGTAAAACATTACTCCAATATTTCTTTTTTGATGCCTCATTATGGATAAGACCAATTGGCACAGAGTGACGTAGCTCAGTGGATAAGAAGAAGAACACGCTATCCATACGTAGGGTCGTGATTCATACGCCTCCGGCTTTTTCAAACCATGTGAAATTTTTTCGGGCCAAAGACCAAGAAGTATGATTCCACGTGCTCCAGTGGTACCACTCGCCATGCTTCTGGCGACCTGTTTATTGGATGCCTTTCAGCTTTTTGTGGTTAACTTGCACATTCGACATCGACAAACATGACGTCACTATGCGCCTGGAAACCGGTGCGCCGGCGCAGTGGCCGTATTAATTATCATCCAATTACCGAATGTCCCAATTAAGGGCGCGATGCGAGCGGAGAGCGGGGAAGGGGGCATCTAGTTACCGGAATATTCTGGAAAGTTAGATCGTCATTTCAAAAAGATTATAAAAAACCATTAAAAGTTCTCTTTTTTATCTTTACTTGCTGAAAACCATAGTGATGTTATGAAATTTTGTTTATATTCTATAAGCGTACATTCGGTCGCTCGCACTTACAATTACTTTAACAACCATCTCATGTTGGGATATAAAAAAATATAAAGATTTGCGCGAATTGCAAGCAAATAGCACGTGCACACAATAGGCGAAAACTAAACTAATACCATCTTCTATCCCGGCTCTTTCTCCGTTTTTGTCGTACCTACGTGCAATTCCATTGCACAAGAGTGCACTCGCGTCAGTCTCACCCGCCGAGCGTGTAGAAACCAAAAAAACACTACACCGGTTCTAGAGCAAACCAAAAAGAAACCAGATGGGTGACTCTTTCAACGCGTTATACAGATGATTAACTTCTTACGAGTTCGTAAATCAAATAAGAGTTATTTACAGAAAACAAGCCAATAATTTTGTGAAATTGACTCGTAAGCAATCAAGATTTTTTGTTACATTCATTTGTATTACTTCCATAAATCTTCAAGGAAATAATTCACATTATAAAAGAGAAAAGAATAAGTTTGTACCGGGCTGTGATCTGGGTTCGATATCCGGGTCGAGCAAAATATTTTTTCGAATCCCTCGAACACAACTCGGGTTATTATTACTAAGTACTATAAAATTGGTAGGATTTTGATCTTACGATCAACGCATAGAAAAATACTGAAGTAGTCAACTCGTAATGCAATTTTTTAAATAAATAAAAAGTATGATTCCACGTGCTCCAGTGGTACCACTCGCCATGCTTCTGGCGACCTGTTTATTGGATGCCTTTCAGCTTTTTGTGGTTAACTTGCACATTCGACATCGATAAACATGACGTCACTATGCGCCTGGAAACCGGTGCGCCGGCGCAGTGGCCGTATTAATTATCATCCAATTACCGAATGTCCCAATTAAGGGCGCGATGCGAGCGGAGAGCGGGGAAGGGAAGCAGAATGTTCTGGAAAGTTAGATCGTCAAGTAAAAAGTAAAGTATCAACCTACTGCAAGGCAAAGGCTTCCATGATAGAAATCAAGTCATCGCTACTATGTTGGGATATGATAAAACGTATAAAGATTTGCGCGAATTGCAAGCAAATAGCACGTGCACACAATAGGCTAAAACTAAACTAATACCATCTTCTATCCCGGCTCTTTCTCCGTTTTTGTCGTACCTACGAGCAATTCCATTGCACAAGAGTGCACTCGCGTCAGTCTCACCCGCCGAGCGTGTAGAAACCAAAAAAACACTACACCGGTTCTAGAGCAAACCAAAAAGAAACCAGATGGGTGACTCTTTCAACGCGTTATACAGATGATTAACTCTTACGAGTTCGTAAATCAAATAAGAGTTATTTACAGAAAACAAGCCAATAATTTTGTGAAATTGACTCGTAAGCAATCAAGATTTTTTGTTACATTCATTTGTATTACTTCCATAAATCTTCAAGGAAATAATTCACATTATAAAAGAGAAAAGAATAAGTTTGTATCGGGCTGTGATCTAGGTTCGATATCCGGGTCGAGCAAAATATTTTTTCGAATCCCTCGAACACAACTCGGGTTATTATTACTAAGTACTATAAAATTGGTAGGATTTTGATCTTACGATCAACGCATAGAAAAATACTGAAGTAGTCAACTCGTAATGCAATTTTTTAAATAAATAAAAAGTATTGATTTCTACACCTTTAGCCAATCTTCGCCTCGTTAGCAACATTGTAAATGAGAACGCAGAATTGAACTATCAAACACAAATCAAGCTTCTCTTACGATAGCCCCTTCGTTCATTAAATTTGGATTAGGCTAACGAGATAAAAACCAGCTTATAAGCTGAGGGTGCGATGTGTTACTTGCTATGATGGACGTGACGAGGAAATTTTAGCGTCTCAAGCTATTCGACTAGTTCAAAAGTTGACTCATTGGTCCTGAATAATATTCTTTATTGCACGCCATAATTAGGTCATTCTTGGAAATCTACTTACGTTTTTTATTCCTATACATGTGTATCTATAAACATTTACATCCCTTTACCACGTGTTCTATCATCTAATTGTGAACAACACTTTAGGAAATTCGCATTAAAAATGTTCAACTTTACAAAGTCGGACACAAAGTCAAGAAATTTTCAAACTCATAGAACAATATATAAAAGGTGGTTAAAGGAATTTAAATATCGATAGCTTGTAAAAATTTTGGTTTTCTAATATTTAAAGTGTAATAAGATAATGTAATATATAAAATAAAATATGGATTTAAAGACTGCTACGGTAATGATATTGTTATCTCGATTAAAACTATAGGTCCGTTAAAGCACAAAAAGCAGTTATTTTAGACTACGAAAAGATAGCTCTTTAGTTGTGGTCCCTGGAAGGAATTCACTACAGGCTATTTTAAACACCATCTTAAGTATTTAATAGACACTATCGTGTACCTACAGGCTAAAGTGTGTAATTAAATTAAAATAAATTACAACTATTAGCAAGTTTAATAGTGAGTAGCAATCACATTATAAATAGTCGGGGATCGGGCGACTGGTCCGACGAGACGACGAGTTGAGGTAATGAGCAAAAAACCACAGATATGTATGATGTAGGGACGCGGTGTAGGTGAAGAAATGGAAGGGCGGGTTGATGCGGTGCATGAGTTGCAGGAAGCTGACGGAGAAAACTGATAACGTCGTTTACCTACATAACTACAGCGTAATATCAGTTTTTTTACAAAAAAAAGAACTTAAACCGGTTTCTAAAAAATGGTACTTTAGCTCCAGTTATTTTATTTAAATGATTACGTCATAAAAAACTGAATTCAAAACATTATTTGTGGTAAGACGATTCTCAAAATAATAAAATATTTCAAGAATACCTACATACTATTTTTCTTGTTTTTAAGAAATACTTTTTATTTGTGTAGGGTTCATATCATCGTTTTGTTTAGTGCAAAAAACTACGTTGTCTATCTAACAAGAATAATCATGACGATGTTTAAGAAAAAAAATCGACTTAGTAGGTATATGATACACTCGCATTACGTTAATGTAAGTTACATATCTGATAAAAACCCCACCGAGAGACTGTGGTCTCATTCATAAGTAACGATCGCAATTACCCCCCGGGTCATTACTACAACAATACCTATACAAGTAGACAAGAGTTTGTTTGATCACAATTATCATGCGCGGCCCATTCAAGCCGAGCTACTTTGACACACATTCCAGTATGCTCCCTCATCTTAGCGTGTTGGGTCCAAAGCTGTTGCTTATGTGCTTCAGCATTCTGAAGAATCTGGTTATAATACTTAAAGCCAATGCTGACTGACCTTTGCAATGGTTTATCTGAGAACATTCCCTATAACCACGTCTTCTATCAACCATTCTGAACAACATTTTTTCTAGGACTCTTGGAAATTCGTTAAAAACTTTTCGAGCCTTCATACGAAATTAACAAGTGACCAAGTTTATATAAAAAGTTGAATTTTTAATGCAAATTTCCAGAAGTCATAAAACAATAAATGTTGTTCAGAATGCTTGATAGGAACGTGGTTATAGGGATGTCAATATTCACAGGTATACCCTGTATTTCGTATGCTCTATAACGAAAAAAACCTAACGATTCTTAATTCCATTGTAGTGCGGGTTTAGTTATATTTACGCAATTACTGAACGTTCCTTCCAATTTCGCTTGAAACCGTGTCCGTTTTGTAAAGGTAACAAATTCTCTCACGGTCTCTATACCATAAGGTACCATTAACGTTTGCAACCGTTCATTACCCGCATCTCCCGTCCGGCGTGGGCCAAGTAATCACACACTCCGATCGATTAAGCCGTAGAATTCGGATGAACCCTTTGGCTGTTTCGTGAGTGCCTTATTAAAAGTTCAATCTGGTTAAGGATTTGCTAAATTGGTTCGCCAACTTGAACTAATCATTTAATATGGACATGACCTACAAATAAAATGATACCTAAGCACTACGCCATGAAATTATTTCTTTTTAGTAATGGCAGTAAATCCATATTATTTTATTTTAGTCTTTCTGATTTCATACGTTTGCAACATTGACCTGATTGACACAAGTATTTAAGTTACTTATTACGAACTTAAATACTTGTGTTATTACAGATGTCAGACGATAACAGAAGGATTAAATAAAGTATAATACTTAATTACAAACACAATTGCTCATCACACGAATGTTGAAAGACAAAATACCAAGATATTATTGTCCTTACTTCATAATGCAACTCTCTTATACGATGTTATAATTACTAGCTCCAAGTAATTCTCATGTTGTACTGATATCAGTGCCAACACCACCATAAAAGTATAATAAACAATATACACCATATAAACTCACATCAAGTTCAGCATTTATTGGTCCATCAAGCACAGAGCAGATGCAAGTCGAATGGACGCTCAAAGGAAATGCAACCTTATGCCTTTGTCCTATGGGTGTGCATCACACGGTGCATATACGAATGCAGTGGTCTCCTGCTGGTCCCGATGTGGTAACTAATTGTGAGGGCAGGATCCGCATACAGACTTAGGATATAATTCTTATAATTGTGCTTCGATGAGAGTTATATGCATGTTGCGAGTACAGATTGGTATGTTATGGCAAGAGCGAATGTTTGTATACCATCGCTGCGTAGTATCTAATAAGCCACATATTTCAAAAAATGCCATGTAAGCAACAGTCCGCCCTTATTGCGTGAGAACAGATTGTAGCTTAACTCGAATTAGTATGTTATTCAATTCAATTCAATTCGTATCACTTTACACTGTTTTGACAATATAAAAGAGAATAAGAGAGAGCGTACTGAAAGGTCGACAACGCATCAGCGACATCTATCAACTCGCATAATTCATGGGCGATGTGTGCTCGTTTGCCGTCTCCAGTATGAAAAAAAAGTCCTCACAGTGTGCAACCTACATAATAATTTGTACATCCTGCATGCGATCTCGTCCTTAAAGAATACCAGCAAAATATGAAAAGCATCAATCTCCATCCATTATTCAATCGAGGGCCAGCTTCTGGCACGCGTGGGCAACAACGGGCCAAGTTCGCTTTATTGTATAATGACTGGTCAGCACTAGTGTTGTGACAATACGGTAGTCTATCGATGGTGTCCCTAAGTGCCTTCGCGGCGACAAAGCGGTTTGTTCCATTCTCGTATTGTAGATAAAGCCACAAATTCTGAATCATGACCCAAGCGTACCCTGGACTTAAAATAAGATGATGGTTATCATCCTCTAATATACGGACATAGTTAGGCAACAGATTCTTCTATGGAACGTTACTCAAATAGCAAGTAATCGAGGGATGTCATTATTTTCATTAATTTCATCATCATATTGGCCCACATCCACCCACTGCTGAGTACAGGCCTCTTCTTTACCACGCCAACTTAATTTTGCAATACTACTGATAGTATTGTAAAAGTCGAATAATCGTCAGCTTGTTGCAGTCCGCTGCTGGACATAGACCGCTCTAAATGTTTGCTACTCTGATCTATTTAAGGCTACAAAAATTGAAGAAGTGTAGCCTTATTTTCGGTATGGATATTATCGATATGATTGCAGTATTTTGATGTTTTCGATTAACCGATCGATAGCATGACCATTTTTTTCAGGTCCACTATCGAAACTTTCGCTTTCGTAACAACACTAGACGCAGCTCACCTAGCCGGGTTAGTTCTTGTCCACGTTTGGACCGCGTGTGTTTTGCATACAAGCGAATAACCTTTTGAGGATAAGATTTATTAAAGACTGAAAATACTTTGACCAATTGGTAAAGCCTTCTTGTAAGAGACTGGCTGGACATGGACATTCGTTTTCAATTATTTTTTATTATTTTGGGCACCATGTTCAATAATCTCTGTGTTATGCATCTTTTGATTCAGTTTCTATGAACTAAGAAGAACATTTTTTCTGGTCAAGTGAAATGGACTAAAGATCATTGGTTTTCACAAAATATTACAAAGGAAATAAGTACCTAGTTTAGTTATTAGCCAAATAAACACATAATAAACAAAATGATAGTGATAGTGCAAGTGAGTTGATGCGTAAGTGTGAAACAAAAGTTTGTGATAAACGTGTTGAAGTTTAGTGGATGTGTAAAGTTTTACGGAAAGGGATGATAACGTTCTTGGAGCAGTAAGAAAAATGATTTAGATTAAGGATAAAAATAGTAATATTATGTACCAAAGTCTTGACTCTGCAATGAAAACCATTAACTAGATGGCTAACAGTCTAAAACTATGCACTTCTATAGAAACCTCTACCAGGAGGAAGAAAGTTAACTGTAAAATATCCCCCATGGTGTTCCCAGACCGATAGGACCTTCAAACCATCAAGAAAAAGTACATCGCTTTCATAAATGGTCATACCAGACAGCTTACTGGCTTTGCGGGTAATCTAGGGTGGTGGCGATTTCTTACCATTTGCTAATTAGTCTGGTCGTCAATTCATCAATAAAAAACTAGTTACTCGACCTCGCTCCAAATATTTAGTCTTGAGCTTAATAAGCCAGCTTAAGATAAAACTAGTGAGGGAGGTAGATAAACATAGCTAACTCATAAAGCTTGTCGGTTCGCAGGCAATAATTTAATTACACGGTATACTATTCTGGTGCCAGCAGGGTGGGCTATTAAACAGCTCGCTGCTATAATGGAAATATTTTCCCATTAGGTGCCAGTCACCACACAGCAATCAACGGGACGTATTGTTAACGCTTGAGAGGAGGGTTTTACTGGTCGAAGTTTATTGGAACAGGATGTTTGGGTTTCAGATTTCAGATATTCCAGTGATATGGTTAACTTTTCTGGTAACACTGACATGTATTCTGTTTGTTGTATCGATAGTACGCTAAATTTCAATAGTATTCGATGCTAATTATTCCTTAATAAAGCAACAGGAAAATAGATCCCACCTGATTTTGAAACTTATCTATCATTACATAAGAGCGAAAATATTTTTCGTTGACTTAAGCCCTATCAAGGGTTAAATGAGTTGTATACTCGTAGTTTCAAAAGCGGCCGATAGCGAAAACATCGATAGTTCAGCAATACTAAATAATACTCTTACCACTTACCACTTCATTTAGAGTGGGTTTTATAGCTAGATTGACAGCTCTAGGATAAAAAATACTCGCTCCACCATTGAGTGTGAACCGACCAGGGTGGGCCAATAAGCGACATCATCTAGAGTAATTGAAATATTTCCCATTAGGTGCCAGTCACCACACAGCAATCAACGGGACGTATTGTTAACGCTTGAGAGGAGGGTTTTACTGGTCGAAGTATATTGGAACAGGATGTTTGGGTTTCAGATTTCAGATATTCTCAGTGATATGGTTAACCTTTCTGGTAGGACACTGAGAAGTATTCTGTTTGTTGGCTACTGGCTGTGAAGCGAGCTTTTGCTTATAATAGTTGCTTTGAGATTTTTCTGTGTCTTGGTCTTGTCAATCGATAGTACGCTAAACTTCAATAGTATTCGATGCTAATTATTCCTTAATAAAGCAACAGGAAAATAGATCCCACCTGATTTTGAAACTTATCTATCATTACATAAGAGCGAAAATATTTTTCGTTGACTTAAGCCCTATCAAGGGTTAAATGAGTTGTATACTCGTAGTTTCAAAAGCGGCCGATAGCGAAAACATCGATAGTTCAGCAATACTAAATAATACTCTTACCACTTACCACTTCATTTAGAGTGGGTTTTATAGCTAGATTGACAGCTCTAGGATAAAAAATACTCGCTCCACCATTGAGTGTGAACCGACCAGGGTGGGCCAATAAGCGACATCATCTAGAGTAATTGAAATATTTCCCATTAGGTGCCAGTCACCACACAGCAATCAACGGGACGTATTGTTAACGCTTGAGAGGAGGGTTTTACTGGTCGAAGTATATTGGAACAGGATGTTTGGGTTTCAGATTTCAGATATTCCCAGTGAAATGGTTAACCTTTCTGGTAACACTGAGAGTATTCTGTTTGTTGGCTACTGGCTGTGAAGCGAGCTTTTGCTTATAGTTGCTTTGACATTTTTCTATGTCCTGGTCTTGTCAATCGATAGTACGCTAAATTTCAATAGTATTCGATGCTAATTATTCCTTAATAAAGCAACAGGAAAATAGATCCCACCTGATTTTGAAACTTATCTATCATTACATAAGAGCGAAAATATTTTTCGTTGACTTAAGCCCTATCAAGGGTTAAATGAGTTGTATACTCGTAGTTTCAAAAGCGCCGATAGCGAAAACATCGATAGTTCAGCAATACTAAATAATACTCTTACCACTTACCACTTCATTTAGAGTGGGTTTTATAGCTAGATTGACAGCTCTAGGATAAAAAATACTCGCTCCACCATTGAGTGTGAACCGACCAGGGTGGGCCAATAAGCGACATCATCTAGAGTAATTGAAATATTTCCCATCGCGTTGGTCACCCTCCGCAGGCAGTCATGGTCCATGGACTTGTTGTGATGGCTCTAACAAAAGGTTCTATCAACTTTAATCAACACGTATCACGTCTTCGTAAGGGTTTCTACAGATTTTATATCGTACAGAAAGGCCACAATTATCTGGATAAAATTTAAAAAGTTTTTGTTAAAAACCCGAATTTTACTGAATCCCAAATATATGTGAAATTCTGAATTCCAGTCCAGTGTACCGAACTTCCATTTAAAATGTTTTCAACATAGGTATGCCTTTGCATGGAAAAAATTGCGAGTGTGTGTAACTTAATAGCATTTTTGTACAAAAACTATATTTTCACTGGATATAAAGAAAACATTTCGTTTGAATATTCTAAGACTACCTTAGAGTGCAGTTTCATTTTCTCCGAGTCCTTATAAGGCTAATGGCTCAAGATGCCAGGAGCCAAGATGTGCCAGCGTGCCATTAGCGTATGGCACACACAATGCCACTTTGTCTGATGACGGCGTCTTACGATGCCGTAGACGTGACACGGCTGTGGCCTTTCAGCTAAAGATGACGCGAAGTGCCAAGGACCATGCACTGTTTTGCCCGACTCAGGCTAAACCAAAAAGACAGGGTTAATTTTGCAGTTATATAATATAATTTAAATTTTCGCTCTCTGATTCGTTGGTCGATCCAACGAATCGGAGAGCGTCTATAACAGAAAATCTAGACATTCGACTGCAGTACAGTGTACTCTCAATGCACAAGGTCGACAAAAGTGGAGAGACATTGCGCGATGTGCGACTGCCAAAGAAGCCGGCGCGACGGCGAGCCGCAGCCCTGGCCAGCAACAGCTACCATCACTGATAATAGTGCCTAGTCCAAGGCGTACTCTAGGTTTCCAAAATGAGCACGGTGGTCACGTCACAGCGTGGCAGGGCCGTTGTATGGAGCGTTTTGACAAGGTTTATTTTATGTGATCTTTGAATGGTGATATCTCGGAGAATATTCATGCTAACAGAGTAATCTTTTGCCGATGTTTCTACTTTGGAGAGCTTCTTTGATTACTAATCAGAAAAATAATTGGAAACAGGCCTATTGTATGTTTGAATATTCGTCAATGACGCTGCATTATGAGCTAAACGCGTAACAAAATTATGCACACAATAAGCTCATGTTATGTACGAGCTAAAAAGAAGCATCTAAAAACAACATCATAACCGGTACACAAACAATGCAAAGACGTATAATGTGCTAACAAGCGGATTCTATTTTCGTTGTCCAATTATTTTATCCCTCGATAACATATCAATGAACTGGTTGGCCAGTTATCCGTTAATTACTGTAGAGATAGGCATTAGCGTTGTAGAGATAGTACTTTCGCCGACTTTACAACGAGTGTTATAATTGGTAGAGTGCGGTAGAGACTCCGTGGCGCAAACGGTAGCGCGTCTGACTCCAGATCAGAAGGTTGCGTGTTCAAATCACGTCGGGGTCACGATTAATAGCTCGTAACGGGCTTTTTTAATACTTTACATACATTAATAGCATTATAATGTAATAATTACTTAATTTACAAGTAATTTGGAAGCAATTGCGGTTTCAAAAATAAACTATTCATCTGTTGACGCAACCAGGTTTAATGTTGACATTAAACCACAGTGATCAGATTCCATTTATCATATTTTTTATCTCAGTCTTTGGAAAATGTCTGCAGCTGAAATTTTACATCGTACCACACGCAAGCGGCTGTCATTCCATCCTCATCATCTTGATGGTTGGTGATGCAGTGTTGTACGTTTCTCGTGGAATTTCCTTTCATGATATTTTCCCAATCAATGAGTATCATAGATACACGAGTACCCAACTCGCGAACGTATTATTATGTCTGTGAACTCAGGTGCTGCATACTAATAACCTATATTCATAGGTGTGGATATTGTGCAGTAACCAGAACCAAATAACGATTTTTTTAAACTTAATGATTCATAAGTTGATATTTTTGGATACATTTTCCTTGTCTTCTTAAAAGATATACTTATAAATGACTAATACCATTACGTGTACAGTTTGTCAGAACACGAGGTTGGACTATTAAGCACCTGGGTTATTCTTCGCTATAAAACTTTTGTGGGGGAAGGAATTTAAAAAGTTGGCAACGCTGTTGCGACTCATCTCTGTCAAGACTCTATGGGCGGCGGAAATCGCTTACCATCAGGTGATACGTCTGCTCACCTGCCATCTATCACATAAAAAAGTTGTATCATTAATAATCGTTTCAAACACAAGACTATAATATTTAAAAAAAAGTCCAATTAAAATATTTTTGGAAACATTTATGTGCTGTTAATCCGGCACCTGACACTGTAGCGTACTGGATATTAATTTGGGCAAAATTGCAGTTTACTGTAAAGCTCAAAAAGCAGTCAAAAAACTACAAATTAAATTTTGGAAACACTTTATCGGGAGCCTAATATTGTAGGCGCCCATAATATAAAATTTAACACAAAGGTGTACCAGTAATTGTAAAAAAGAAACTCAAAAAGCAGTTCAACGTTGACCCCGACGTGATTTGAACACGCAACCTTCTGATCTGGAGTCAGACGCGCTACCGTTGCGCCACGGAGTCGGTGGGTGACGCGGCGAAATTATGCAGTAGTTAACGCGGCGCGCCACCGACGTCATCTAGTGACGTGCTTCGGAATGTCAGACACTCGATGACCTTCCGAGATATAAATGGATTTGTGCACGATGCCACTGAACAATATGATATATGTCAACAATGATAAATTGTAGTTAAGAAATGGATTGTATTATCAGTTTTGCGGTGTTTAATATTTTTTGCGGTAGAAAGATAGTAAAATTTTATCGCCTGGGCTGAGTTTCGCCGAATGAATGAGGATACCGTAGGTCCAAACCAGGGGAAGGTGGGTTTAAAACTTTTGACTTGTGACTATAGGCGTCGCTTGCCTATCAGTTGATCCGTCTACCTAGACCAACTCATTTGCCACCGATTACAAAAATGAAAATTGCATAGGTAGAAGTTGTCTTTTTTAACTGGCGGCAAACGAGCAAGCGGGTCACCTGCTGGTAAGTAATCACCGCTGCTCATGAACATCTGGGAGATCAAAGAGGCCGCTGATGCGTTGCCGGCCTTTTAAGAAAAATAACACATTCGTAAGATTCATCCATTGAATTTAAAACCACATCTTTCATCTTTGTCTATCTTTATCAATTCGACCACAAAACCATAAATTGTGAAGCTCTAAATTCCGCGAACAAGCCCCTTTGCTTTGCATCTAACATATTCCTTCGCCCCTGTAACCTCCCAACTTCGAACGCTGCTATTTTCTCTCCCGGAACCAAACCCTGAGGCGAGGGCCCCGCCTTATCCCTGTTCCAGAGTTTCCCAACTAGGCACATTTGCTACCAAGGGCTTATAAATGTGGCATTTTCGAATCTGCTCAAGACTGCGAAGTTTTTGAGAGTTTGAAAATGATTCTTATTTGAAACAATGAAAAGCTGTTTTGCTTTGAATGTGTACCCTTTTTATAGGGCTTTTTCCCCTGCCTAGTCACCAGAAGATTTTCTGAATCAAACACATCAGGAATTAAGATTACCTTAGTTATAATAGATTTGTAATATGTAATTGCGATATCATTGGTCATATTATTTTAGTTTCCAGCTTAATCCAAATGTATGTAGGGGCGTCTAGAAACATGGACTAAATTAGGTATTATCTCCTGGAATCTCATATTACTTAATTTATTTATTCAAGGATAACCAAATAGATTACGGTCATACCAGAAAGTAATTCTTAATGTGTTTTCAAAGCCGTAACTTAACTTAAATTTAACAAAACTACTTATTACTATCGTGGTTTTAGACCACTATAATTTTTTTCATCTTGGTAGATAAAAAAAACCTTGGTGATCTTTACTTTACTTACTCCCTCACATTTAAGGTAATATCATCGTCTTGATACCGGACAATCAGTTTGCCACTTCCCATAAAGTCGTCAAAAGCGCCTCAAGTTAATGTATCACATTCCCATCCCCTGTAAAGTGCGTCGCGTAAATTCTTTAAGTTGCGGGCGTCGATCCGGGGTGCATCCCGCCCAAATCCGCCCGCGCCCGCGGCGGCTGACGATTGACGATGGGCGGCCATGAAAACGGCAGGCTGGATTTCCGAGGCTTAATATAACGCCCTGGTACCGGTACCAGACCAAACGGGAAATTCTCGAGAAATATTCCAGAAACATATCAAGACCCGGGTCTTGATATGTTTCTGGAATAAGTTCATACCACCCTTATTTGTAAAATCCATGGAGGCAATAAATATCTTTGACTTGATCTCTGAGTTCTGGGTTCGACCAGGGTTGAACAAAAATGTTTGGAATTTCTCGAATATAGCTCGGGTTTTGGGTCATCAATCTGCATTAGCCGAACGTGGTGATTGATTCTTATTCCCATCATATCACCGATGATTTAATTTCTATGATGGAAGCCTTTGCCCAGGAGAGACAGTGTAAAAAGGCAAGTACATATAAATGTTAGTATACTTTCTTCATGAAATAAAAAAAATAGATTCTAGGATTCTGTACGTGCCGCTGTCTCTATGGCCGCACAGTCGCTCCCCGAGACGCCGAGCTTATGCCACAACTTATGCCGACTCCAGTTTCGGAGATAAACGCTTTACTCACGTAGACCAAGAGTAGGTTCGTAAAATCTCAAAGAAAGTGGTTTAAATAGCAAAATTTGCATGTGACTGTGGCGACAGATGGGCTGTGGCGCATTGTAATGGACACGGCTTTTATTTTGATTACCATTAGGGTAAGATATATGTATGTATATTTCATAATGTGCTACTACATAAACGCTAACGCTAACAATATGTTTAAAAGATTTAATTTAAATCCATACTTTACGAAGTATGCTGAAGAACCAAAACAAATGTTATTTAAGGAAAAAGCAAAATTTACAAATGACTCCTCTAAACTACCTAATTGTCAATTTCGAATTATCGATTGATATTTTTAAATGACATCTTACTTTATTTTATTTATATATGCCAAAAGCGACTAAATTCGATTGATGGTCCCTAAGTCACAGCCGACGAAAAATACTGCCGCAGCCAAATCTCAAACTGATTGTTTAGTCATCAGCGTTAAACCGTTCGGCTCCCGGACTAGGGGCGTGCCCCGGAGTAACGGCGTGCCTCTGGTTATTGTGTCGCTGCTTTATGGACTAGAGCCCTCGGCACCTCCCCGTGTGTCCCTCTTCACTCTCACAACTCGCACATTCATTGTATTTTCTTGATTTATAATCAGTTTTACGATTTCGCTTTCATATTCTTTCCTGTCTAGGGCGTGTCGCACACACACTCAAGAGTCGAGGCGGAAGCGTTCAAGCGGCGCACCGCCTCTGACTTTTCTATACAATCAAATATGTCAACGCATACTGCCAGAGTCGCGGCGCAGTCGAGGCGGCGGAGGTGCAGGAGACCTATTTTTGAATTTTCGCTTCGTCCAAACAAAACTACTCGTTTTGCAAGTCACGTCGTCTCGTGAGTCGCATGATTCATAATTTTCCCTATTTTTGAAATCACTCGCTTAGTGTGTCGCCAATCTTGTCAAAGTATAGTCCTTTTCATCAAAAGAGTCCCCCGAATTTTTGATGAACTAAAATGACATGGCAGTCTACGTAATGAGTGGGAAAGAGATAGAAAGCCTATTTGTATGACAAGTGGCGCCGCTCCCAGGGGACTTTTTTCGTAAAATGGACTTTATAGTGTTAACTCGTTAATATTTGACGTAAATGCGACCACTCGCCTAGCGGAAACGAGTGGTTTACACCACTCGTTGCAAATCGCTCGTTTTCGAATGATTCAAAAATGCGGATGTCAAAAATCATGCGAGTCACACATTTTTTAGTGAGACGACAATTCAAAAATAGGTCTCCAGGGTCGAGTCGGCGACGCGGCGCGGGCACGCGGCACGCTGCCGCCCCGACCCCGCCGCCATTTTGTCATCGTCTTCTGACGACGACATATTGAATGGGTGTAAACGATGCTCTGCACCTCCGCCTCGACTCTTATATCACACCACCGCCTCGACTGTGCCTTGACTCCGCCTCGACTCTGGCAGTGTGCTACCCGCCTAGGGTTTCTTTTACAAAAATCTACGTAGATCTCTCAGACATCTCAGTGTGTTATTCCCGGTTGCATTCAAAGTTGTCACTTCAGAGCCCAGGCTCTGTACCGGTGTAGTATGGATAAATAAAATCAATGGATGGATGGATGGAATGAATGGTCAAGTCAATTTAGGAAATTACAATTCCTTAGTTTTCTTGGGCCTAGGTGTTCTGGGTTGACGTCCCCGTTAATTATCGCCATCTGGTACTCATAGTATAGGATTTGCCCTAGTTTGAGACCAGGTTGATTGGTGTGATTGTCTGGGGCATTTATTCAGGATTTGGGGAGTCTGGTAATTACAATGAAACAACTGCAGTCTGTCCTTCGCAACCCTATAACAGCGCAAGTAGGAGTCCCTTTATTGTAATTGCCATACTCACCAAATTCTCATGGTCTTAGTTTGTGAAAAATCTCAAATCTGTCCGGCATCCTAACTCACGTCTTACTAAAAAGGACAGGCCACTTTTAATGTCCTCGTATCTAATCAAGTGCCTTCTCGGAGTGCTCCAAGCTGTCCCTTTGATACGGCTTGAAGACATCGGCGCCGTACATGGGCGTCGCTACCGAATCTTGCGCAGCTACACGTTACAATGTCGCGGACAACAGGATCTGACAGGATGCGGGTGCGCGTCAGGGTTGCCAAACCTAATGTTTGTAGAAGCCTCTCTTTGATGTTGTGGTGGGCAGTTAAGCTCCGATGTTGGAGTATCAAACCGCCCCCACTTCTAAAAAGCATTAATATTTTTGTGTTCACTAAAATACGTTTTCGTTTCTTTTTCTTATAAATCATAGTAATCACACTTGTAAGAGTGGTAGTGGGCATAAAGATTGGAGTGGATTTGCATATGGACGCCAAATCTTTTTCACCACCAAATGCTACTCGTACTTATTCAAGGGGCCAGTTAACTTTTTATTAAATTTTAATAAAAATGGCTTTAGCCGTTTTGTCGTGAAGAAAATTCTTCACGACAAAACTCACAAGCCTTTGCCTATAGAATAGTAGCTCTGCTAAAAGACCAACAAAACATGGGAAAGAGAAGACGCCAACTTATGAACACTGCTTCTTTGTGTCAACATAAATCAGAAAACAATTATTTATCATCACGGCCTAAAATTTGTGAACACTTATTTTGTAAAATAATAGAAAACCCTCTTATTATATTTAATTTTAATATAATTTAGAGGCCGTGGGACCAACATTTAAGTAGTTAGGACTTTGGTATGTAAAAAGACGAAATAATCCAATTAATTACACTACTTTACGCGCACATATGCATTGTTATTGATACCGCCAACATTGTTCTTGAACCTTCTAAGTCTATGAGTATCATGCTGGTGGACAGCCCTAGCCCCGATACCTGACCTGAGCCAGCTACCGGCGCGCGCGCAGGTACGGTCCTGTTTCTGCGCTCGCGGGTGACGATCCTTTATCGGCAATTTATCTGTAAATGACATTATTTATTGCGCCCCGAGCGATTTCGTTCGCTGGTAAGAATGCAGGTTGTTTTCCCAGCCTGGGGTTCGTATGTTTCAATCGTGCAGGACGAAAAAAAGGAATTCCAGTGTATCTAAAGCATTATCCATTTTTGTAATGAGAGTTGGAGATTTTTTTAAGTGATTGGTGACAAACAGTTGTCAGACGGTCAGACGGTCACCTAGATCGGAGTCACAAGGAGATTTTTCAGCTGCCTCTCTAAGGCAATGTTGGCCAATATCAAGTCAAACATTAAAAAAAGTGTAATACCTCACTGCAACAGCGAATGCGCTGTGTTTGGCTGAGTGAGTGAAGGTACCAGAAGCCCAATCGGGGGAAGGGGAATTAAAAGGTTGGCACCGCAATAGTGACTCTATTGGTGTTGTCGGTTTCTATGGGTGATATCAGGTGATACGTCTGCTCATCTGCCACCTTAAAGTTAGCATATAGAGTCCCACTGCTGGGCAAAGGCCTCCCCCATGTTCCTGCATAGATCCCTGTCCAACGCCCTTGATTGCCAATCTTGGACATACTTATAAAAATCGAAATCCATCTGTTTCTGAGTCTGCCACCTATCAGAAAAAAAAAGATACACATTTACAATCTTTGGGTATCCCATGTTCAATTACTGATTAACCCGGGCAATTAGCGGCGCAGCGCCGGCGCGGTATCCGCCGCCATCGCTGCGCGGCGGTGGCTGCGCCCGCGCCGGCGGACGCTATCGCGCGACGATTTATCCGCTGCCGCTAACCAGCTACAGTTTTATTTATTTTATAGCATTTCAACTAAGTTGTGTGAGAGCCAGCTGAGAAGTTATATCTTCTATACTATTTATAAAGAGGTTAACCTCTTATCTATAAGCTTATAAGAGCTTATAGGTAAACCGAAAACACGAAAAGCTTGCGCGATGTAATTGACTCTAAGCGCCATCTATTGGTAGACAGTGGAAATACTTTCACAGAACGAAGTGAGGGCGGGCCACTAGTAGAGAGAGAAGAGATAACTTCGATAGAAAGCCCAAGGCTTATAATATGTATAATGTAACCCGAAATGTTGAAAAACTGGTGCGATGTTATTGACACTCAGCGCCATCTAATGGCAAAGATTCAAACTACTACAAAAATAGCAAAACTATATCCTGAAACAAAGTGATGGCGGACCACTATTTATTATACTAAACGCGACATAAAAACTACATATTGATAATTCTACAGAATTACTAAAATCTTTACTCGAATACAACAATTTGAGATCTGTAGATAGTGTTTTTTTTAAGTTATTTCTCGTGAAAGCTCTCAAGCTAATGAAATACGTGACCAAAGCTTTCTTTTCATCCACAGATCCACCAATAGAAGTAATTGTGAAAATAGCAATCAAACTAAGGATCGCGATTGGATCCGAACGTGTTAAACTCACGAGATCACCTCTCGACTTCAATAACTCGCTCAAAATATCGGCAAAGTATCGTTATCACTAGTGATGTGTATCCTCGGATAGCTGAAGCAGGAGGGAGTATTCGTATCCGTATTTTGGTGAAACTTTTATTTATCTATTTACTTTATTAATGTGATATTTATAGATGAATTTTATTTTCAAATCATATAATTCCTAATTACAGTACTAAACTACTTTGTACACGTTGTGACTCATGTAAAAATACCATACACTAACATTATGTGCGCTGACTGTTGCTCAGCACTAAAACAAAAGCAAGACACGCCACGCAATGTAAGTCGAAACATGACATCTAAACTCAAGGGCACGCGCACCGACACACCAATCGTCTAAAAAGTTCCCGCATCTGCAAATTTGGCACTTAGTATCCGTATTTGAATCAGTACCCGCGGATATGTTTTAAACGTTCCGGCACATCCCTAGTTATCACACGCCTTCCTCGCTTCATTACAGATCTGAACCTTTGTTACCTACAAGCCGGCGGCTATCTCGCCATCGGCCGTAAAGCAGGCGGCGACGGGCGCTGCCACTAGCTTGGCACTATCGGCTGGAAGGATTTATATGGAGCCCAAGTCGCGACCGGAGTTGACAAAAATAGTTCATTCTAGTTTGAAGATTCAGTTTATTTGGAGCAAAACAACTTGATAGGTACAGTTGTTATCTTGTGAAAAAGTTCAATACTGTCGATAATTTTGTATTTCGCCGAGTGAGGGAACCCGAGGTCCAATCGAAGGGAAAGAGGATTAAGGGGCTATACGAATGAAACTAGCGACGCCAACGTATTTACACTGATTGTGGCGAATATAAAACACGCGACAAGTAACAATAATGTCAATTATTGAAAGTGGCCGTTTTTAGCAATAATTAACATTATTGTAACTTGTCGCGTGTTAGAAATATTTTATTGCATCTTGCAAAATCCAATTTACTTGGATCTTAGTGTGTAATGTTTTATTTTCTTCAAAAATATCATATTTTCACCACAATCAGTGTAAATAGGTTGGCGGCGCTAGTTTCATTCGTATAGCCCCTTAAAAGGTTCGCAGCGGACTTGTGACTCTAAGGGAGTTTCAGGTGCCTAAACCGCGTAGGTAATCCATCTGTTCATCTGACAACCTGCACGTTTTGGATAGTTTCTGAATCGTGTAACCATGATGACGTCGATCTGGTTCCTCTGTTAAAAGGTTGTTAAGGTCACACAGCAGCCGCTTCATTCTAATCCGATTCCCCAAATCCTGAGTCATGGTCTAAGCGTACCCCGGAATCCGAAGGAACATTATACAGACAATAAGAGGCAGGCCCAAAAAGAGATGGCGTGATGACTCGGTCCACTTCTCCACCAATGACAAATCGCCGCTACAAATAGAGTCCAATGGCCTTTGGTGGAGACTTTGCCCAGCAGTGAGACAGCGTAGGCTAAAACAAATCAGTTTCCTGAACTACCGAACTAGTTCAACTGAAGAACCGCTTCAAAAACTGCAAGTGTAGCAGCGGAAGCTATAATAGCTGCAAACCTCGTATTGTTCAGGTGACATCGCTTATGTTGCAGCGGTAACAAACATAATTTATAGGCGAGATTATCTGGTGGTATGTTCGTTTACCTTGCTTAAGGTTTCTACGGGTATATTAATGTCCTCCTAACCGAAATTTAAGCTATGGAGGCATCTCAACGATCAGCCATCGAGGCTGGCTGACATTAGTGGCACAAATGTGTACGCAGACACAAGTACACCCTCTCGACCCTAAGCCTTAAATTTCGGAGAGTTTAAATTTTTGTTCGAAATTGTCAGTGTTAGTCCGAAGTCTGGAAGTTGATGGTCGTTACTTGCGTGCCTCGGAAAGCACATTAAGCCATAGGTGTTGCTCCAAGTCTCTCTTCGATTGTGTCAAACTGGTGTCCCAATTAAGAGGGTAAAGGAATAGAGAGAATTAAAGAGTGCACAGTTTTGCACATACACTTGAGCACTATAATATATCCTGCGTACGTAGTTGATCTTTAAAATTGGCCGCCGTAGCCGAATATTGGTTGAAGGATTTATTATTACAATATTTCGATTGGACACCAGAGCGAAACAACCCGCATTCCGAACCAGCGGTAAATTATACTTTGCCATTCTTAAGAGGTCTGTAGACAAATATAAACTTTATAATTTCAAACATTAGCTATATGGTCGTCACACTTCCACCATTCGTATCGTAAAGTAATTTTCTAGTTTTGTACTAGACAATCAAGAACATAACTCAAACTCGATCGAAGCAAAGCCCCGCCCCCCTGCCGTTTGCTTCCATACAAAATAGAACCATTTGCCGCATTCTAACAGGCTAGCCTCCATGGCCTAATGATACCGCCCTCGATGTTTAGACCATTAACTAAGTAATACGTTACAAATGAATGGTTGCGAAAGTTAAAATATGAGAAAATTACATACAAGAACTAGTGACTGAAGTCTAAATGTTGGCGATATTAGCCTGTTTTTTGAGACAACAAAAGCAGTGGGACCAGCGCAAACTATTCAAAGAAATCGTAGAGTATGTAGATAGAGTTTTTTTTATGTATAGGTGGTAGACGATCAAACCGATCACCTGATGGTAAGTGATTGCCGCCACCCATAGAAACCCACAACGTTAGTAGAGTCATAAGTGCGCTGCCAACCTTTAACTTTTAAATGGCCTCCTGTACCCTCCGTCATTCGACGAAACAGCGCAGGCACTGCTTTAACCGATCTTCTGTGAGGCTGTGGTATTATTCCAGTTGAGCTGGCCCATTTATGCCAAAGCGTGGCTCTCCCACCGTTAAATTAAAGAGTAAAGTAGTAATAGTCCTAGTATACGTATCTATAGTAAATAAATTGCATGAAATTGTTAAGAGCTCCCTCTATCGTTCGTAAGAAATACTAAAATTTACAGTTTACCGGTAAAAGAAACCGTTTGGTAATAAAAATACCATTCACGTCGTATCCTAAACACTGCCACCAATGAAGACGGGTGAGTATTTTATACAAAGTGTTCGGTAACTGTCCTCCCTCCAAGTGCGCTATCCATATTAAAGCAACCGCTGGAAGTGCATAAATCTGGGATATTACCCCGTAATGCGACCGAGATATACCGCTGGTTAGGGCGGCCTCACACCGAATGAAACTTTCTGCCTCGTACCACAAAACTGTGGAATGAATTGTCACCTGCGGTATTTCCGTACCGATACGACCTACAAACCTTCAAAAAGCACTTGTGACTCCTCTGGTGTTCATGGACGGCGGTAAACGCTTATCATCAGGTGATCCGTCTGTTCGTCTGCCCCCTATATCATAAAAAAAAAGAAAGTACTAACAGGAAAATCTGTTTAAATAAATATCAGCCGTAATAGTGTCCCATTGCACATCAAAGGCGTCATTCATAAAATCAAGTCATCGCTACTATGATGGGATTAAGCTTTATCACCACGCTTGCCTAATGCAGATTGGTGATTACAACCCCGATCGAACTATGTACTGAAATAAATTATGTCAAAATAAGACATTCTACCAAATGAAAGTTCGGGGTTCGCTTCTCGCACCAACACAAAATGTTCGTTAATAAAACAGATATTTGGTCTCGGTGTTTGTGGTTTCCATTCCAGGGAAAAGCTTAGTTAATGACCAGGACAATACAAGTGATGCTGTTCTGTATTCATATATTTATTTATTACTGTTATTAAATGAAAGATGTAAGCTTTTTAATGTGATAGGTGTCAGAAGAACAGACGGATAACCTAACGGTACCCGATTGCCGCAGCCATAACAACAGTCGCTATCAACCTTATCCTCCTCAGGTTTCCATGGCCGGTGGCAATCGCTCACCATCAGGAGATCCCTCTAGTCGTCTGCATCACATAAAATAAAGTTAACTTTATAGCCTCCTCGTGTGAGTTGCCCCGAACAATCTAATATGAAAGAATAAAACTGTCAAAACGCATTTATTTGAATAACGTCGCCCCCTGAAGAGTTTGACTTCTGCCCTTTTATTGTGAACCTTAAACGTAGAAGGGAAAGCTTAATTTGCATCGCTCGCAGTCAGATAGAGTCAAGTGGGTTTTTATAAGAATGTGCTGGACGTCAAAGCGGTGTTACTATGAATTTGTGGAAGAAACTTTAAGGTAATAACATTCAAATCAAGTCATAATAGCTTGAAAACGTAATCTCTATTACCATTTATAACATCTATAGACAACCACAAGGCTTATATCGACGGTGGAGTGCCAATACTTGTTGGTATCTAACATAGGTTTTTCGAGAAAATTACTTTATGTCAATGGCATTGTTGATTTAATTTATGTGTTATAGCAAGTACTGGCACATAACCGACGACATGTAACCTATAAAGACGAAATACTTGCGCGAAATAATTGGCACTCAGCGCCATCTATTGGCAAATCATCATTAACAAAGGTCCTACCCCCGAAACTGAACTAGTATGTATCCTGACGTACATAACATTAATAAAAGTAAATAAAGTCACATAACATCTCATACATTGGCCTGACTCCGAACTAAGTATGTACTTAGTTTAAGGACTTGTGTTATACCTAGATATCAGACAACAGAGAAAACACAAATATGTACCAGTATAATACTTAAGTATGAGGCAGGGTCACTACCAAATGCGCCATTGGGTCAGCCACGCACACATGACAATTATAGACAATTGTGACTATCTGGCTCGGTATAGCGTGTTCACCGGCAAACCGCAGATAAGGGAACAAGGGAGGTGTGAAACGACAACGGCAGCGTTTTTAGACAGAGCAGAGGTCCCTCTGTCTTCAGTCTGATGTAAACAGTGACGGACAAGTGTCCGGTCCGGTATCGCGCGATTGCGTCAGTCTGCTGCGAGCCACAAATGATCGCGTTTCGAGTGTCGGAGCTCTGGCGGGCTAACCGCAGACAGTGGTGCAAGTTAAGGGTGAAAAGCGGTTAAGTCATCCAAACTGGTTTATTTGGCTTTGGTTATCCCACTGCTGTTTGAAAGAACAAAGAATTTACTTCTAAAATTCCGAGCTTGAGATCAGAGAGCTATTGACCAATGCGTTATGGGTATTAAACACACGGATAGTGATAGAAATACCACAATATATAATAGGCTCGCTTGCTATGAGAATGCACCCGAAGACAAATACCTAGGTCCTCACGAAACGCAGCCTGTAGACACGGTCGTCCAATTGGTTAGTCCAAAAAGATAAAGACGTAGCGTCTACGTCTACGTCTCCAACACTTTTATAACTGGCAAACACAAGGAAATAATTTTATTTACCAACCAAATATTATGCAAATTTTATTGCCATAATGAGATTTTGTCGAGGGGTTAAAGGGCAAGTCCCAAATTTTCAAGTATTTTTTGCTGGTCACAGTTCTAACCCTAATATAACCAATACTTTTGTGTTGATAAAATATACTAAACTCTACAGAACGGAAATATTTGCAATGTTAGGTACGAACAGTGACCAGCAAAAAAATCATGAAATTCTGGGACGAGTTGCCCCCAAGCATACATTGCCGCCTCATCGCCGTAATGATTAGGTAAATCATTTCTCGGGACATCGTCAATCGCTGCAGCCTATCCCTCAGACCACCGATGTCATCAGAGTGTGAATTGAATAGACCAACAGCTGCGGCGGGCGCGCCGGGACCCGTAATTGAAAACGTTTTAATGTGCTGTTTCTGTTTGGCGTCGCCGCAGCCACCTCCGCCGCAAACCGAAGACTTTCTCATGCAGATGGGCAACACATACAAAGACTCAGGCTATTTGTGGTATCTGTTTCCAGAGATGTTGGAGATTGTTTCTATTGATGCGTTGATACGATGCCGACTTGTGAGATTTATTGTTTTCAAACCGCAGAGACGTTTCCTAAAATACAATAACTTCAAATGGCAAGTCAAGAATAGTTCATTGACCTTCGGGCAGAGCACCGGCCCGTTGTTTTGATGACACGACGACGGCGGCTGGGACAGTCATCGAGGTTGACAGGTGAAAGGACTGAGGCGATGATGTTGTCTATACCTGATAAAAGGCTATACAAGGGTTCAAGTCACTATAAAACTGGCAAGTGGTTGAAAAGCAAGTGGACTTCTTTTTAGCACTTAACGTTGGCGCCTTTGTGACTGTGAATAATTAGTTCCAATCTTAACTAATATATGGCGCTGGATTACATCGCACACGTTCATCTTTTCGATTTACAGGCTTTGACGTTCTTTCTCATGCCCTGTCTCAAATCAAAGGTACGGAACCCAGCCATCGTGCACCAGTCCAACTCCCACTTGGTCGGTTTTAGTTTGATTACTGGTCCAAGAAGTGTTTATGCAAGTTTCTATTATTTTTTCTCCATTTTTTACTTCTCGACGAATGTAGTAAAATAAAATAAAAGTATTTACTTCTAGACAGCAAAGGCTCATTGCAAAAGAAAACTGTCAATAAAGTTTTATGTTAGCATACTTAATAATAACTGTAAGTACACCGTTTGCAGACACAAGTACTTATTACTTTTCCCATAGTAAATAGCATTCATGCGATGCGCGAGCGCAGACTGGTCCCAGTAATAAGATGGATGCCCGCCGACAACTGGGGACGATGACAGACTGAAATGTACGCTTCTTGACGGCGAGTCATAAACAGAAAGGGCTTTTACTGCTACTAAATAATTGCAAGATCTCAAAGATATGAAATCAAAGTAACTTCACCCGTCCGGGAATATGACATGCAAGTTTCTTTTGAAGATGTTATCTCCCGTTAAACGGATGGTATTTCCCGGCTTTAAGGCAAGGTAACTAGATCCCTAAGCAATGCAAGCATGTTAGGTATACGTAGGTACGACTACTTACAATCGATATCGTGAGTATTGCGATGTATATTATTGAGAGGCTAAAATTATTGAATTAACTACCCCAGTAAATTTTAAGTAACTTGTGTGAACATATTATATTTAGTGCCCAAATAAATTGTACATCCTCAAAAATATGTTTCCAACAACAGCTCTCTTGCAAACTAGGCGTTTGGTTATGTTTGCATGATGTAATCCCAATTTAAATCATTGTTTTTACTATGTGACACCTTATTATGTGCTCCCTACTTTCCCCCACCATCATCCTTACTTAACTGTCCTATCATTATATTTAATGAATGACAAGTAACATTTAATGATATCATATTCATTTATTCTTATCTAAGAAAGACCCTTATAAATCTTTGCCATTTATATCGGCGTCGATATCGCAGCAGCAAATGCATAAGTATACATCAACCCTATGGTAACCGAATCCCTTAGAAGGAAATGCGCTCAAGTAGCCGAGTTTAAACTGGGATTGAGACGATAAAAGATCGCATCCCGTATAGGGTTTCGTAAGCCCTGGATTTATTAGTACAGCACTAAAGGGCTAGTTGACATTCTGGAGCGTTAGGGCTTTTTGCGCCATTGTCCAGTAGTGTGGTAGAAGTGGCGAGCTAATACTTTTCTGTCGAGTAAAGTGATAATGGAGACATGATTTTAAAATAATCTTAGTTATTGCGTACGCAGGTTACATAAAACATCATTTTGAATTTAGAAAACATAATGAGGTGTATAAAATAGATGAATTGTGCATCTACACTGCTCAGATGCTAGTTACTTTTTGTTGAGCGACATTTCCAAGTGTTAACGAGCAACATCCGGCAACAAGAAGTTATGATTTTCAACTTTTGTTTTGCATTACACAGATAAAAACAGGACTACGCAACTGATATTTAAATAATCAAAGTAGGTACTATAGTACCCATCGAATTAAGAGGATAATGGAATATAGAGTGCACCTGTGTTTGCGTACACACTTAAGCGCTTTATAATAATTATCCTGCGTACGTGGCTGGCCGTGAACATGCCGAAATACGATAGTATATGCGCGTCTGGTTTTTTGAAGCGCGTGCAAGTTCGTATACGACCGTATACGCGCGTAAAATACGCTAGTCTAAACCACTCAAAGAGGACAATTCATTATACTGTCCGAGTACTTCTAAGTTCTAACAGACATGAGCTAGTTAAAATGTCGGACATGAGCTAGATAACAAGCCCAACCTCTAGTTTGAGCATTGTCAATTTGAAATTATTACATTCTATTATGAGATAGAATATTTATGTCTAATTTATAATAAGCGTTTAACATCAAAGGTACGCCCACCATTGTGTTTCGATGTGCTGTCAATGTACATACATGACTATATCTGTACCAGTTCAAATAACTAGTTCAGTTTACTCACTCTTTGTCGCTTTTAGTTCAGTTGATCGTCTCTATTTCAGTTGATGCTTAAAAATCAAGTAAACTTTAACGTAAATTAGTTAGTGAAAAAAAAACAATATGACGTATATGCAAACGATTAAACAATTTGTGTTAAATAAATAATTGCACTTTGTTGTCACATGATATATTCCAGAAGTTCAATCAGTTGAGATTAAGTTAATCAGTTCTTCACAATTCCTTTTAGAATTTCTTTTTTTATTCAGTTTCAGTCCCGTTATTCACCAAAATGAACTAGCCTATATTCCCTGCCTTTGAAGTTAATAATCTGTCAGGCCTCTCCCTTAAACCATCCGTTTGAATGAAGTAATAATAAATAAATTAAAACATCACATACATTGTCCTGGATCCAAAACTAAGGTGTTCCCTTGTGCTATGAAAACGAAAAACAACGAAGGAATTCAAAGGTTACGGTTGAACCAAGTTATTGAGTGAACTCCATCAATCTTTTCACTCGACAAATTGACGTTTTCACTCTAGTGAACTGTTTGTCCCGGCCCTCGCGTGTCGCTCTGATTGCATCCGTCTCACTCACAATGCCACAACATTCCCACATTAGCCTCATACACCTCATACGCACAAACACACATAACTTACGCAACGTGTATGGGAAATGTAGGACTATACAAATAGCGTTTACGTTATGATGTATAACATTTAGATAGGTACGAAGAAACAATACGCTTTTTTGTAGGTTACCACTTTCCCACTTGATGGAAAGTGAAGATGTAGTAAGTATACTTGCTAGAAGAATATTAAATAAATAAGTATATTACTTGATGATGTCTAATGACTATAAGTATTGCAGCAAAATACATTAATTTCATCAAATATTTAAATCTTTGCATTTCATCTCTAGTGTCTTGGAGTGAAGATCCGACTAGGGAAGAGTATTTATTGTACCTAAGTCCTGTGATATAGTTGGACAGCTTCTGAAATAAATAAATTGACTACTAAATCACATATTTTGTCCTGGTCTTAAACCAAAGTTTTAGACTGAGGTCCAACTTTAACGTATTTGGTTGTTAAGTGACATTTTGACATCTTACATAAAAAATAACCAATCAACGTGTAAATGGACCTCTGTTCTGTAGTACGCCATATCTAGCGGATTTTATACACTGCAGCTGCATGCCTCTCCAATTACTCTTCACTTTCTTCTGTCGTTGGTCTTCCTGGACCACGCTGCCCCAGCTTGAACCTCATGTCGTCCGACCATCTGACAGTTTGTCCGCCAACACTCCTGGTTCCTTGGTCTCCACCCAAGGAGCATCCTTACTCCACCTCCTATCTCCCCTTTTGCATATCATGGCCTGCAGTTAGTTTTGCGGCTCGGTACCCTACATCTTTCACTTTTATACATAGTATTACTAGTAAGTCTAAGTTCTCCCACTAGACCCTTCATTCCGTAGTAGTACCTATCGGCGCAGGCGCATGAATGAGATGCCTGCGGGCCATGCGCGTGACCGCGCGCGACCTCCGCTGACCTGCACCTGTAGCGCATGCGCGCGCATTAGCATAGCATGTGTCCGTCGTTCGAGGATGAACTGGACTTAACACGGGGTTTCGGAATCGTGTGTGTTTTCTTAACGCTCATGAATAAACATTTTTGACGACAACTAGGAACATGTTAATTCAATTTGGTTGCGGAAATGTAGCTTGTCTTGTACAAATTCTTTAACATTGAATACAAAATATATGAATTTATTTAGTTACTTAAATCTTCGTATCTTCTTGATAGAACGTTAGGTTGCTACAATCTATCTTCCGTTTGATTTGAACAAAGTGTCTGCATTATTGCAATCGTTTTATCGATAGTTAAACTCAAAAACGATTCCGGATATCGATAGTGTTGCCAAGTATAATAGTATCGATGCTACCGATCGGGAAATTGCAGAAATACTATGGATAAAGTCAATACTATCAATAGTTTAACGTCCGATACTATCGATAGTATTGCCGGTTTTCTGTGAGGTCGTGCATCATATCGGTTAAGCCAGCACATTCATGCCGAAGCGTGGCTCCCCCACAAGAATCTAAACTATGTAAATCAATAAGGTGCTCAGTGTGAAGAATTTTTTACAGAAGCAGATGTAAGAAAATAGGCTTTTACACTCAATTTTGATAAGTGCAAAGAAAATTCAAAATTTAAAAACACGGAAAAATGCTAAAGAGTGTGAAATAGGAAATTCCCACAAATCTCCAGGGCTTATCATTGAGCTGTCACGTCATTCCCTCGCTTTTTGTCGCCATTCATTGGCTGTCGTTACGTCAAATCCATCAATCACGCGCGCATTGACAGCCGCTGTCAACATGACAATTATAAGCTATTGACAGCTGAATGACGTGCCGGTGATCGGCCAATGATTGGAGATAATTTTGATTTGGACAATATTGCAAGTTTTTGCAGTACCTACGACTAATCTGTTTTGGAACTACGAGTAGGTATAGGTACTGTCTAGATAGGTGGCAGATGACCAGACGGATCACCTAATGGTATTCGATTGTCACCGTCCATAGACACCTCCAACACCAGTGTAGTCACGAGTGCGGTACCAATCTTTTAACACCCATTCCCCCGATCGGGCATTACCCTCTCAGCGTTTGGCATAACATTATTATTATAGGTACTGTGCTACATTTCCATCTGCAACCAAAATAGTACTATCATTACCACTAAATCCCATATCGCGAACTATAATGATGATCATTATCAGGAACATGTTATGAGATTATCCACCGGAGCGTGACGCGGCGTCACCTCTGGCCGGACGAACAAAGCCCTCCCGACCTCGCCGCTCCCACGCAGAGGGGTGCCCACCGTGACAGAAGTATGAAGAAAAACCAAACCGGAATATTTATTTAAATTTTAATATAAAAAATGGAGGAAGGATTATGTAATTTGATATTTTTCAAGATAATATTGTGTTTTAAATTAGTACAAAGAATTTTCACTTCATTCATTCATTCATCGTCATTTAATTTTCATTTTCGCACTTGTCACTCCCCTGGTGTTGCAGGTGTCTATGGGCGGCGGCAATCGCTTACCATCAGGTGATCCGTCTGCTCGTCTGTCACCTCATAAAAAAGTCAGGTGGCGCAGTGCACCTGTGTTTGTGCACACGCAAATACGTTATAACAGGCACATCCTGCGATGGCTGATCATTGAGATCGACCGCCGTAATTAAATCGGGGATATTATATATTTTTCGGGTGTTTAGGAGAGACAACCCTATCCAATACAAGGTCCCATTAAAATCGGTACTGGCCATGATTACAGATGTAAATGAGAAGTATCGGGCGAGTGTGAGAATCAATCGTAAACACATAGCTATCGAAACATGCGCCAGCGCCTCCCACGCGGCTAGTCAGTAATTACTGGCATTTTAGCAGCTACAAATGGAATTAGGTACGATTGAATATCATGGATACAGAATAAACTTTGAGCGACGGTGGCTCAGTGGATAGGGACGAGCCTTCCATACGGAAGTTCATGCTTCGAATCCAAGCATGCACCTCTGGATTATATAAGATCTATGGGCGTTCCTCCATTAGCTCCGCGGTGAGGAAACCTACAACTTACGAATAGTTTCGAAAACTAGATACGTTTTCGATTTAGTCGATCTGGTTCCTCTGTTTAAGGGCTACGAAGGTCAAACGGCAGTCGCTTCACTGTCAACCCAAACTCCCAAAATCCCGAATTATGGTGTAACCCGTTAACGCGTGAAACTAAAATACTACTACTGACATAATTAAGTCCAACTTTATATCCTAAACAACTTCACTTTCAACGAACGAAAGTAGTCGACAACTACCTACTTACCCACTCCATTTGAATATGCAGTTAAACGCTAATCACGGCTTACGAAACTGTTACACATTTAGAGAACAGCTTCTATAAATACGTTTTAGTGTAGTCATGGAACTCTTTAATGGTTTGGTAAGTAGATATATTATGTTATGTAGGCACTCTAAGGGTCCACGATGGGGTAAAAATGGGAGCTGATAAGCAAAATAAATTCGCAGCAGTACAATCTATCAGGATAGAAAAGTTAGAACTGATCGACTGACCTGTCATGGTGGTGGAGGTCGGCGCGCACCCAGGGCGCAGCCCCCCACTCCTGCTCGGGCTCCGGTTCCTTCATGTGCAGCAGCCCCGACAGCCACGTGTACGACTTGCTGCGCTTCATCACATCACACTTCACTGCACTTCACTTCATCCTTCGAGAAGCTTCACTCGTCACATCCTTCTGCCGACTGGCAAATGCACTGCACTGGCTGGTTTTGACGCGTGTATTTTTAAATTTCGAACACTGATTACGCGATGGCGTCTTCACTTGGATTTTTGAAATTCGAACTCACGAATTTTTGTCACTGTTTTTTTTTATTTAACTCACATTGCTGCCACACTTTTATGTAACTGTTATTTATTTAACACTTATTTTTGTAGTGACCTGATCTTAACGTTTTTTAATTACTTACGTACCCTAAGTTCTTTCCAAATCTGTATTGTTTTGACCTATACATTAGACACGCCATCAAACAAACTCTTTTACTGATCAATTGAGAATAATCCTTCAACCAAACATTCACTATATCAAAAGCTTACTTACGGCAAGCAAAACACATCTTAAATTTCAGATTGGCTAGTCCCAATTAGTGTAATTCTAAAGTCGATAAAATACTTAACTGCACTATTGCAAATTAATTAGATATCTGTACTTAGGCTGATCACTAACAATGATTTGACAAATTAGATAAATGACGAAAACTCCTATCACATAATGTATATTACAAACTGATCTGACGTTTTATAATATTATGCATCATCCATCATAAATCTTTCATCCCATTGACTCGCCTTCTGCGAATTTCATTATTGAAGATTTCAAGATTCGATACTCGAATGGATTCGTGCGTATAATGTAACTATGCCCACATGTAGTTAGGTTAGGTTAACGTTCTACATTTACGGCCAACAGATTGGGTTGTCAATTTATACGAGTATTGACTAAATCTGTTGAGTATCTGATGAAAAAGTAACAGGTAGTAACCCCAAAATGTATTTGTCTGTACATTTAAGTGATTCTGCACATAATGTAAGTACTCGAGCCTACATTGCTTCGACACAACACGCGCGCGCGCACCCAAAATATCAATTATTTTGCCTCATTAAAATTTTCCAACGGCCACTACAGCCTCTACACAAAATTTTACCTTATCGCTCATAGAAAAAGCTCCAAAATCACTTAGCAGCGTTAACCTGATGTGTTATCTCATCGAATAAAATTGACGTTAACGATTAAACGTGACAAAAAGTGGACAAGCGTGAGTCGCACTTTTTTCACTCACTGCACAAGGTTGATGAAAATTTTAACTTTTTACTAGCAGAAGACGTAAAAACTGGTTTGTGTGTCTTTTAGTAATAAGTGTGAAGGTTTTTGTGCGACGTGAAGTCAACTTTAGCTGATTCGCTTCAAGGTTTGAATGCAGCAAGAATAGTGCAGTTTCTTTTACAAATTATAACATATTGCTTTTCCAAAATGATTAATTCCTATCTTTATTTTATAATTAAAATAAATAAAATACTCTTTCTTGTGCTCGCTTACCATCAGGTGACCCTATTGCTCGTTTGCCTCTTTACATCAAAATAAAAACATTCCTAGAAATAATTTCTGTTCAGCAATAAAATGTATTGTAATTTATAACGTATGTAGCAAACATTAATTTGAATCAATTATCTAGTAAACTTGTTCCAGATTATTAAACTATCGAAGACATTAAATTGAATAAGAGTTCACCAATCTAACTTTCACCACAAACGTACTCTTTTGATGTCTATATCTTACTATTTCTCATCCAATACCCATAATCCGATTACAATGAATTCATTAATCCTTTCTTAAATACAATTAATCACTTTATTGCACTTTCAATCCTGTTACAGAGTATACAAAGCTGAAATTACTGTGCATTTGGTAAGCTATGTATGAGAGGAACCCTAATCGAGCAAAGCTAACCTCCGATGACCCGTTAGTCACAATGAGGTGATGCCCGTCATCACACCTGTCCCGTACTCTGTCATAGCGATGAGAAGGACACAAGATTTTATTTGAAACTTTCATTCCAGCTAAAGCGATTTATTATTCGATTAATTTACTGCATGATCAGAACTTATCAAGACGCGACGTTTCAGCTTTTGATTGGTGGTTGATGCCTCTTGGCATCTAAGTTCGCCTTTTGTTCTACGTTGGGTGTAATAGTTTTAAATAATTAAAGAGTAACTATCCAGTACCTACACCTGATGGAGAATGTCATTTAAGTTTCGTACCTATCTTACACGTTTCCATGCATTTGCGATATCAGAGGCCTATTTCATATTTTTGATAGACTAACGCTTGAAAAAGAGTAGGAAAAGAAATATCTCGCTTCCTCCGAAGAACAAAGTCCGATCTCCTATATTAAACATATTGCAAATCGGACTTTATTCTTTGGAGCAGTCGATCTATTATTCCTAACCATAATTGCACCTGCCTGATGGAAAGCGTCGATGTGGTTTAAAACGTTAAGCGTTTGCCAAGTTTCACTCTTAAATCATCTGCTATCCTCTACCTCGCTGCCAGTGTGTGTGAGCCCGTACAGATTTGGAGAGAACCGGGAATGTCGGCCGAAGAAGTAACGTAACGAGCCGTCTCGCCGGGACCTGCAACAAAAACGAACAGCTCAAGACGTGTCAAAACGTCGTCCGTTACGACGACGAGGATGTACGACTAATATAGATGTGACATCCAGTTTTAGTAGCTTATCCAAATTTTTACTTTACCTATAGTCGACTTATTGAGTCAAATCACTTAAAAATAAAAAAAGACATGATCTTTAAATTAAGAACTCATAGGTAAACTACGTTTTGACAGGCTTTATACTTACAATACCATTTAGAATTTAACGTTGTAAGGCCCAGACAGCAGACACAATAGAAAATCAATTGTTTTTGCCTCGAACGAGGCGTTTGGGTCTTACGACGTAAAAGAAAATTAAAAAAAATTGTGTGTTATTATTATAATATTGACCATTCATAAAGGTCCGATTTTTTACACAATGCAGCATCCATTTAAGTAATTTAAGGGCAAGGAGTAGAAGTTTGCTAGCATAATTGCATCTCTAATCAAGTTGTGGCAGCCCATGGGCGGCGGCAATGGCTTTCCATCAAGTAATCCGTTTGTTTACCACGTGTCACAAAAAGCTTCCTACAATAGTTTTTATTTATGCTACCAGACGCATCTAAAATAAGTCTTCTACATTAATTGTAAATGATTCCATATCGTTAACGCTTCCATAAATTCGTGCGTCCAAAGATCCAACAACAGTTGTTAACATTGTGCGAGTCGCGAGTTGTCAGCGGGTGGGCGACGCGACGCCGGCGCGCGCGCACCCGTCAGATAACACTCCGATTTCTACAAAATGTTTGAATAGGCATCGTTTGATACAACACAAATTGTCCACTTTGAATCAAATCTGTCGTGTCCGTGAACGATCTGACGTTTTTTATAAGTCGCTGTTGAAACATCTATCTTTAGGTACTTAATATTTTTAAAGAGGTACATTCTCTACTCAACGACACTACACTACGATACAACACAGTTAACACAAATTAAGGCGCTTTGAAATCCTAAATAACAATCTAATTATTTTTTTAAACAAACATATTGAGTTTGTTATAAAGACACACACGAGTTGAATAGTAATAAAGAAATTCATTGTTTGGCAGTTTAATTTCCAGACGACTACGCGACTTACAACGGTTTAGTGTTGGCTATAGATAGTGAAAGAAAAATCAATAGTATAAATGGTTTAACTATAGTATTGTCACATGACAATACTATCTATACTATCGATAGGGATATCTGTGCAATATCTACTATTGATAACGCCAATATCGTATCGATCGTTTAACGGCCGATATTATCGATAGTATTGTGATTTCTAAAAAAGTGAAAACAGTCTATAGCGTCGATAGTTTTACACTATCGGTAGTCTGCTATGTTTCAATAGTTGCTACCTATCATAGTATGGATACTAAAGTGCACTTTTCAATACTATCGATATCCTGAACAGTTCAGAACACTATAAGAGTGAATGTACACGGAGTTACTATTAGTTTTCCTTCGGCTGGTGCTCCGCATACCGCCAATCATGCTTACTCCGCGAGTGCGGGCGAAGGAGCGGCAAATTTGTTTAAAATCACCGAGCGAAAGCCACCCTCCCGTATAATGAGGACAAACTGCAAGTCAGATAAAGCTGCAAGCACAACTCACTAACATACAACAAAAGGTTCTTGGTTAGAATATATTTTTATTTATAAAGAGAAATTTTATAGAAACCTTCGATGCTTTACGTAATCCAAAAAGACGAGACGCTTGCAAGACACAGCGCCATCTAATGGTTAAGTTTGGAAGTAATAGGTAGGAGAATCAAACCCTAAAGCCAAGTGACGATGGGCCGCTTGATTCCCATATGCAACTTTGGATGTGTTTAGGCTAGAATTATGTAGGTGCCTCTATTGCAGGCCGGCACTGCCTGAGTACTAAGTATTCGGATAGCCGGCCTAAAACGAACCGGACTTTACGACCGAATCGGAATTTCCCTCCCTTTCATAAGCGCGGTGTGACACCTTTGTTTGGATACGACAGATTCTCAATTTCTCATCCGTTACTTCTAAATAATTATAATGAAGACGTCTGCTTCATTTTAAGCTACGTTTTTCCCACCACCCAAGATCCCACCACCAGTCGAGATTGATGCATCCATTTTATATCATGAATAAATATCATACTAACAATAAAAACATAGAGCTCGGCAACACCATCATTTCACCATTAAAGGAGAAGACACCAAAAAGAGACAGCGTCCCTTCCGCGCCAGCGAGCAACAATATTGAACTAGCCTTAAGGGAAATAAAACGGATGTTCTATCACCAAATTTGAACAATCTTGGAAAAAAAGTACAACAAAAGTAGCTTCCTAATATGAACCAATGAACGTCTATTATGAAAGTTGATAGAATGAAAATAAAGTTAAAGACGGAGATTTATTGAAATAGGAAAACGTAATGACATACTCTCTATTATTACTGTGATGAAACTGTTGTATCACAAAAAAAGACAAATAATTCCAATTCCAATTCCGGATCCATGTCATAGATATTAGCAATATCTATAAGTAGGTATATTGAGAAAATGTTTTGACTTGATGATAACATTTTATGATTCCTTTTCGAGTCCCTAACATTAAGACAGTTTGAATTTACCATTTCAAATTTTTTACTTACATTATCCATTACTCTCTAAAACTTTCTATAAAACAAACCTTGTAAACAACGAATATGGCTACAGTACAACGATATAATACTCGTAGTTCCAGTGATAAACTTTCAAAGTAATCAACGACCAGTCCTAACCATAACTTAAAAAGAACGCAAGTCTAGGACCAGTTTATAGCCAAAGAGGCTACATACATGCGCACGCGCCGACAGGGTCGTAAAACATGGGAATGGACACTTTACGAGAGGTGATGATGAGCGCGTCGCGGGAGTGCGAGGACGGATAGGGTCTACCAACAAGTTCGCAGACAGTAATGTGTGCAAACACAGAGGTACCAACTCTCAGAAATATTTACTTCTATACAAAGTGAGAAAACCCCAAAATCACCGCGCTGTGAAATTATCTAAGTACCGTTATTAGGGTTCTGTAGCCTAATGACAAAAACGGAACCCATAAGGATTCCGTTTTCCGTATAATCCGTATTTTATATAATGTTCAGAGATTCGTCACGGTCGGTTGCTTCTTTTTGAGGTCCGCAGCGCCCTAAGTGATTAAAATATATTGAGGATTCTAAGTATCGCTTTTTTTCCTAAACTGAATAGTTTGCGCGAGAGACACTTCCAAAATGGTAAATGCAACTAATGCAAATAAAGGTAGTGTGGTAATGTCCTTATCTCTCTTGCAGTGACTTGCATCCCGCTACCGAGTCCGTCGCATTCACACTTTATCTCCCTCGCACCCTAACGTTCCTTTAGTCTTTTATCTTTTTGAATTAACAGAGGTTATCGCTAAAATTAACAAAAAAAACATTAACCTATCCACCGGATGACGATCGGCTGAAGAACAAAGGAGCTGACAAAGACTTTACAGACAGACAGGGTATTTAAATATTTTCGACCGTGGCAGAGACTCGCTTCGGCATGAATGAGCCGGCTCGACCGGAGTGATACCACGGCCTCGCTCGCAGACCATTGGCGTGAAAGGTGCGACTACACTGTGTTTCGCTGAGTGAGTGAGACTAGGTACAGTCATCTCCAAAAACATGTATACACTTTAGGACCTTGTCACAATACATATGTATAAGAACGACTTCTACTTTCTTATACATTATGTTTGTTTGACTGTACATTATTAGTTGACTGTACCGGAAACCCAATCAGGGGAAAGGGAGTTAAAAGGTTAGCAGCGCACTCGTGACTCCACTGGTGTTGCGACGGCAATCGCTTACCACCAAGTGATCCGTCTGCTCATTTGCTACCTATAACATAAAAAGACTTACTTAGGTACTTCTTACGAAATGGTCTCATTAAACATTTCTAGAAACGATTCAGTTAAGCTTGTCAGTTATTTACAACGCGTATGTGCACTTTTATATGCGGCGTAAAAGGTTTATTGGGGGTGGTGGTGTTTGTTTCCTAATTAATTTTTGTTTTCTGACAAAGGGTACTCACTACCAGTGCCTCAGGTACTCCTCCTTATGGTCGTGTCGATGGTCGACAGTAAAACTGTTCCCGTTTGAAGACGCCATAAGCCGAGTAGCCGGTGCGATGACTTGCAGACTTGCGTCTGTGGCAATCATATTATTTTCTTAACCACCCGCCATGGTTATAAGTATCAAGGTATTTAAATATTTACTTACTTGAATTTATTTCATAGATAAATATTATATGAAATATAACATTTCATTCGAAAGAGATCGGATTCTAAGCAATTCAGCTGTTATGGATTATGGAAAGCAATTGCTTTGCGGTCGTGGCTCCTATCCGAGCATGTATCTATGGGTTTTTCAAATCTATGTTCATATTTCTATCTACTTGGTGGTGAAGGAAAAACAGTTAGGAAAACTGCATAATTTTGGATAGTTTCTGAAACAAGTAACCATGATTTAGTTGGTCTAGTTCCCCTGGTGCTAACTGAATTACCAGACTGCCCAGCGGCAGCTTTGGACGCAACTGGGATTACACGTTTAGATGAAATTAAGACTTATAATATGTAGAAGTAAGCGTCAACAGGAAGTCAAGTAATTCTACCACCAACATTTACAAGTAAATAAGCACTAGTAGATTTTATCTCAAATCTGTTTATATTTCCCCTTACAACATTAGAAGTAAGCAAGTTGTATAATGGCTGGTATTTGTGGTGGAAGAACGAGACATGGCTGGTTTTTGCCGTCGTCGGTCGGCGGGCTTCTTTGACTTGCCGCCGCTAGTACTCGCTCCCTACTGTTTTATTGACAAACAAGTGTTAATATTTACAAGTTTGATAAACTGTTTCGAACAGGGATGAACGTAAATAATACTGTTGCATTTTATTAAGCCCTCAACATGAAATTATCTCTGCGGGTCAACGCATCGCTTTGGAGCATCGCTTTGTACCATGATCCAGGATTTAGAATTCTTTGGTGATAAATACTCTTAGAACTCGAATCTAATATGATGAAACATTAGATAGGTATACGTATTTTTTACTTACTACCGCACCAAGATAACGATTTGACAAATATTTTTTTATTCATCATTAGCATCACTCCTCACACATTTTAAACTTCATCTTTAAACAAAAAGAAATGGTTTTGTCTTAGGATGATGTCATCGAATAACTTACAAATAAAATAGCCATCAGTTGACTCGCTTACTCGTTTGACGCGAAAATCATGGAAATGGTCTGATAAAACAAAATATACCTATGTTTCGCCAGACTTAACACGATTTCATTGCTTAACCCGTTCCACAAACAAAATAATTATAAAAAACAAATCCATATCCAATTTCCTTGCCTGTAGAACCCCAAACCTGCTGAGTGTTTCCAATCGCGCACAAATTCAATCTATTTCACGGTCGCACGCGCAACCGCCGCGAGGGAACGCCGAGCCGATGGAAATGATCATAATGTCGGAATTTTGAAGGTTTCTGACCCACCGCAAAGGACAAGTTTAGTACATCCAATATATTTAGTCGTAAGTAAATCCTAGCCTTTGTTCCCGACCTGTTTAGTGCAGTGATTTGACGCAAGGACCGCGGATTCGATTTCCGCACCGATCGATTCCATGTATTGCTACTGGCCATTACTTAAAATATAAATAAACTCACAGAACAACTCATACATTAACCTAACTTTAGCTTAAGCAATGTGTAACAGATATCAGACAACACAGGATCTACAAAAGTTTGAAACCCACGACCTTTAGCGTATGAAGCAGGGTCACTACCAAATGCGCTAATGGGCCTGTTTGTGTACAACTTTGTAAACCGATAAGAAAATACTCAACGGATCCGCTTGTCTTACCAAAATGACAGCGCAGGTCTTTATCTCGACATTATTTAAGCTCAACACAAATACTGGTTCATACTTTGCGAACTGCCTAATAAGAGTAATAAGTAAACAGTTACTCGTCTTGTCTACTCGTATAACAGTAGCTCGTCTCGCCTTAGCTGTCTATACGACAACTAGTAACTGTCTTAGTTGTCTGCATCACACCCAGTAACTGTCGTCCAATCTCCGTAACCAATACGGAACCCTTATAGATTCGTCGTGTCTGTCTGTCATGTCCACCCGTCAGTCATACGGAATTACGGACAGACAGACGTCCGTCCGTATGTCACAGCTACTTTTTTCTGAAACCATTATGATATATGGTAAGTAGATGTATTTTATGAACCGCATGAAGATTTTTTTATAAAGAAATAAAAAAAAATTGGTGTTCCACATTTAGGACTGAAACTTCTTGTTTTTCATCCCATTCTTTTTCATTCAAAAAATTAAAATCAAAAATTCTTTATTCATTTTAAGTCCGTTACAGAACGTTTATGGATGTCAAATTTTGTAATCTACCGCTGGTTCGGAAAGTCAATTCCTGCCAAGAAGAACCAGCAAGAAACTCCGTAGTTACTTAGTAATTCAAAAATGAAGCAAATCAGATAAGAGTCACTTTTTGGCTCGCTATCGCTAAATAGGACTTTACTGCAGTGTGTAAACTAATTTCGCATTATGTAAACTAGTCTTTACTATGACGACTAATATCAACACAATACATTATTTATTGAGCAGGTCTGAGGATGTTTGTGGACAGTTACGCAACATGATAGGAAAAGCAAATTTAACAAATGTCAGAGATTTCTAGTAACCACTATTATCAGTTTAGGTAGGTTAGGTTTTATAACTATACAGAGTGTATCTGTGAACCATTACATTCCTGTAACCTCGTTTACTACCATCCAGTCTGAACCAAGTCGTAGAACAAATTCTATGACTTTTAAAAATTAGTCGATAACAAGTTTTTACTCTCCTTTCAAAATTAACTCGTCACGTGACCGACCTAATACTATGAAATGTTGAATTTATTTTTATATGCACATTAATTTAGTTTCTTTTACTTGCAATAGGTACCTGGTCTATTACTAGAAAACTATTATTTCCTATTCATAGCAGCAAAGGGTCTAAAAAATAGGTCGAAAAAAATATTTGGTATGTATCCTTCTTTAATCCGGAATGCAATTGGTACCTTTAATTATTGTTATCTTTGTCTATGTAGCTCGGGAGGTAAGCGCCGTCTGATCACATCGCTCACTCTTAGGGTCATAATGCCTTTCACCATTCGTAGTTAATGTATATTAGCTGCAAGGTACGGGTAAATAGACCTCATGAAATATTAGTTAGTTTTCCAAATCAAATTACGGACATTAAACGACCACCACATCAAATTTATCAAAAGGTCATCGCGCTTGGAAAGCATAAAGATCGCCACGACCAAAGCGCATGATCGTTAAAGAATTTACAATATACAGTTAACGAAATTATAAAGCATTTACAACATTCACAGTTAACGAAATTATGAAGCGCTTACAATGTTTACAGTTACCGAAATTATGAAGCACTAGCTGTGCCCCGCGGTGATACCCGAGGTTTTTAGAGAAAATAAGTAGTGTTTTAACAGTAAAAATAATGTAATCTTTAGAAGAAGAACGATTTAATATTTAGTTAAGCAAAAAATACACACACTTAGTTGGCAGCGCACTTATGATTCGGCTGACGGGTGTCTTAGGGCGGGGGCAATCGCTTACCATAAGGTAATCCGTCGGCTCGTCTGCCACCAATCACATAAAATATTACTTTCATCGATTTTACCATGGGAATAAAAAAATCCCGCAGCAAAGCGTAGCCCATTCGTTAATCCAGGATGTCAGCTAGCTCGATACCAAGTTTATTAAAACCGCTCCAGTAGTTTAGTCGTTAAGAAGTAACAAACATAAACAGACACACTCACTAACTTTCGCCTTTATAGTAGTAATGCAATTTACAACGTACAGTCGCCTGCAATAAAATGTAAAGACCTCGACTCTTATCCCAGGATTATAAGGTTCATATTTTAATCAGGTTGTATGTTTTAATGACTCTACAGTTAGCAAAATTATGATAGGAATCTGAATCATTGTCAGTCTACTGTCTTGTCATGGACAAAAAGTAACAGGTATTTTAACCATTGGCATTTCGAGTGTAGCTCTAAGTGGTGTCAGGTAGTGTGTTTATTATGAGTGTAATAGCGATCAATCAAAATTATTTGATATTTATTCAAAATATGCGCTTACAAGCACTTTTAAACCGATTACCGGTTTGATGCAATGCTACTTTGTAACATTTACATTCAAAATATTTCACGTAATGTCAAGTGGTAAGATTGAGGAAGAGAATTTTAGTAATCTTGGAATGGAAATTACTCACCACACCTTTCTTTTCGCAGTGACGTCTCAAGCTGCCATTTTGGAGCCCAGGATGCAAATTAGACCCTAATTCAGTATTTGGGGAGTCTATTAACTACAATGAAGCTACTGCCGTCTGTCCTTAACCCTTTAATAGGTGAAACTAACCAACTGAATTATGGACACGTTTCAGAATCTATCGGAAACGTGTATTGTTTCTCTCACGCCCGGGTTTATAGAAATATGCGCTCGTGTACTCGGATCTCGGGTTCGAAACCACGATCTTCCGTAAGTAAGTCGCGTGCTTATCCACTGAGGTACATCGCCCACAATATTATTGCTTTTTATAATAGCAAACAAACATTATACTAGAGGCGGCAAACGCGCAAGCGGGTCACCTGCTGGTAAGTAATCACCGCCGCAGATGAGCATCTGCGTGATCAGAGAAGTCGCTGATGCGTTGCCGCTCTTTTTAAGGTCTCAAGACATAGTAAGGAAAATAATACGGCCGCGGCTAAACTAACGTAAACTAACGTTACTTAATAATATTTTAGAACAACTTGACCTGAAACAGTTTTAGGAAATAATAATCATAGTAATGCATTTACTAGCTCTACACAGGAAATATACAAATAAGAGGAATTTTAATAAACTCGTACATGTAAAATATATATAGCATAAGAGTAGGTATGTACCTTATTAATTTAAAGCGCCACTTTACCTGTTCAAAATTCTGGTATTAATTTTGTATTTAATTTATGTATGTAGTTACTTTATGCCTTTTAACATATGTCAATAAATAAATATGACAATTCGAGAGTCCCTGCAGAAACCCAATCGAAAACGACAATGTTTATCCTACCAACACATGTGTACTCGTGGTCAGCCGCTAGGTTCACGACCCCTGGCGCGGCCTTGCGCGCATGCGCCCTTGGCGACGCGCCTCCGCGTATGCGCCCGCGCCGCGCATACCAGATGCGCCGCATCCGGCTCAGGCGTCCAACACAGATCATGAGATATCGCGCGATTCGTATTGAACTGTGTATTCCGAATTCGTACCACAATCATTTACTGATATTTGTATTTCGATAAGTTTTACTATAGTACGTATAGTATCCTTCAACTGATTTGGCTATGGTGGCCAATCATAATCAAGAGAAGACAATAAAAACATTTAAACATAAAATAACGAAATGGCTCAAAGAAAAAAATGTTCTTTAATCTTATTCACTTGCCTTTAAGTGGGGAATATTTTAGTGCATAAACATATTCAACATTTAGAACATCCATAACTCTTCTCTTTCTATCACAAGTTGCTTTGAGGAACAACGCATAAATACGCAATATCTTTGAGTAAACACGTAAATAGTACATATTACGCATTTTATAAATGTATATACTACATAGGTACTTGTCCAAGATTTGGTATTCAAAGAACGAAATTTTTGGTGCCCCTGATACGCGAAAAAAGTTTGGCATCTGACAACCCTGTGCGTCGCCGAGCCAGTCAAGTCAATATAAAACCATACGTACCCAATAACCATAATCATTTTATCACATACATTATTTAATAATAGCTATATTATTAATAGCTAGCTTACTCTCCCAGGGACTTAAAAGATTATTCACACGGCGTGCTTTAACGTTGGAAATATGAAATCCGAATGCAGCCAATATTTGCAAATGCCCGCTATAAACATCACCGAGCTCGCTTTCCCGTAAAAATCGTGACCGCTCGCATTTCTGAGTGTAATATTAGAGTTGATAAATATTGTGAAATGTCTTCCGCCTATTTGAATTTCACGACACTGCGCTTTGGTTCACTGGTGCTCCGTCGGAGGCTTGCAGCTCACACCCAATCCCATAAAGGTGTATGTTTATAAGATTAAATGTGATATGGTCATTAAACTACGGCCAAGTGACTCCTCTGATGTCCATGGGCGGCGGTAGGTAGTCGCTTAAACCTTCAGGTGATCCGACTGTTTGTTTAAATAAATAAATAACTAAATTCACACCATTCGCGCAGAAAGGATTTGCGTACCATTGATTTATGATGACAAGCGTTTTTTTTTATTTTTGTATTTGAGTTGATTGAATGAGTGGTAAGTTGCGATTTGCAGTCTTTGACGTATTTCCCCCTTTGCTCTCCTTCCTTCACTCCCACACTAGGGTAGTGTCCCACTACTAAGTCCCATACCTACATATGTTTTCATACTTTTAAACGCGGAGCAATTTGAAATTCCAGCCTAATATAACAATACAAATATTTCACAAAAACGGACCGAGAGATGTGCCAAGAGTCTCTGGATATAAAATTTATTGAAAAAAAAACATAAATTATATTAGTTTATGTTACATAATATTAAAATGTTATGCATTATGAATATGGATATAGAATAGAAGTAAGTCTAAGTCCACCCGATATGAAATTAGTTACGGCAACTTGCTCTGCAAATTAACTTGTACGTCATTATAGCATTTTGCCGCCAGAAGTGAATAAATCAACCCATCGCCCCGGGCTTAATTACACACATAAAGTTTGCAAGTATGTTGCACCTCGAGACGATGCAGTTTCACACGGATTTTAAGGCTGCATGTTTCTTCTAGTGCGACATCTAGCAAGTCTAGCGGGTAAAATTCACCTATTTATAAGAAATCTGAAGACATTTTAATAATATAATAATAAAATTAACATAATTTTAATATAATAAATATATAACTACAGACCACAATCACTCCTTTGAAAGTCAAAAGTCAAAGTTGCTGAGCTAATATTCATTTTATGTTGTTGTGCCCTGACAGGATTGCATGTAAGGAACTAGATACCTAATAAATAATGACAACTTTGTAACTACCTACATGTTTATGCAATAAAGACTTTTGAATTTTTCAAACGCGGTAGCTCCCATTGCATTGTGGGTTTAAATTCCGAAAATGACAAATAGCGCTCTTTGCCAATGACGCCCTCATTGACGCCGACACTTTTAACGCGTTCACGCTGGAACTATAACTATCTAGAATTTCTATGATGGAAGCGTAGTCCCTCAGGCAGCTGCCACGGACCCACTATCGCCACTCCCGTTCAAATTAATTGCTACACGCAGAAAGTTTTGTAACAAAATCTGTTAGCGAATGATTTATTGGCATTCGCAAACACGAGAATATTAGAACAGCGCTGTTACTCATAGCAACGTTAGCCTTCCTGGTTGAAACCGCTCGCTTTGTAGGTTATTCCATTGAACGGCAAGCCTTTCAACTATAAAGGTTTATTAACATGAAAACGCTATTAAATCGAGATGCAAGTGCTCCTTCTATGTTTTGGAACCGGTAATTTGTCGTGGTTAACATCGATAGTAAGCTTTACATTAAATTTTATCTATGACTAGTAATAGATATTCTTTGTTTCACAAAGCTTACAAGTGTTGAACTATGGTTATCTCTCTCTTTGCGTGTAATTTTTAGTTACGTGCAAAGCGGAGGCCGGGGGGAAATGGGGTTAAAGGTTACCAGCGCACTTGTGACTCTACTTGTGTGTCTATGAGCGGCGGCAATCGCTTACCATCAGGCGAACGTCTTAGGTGAGGCTTACCGTCTGCTCGTCTGGCACCTGTCACATATAAAAAGCTGTCACTTTGGAGCCCTTAGAACATGATTTGGAGAATCTGGTAATTACAACAAAGCGACGCACGTCTGACTTTCGCAACCTTTTAATAGGGGAACCAAACTGAATCATGGTTTAGTACACTTTTCAGAAACTGTTCAAACCCTCACCGCCGAGCAAATGGTAGAAATAGGCGCATAGATTTAATAGTTACAGCTATAGGTATATTGAATTCCGAAATGCGAATACCAACAGATTTCATTATCACATGACACTTTTAGCACGTTCACGCTATATCTAGGGATCAATGATCGAAGGATGAAAATGGTATTTTAATTCCTACGCACATCGTATTTTGACATGTAGGTATATCTTGCAACTCTTGCGCATTGCCGAGCCATTAATCAGCGTGTATGATTATAATATCCCGTTGAGCTAATGATCCATCGCGACTTTGTGCTCCATGATTGAGATATCTGCTACAAACCTATAGGTGCTGTAGAGCGTACAATATTCCAGGGTTGCCAAAGCAAAGAATAATTTTGTTTCGCATGATTACAATGACACTGTTATTTATTCCTAAAATAGATTCAATTGTTGTCATATTATGTAAATAAGTATAGCTATGCAACAGGTAGGCAATGAACTATCCTACCCGATAAAGTTTGTGAATTAAGTTATCAAACATGGTTTGACCGGCTGGGAATTATTTTAATACATTACGGCATTGCACAGTATGCCTGGGTTGTACACATTGCCGGTACCATTATTATCATGGACACTTACGGTTACGTTGTTTAGTTATACATTATTAGTGAACTTTACTATGTTTCGGGACATTCGTTTCTAATTATACCGATAGATGGTGCTTGGCGTCGATTCCATCACGCAAGTAAGCCTTTTCGCTGTCTAGAAATTAACCTCTTTATAAATAGCATGGGAGACGTCGAAAAAAATACCCATAACAAACCGGCGTTATTAATGCTCGACTATTTTTATTACCCAACGGAGCACACAGCTGGCTGAGACTATAACAAATCAGTAATTAAGTGGTAATCGGCAAAGCAAACGCTTAATGGTCGGGAACAAAAAGAGAGCGACGCATTTATCACAAGTGCTCACTATGCAGGCGCCTGCGCAGCCTGCCGAGGTTTATCGGCGCATGCGCTCGCGTGTTCGCTCCGACAGAGATTAAGACTATCGAGAGACTATAGAAAAAGGATTATCAAATGTTGCTGTTAATCTTATTAGCTGAATAATTTATTGTTTTTTAGATATTATAGCCCCAAACCATTGCTTTGATGTTTACTTTTATGATTGTCTCAGTATGCCGGGGGGCGGAAAAATATTGTAAATACATAGTCTTCGTAAGACATGGACAAAAAAAAGACATTAAATGAATTTCATATTTTAAAAAGAAACCAACATGAAGATTACAAAAACAAAAGACAGAGACATGAAAGTGTCATGTGTAACAGCAGAGCAAATAAATGTTTTTTATCATTTAAATTTTGGAATGGCAGGAAGTGTCACTTAATCATGTTATGACATTAATGTGTACCTACTGATAACCGTCCATCTATTACTTAATCTGTACATCTTGTTGGTAATTGTACGAAGAATTCGAATTCCAGTGCTATCTACTGGTAGTCTAAGTTAAGATCCGCAACTGACGGGAGGGCGGGCTACCAGTTTTCAATAAATATACAGTATTCTAGTGTCAAATTATGAAAACATACTAATGACAAGATTTTTAATGTAGTTCTTAATACCTCAGATCGATCAAACGGTCATTGGATCTTATAATGACGCTTGTCTAAGTTGGTTCAGCATGCAGGACATGTTTGCTCGGACGCTGATACTAATGGCCCCATGATGGCGTTTTGATAGATCCTCGAACCATTACGCATGCGCCATACATCGCTCACTCGTATGACCAAGTGTTTTAGTTGTTGCATTAGGATCTACTACGTAAAAGCAAAACGCAACATTGCCGCTTAGTGGGCACATTCTATAATTTTTTTAAATCTTATTTCAGCGTGTAATTCCCGGCTGCATCCAAAGCTGTCGCTTTAGACCCCGTGGACGATTAGAGCGTGATTCAGGATTTGGGGTGTCTAGTAATTAGGTACAATGAAGCGACTGCCGTCTGACCTTCGCAACCCTTTAGCAGGGGAATCAGACCAACGAAATCATAGTTTCAGAAACTATCCGTCATATTTCGGTTTCCTCAGCCTCACCATGTTATCCTAAACCGAACTAATGGTACCGCACATACCATTACGATCATGTGATCCGCCCTCTCGTCTGCCACCTATCACTTAAAAAAACAGACGATAATAAAATCCATAGCTGCATTCTCGGATTTGTGCGATCTTCAGTGCGGAAGTCGCTTTCATGTTTACTGACTTAATGTCTTTACTACTACTCACATTAATATATATATATATATGTTATACATACATAATTGATGCTCTATTCGGCTTGCAAGTGGTAAGTATGCCCCCTTGACTTTGAAGTGTGCGCGCACGCAGCCGCAACTCCGCTCCCGACGTGAAGCTTATCAACGGCAAACATTGTATTTAGTTATCGTAATATCTTAAAGGCTACTCCACACACACCTATTTGTATCTAATTACGGCAAAGTCAAAATGGTATGTTTTTGGTTTTAAAGCCTAATACCTATGGGTTCCAAAACAAATGTAATTAATGTAGTATAATTGAATTTGCAACTATTGTCCGGGTGGCGGAGGATATTTTAACTTAAAAAATATTTTAGTTACCAATGTAATAAAAACCTGGACCTGACAAATATTTTTTTTACCATCAGCAATGGTCTGTCAAATGAAATAAGAGAAAATTTGGGCTCAAAAGTGAATATAAAATTAATTTTAAAATTCGTAATGAAACTGTGCACCTTCGGTTTAGTTACCTGCATATTCGCTAGTCGTTTACCATCTTTACTCATTTCAATTACGGATGAATATTGTAAATATTTATTAATCTATTATTAGGTAGTGCATTAGTTAACCAATTAATGCTAAATTACTTGATCGATTAGATTTTCGTCTCAATCAAAAACTACTTTTAATAGCGTTGTACTGCAAATCTATACTGTTTGTAAAGATACATATTTTTATGGAATAGGTGCACGAACGACCAGACGGATCACCTAATGGCGGGATAAGCAATGCCGCTTGCTCATAGACACCTGCAACACCAGTGGAGTCACATCACAAGCCAGCCTATGGACAGCGACAACTCTTTCACAATCCGAAAAGCGAAAACCTAGCGCGATGCAATCGACTCCCAGCGCCATCGATTGGTACAGAGTGGAACTAATGTCTCGAAACGAAGTGAGGGCGGTCCACTAGACTTTTCTATTGAGAAGTATAAAAAATAGTGTGTGTGACTGTTTATGACCACTTCTTAAAACGAATCTCGCTAAATAAGTGGAAAATGATAATACTGTGTAATTATAAACCTGAAGCATTACTGAAGGCGCAGCCTATTGTGAAGTCTTCCAAATATTTGACGGACCGTCATTTAAGAGCGCCCTCAACATGCCTCCAGCCAGTCACTCCGGTGCCTCCAAGCCTGTTGTATCAACATTTAAATACTTATTAAGTATTACCGCTTTAACTGCTTCGCGTGACGATCGTTTACATTCATTACTCTATTAAAAAGTAGATCCGATAAGTGTTTTATTAGTTTAAAAGGATTTTTGCAGAGACTTGATAAATATTGTTTCTCTTTATTGTCAAGTTATATTTTTCTACCTGCTCCTAGTGCCATATGACCTAGTTTTCAAGCGTGAAAGAAGATTTTTTGCAAAAGGAAGTCTTTTAGGACTGCAAACTGAACTACCTCTATATGCAGTGCGGATAATGCGGAACAGAAGATAACGAATTAACAAAGAAATACTAAAAGTACGTCAAATTGTAACCCTAGAGAGGATAAAAGTGCAAAATGTCCTCAAATTTATGGAGAAAGCAGGATAAATAGAAATGCTAATTATAAAACTTGAAAATCTCTTGTTTATAATATTAAAGAAATGAATAAGTTAACTGCTACACTTGCAACTATCGAAGAGGATAAAATTACATGAGGACTAATCGTAACAGAAAAAAATCAAGAGTGAAAACGGAAACACAAATTGGTAAACCAAGAGCAACTTAAAAAATTATAGAAGAAAAAGCCAAAACCCAATTAGAAAAATAAGTGGAAGTTATTTTAGAAGAAAACCAAAACACAAATACTCCACAGAAAGAAAATAACAAAGTTCATATCCCTCAGTGTGAGAATATACAAGAATACAAAGTGATTAAAAGTTGTCATGGAAGACCAAGTGCAGAAGAAGCAGGTCCACCTGGACGAGGTCCTGGAAGGGCTGGGCGCGTTCGGGAAGCACCAGCTGGCGACCATGTGCATGCTGGCGCTGGTCTACGCCACCAACTCCATGTACAACGTCAACTATGTCTTCGCTGTCGAGGATGTCAATTACAGGTATGTCGACTGCTTCAAAGAATAAAGTCCTATTTTCAATATTGTTAATATAGGAGATTTTTTACTTTTCATTACACTTTTTTTGTTGAATAAATATTTAATACGTATGTATTAAAATATGATTCCCATAAAGTCATACTTTATGCATAAATACATAAAGTATGACTTTATGGGAATCAAATAATTAACAAAATAATTTAAATGAGCTAGGTGAGGGTTCAAATAATATAAACATTGATTTTAATATGTCCAATGAATTCTTATCATTAAATAGCACTGAACATATGTACTGTCTCAAATACAGTGTGTAATATGTACATATACACCTCTCTTTGCTTTACGCAAGGTCAAAATTAGAAGAGTAACACATTAGGTAGTATGTAAATAAAAGCTGTCTGGTTGATATCTCGTGGGTACCAAACCTTATCGCATGTCGCTCTTGAGTTGGTTTTATTATTTGCCTATGTTGCGTCGCCATTCAAAAGTAATCCATCGATTTTTTTCTGATTCTAGTTTGCATAAGTTTTGTTATTTAATATTTCTAACTTACTCTAAAAAGCGAGTTTCAACTTTAAAAAGATAAAATAAGGACTTAGGATTTGATCTAAGTATTAAGATGCGGGCTAAAGTGAGTTTCGCAATGAGATGTCAGAAGGAGAGCCAATTATTATTAAATATTAACATAAAAAGCTAAATTATAGATAAAATGCTTATTATATAGACCCCATATAAAAGAAGGATTTACTAGCGGAAGAATAAATGTAATTTATCTTGAAAGTAGGGTAAACTAATAATGAAGAAATACATGTTTTTCTTAAAGAAGAAAATATAAACTAAATTGGTATAGTTCAATTAGAATTACTATGCTGCATTTAAGGTGTAACCTCACTAAGTCACCATGGTGATTGGATTATGCCGAACAATTGGTAATGTACAAAGGAAGGTTCCAGCTGGAGCGTGGAAGGCTTAAAACAATAAATGCGTTGATAATTTAATGATGAAATAGCTTCTGTTGTATGCTTCTATGTATGAAAATATATTATACACTAGAGGCCGCCAGCAATTTCGTACGCATGGAGAAAGTCAAACCCCTTTCAACCCCTTAGGGATGGAATTTCATCAAATCAGTTCTTAGCGGATGTTTACACTCTATAAGAAACCTACTTACTACCAATATTTGTAAAAATCTTCAATTTCCTATAAATTGCAAAAAAAGACCCCAACGAGGCGGCTTTTAGTGTTTTCTTACGATTGTCCGTATTCCGCCTAGTTTTACTGTATTTGGTTTTTGTACAATAAAGAATATCTATATATTTCTCTTCTTCTTCTACGCTCTACTTTCTGGGTTCTTTGTTGACACTCTAGGTAAGAGTGGTCGAGGTCGTCACATCAGCATTCACGTCGTGTTCCGCAATATTTCGCCATTCCTCCCGCAGTGACGGTTTTTGTTTGGTCGGTCCAGCCAGCACATTGGTGACCTATTTCTCTTACATTCGTTGATTATAGGCTTATTGAATCCCTTGCATGGTGTTTAATCTACATATTCCCTTCTCCCCAGATGCAAAATCCCCAGCTGCGAACACTTCAACTCGTCGTTCCTCTCGCCGTGGCTGAACATCTCCTCGCCTGACGTGAGCGAGGAGTTCGTGAAGCAGTGTCGTCGGCACCCCCCCGCGGACCAGGCCTGCTCCACCTTCAACAGCAGCCGCGCGGAGGACTGCTCCGAGTGGGTGTACGATGTACCTAACAGCTTTGTGGCTGAGGTGGGTTGAAACACGCACGAATAGGCACAGAGATGCACAATTCTTCCAGGAGTACCTGCCCTTATAAATCGTAAGCGCTAGGTGGAAGACAAGATTACATACCCTGTACCATGTGCTACGAGTATTACGAGTAAATTTATCAATAACACCAAGTTGGTATAGCCGGTCGATCGGATCGATTACCGGAACGAGCAAAAAGTATATTCCAAATTGTTCGAACATAGCTTGGGTTTCTGATCACCAATCCGCATTAGGCAAGCGTGGTGATTAACCCTAGTCCTAATTCAATTGAAACGATTAAAATAGCACAGTGAGTATATTGTGACCACCAAGCGGGTTCATTTCGCGGGTCAATTTAGAAAACGAACTTTTAAAGTAACTATATCTCGAGTCTGGGTGTGCACGGAGATAAACTCTGCTAGCCTCAAAAGTTAAAACTAAATGATAAATTTTTAGTGTAATAAAACAAGAATACAAAATATTCATCCGGAAAATTAATTCATAAATCAATTTATGCGCTCCATTCCTGGCACCTAAAAATATGTTTACCTCAAAAACTTGAATCAGGTAAAAACTTGTAATGTTTAATTTGATCATAAAACCTGTTCACCTGCCGGTTCACTGGGTCAAGACTGATCGGCGCATGAGCATGCGGCCTGCAGCGATGTGGGGATAGAACCTACTACCACCTTCGGCTTATAAAGCAGGATCTCTAAAAAACGCGCTATCAGGCTAGTCAAATGGTAAGTATCTGGTTCTGCTAATATCCAAAAGCGACTAAAACTAGGTTGTATATGAGAGCAGTAAACATTTTTTTTTAACTAGGTGTAGCCGTAACATATTGGTTAATTCTAGTATTAGCTTAGACTGACGCCATCAACGGATTATTAATTTGCCGAAACCCTTATTGTTTCAAATATTTATTTGGATATTTTTTGAGAAAATTAATCGTTTTCTCATACTTCAAATATTAATAAGTAAACAATATTGAGGACTATAAATTACTAGATATACATGCATTTTGTTAGAATGTCCAACACGCCCCGGTGGTCAGACCGACGTACCAAGCTAGGTCACCTAACCTACCTACTGAGACGGCTACTAGTCCAACTAAAACAGGTTATTTTGCTATTGAAGTCGTCGATCTTGTGACATTTGCGAAGATCTACATTCATCACACATTTAGAACATGTATGAGCATACAAGAACACTTAGGTTTTAATGCCCTTTTGTGATTCATAGACTTATTAGTTCTCGGTTCCGTTCAAAGCTGTCGATTTGCCCCCGGTTTCGGGGTACGCTTAGACCATGATTCAGTATTTGGGGAGTCTGGTTATAATGAAACGGCTGCCGTCATACCTTCGCAACTGTTTAACATGGAACCAAACCAACAGATTCATGGTTGCACGTTTGAGGAACTAACCGAACCGACAAAAGATAATCTGATGCTTCAATTTTTAATTTTTGCAGTTCGGGCTGGCCTGTCAGGAGTGGAAGCCGACTATGGTGGGCACAGCCCACAACTTTGGCAGCATGGTCGGGCTGTTGGTGCAAGGGCAAATCTCCGATAGGTACCTACTACATACAAACTACAACTCATAAATGTAGCAATATCGATAATATCTACGATCGAAAGTGTTTTCATGCCTGTTTCTGATTCCAACATGAAAGATAGATACTCGTCGTCACGGGGGCCTTTTGGTGATTCAGCAATATTGTGCCATAACAGTTCCCAAAACCAAAGCTCTCCACATAACCACTCCGCTCCCTTTCATGATTTAAGCAGTTCTCTGTCTCTCTTAAAGCGGCAGCTTTGGACGCAACCGGGAATTAGACGCTGAGATGAGAAGATGAAGATAAATAAACAATAAAACGAAATGATAAAGTTTATGACGTCATAATACATAAAAATTTCTAGTGTCCTATCAAAACTCAAGCGACCTTCCATGAGATGTAGTATCGTCCTCTCTAATCAGTTGAAAGATGTTTCCTTATTAATCTAATGAGAGAATTACACGCATTAAGTAATTGAGGGAGTATGGCTGCTCCGATACGAAGCAGATTCAATTGGACACATTTACAAGCTATTAAATAATTTGATGAAAGTAGGTTAGATAAAATATCTCAATTTATACATTAATATTAAGTCATTTAGAATCATACAAATCAACCGACCCACTATATTATTTTTCAGCGACTTAAAAAAGGGGGAGGTGCTCAATTAAATAGTTCTATGTATGTTCACTGATATTTCTGTCAATTAAAAACGGATTAACATTTTTTTTTAAATACGAAAGGGATACAAATAAATAAAATAATTTTAAGAAGTAATAGTTTTATGTCAATTTATATGCCTCTGAATTCGACGTATAGGGGTGAGAGAAAACGTCGTAAAAACACCTGCTCGATTGGGATAGTTTCTGAAACATGTAGTCATTTAGTTGGACTAGTTCCCCTGTTAAAGGATTACAAAGGTCAGACTGCCAACTCCAGACTCTCCAAATCCTGAATTATGATCAAAGCGCACTCAGGGCTCCAAAGCCATAGCTTCCGACGCAAACAGGAATCACAAGTTAAGATGATGATCACGATTAATTGCTTCCAGGTTCGGCAGGAAGACCGCAGCCGTGTTCGCGGGCACCATGGGCGCGGTCCTGGGCCTGGCCAAGAGCTTCGCCACGTCGTTCTGGTGCTACGTGCTGCTCGAAGGCCTGGAGGCCGCCATCGGTGACGCCTTGTCGCCTATGTTCATGTTGAGTGAGTTCCTCTTTTCATAATTCACACACACACACACATACATCTCATACAATGACTTGACTCTTTTCAAATTGTGCCAATAGATTGCGCTTGGAGTCGAATACATCGCGAGTTTCGGTTTACATAAGCCTTGACGTTGAGTATGCTACTCGTATTAACTTTTTTGTATAAGATCTAAAGCAAAATTCAGATAGAACTTTCTTTAATCCGCTAACCTACTCGCTGGTTACTACTTCTTCAGAGACCATTTTATTTACTCGTAAGTTGTCATTCCAAGGTTCTAATACGCTAGTTATAGATTATCAACAACCAACATTTCTTTAGTGGTTGATTCATCACAACAATTTTATCTTTCAATTTCCATTTCCTTAATTTGAGCCACTATACTGACTGGCTACAAAACCACAATGTAAATAAATAAGTGACCATTAAATAAACGGCAATCAAACACTTTTTCTACAGGCTTAAATTGTCTTCAAAACCAGTCACGTTTTTTAATGAGGTGCACTCTCTGAGTATGTTAAGTTCTTGTTAGTAGTTTTTTTTCTTATAGGCATGTCAAATTCTAGTACCACAGTAATATTACCTCACCACGCTTTGACATAAACGGGTCAGCTCGACCGGAGTAGGAGCAGCGTTTGCGCTGTGTTTCGCCGAGTGAGTGAGAGAGAGTACCAGAGGGGCTAATGGGGAAAAGGGTTGCCAGTGCACAAATCATTTAATTACCTTCATAGAAATTGAACTCATCACACAAAAATAACGTCACTGTAACTTCCCTTCATTTCACGGAAACTAGTCCAGTCTGAGATCAAGAGGTCACCTGTCACTTTCTAAATTAAATGACAAATTGGTGCTCTGGTTTTGAATGCAAAACCAGATTTTTTATTCAGTAATACCGTCAATACAAATTAAATTAAACTTTCTAAGTGAGCCCAATTCCTAACTACTGTTAAAAATGTTGTTCTAGGTTCTAATTTATAGTCTAAAGCTAAGTATTTGGTACTTACAAAATTATTGATGGAGAGATAAATCAGGTGTCAATGACACAATCATAATTTTATCAACTAGTTCGTTTATCTATACGAGCGATAGTAGCTTAGACGCTTAGATATAAACGCATGAAACGCGTCTTCCACACGGGACTTCGTGGTTCGAAACAAACCATGCAACACTGGATTTTTCAAATCTATGTGCGCAATTTTACCAGTTAGTATGAATAGGGCGGTGAAGGAAAACAGCGTGATACCTGCACGTTTTGGATAGTTTCTGAACACGTCTAACTATGATACAGTTGGTCCGACTCCCCTCCTAAAAGGGTTGCGAAAGTCAGACGGCAACCGCTTCCAGACTCCCCAAACACCAATCCTGAATCATGGTCTAAGCTTACCCCGGGCTCTGTAGCAAAAGTTTTAGACGCTATCGGGAATCACATGCTAAGATGAAAACTCATCTTCCTCATCAACTTATCTTATCAACGTAAACTAAACAGTTACGTTTATCTATAACCTTGAGTATGCATAAATCTTGAAGGCCATTCTTCCTTCCTTCTCATTTGAGGTCAGGCCGGTATTAATTTTGCTCTTCCATATCTTTAAAAATTTCAGGCATCGAAATCGTTGAGAAGAAGCGAGCAGTCCTCTTCCAAATGATCCTGCTGAACTGCTACACGTGCGGGCTGATCGTGATGCCCGCCATCGCCTGGGCGGTGCCCTACTGGAGGCACTTCCTCCGCGTCATCTACGCGCCCACCCTCGTGCTGCTCTCCTACAGCTTCTTCCTGGATGAGAGCATCCGCTGGCTCTTCAGTAAAGGTTTGCTCATATAATGTTCACGATTTTGCTTTGATCAGATTCGTCATTTCGTTATATTCATCATGACTGATGACCGTGGTTGGGATACAATTTCGCCATTCAATTCAATCCATTGAGGACATCATCAACAACAATTTGTGAGAAGCGTTACACTCTTTAGGCAATTGGTCGTTCCATTACGCTGATGGTTAGAAACTTAATCCTTTGCTTTAAATATTCCCAGTCACTTCAAATTGTTTGTCTCTTCTTGGTACATGGCCAGACAAACTTTTATTCTTCATGTGTTTATCTCATATTGAAAAGGCTTATAAACAGTTATCTACTGTTTTAATTTTTAACTGGTCATGAAGTTGCATGAAGTCAATAATAATTTGTAGAGATAACGTGCAAGTACTACTAGAGCTACAGGATTTTTTCTATTTTAGCTAGTTATTATATTATTTTGCTTCTATTTTGTTATTTCACTTCCGTTTTTGCTTTTCTATATTTATTATCCTCTGTGTGTGTAATATTAATTTTAAAACAGGTAAGAAAGAAGAAGGAATCCGACTCATCCAAAAAATAGCCAAACGAAACGGCGTTGAACTAGACAAAGGGATGCTAAACAGGCTCGAATATAAAGACGAGAGCCAAGACAAGAACTGCGACGACAAGAAGCTTCTCCTCAAGACCTTCAAGTCCAAGGTGATGATGCAGAGGTTCCTGGTCTGCATGGTGTGGTGGCTCACCATCACCCTCATCAACTATGGCATGATGATCAGCGCCGTGTTCATTGACGGCAACAAGTACATCAACTTCGCAATCCTGATGGTGATGGATATTCCGTCGAATATCTTCTACTGGCTCGCGTTGTCGAAGTATAAGAGAAAAATGCCATTGATAGTATCATTTATGATTGGAGGCATCTTTTGTATCACGCAGCCTTTTTTGCCAAAAGGTAAGAATGACCAGAAGTGTTATTGGCTTTCGCAAAGAGTTACCTTTATATTGCATTCTTATCAACTGAATGAAAATATCTTTCTTATTATTGTCAGCTCTTGGTGGATTTATATTGTAGCTTACTATTTATAATAAAACATTAATAGCAACTTTGATTTCGTCGTCTGTCACAGTTTTCTCTATCCTAGACTTACTCATTTCCTGGACTCACCCAGTCCTTCTTTTATGGAAATATGGAGGTTAGCCCTCTCTATTGCCAATTGCACAATGATGAAATTAGATTTGTTACACGATCCTCCACAAAGTGAAAATTAAAGTTTCCTAAACGTTCTCAGGTTACGTGTGGCTCCGCCTCGGCCTGATCATGGCGTTCGAGACCCTGGCCACGTTCTCGTACAACATCGTGTACATCTACACGTCGGAGCTGTTCCCCACCTACACCAGGAACTCCATGCACGCCATCTGCTCGTCCACGGGGCGGCTGGGATCTCTGCTGGCGCCACAAATACCGCTACTGGTCAGTATACGTTGATTCAATACCTCGTGTTAGCACTCGCTAATACCGGGTATTCGGGGGCTGAGGTACAGTCTCGCAATCATCCTCTACTTGATTTCTGCTTCCCTGATACTTCAAAATAAAGTCGGGAATCTCGCTCGAATCGAAGAATCGTGCTCGTTGTTCGATCGAGCTAACGACAAAAAATGGGTAGAAACATTGCAATGTGCCAACTTGACTTGACAAACAACTTAACTGGACGAAGTATGGACTTCAATTATTTTAACGTCTCTGTACTTGATTTAACTCATTCCTACTAATATTACAAATGGGAAAATGTAGGAGTGGTTGCTTGTCTGTCTTACACGGCAAAGCGGAGCGACAAATTGACGTGGTTTTTTAATAAAATAATAAATAGATATTTGAAGAGATGAAAAGTGACATATGAAAAAGATAAAGATATCTCGATCAGCATGAAAAATCCGTTGGCGCGATATTCGCTAACATGATTTGATAAGTGGTTTCGAGTTTAAAAAACATATGAAAAACTAACTTTTCAGATATCCTACTGGTCAGGGCTGCCAACGTTGATCTTCGGTCTGACGTCACTCCTGTCCGGGGCCCTGACGCTGTTCATCCCGGAGACGGCCAACACCGAGCTCCCGGACACCGTCGAGGAGGCGGAGAACATCGGGAAGACCGCGCGTCTTGGAGGCCAACGGGAATGGAATGGAAGAACTCAAGTTGTTTACCAAAGAGGATCAGGAAAAAACGGACTTAGCGAGCTGACCTAACTCTTAATGAAAAATGTATTAATATGACAGTCATTATTAAAGCTAATGACGGTTCTCGTATATATGTAATAGTTTGTATTATTGTAAACTAGCCGCCCACTCCTTTTTTTATGTGATAGGTAGCAGACGAGCAGGCGGATCACCTGATGGTAAGCAATTGCCGCCGCTCATGGACACTTACAACCCTTCCCCCCCGGGTGGGCCTCCGGTACCCTCACTCACTCAGCGAAACACAGCACAGGGGCTGCTTCACGCCGGTTTTCTGTGAGGCAGTGGTATCACTCCGGTCGAGCCGGCCCATTCATGCCGAAGCGTGGCTCTCCCACAGTTAAGACTCCTTCATAAGCGTGGAGGTGCCTACCTCCGTTATACCCTCTTAGGGGTGCAGTTTCGGAAAATCCGTTCTTAGCGGATGTTTTCATCTAAACCCTATACGGAACCTACCTGCCAATGTGTTATTAGTTTTTAAGATTTCCTATTTAATCAGTGAGCGTTATTTCGCTTTTATTTTCGATAGGTTAATAGAAGTTAGAGTTATTTCTTTTTTAATGTATGCGTATAATTCCATTAATTTTAGATAAGATAATAAATTATTGAAATGTGTACAAAATAGCGAAATCCAAATTAATTAAAACGTTATGCTTTCATATTACTAAGAGTAACTGCGAGGTAACTAGGTAGTGTTAGCAGCATTTAGTTTATTATTACTTTTCATTTTAAAACTAGATGTTAGGTATTTTAACTAAATTTTCTAATTATAATACATACTATATTTTATTGAGTAAAAGCAATTAGCACCCTGACGCTTTTACCTACGTAATAAACCCAGGTATGCCTGCTATTGTTATGACGAACATAGACAAGGCGATACTTCTCACAAGCAGCGCAACTTGTTAGTGATGCGACACGATTATTTTACGTACTACTCGACAAATTTGATCTAACCCTAATGATAAGTTTCGGGGTTACTCTTTTCTTATGTGATTGGTTGTAGACGAGCAGACGGGTCACCTAATAGTAAACAACTTCCACCTCCCATGGACCAGTGAAGGCACAAGTACGCTGCCAATATTTTAACCTGTTCCCTACGATTGGGTTTCAGGTACCTCAGTTCCTCGGCGAAACGCAACGCAGGCAATGCCTTGGTATCTCTGCGATCGAGCCGGCTCATTTATAACGAAGCGATCTTTCTAAAAATATGTTTTTACCAATAAGAGATACCTCTTCGAAATATTGCATTCTTATCAACTGAATGAAAATATCTTTCTTATTATTGTCAGCTCTTGGTGGACTTATATTGTACTTACTATTTTATAATAAAACATTAATAGCAACTTTGATTTCGTCGTTGTCACGTTTTCTCTATCCTAGACTTACTCATTTCCTGGACTCACCCAGTCCTTCTTTTATGGAAATATGGAGGTTAGCCCTCTCTATTGCCAATTGCACAAAGATGAAATTAGATTTGTTACACGATCCTCCACAAAGTGAAAATTAAAGTTTCCTAAACGTTCTCAGGTTACGTGTGGCTCCGCCTCGGCCTGATCATGGCGTTCGAGACCCTGGCCACGTTCTCGTACAACATCGTGTACATCTACACGTCGGAGCTGTTCCCCACCTACACCAGGAACTCCATGCACGCCATCTGCTCGTCCACGGGGCGGCTGGGGTCTCTGCTGGCGCCACAAATACCGCTGCTGGTCAGTATACGTTGATTCAATACCTCTTGTTAGCACTCGCTAATACTGGGTATTTTGGGGGCTGAGGTACAGTCTCGCAATCATCCTCTACTTGATTTCTGCTTCTCTGATACTTCGAAATAAAGTCGGGAATCTCGCTCGAATCGAAGAATTAGGCTCGTTGTTCGATCAAGCTAACGACAAAAAATGGGTAGAAACATTGCAATAAATAGATAGTTGAAGAGATGAAAAGTGACATATGAAAATGATAAAGATATCTCGATCAGCATGAAAAATCCGTTGGCGCTATATTCGCAAACATGATTTTATAACTGGTTTCGAGTTTAAAAAACATATGAAAAACTAACTTTTCAGATATCCTACTGGTCAGGGCTGCCAACGTTGATCTTCGGTCTGACGTCACTCCTGTCCGGGGCCCTGACGCTGTTCATCCCGGAGACGGCCAACACCGAGCTCCCGGACACCGTCGAGGAGGCGGAGAACATCGGGAAGACCGCGCGTCTTGGAGGCCAACGGGAATGGAATGGAAGAACTCAAGTTGTTTACCAAAGAGGATCAGGAAAAAACGGACTTAGCGAGCTGACCTAACTCTAATGAAAAATTTTATAATATGACAGTCATTATTAAAGCTAATGACGGTTCTAGTATATATGTAATAGTTTGTATTATTGTAAACCAGCCGCCCACTCCTTCATAAGCGTGGAGGTGCCGACCTCCGTTATACCCTCTTAGGGGTGGAGTTTCGGAAAATCCGTTCTTAGCGGATGTTTTTATCTAAACCCTATACGGAACCTACCTGCCAATGTGTTATTAGTTTTTAAGATTTCCTGTTTAATCAGTGAGCGTTATTTCGCTTTTATTTTAGATAGGTTAATAGAAGTTAGAGTTATTTCTTGACGGAAGGCTTGAATAGATTTTTTTAATGTATATGCGTATGATTCCGTTAATTTTAGTTAGGATAATAAATTATTGAAATGTGTACAAAATAGCGAAATCCAAATGAATTAAAACGTTACGCTTTTATATTACTAAGAGTAATTGCGTGGTAACTAGGCAGTGTTAGCAGCATTTAGTTTATCAGGTATTACTTTCATTTTAAAACTAGATGTTAGGAATTTTAACTTAATTTTCTAATTATAATACATACTATATTTTATTGAGTAAAAGCAATTAGCACCCTGACGCTTTTACCTACGTAATAAACCCAGGTATGCCTGCTTTGTTATGACGAACATAGACAAGGCAATACTTCTCACAAGCAGCGCAACTTGTTAGTGATGCGACACGATTCTTTTACGTACTACTCGACAAATTTGATCTAACCCTAATGATAAGTTTAGGGGTTACTCTTTTCTTATGTGATTGGTTGTAGACGAGCAGACGGGTCACCTAATAGTAAACCACGTCTACCTCCCATAGATACCAGTGAAGGCACAAGTACGCTGCCAATATTTTAACCTGTTCCCTCCGATTGGGTTTCAGGTACCTCAGTTCCTCGGCGAAACGCAACGCAGGCAATGCCTTGGTATCTCTCCGATCGAGCCGGCTCATTTATAACGAAGCGATCTTTCTAAAAATATGTTTTTACCAATAAGAGATACCTCTTCGAAATATACCAATCATCAATATTTGGAATATTTCAATGTTACTCGAGTGATTTCTAATCTATCCGAGTCGCTTCACTGCCCGTTGCGCGGGGCTAATAGAGCCTGCTCATAACAACCTGCAAAGTGCAATCCCAGAACAGACGGCAATAAACTAGCCAGAGCTCCTCTTACTGAATAGGGATATCCGTCACAGTAAATTATTTCATTTAAAACGGCATTCCCAAATACAATACATTTTAATTGACGTAAAGGTAATTGAATTACTAATCGTATTATATACTTAGTCGTAACTAGTTATAGATAGTACCTCAGTTGATAAGAACGCGCCCTACGCTAGTGCAAACCTAGCCTCTACACTAGTGTTGCTGAACTATCGATAGTTTCACTATTGATGGTTGACCTCGAAATCTATTCAGGATATCGATAGTTTTACATTGCAATAGATTTGCATGCCATGTTATGGTTAAGTATGTTGAGCTCTTTTAATATCATAAGACCTACTTACTCTGTACCGTATTTATGCAAATTTACATTCATTTCATTTCTTTTCTATGTCAATAATATCAACAGAGTTTATTAAGGCGATCTTCCAGACAAACTTTGGGGTACACGCTTTAAAGATGATTTTATTATTGTGTCTGGTATAAAATATCCTAACTAATATTATAAATGCGAAAGTAACTCTGTCTGTCTGTCTGTCTGTCTGTCTGTCTGTCTGTCTGTCTGTCTGTCTGTCTGTCTGTCTGTCTGTTACTCTTTCACGCCAAAACTACTGAACGGATTTAAATAAAATTTGGTATACAGATGATCTAGACCCTGAGAAAGAACATAGGCTACTTTTTATTGCGAAAAGGGGGTTGTAAGGGGTTAAAAGGGGGGTAAAAAGTTACTTTTCCACGCGGACGAAGTCGCGGGCGGCCGCTAGTATTTAAATATTTTTATCATAAAACAAAAGGGCGACAGAAACTGAAAAGTTTCAAAGATCGCTCTCACGCGTTCAAACTTGATCTTGTAAACGGAAATGTAGTAAACCGTCTTGTAATTGGTTTGCTCGTCAAATATTGTCCAAGTGAGGTCCAAACAGCGCGGGCGCGAGTTTGTCGTCGCATTAGCGGCCGTGTCGGCGCGCGCGCAGGCAAACACGCGCGCTGCAACAGGTTCACCGGGACTTTGGCTTTAATTTTAAATTTTAATCAGGTTAAAATAAAATGGTCCCTTGTACTTAGGCTATGGTACTATCGTATGACTATGAAGAGTCCACCGAAAACCTAGCCTCTACACTAGTGTTGCTGAACTATCGATAGTTTTACTATTGATGGTTGACCTCGAAATCTATTCAGGATATCGATAGTTTTACTATTGATGGTTGACCTCGAAATCTATTCAGGATATCGATAGTTTTACTATTGATGGTTGACCTCGAAATCTATTCAGGATATCGATAGTTTTACTATTGATGGTTGACCTCGAAATCTATTCAGGATATCGATAGTTTTACTATTGATGGTTGACCTCGAAATCTATTCAGGATATCGATAGTTTTACTATTGATGGTTGACCTCGAAATCTATTCAGGATATCGATAGTTTTACTATTGATGGTTGACCTCGAAATCTATTCAGGATATCGATAGTTTTACTATTGATGGTTGACCTCGAAATCTATTCAGGATATCGATAGTTTTACTATTGATGGTTGACCTCGAAATCTATTCAGGATATCGATAGTTTTACTATTGATGGTTGACCTCGAAATCTATTCAGGATATCGATAGTTTTACTATTGATGGTTGACCTCGAAATCTATTCAGGATATCGATAGTTTTACTATTGATGGTTGACCTCGAAATCTATTCAGGATATCGATAGTTTTACTATTGATGGTTGACCTCGAAATCTATTCAGGATATCGATAGTTTTACTATTGATGGTTGACCTCGAAATCTATTCAGGATATCGATAGTTTTACTATTGATGGTTGACCTCGAAATCTATTCAGGATATCGATAGTTTTACTATTGATGGTTGACCTCGAAATCTATTCAGGATATCGATAGTTTTACTATTGATGGTTGACCTCGAAATCTATTCAGGATATCGATAGTTTTACTATTGATGGTTGACCTCGAAATCTATTCAGGATATCGATAGTTTTACTATTGATGGTTGACCTCGAAATCTATTCAGGATATCGATAGTTTTACTATTGATGGTTGACCTCGAAATCTATTCAGGATATCGATAGTTTTACTATTGATGGTTGACCTCGAAATCTATTCAGGATATCGATAGTTTTACTATTGATGGTTGACCTCGAAATCTATTCAGGATATCGATAGTTTTACTATTGATGGTTGACCTCGAAATCTATTCAGGATATCGATAGTTTTACTATTGATGGTTGACCTCGAAATCTATTCAGGATATCGATAGTTTTACTATTGATGGTTGACCTCGAAATCTATTCAGGATATCGATAGTTTTACTATTGATGGTTGACCTCGAAATCTATTCAGGATATCGATAGTTTTACTATTGATGGTTGACCTCGAAATCTATTCAGGATATCGATAGTTTTACTATTGATGGTTGACCTCGAAATCTATTCAGGATATCGATAGTTTTACTATTGATGGTTGACCTCGAAATCTATTCAGGATATCGATAGTTTTACATTGCAATAGATTTGCATGCCATGTTATGGTTAAGTATGTTGAGCTCTTTTAATATCATAAGACCTACTTACTCTGTACCGTATTTATGCAAATTTACATTCATTTCATTTCTTTTCTATGTCAATAATATCAACAGAGTTTATTAAGGCGATCTTCCAGACAAACTTTGGGGTACACGCTTTAAAGATGATTTTATTATTGTGTCTGGTATAATGGTAACAGCATGTTGGGTTTCTTTCAGGCAAATACGGAATCGACAGCGCACAATGAGTATTTGCTTAAGTAGGTGTTACAGTGGAAAGATACATATTACATTTTGCCACCTTTGCCACCGGTGTGGAAGTCTTTGCGGGTGGAAAAATTATTTTTGCGTTATAGGTACGGTACAAATAAAGGTACCAGCCTAAAACCCATGGCGATAAGACACAAAAACATACACCCACCGTGCTTTGTACAGGTGGCGCAGGTCCCGCGCCTCGTGTGCTACATACATATTGTATGTCTCTGTTTTGCTTCGATGCGCGAGCGCAGGTGCGCGGCGCGTGCGACCTTGTGTGAGTGTTGACATACGCTCGAACGCGACCCAGCGTGCGCTAATGTTTGTCCAAAAACATAATAGAGGCTTTGTGATTTACGATTAGGAGTCATGTCGATCATTGTGTATTTAGGTGAAAAAACCTGTCATTTGTATCATTCATGTTAGGTTTGATGTTTGAAACTACATAAATTACGGACAAATACATTAGTCCGTGTTGCGCAACTAGCATGGTGGTGAGGGAGAGTCACGTGAGGAAACCAGGGAGTCAATTCTCGTGCAGTGGACATTGGAGTCGAATCAGAGATTTGTATGGACGAATTTATGAAATCTCTAAATTGTCGCAAAGGTTTTTTTATGTGATAATTGGCAGATGAGCAGACGGCTCACCTGATGGCAAGCGATTGCCGTCACCCATAAGACACCTTTGAGAGGTTCTTATCCTTTCTTACTTATAATTAAATTTAAACATTTGACTTTGTCAGCAGTTACTTAACAACTGATTATATTCTGTGCATGCACACGAGCGCTAAGTACCCCAAACATGTCATTTGAGCACTTACGGCTATTTGGATTGCTCCATCGTAATCATGCGCCTGCGCCGACATTGCCGCTAACAAAAGGAGCAGTAAGTCGACTTACGGAAAAAATGGGTTAGTACAAATCCTGAATCGCCAAGTGAAGCTCTACAAACTGGTTGCCTATTCTCGTGCTTTCGACATTGAAGTCCAACTAGAGATTAATATGGACGAAAGTATGAAGTCCATACCTACATTCGACTTCAATGTCGAGCGCACGAGAATTGTCACTTACTCCCGTTTTCTAGCTTAAATGGAACATTAAAATATCATGAAGTATGAAAGTAATAATGTTAGTTTATTTGTTTGTTAGTTCACCAACAAGATTTACAAGAGTGCAAGATGGTAGAGCAATATTTTTATTGTCAATCAAACATATTATAATACATAAATGGCAATTATGTATGTATTATAAAAGTACTGCCCTCATACAATTACATGCGACATATTTCAAAAACAGACCAATTTAAAGCATACCTACGTCAGAGATAACCAAAAATTATACCAAAAAGAATTAAGAATAAAAATATCTATTTGTAATTTATGTTTACACATCAGAGGGTCACATACTAAAAAGTACATATTGTATTTTACCAATTTTAGCATGTTAATTGTACAGAGTCTTTAAATAATAACTTTAATAGTCATTTTGTCAACTTCGCAATTTCCTACTTACTGCCTTGTCGTTAGCTCGGCATACATTTCACGGGAGATAAAAACTTTCTAAATAAAAGCCGATGCTGTTTCTATCACAATTCGTGTCGGTCATGCAAAACTACTCGTAACCATAGGCTTCGAGACGAGTGGTGCTTCAAGCTAGTTGAGGGTTCCGTAGGTCACAAGAGGACTGGAGGCTCATATTCGTCTGTAATCGGGTAATGTACAGATTACCTTCAAAATTAATTTTTTTCCTAAAGACTGGTTTGCATATTTAAATATTGCTTTAAAGACTGCTTGCTACTTAGATTTATTTAAAGAAAATTGGTAAGTATCAGTAAACGATATTAGTTAGATCTCACTGGTTAAAGCGAGATACTATCAGCAGTTTTTAAGACACGTATTAGCGCATTTTCAAAACGTAACACGACTTTGACACACAATTTTGTCTTTCAGGGAATTTCGGGTACCTACCAATCTCACCAATCAGTTCAGTACGCAGATTATTGTTAAATTTACGCATTACCTAAAATCGGCAACCCAAATGCAGCTGATAAGTAGGTAGGTACTCAGTTACCTGAAACCTTATTATTATTATTAGGTAAGTATGTATTCTATTTCTGTGCAATAAAGAATATCTATCTCACCTTTTTACTCCTACGGAACCTTCATGGGCGGGTCCGAGACGCACTTGGATGGTTTTTTGTGCTCTCACGCGAGGTCCAGGGGCCTCGTGTCGGAGCGAGCTTCAAGTCAAATGTCATAATCATTAAATTCATTATCACATAATCAGTTCTTCGTTGCCGTTTCGACAGACTTGACGTAATGGTCCCTGGTCAATTGTGTTTGTACATTTCATCAGATTTATTAAATTACCAAGACATAGTAACCAAGTCTTCTATTATTAGCTCCCGACTGATCTAAAGACCTTTTTTTTAATTCAGGTAAGAATTGGTATTTTGGAAAACCGTATTTCTAGAGTAATGATCAGTCCGAAAAAAGTTAAAATCGAAAATTTTATGAATTACGAAGACAAACTAGGAATAAAATTAATGTGTAACGGGATTGATGCCATGTTATTCTGTAATAAATTTCGGCGCCAGCGCTGACCATGGACGTTCAAAACAATAATATACTAGCTAAAATATTGTATTTGTTTAAATTGTCGTAAAAAATAACAAAGAAGCAATTAAAATAATTCAACAGCTATCGACATCACTTATCATAATATTATCTAGAATTAACTTCTACCTGGGAATGGCAGTCTTTTATCTTATTTGCATCATCGCACGCATTCAACTTTTATTTGGTCTTCATCGTTGCTGCTGTTAGTTGTTGTTTTGCTTTTTTTTGTTAAACTGGTCCTGTTTATTTAATTATATTATTGAATTTGCCCTCCCATGAAATGACGTCTTCGTTGTCTTTTTGGATTTAAAGATGATCATTATCATCTTCATTTGCTCCTCCATAGTGATGCAGCTAGCTAGCATACTTGTCAAGTATGTCGACTTTTACTAAGTCAAAGCCCTTTTGGATTTGCCTCTTCTATCAGGACTTTTAAACATTTTAATATATAATATCAGCCATAGAACGTCCACCGCTAGAGATAGTCCCCGAATATCTCCAGGCTGATCCGTTGGATTCAGCCTGCATCCAGCGAAATTCCTGCAATCTTTAAAATGTTGCCTGCCGGCCTTGTAGGTGGACATTCACGCAAGCCCTTACCGGTTCGTGGACTCCTAGATACAGCGCAGCCGTCAATTCTACGACAGATATATGGGACTAAAATGTTAGCCAAATTTCTCCGCTGGTATCGTGCACAAACCCATCGACTTCCAATTAGCAACGAACCTTTTTACCTCCAAAAATACAGCTTACGAAATCCCAAAGATATTTATGATATTTCGGATTCCGATTAGACGTAAAATTGCCTCGCGTTTTCCGATTCGTCGAGGCACGATTCTCTGTCGTTGCCGCGATGTCCGAACGATTTGGGAACGTTACCATTTGTTCTGGTCCATATACGAACACGAAGGCTGATCGCCATGAATCTAACTGTTACTCGCAGTAATATTGCCTATTATTTGGGAGTTGGTGCGGCCAGGAAGTTAAAAAAGCAGCCAAACGCGAGTCGGACTCGCACTTGAAGGGTCTGCTTACTAGATCTCGTTCAAACCAATTTTCGTTCGAAATTTTATATGGTAGTCCTATATTATAATATCTTTTGTTTTAAAATTCTCTTATTAAAGAAGCTATAGGGGGAGATTGTTCATGTGTTAATAACCATTAAATTTTATTTAAAGAAGAGTAAATACTACTACTATACCTTCTTAGCATATTTGGTAGTGACCTTGCCACTACGCCAAATGTCGTCGGTCCGATTCCTACCCTGGACAAAAATCCGTGTGATAAACATTTGTGTTTTTTCATCATCTGGGTGAAATAATATGTATTTAAGTATTATATTTGTAATTGATCTGTTGTCTTATATCAGTAACACTTAGTCTTACAGAGTATGGAATCAGGAAAATGTTGTTTGAATTCATTCGTTTGTCGTCAAATCAAATTCAAAGTATTTGATTATACCCGTTCTCAAAACTCGCTCGACAACAGTTTATTTATTTAAAATACAAAAACGTATACAAGCGAACTTAATGCCAAAAGGCATTCAAAAGTTTCTGCTGAGTCAATTCCTGTCATCGCGCCGCGGAGTCAGAGGTCAGAGGAATAAAGAGCGGCGGAGGTCCGGACGCGGCCGTGGACGTGGCCCGCGGATCGCGAGCGACTGTAACGGTTCATTACACTTAATATAACACTACCACAGTGTTGATCAAGGAATATAATATACACGAGTATAGTAGTAGTAGAGTAGATCACGAGATCTCATCAGGGATGAGGAGGTTCGTAGCCTAGGTGGCATAGGACTCGCGCTTTTAATGGAGCTCTCTTCATTGGAGGAGGGAAGTGTAGGACATATGGAGTAATTTTAAGTCGCTAGCTTGTTTTATGACCCAATTTCAAGGCATCAACCTTCTGATCTGGCATAATAATAAAGAGGTTACTATAGAGTAACAAGATTAGAGACAGATATGACATGTTATAGACAGAAAATACATGAACACTTCATTAACGCATTCCCTCATTTAGCACACGTACCGAACAGAGAGTAGCTGACCAAGGAGACTATATTATTTAATAAAATGATAAGCAGCGAACGACTACAAAACAATCAGACAAGAAGTAGAAGATGAATTAGATATTATACAGATAGACCCTGAACAAAATACACAATCACAATTATTAACTCAAGCACAAACACAAGAAGACACACACACTTATATAGTACACCACAAACTAACTTTGATGACCCTTTAGCCACTATGGAAATAAACGCCTTGTTAAATATGAATGAAGAATTAAATGGACACAATAATCCAGAAAGAAACTCATTATAGATAATATTCCGTGAAGCTTTAGATCATGTTACAAATACAGACCCAACTAAAAGAAGCTACATACCAAACAAAGAACTACTAGAAAACTGCTCAAGTACCACTACATAAGATAATACTCTTTTACCACAATATGTTAATGAAAACACTAGTTTTTGACGAATTACAGACTACGTTGTATTGCGCTGCGTGGACATCTGCCAAAATAAATGGATCTAAGCTATCACTTCCCCACCTGAAAACCCAACCACCTCGAGGAACAAAGAACATAAACCAAGGTGGCAAAGGCGATTAGAACGTAAGATCGAAGACTTACGGGCTAAAATTGGTAGGCTTACCCACTATATAAATGGAATCGGGCGGAACCTGCAAGCACAAGTATTTAAAATAATGGAAGAATATAAAATTCATACAATTCATGAAGAGAACAATACTCAACTGGTACACTTCTTAGATACACTAAAACAAAAACTTTCCGTCGTTAGCAGCAGATTAAAAAGATATAAGGCATGTTCACTCCGTAAGTCACAAAACAACCAATTTACAAACCATGAGAAACAATTTTACCGTAACTTAGCAAGACCGAATATAACTCGTAGTGATAATAACAATAGTAGCACAATGGCATCTCCAGAAGAAATGAGGCAATTCTGGTCACAAATATGGGAGAACTCGGTCCAACATAATGAAGACGCCGAGTGGATTGCTAAAGAACAGGAAGAATCCACAAACATCCAAGAAATGGAGTTTGATGCCATCACAGCTGAAACATTCCAACAAGTATTAGGAAAACTTCACAATTGGAAAACACCTGGTTCAGATAATATACACAATTACTGGATTAAAAATTTTCCTATTTACATTCATTTCTGCACAATTTCATTAATCATTTCATTAAAAACCCGGATATATTCCTGATTACATAACTAATGGCATAACTTACATGTTACCTAAAGACGCAAGTGACACTGCAAACCCAGCAAAGTATAGACCGATTACGTGCCTACAGACTATATACAAAATAATTACATCCTGCCTAACTGAAATTATATACAAACATACAGAAAGCAATAATATTATGACAGAGCAACAGAAAGGGTGCAGAAGATCGAGCCATGGCTGCAAAGAGCAGCTCACAATAGATGCAGTCATCCACACGCAAGTACAAAAAACCAAAAAGACCTATTCACGATGTATATCGATTACAAAAAGGCATATGATTCGGTTCCCCATAGTTGGTTATTAAAAATTTTAGATATTTACAAAAATTCACCCAGTAATATGTACATTTTGCAACAAATCTCTCAGAAATGGACCACACGGCTTCAGTTAAATTCAGCGGATGGCATACAAAGATCTGAAGCCATAAAAATCAAGAGGGGTATCTTCCAAGGCGACTCCCTGAGCCCGCTATGGTTTTGTCTTGCTCTAAATCCGTTATCAAATATGTTAAATACCACAAATATAGGATATACTCTGAAGTTGCAACAAGGTACTAACGAACTGACTGACAATAGAGATACAGAAAAAATAAGCCACTTAATGTACATGGATGACATTAAACTTTACTGTGAAACTGAGAACCAATTAGAAGATTTAGCACATATTACAGAAAAATTCTCACAGGACATACATATGCAGTTTGGAGTAGACAAATGTAAATCAATTCCATTAGAGCAGGACAAACCCATCAACACACTTACCAGATGACTACAGGTGAAACTATTGAACCACTCGAGGAAAACGACTTCTATAAGTATCTAGGTTATAATCAAGCAAAATTAATAGAACACAAGGACACTAAAGAGGCAATAACAAAGAATTTTAAGCATAGGCTAAGGGCGATTCTAAACTCACAACTAAATTCAAAGCATACTATCAAGGCAATTAACACTTACGCTATTCCAGTTCTCACATATTCTTTTGGCATTATACGCTGGACTAAAACCGAACTTAAATCACTACAGCGCACCATACACACGACCATGACCAGACACCGAAAGCACCACCCACGATCATGTATACAGAGAATGACGCTACCACGAGTAGATGGAGGTAGAGGCCTAATTGATATTTTAAACTTACATGCAAAACAGATCACTAATTTAAGAAACTATTTTCATAAAAAATCACAAACATCAATATTGCACCATGCCATCGCAGATAATGACAGTAAATTAACTCCGTTGAATTTAAAAGATAGGAACCTACAAAATAACGAAACTCAGACTGACAGACAGACAAAACTACAGATGTGGGCAAATAAAGCTCTCCATGGGAGACACTTCCAGGATCTTCGCCACAACAACGTCGACATCAAGGAGTCGAACGAGTGGCTGAACCGAGGAGTGCTCTTCCCCGAGACAGAGGGTTTTATAATGGCCATACAGGACCAAGTAATTGAAACGCGCAATTATCAGAAGCATATAATCAAATTACCTGTTTCTGATATTTGCCGGAAGTGTAAGAGTGCTTCTGAGACAATCCAGCACATAACCGGAGCTTGTAAAGCTTTAGCTCAGAGCGATTACAAGCACCGTCACGATCAAATAGCAAATATTATCCATCAATTGCTTGCTCAAAAATATAAATTAATTACCGATTCACCAGTCCCATACTACAAATATAAAGCTGAAACTATACTAGAAAACTCCACACACAAACTATACTACGATAGAGCCATATTAACAGATAAAACCATCCACTTCAATAGGCCTGACATAACACTAATAAATAAAGTTGATAAAACTGCACATTTAATTGATATTGCCGTACCGAACACACATAACATACAAAAAACAATAACAGAGAAACTAACTAAATACATTGAACTGAAAGATGAGATAGCGCGTGTTTGGCAGCTCAGAAAAGTTAGCATAGTCCCCATAGTATTGTCCTCCACAGGTGTTATACCTATACAGCTAGTCACTTCCCTTAGAACTTTAGACCTTCATGACAACACATATATACAACTGCAGAAGGCAAGTATCCTGAATACTTGTAGATTGACCCGAAAGTTTCTACAGACGGAGCAACTTTAATAGATTTTAAATATTTTTCTATGATATTCACTTGGCCTCGGCCCGTGGTTATCATTAACACCGGTGTAATAAAAAGCATCGAGTCTATAAAATAGAACCCACAAATAATAATAATAATAAAAACGTTTATTGCTCTCATATACTTAACCTAGTTACATAATGTCACATGTGTACAACCCGGTATGCAAGCAATTGGAGAGTAACTCAGCATATGCTGGCCTAGGTGGTTAGTACCTAGTCAGCGCTGTTTTTCAGTTACTTCCACTTCTCTTAGGTGTAGGGCGAGAAGTTTAGTCATGAGGGCTATGAATTATTACAGTACCTGATGAAATTACAAATTTCCAAAAAACAAAAAAAAATACAAGTGGATATGATGAATGCTAAATAGAAAGATAAACTATTTTTAATGATGATTGGCACTCTGTCTGTTTGTGTGTGTGTGTGTGTGTGTGTGTGTGTGTGTGTGTGTGTTGTGTATGGTGTGTGTGTTGTGCATAGTGTGTGTGTGTGTGTGTGCTTGTGTGTTGGTGTGTATTAGTGTGAGAGATTATTGTTACTGGAAATAGTCCTTAAGGGGCAAGTGTTTGCTATAACTGTACATAAGGTCTTCGGCAGCGCGTTGTTTTCGTAGTATAGCTGCTTTGTATTTGTTTTTAAAAAGTTCACCGCTTATTTTGCTTCTCATAGGAGGTGGTAGGATATTCCAAATGCTCGCTGCCTGCACTTTGAAGGATCCCCGATAACGCGTCGAGCTATGTTTGGGAATCTTCAGTAGATTTTGTGTTGCAGCTCGCTGACTTCTATGTGTATTTTCTTTAGTCCAGGTGAGTTTTTTAAATAAGTATTCTGGCTTTTTATTCCAGATTACTCTGTGGACGGTACAAGCATACTGAAGTTCCCTTCTGGCTTTCATGTTGAGAATACCTTTTTTATTTAGGTACGGCGTTATATATTCTCTTCTCGGCACATTAAAACAGAATCGGATGCAGGCATTTTGAACCCTTTGTATGGCTCTTTCTGAGCTGGCGGATAGCCTGGGACCAATAACTGAGCTGCAGTAATTAAAAGGAGAGAGGACCAATAGGTCGGTTAGAAGAAGTCTTAACTCGGTTTTTAAAAATGGTCTAATCTTGTACAAAACTTTGAGTTTAAAAAATGCGTTTCTAATTTTTCCGTTAACATGCTCTTCATATTTCTGCTCACCATCCATGACTAGTCCCAGGTTTCGTGCCTTTTTAACCCTTTCTAGAGCAATATTGCTGATGGAAACTTGTTCAGTGCTGTCCTCCACCCTTTTTATCTGTAGTTTGGTTCCCAAGATCAACACCTGTGATTTTTGCGGGTTTAAGACCAAGGAGTTTTTTTCAGACCACGCACGTATATTTTCCAAATCCTCATTTATTTGTTTAACCGCTTCTCGTGTGTCTTTGGCTTTAAATGAGTGATAAAGTTGGGTGTCGTCGGCATATAGATGATATTTACATGTTTTAATGCATTGCGGTAAGTCTGCTGTGAAAATTGAGAATAGAATGGGACTAAGGATTGATCCTTGCGGTACTCCCCGCGAGACCACTCTGGGCGATGAAAGCATCTTCCCCCCATCCTTTCCATAAGTCACTACGGTTTGCTCTCTATTTAATAGATACGTCTCAAACCACTTGCACGTATTAGCTGAGAAACCATAGTGACTCAGTTTGGCTAGCAGGAGCTGTGGGTTTAAGCAATCAAATGCCCTCGAGTAGTCCAACAGTACCAAGATGCTACTCAAACCCATATCTGACGCCTCCGAGATATCATCAGTAACGTGGAGTAAGGCTGTTTCAGTACCATGTCCCCGCCGGAACCCAGACTGGAACGCAGGTATAATGTTAATACTATCCAGGTAACCGACTACTTGTTTTAGTATCACCTTTTCCAGCACTTTAGATAGTATCGGTAGTAAAGATATTGGTCTTAAGTCCTTCAGATCTTCTACTGAGGTTTTCTTTGGGATGGGTCTAACCAATGCTTTTTTCCATTGTTCTGGGAAGGTGTGGGTACAGATGGATTTGTTTATTATCGCAGTAATAAAGGTGAGCGTCTTATGCAGTGTAAGTTTGATCATTTTTATAGTTAAGCCATCTATTCCTTGTGCGTTTGTTGTAATTTCACAAATGATTTTGAAAACTTCTTTTTCTGTAGTTGGTTTTAAATCAAAGGATGTGGGTAGTTTAGGCGTTTTTATGTAGTCAGTTGCATTTTTAGACCCTAAATTACTGTTGGGAGGCAGTGAGAGAAAGTGGTCATTGATCATATTAGGGTCATTCATGTGGTCGGGTATACTATCTGTCTGGTTGTTACTATTGCTTAGAGAGACCGTACTTCTTATGTTCTTCCATAATAGACTAGGTTTTTTTACGTTATTGTTGATACATGAATTGAAGTATGCTGTTTTTTCGTTTTTTATGGCTGTTGTTGTATAGTTTTTAATACTGCGGTAATACTGCCCTGTAGAATCAGACTTAGTTTTAAGCCATCGTGCCAGTGCTTCGTCTCTCAAACTCATAATAAATTTGATATTATCTGTAATCCACGGCTTATTTCTGTCTTTAATCACAGTTTTTTTAATTGGTGCATGTAGGTCAAATAAGGCTATGATATAACTATTAAATAAATTTACCATTTTATGCACATCCTGTGCTTGCGAAATAGACTGCCAGGGGATAGCCTCCAAATCCAGTTCAAACAGATCAGGCAGTATCTCGCTTAGATTCCGATGATATACAATATGTTTTGAGAAACTAGGCTTTTTTATATCTAGATCTATCATGACCGTCGCGTGATCACTTAGACAGTAATTATGTATTACCTTGGTGTTTCTACAGCGGAGCGAGTTATCAGTTAGAATTAGATCTAATGTTGTTTCCGAATTGTCAGCCACTCGGGTTGGTTCATTAATTGTTTGCGTAAGATTATGTTGATGGCAAAAAGTGAGTAGTTCTTTAGTATGTACTGCTTCGATTTGGTTAACGTTAATGTTCAAATCTCCCAAAATACAGGTGTAACTACATTGCGACATGACATTAATTGATTCACTAAGCGAGTCTAAGGCGTCTCCAACGGGAACACTTTCCGGCCTGTAAGCTGTGCCTAGCGCTAGGGTACCTCCGGGCAGTCGAACCTCCAGCCACAATTGTTCTAACTGGGAGGGGGGGTGCAACCGCACCTTGGTAGTTATTCCTTTTCTCACGTAAAAACCCACGCCTCCCCCTCTTTTGCCCTTTCGGGCCCTGTGCACAAAACTATACTGTGGAATGGAGGGTGCAAGTCCCTCCTGGCCGTCCTGTAACCAAGTTTCGTTAACAGCCAGAATATCTATCTTGTATTTTGAGATTGTGACTAAAAGTTCATCTTGTCCGGTATTTAGCGATCTTGCATTTAACAGCCCCAGTCTCAAACGTTTTTCCCTAACGTTAGCCATTTTCATGAATAAATATTCGCATACGCGTTATGACAATTAGGGGTATGTAAAACCCAGAACAATAGTAGTTTATGTAATATGTTTTGTATGAGTGTGTAATTGTTGGTGTGTGAGTGTACGTCCATGTTTCGTGCATTGTGTATGTAAGTATTAATGTGTGAGTATGTCGCTGTGTGTAGGAGTATGTAATATTTTGATTGTGTGATTGAGTAGTTGTAAAACTATGGTTATGTCGATATATGTTGGTGTCCATGTTATTTGGTGTGTATAAAATTGGACTATGTATAAAAACTATGTATAGAAGAGTGCCAGGAAAGTTATGGTTCCTACATTTAAAATTAAAAATCAAAACATCGCAATCATAACTAAAGATATAAATATTTGTATTACAACATAAACACAAGAACGTAAAATTAGCGAGATCATGTGCAAAAAAAAATGCCATAAAGATAAGTACAATATTCAAACAATAAGTTGTCCAAAAACCCTTTTTAGATCGTCTTCTGACCTCAGCCTATAACGCATTTTCCCTTCTTCCTGACGCACGAAGATCTTGCCTTCCCTTGTCCAAGTGTATTTGAACTTGTGAGACCGGGACAGTTCCCGCGCTTTTTGAAATAGATGTCGATAGTGCCTCGTGAGTCTCTCATTGACGTAGATAGAGCGAGTGGGGCCAGGTAGAGGGAGCCCTTCGGTGGTGATATTGCGTCTTACCCGCGCGGCCTTTAGAAGAGCGTCTCGAGTGGTACGGCGGGCCAGTCTCACTACCAGGGGGCGGGGGCGGACAGCTGCGCCGCCCTGTGTCATAGGAGGCGGGGGCCCTGCTCTTTCTGCACTTACTACATCCTTCAGATCAAGGTCAACACCGATCTTCTTGGCCAAGGCGATGACAATATGGGTACTGTTTTCATTCCGCTCTTCTGGGCAGCCAGCAATTTCTATGTCGTTTATTAGGAGCGCCTGATCACGGTCATAGATTTCCACTTGCAGATCAGATATTCTGCTCTCGAGAGATGCAATGTTAGGATGATCACATTTCCTGTTTAACAACTTTAAGTTTCCGTTTTCAGATCCATCATAACAGTGTTCTTCAGAAGGTTCTGTTCTTCATTCTGGCTATCTACACACTGTGACAATACCATGGTTGAAAAGTAAACATTCTCACCGCTTTGACGGTCAAAGTAAACAAAGTAATGACTTCGTCAAATCCGTGTTACAAAGTCACAGACCGCTCAATATTAATGAGACAAAACAAGACTCATAGTTTGGTACATTTTTTGCGTTAATAATACTCACCTGAGTAAAGCAAGACATGAAAAAAGTTATACCTACATAAAGAAAATATAACCTGTCACATCCAACAGGTGACACACGGCGCTTATGAAAGGGAGGAAAACTCCGATTCGGTCATAGCGTCCGGTTTGTTGTAGGCCCTCAAATTCTAACGTTTTATTTGATCTCCTTATTTCGTAATTCATTGACTTGGGAACTTTGGGAACAATATATCATCTGATACCCAATTTGCACTAGACCAATTTGCACTTGAGATTCAGCCTATTCATATTCCATAATAATATAAGGCGATGGTAGTTCAGTGCATCAAAACGCGCCTACCATATTCAAACTCTAGCATACTCTGGGTTTTTCAAAACTATGCGCGTATATCTATCATTAGCTCGGCGGTGATGGAACCTGCACCTGAAGTTTCTGAAAAGTGTAACCATGATTAAGATGGTCTGGTTCCCCTGTTAAAGGTTTGCGAAGATCGGACGGCAATCGCTTCACTGTAAATAACATTTCTCAAATTCCTCAATCATGATCTAAGTACCCCAGGTAAAGCAACCACACGCTAAGATTAGAGGGCATATCCATTATAATTAGAATATAAGTAGATATCCCTAGCTCTAGTCGATTGATCGCCCAGTGCTTAGCTTAGTCCAATCTCTAGACAGCCCTCAATCCAATTAGCTAACATAATTATTAGGCAATTCAGTTACAAGATCCCAGGCATGTCTATTATGTCATGTCCTGAATACCGGCTGTAAACTGGACATAAACATTGCGTTTGTGGAGCAAGAGCCCGTGAGCACTAAAGCTCGTTATTTCTTGAAATCTTTTTTTTAATATAGCGGGTACGTATGTAGGTAATAAGGATACGTAGTGGTCACCGCCACCACCCTCGGTCGTTTCCAACACCCGAGGCGTCACAGATGCGTTGCCGGTTCTTAAGGAAGGAATGAGCTCTTTTCTTGAAGATCGCTATCTCGTATTTGTTCGAAAACAGCATCGTTGGCAGCTGGTTCTACAGTTTTACTAAGCACGGTAAGAAGTGACGTGATAAACGCACTGTGGTGGAATATTAAGTAATACTTGGTTGCTTGCAAAGCTGTTTCCCGGAGCCCAGGGTACTGTTAGACTATGGTCCAGCATTAGTGTCTGGGTAATTGCAATGAAGTGAGTGCTGTTTGACAGTTGGATGGTAATATCATATCAAGCGAGCTCATCAACGATAACTGGTCAGGAGTTGAAGCAGTTTCCATGGCCGAAGTTAGACGGACTAGATCATCATCATTATTACTAGCGATAGTGTTCTGTTGTTTTCAAAGTAAAACTATCGGTACTAGTTCGGCAACACTCCCACACACCTGCTGATCTTCTCCGTCAAACCGATAGCGACAAATGAGGGAGTCGTTCACGACAGCCATTACCAGGCGGGCAATCTGGGGTGCTTCATGCCGGCCGAATGCAGGGCAAATTGCAGCCCGTGGCGGCCAGGGCGCTAATAGCCAATGAAGCGCGTTTGATTAGTGCCCACCGTAATGGCGCCATCTAGCAAATGTTGCGCGATTGGGGCCTTCCTTGTTGAAGGTGGGGGAGGTAAGACTTTAGCTTACATGTTGAGTATTGTTGAGTTTATAGCGGCGAGCTAACGAATAGACGGCCATATGATGGACTTAGAGACCTGTGATCAGAGGTTCTATTGCTGATAATGATTATGACCCACTTAGGGGCTTTCAAGTAGAGCGCACTCCTTTCTGAAAGGCCGACAACGCATCAGCGACCTCTTTGGGGGGCAATTCTTGTGCACTAGACATTGAAGTAGAATTAGAAATTCGTATGGATGATTGTATGAAATCTCTAAATTGGACTTCAATGTCGAGTGGTGATTCGCACCGGTCTTCGGTATCACTCTGAGAAAGCCGATTCAGTCATACCGAAGCGTGGCTCTCCTAAACAAATAGACTGCTTAAGCATTCAAACACAGAACTATTTGCGGAATAACAAACGACACATGCATTCCTTTATAGCAGCGCCGTAAAGAGATCGTTCACACACACTGGCGCGACGTTCTCGGAATCAGCCAGCTTTTGCGCCATTACTCTTAATATAATGCCACTGCACTGCACTTGCATACTGAGGAGATTGGCTTTGTTTTACCTGTTTGTTAGTATTATCATAGTAACGTATACACTGACCATACGTCCCGCTTTTCGGTCAACTGTACCGTGTGTCCCGAATCATAAGCGCCGGAACGCAAAATATTCCCGTTTTGTGAAAATTGTCCTGTTTGTCGATATGATGAGCTGTCATCAGGTACCCGCTTGCCCGTTTGTTGCCTCTAGACTATTCCAGTATTAGTGTTCATTAAAGCGCTTATACTCGTACTTATTGTTTCAACACAATTTACATTGAATAAAAAACTGGAGTTGACTTTCTTGCCAACAAGAAAGTTTTACCTTCCCAGTTAATTTAAGGTCTTTCACCATCGGCTCAGGTGACACATAAAAGCGCAGTTGTTAACCTATCAATTCGCTTTGGTTCATTTTATAGCACAAGGCGAAGTGTGTTGAAAACTTTAACAGTTAGTGCGGCGCTTTTAGCCAGTAGACGGCACAGAACCAAACGGTAGTAAGAAAGGGAGTGGATTCTGCGTAAAGTTATAAACTCATTTAGCGAACTTATGCGCTCTAGCGTCACAATACATAGGACAGAGAGAAACAAAGCAATAAAATTACAAATATCAATTAACATTATTAACAATTACCAACCCTGTACCGTATTTATGCAAGTAAGGATTCTTTCAATTGGCATAAGTTTTACAGCTGCACAAAGGACTGTCATTCTATTTCAAATTCACTCGAAACACGGTACATGCATGATGTTTACCATAAAATTCTTAATAAATATTGTCTAGTCTAAGTCTTCATAAGTTTTGTAGTCTTTTGTGCAGTAAAGAATACTATTATTTATCTTTCTATCCATAACGTAGTTTGTATCCTTTCTAACAATTCACCGAATAAATACTTTGTTATCTTACTCTATCACAATTTGTTTTTATCTTAACACGTCTTGCCCCTTTTCATGATCTTCTGTTTGTTGAATTCGTTTATGCTTTGAATAGAAAAATACTATAAAAGCAGCAGTATTTTACAAATATCGAAAAAGCATGAACAAACAAAATAGGGCGGACCTTCAACATCAGAAAAGATATGCTACCGTTCCAAGTTACAGTGTGACTGACTACACGTCACGAGCGCAGTGCAACCAGCCGACAGGCAGTCAGGCACACCGACGAATATAGAAAGCTCCCGCTAAAGCTGCGGCGATCAATCCGCGGGCACAGCCGACTCGACACCGGCACCCGGCGCTACTCGGCAACCAGGCCTCGTTCAATAAGGAAATACTTGTTTCAAATCAACACGCCAATTTACAATACTTTCAGGCACTACCGTAACTGCTATACATTATATGCACCCCTCTATGCCTACTGGCGAATTGGCTATATTCTTTTGCTCAGTCGTCAGTTTATTGCATATCCTTTCATCCCATACAAATTCAAGAAAAATATTGCACCATTATTTTGCACTATTGTCTCTCTCAATATTTATATGAATCGGTCCTATGCTGTGAAATTCTCCAATTTATGAGGTGCATAGTAGAAAGTTCTAGAACACAGTACAGGACCGATCCATCTACTTATAAATATTAAGAGAGACTATACGTATGGTTCGATGCAAGATTTCAGTTAAGGAATATAAATCGAGCTTTGCCTTAATGAGATTGAACTTACAAACTTTTGACTTTCCAATTTCGTCAAACATTAACATTCAGCAATAAGGAAGAATGCTAAAATGCATCTCAACTGAAAGTTTATAGGTTTCTTTAACAGTCGCTTTAATAGATACTGACAATGCCCGTTGGGTAGAGGTATTTACGCTTTTGAAATGACAAGCTCTCCGTTAAGTGTTTCAGCCGACTGAAGCAGACTGACGCTAACCGCATGCGCCGGCGCATCCGCCGCGCACGAGTATAGCAAACAGCATCCGTTATGTGGAGCCTATTCAAATCTATCTTCGACTTACCATATAGGTGTAGTAAATGATATAGACGTTTATGTTTGCAACAAACATTGCGCATGAGTTTAAATTATAATTTGTCGCAAATGAAATCTATGGGACATTGTTTTCGATTAAGATTAATTTTAACGATATTTGGCTGATTTATTCAACACTGATGTAGGTATGAAGAAGTAATAAAGTAACATACAATACTCGTTCTTAAGTTCTAGTCCATACAGAACATTTATGAATCTCAAATATTGTTATCTACCGCTATTTCGGAATGTCCAATTCTACCGAGAAGAATCAGCAAGACGCTTTAGTATGTACCAGTGGACAATTCGCACCCTCCCTAAATGCTTGAAACTGCTTTCCTATTGTGATTTCCTTTTTTAGCCGTAGCTTATTACATTGATGCACCTGCATCTATCGGAATGTTTTGCTTTGTGTTTTATTAATGTGCGTAATCTTATAACCTGTTTCATAATAATCGAGCATATTTTCCGTAGCGCTAGTTATTTTGTCCATAATGGGATCTACTCTTCCGATGTGAGGGTAGTTTGCCATGCCAATGCCAAGTGTAATAATTTATCGCAAAAAGTACCCACTCCTAATACTACTTCGATAGTGACCCTGTCGAAGTCAGTCAGAGGTACAGTCACTCAATCGTTTAGGTATGTTATACGATATAGAGGGCAGACGAACAGACGGATCACCCGTCGGTAAGCAATTGCCGCCGTCCATGGACACCCGCAATACCAAAGTTTTATGAAGAAATACGCTCTCTTTTTTAAGGAAGTTTATAAGTATTCCATCAAGTTTGTATCCAAGTTTATTGCGTTCATAATGTGAAACAAGGTGGAATAAAATTGTTACAGTACAAGGTACATCACGTTACCTGTTTAGGAGTCATATGAATATAAATATACCTAGTTATGAACGTTAAGTTTGAAAATTACTTATCAATGTAAATCTGTCATTGAACAGATGTGAGACTATGTAACAGGTCCTTAAACTTTAAAAGCAACGCTGTCGAGTATTTTCTGCCAACAAGAGAAAGTGGGGCGAGCACAAGGCAGCCCTTCCAGAGCAGCCCTCCGATAGTTACCGTGCGACACCGGCCGACGAACCGCTCCCGGTCAACGCACCACGGGCGCTCCGCCCTCACTCCTCCGGGACTCCACAACACTCACAATCACTCTCACCACACAAGTCACTGGCAACCAACGAACGCAAGATTTCAAATTTCGAATTCGGAACTGAACGGTTGATCGAGGTCCGCGCATGCGCGGCGACGTGCTGCGGAGGCGGGCGGCGCGCGCGCACTGGCCGCCTCTCTCCCCCGCGCCCCTCTCGCTCGCACAACCTGCTCCGAGCTTTTTTGCGGTAAAAAGCCCACAGATAAAAGTAAAATGATTGCGCTCCCACGGCGCGATCAATTTGACTACTAATGGCTGCAATGGCGGCCTGGCTTCCGATCGTGTCGCATGTCGCTGGTCCTCCTAACTGACTTTGATTTGATTTGTGGTTTACTTATTTCATGACAGCTTCGGTGGCGCAGTGACTAGTGGGTTGCACTTTATAGCATCTGCGCCTAAAGTCGGACTAAGCATTATGTTTTTGTACCTGAGTTTTTCTGCTCAAAGACTTTCAGTGTCAGCCCGAAGTCTTGTACCCCCGTGCCTCGTAAAGCACGTTGAGATGTTGGTCCTGCGCCCGATCTCTCTTCGGTGGTGTCACACTGGTGTCCCATTGAATTGAGAGGGAAAGGGAATAGAGAGTGCACCTGTGTTTTGGCACATTCTATCTTCTAGTACCTACATACGTGGTTGATCATTAATATTGGCCGCCGTAGCCCTTTTATGGTGGCAGCTTAGACGAGACGAGAAGACGGTTGGAGGATTTATTTATTTAATCTTATTTTGGACGTCTGCTAATGTATGGAAATCGGGCGTCGTGATTCGCCGCCTAATCTCCCCGAGTGGGTAATTGCCCGTTAATTACGAGCGGACGCAGCCGGTTACGAGCTGTCGACAATCTCGCGGTGTGAATTACATACTCATCGCCCACAAAAACAAGAATTCTCGTAAATTTTCAACAGATAGACGGTATTTATTTATTATTTTATCATAAAATAGACGCTGATCATCGTCTTAACTTAGTAGAATAACACGAAATGGGTGGTCAATTTTATGGTTGTTAAAACTTTACATCTTAATGGATCCTCGTTTAAGCGGTTATCACTCTTGCAACTCAGTAAAGATAAATAAATGGCAGGTATTTTATTGGAATCTGCTGTGGTCAGTACTTAGTGGGTCTGAGATCATTCGGTCGGTATGCTTTGATATCGATATCTTCAAAGTAACTGGTTAGTTCAAAACATGTAAGACTGTTCTATCAGTTTTTATGTTACCCATAGGTAATTTCTACACAGCAGAGATTTATTTTTATATTAAACTGGTTATTGTGTATACTAGTAAAAAATAGTGGTAGCTAGCTAGGTGATAATCGAGGAGTAAAGATTAACGAAGTAAGAGTTTTCCAGGGAAGAACTCAAATCTATTATAATGCACGTCAGTCATATCATTATTTATAAAATTATTGATAAAAACAATCATTTTCTCTAAGGATAATCGAGATCATCACGTTTTCATCGTGTAAATTATATATTTCGAAGCAAGTTATGGTTTCGTGCACTATGCTCCCATCCACGTCACATGCCATCATGAACGCACAATATGTGAGCCGAGGAGAAAAACCTCGCCGCACGTAGTGAAACGTGATCCCTCGAGCGATGGACGAGGCTCGGGTTTCTGGCGACGAATACGTCATCTGCAGTTATGGGGTCTTCGGCGTAAACTAACGTTAGACATGCTGTGAATGTTACTGCGCACTCATTTTATAAATACCACCGGGCAGGAGCATTCTGGCTTAGAAAGTTCTTACGAGTAGGTATAAATAGAAAAAGATTTATTTGGAGCAAATAATCTTATACAAAAGTTTTTGACAATGAAAGTCTTAGTGTTATCTCATCTTAGCACAATTTAGATGATCATTTTTTGTGAGACACACTGCTTCACTATTTTCTTTGAACATTTGAAGGTGTTTAAAACTTGTAGTTTATTGTAATAAATAGCTCAGTTAACCTCTTTCAAGCACAATGTTTGTTTATTTCCCCCAATTATGACATTTAGCGCTAGAGCGGCGCGCGCGCAGATCGTGGCGTGATGGCCGATGACACAGCGATTACGATCGCCGCGTGAGCCGTAGATCATCAGGGAGCTTCGCTATTGAGGTAGAGAATTTATCTTCTATACTATTGATAAAGAGGTAATTTCCACAGGAAATTGCATGGTTTAAAGGTACACTGAAGGTGTCTTTAAGTCGAGAGTGAATAGGCTTCTTCTGGGAAAGCACGCTACATCTTAGACCTTATTGTCACTCTCCATCAGATGAGATAGGTGAGATGAGGTCAAAAACAAACCCATTAAAAAAATTGCAGACAAGCAGACAGACCACCATCCAGTAAGAGATTGCCACCATCCATGGCCGGCAACACCCGTGGAGTCAACTTCAAAGCCCGACCTGGCACTAAAACTAAAACAATGCTGGAACGTTTCAACTTTCTATAAATACCTCAGTTTTACGGCGCTCCTGGCTTTATAATTGAAATAGCGGCTGGTTCCGGAGGATTTATGATCCTTATTAAAGTGAAGGAGAGATGCTGACACAGCGTAAATCTACAGGGTGCTCTAATTGGCTGATGACATCGGGATAAGCACCGGGCTGGTCCCCGCTGCGATCATCACCAGATTTATTGTCCTCTTAGAACCTGGAAGGTACCTTATCAAGAGATCATAAAATTGAACAAAGAACTCCATAGCCTTTGTGGTGGACAGGTGCATTTACTCTACTAAGGAATACTTTGAAAGCTTGAATGATTTGCCCATAGATTTGACATTATGTAATTTGATTGATGGTTTGATTTTTTCGGGTTTCGGCATGCGAGCGTAGAGATTAAGCCTAATTATAAAATAATCATTCATTATTTCAGGTAGCAAGATACATTAAACAAAAATTTCATTGTCCTTAGATAAAATAAATACCTTACAGTATAACATACATGTTATATTTATTTTATTTTATTATTTACGGCGCGTATAAGTAATCAGCTAATCCCATCATTAGTGATGTGTTTTGCCGAGTAAATGAGGGTACCGGAGGAGGCCTAATCCTGGGGGAGGGGTAAAATTAAATTAACTTAAATATTTGGTTTTTCATGAACTCAGAGGACCATATATTCAGACGGACTTACGAATTGACGGACAAATAAGTGATCGATCTTATATGGGTTCCTGTTTTCCCCTTTGATGTACATACGGATCTCGAAATATTCACGCTGAGTATAGACTCAATCAAGTTTCGGATAAACTTCATATTTAATTTGTCTGTTTATCTTATTAATATGATATTTATATACATGCTCACTAAATTACCTTAATCAAATGTAAATTGGTTAATAACCAAATCATTGGCGTATCTTATCTTTCGGCGAGATTTCCCATTAGTTGCGATAACCGTTTAATCTTATACGAATTATAGTGATCGACCATAAACAAACAGACTAACAGGCTGTTAATTACTATTATACTCTCATTACACGATAAGATCTCGATAAAGATCTGGGGGCGATTCTCGTGTGAACGCAAATTTGAACATTCATTGAGAAAAATGTACTCGAAATGTTCAAAAACTCTTAGAATCTATGATTTCGCATAGAAATTAAAAACTTTATTTTTACCGGTTGCAGGTCAACTTGTCGCAAAGAAACTTGTCCTACCTATATATTTTTTTTGCTAGTTGTTGTTTACTTAACCTAACCAATATGTTTGTGATGATAATAAATAATAAAAAAATACATTCGAAACTCTATAAAACCATTTGACATTGGCCAGTTACAAACACAAGCAGAAGGCGCATACATATGTACCGACAGCCTCATGTTAATCCTCACTTTTGTACCTAAATTTAAACACATAAATACTAGATTTTCTCAAAATTTTGTGTAATAACTATAAAAATTACGTGTTTAATAAATCTATAGGAGATTCAATAACATTTCATATCAGGAATTCATGCGCACTTGTGACTCCTCCGGTATTGCAGTTGTAATGTTGTATGGGCGGCGGTAAAAGATTACCATCACACAGGTGATCCGTCTAAAATACTTTATCACTTTATTTTCGACGCAATATAACATAATCTAATTCGATCATGTTAAATAGTCGAGAATCGCCCTCTGTTCCTCTCTCAAAACATTCATTACCGTCTTTTTTTGGTTTACATATTCCTTATTGTAGTGCAGAAAAAAAGATTTGCGATTTATAAACATTTTTTTCTAAGACATTACTGGCGCTCTCTTAATCGCCAGATATCAACAAGATAACGACCCCGCGGTGACGCCAGTACATTTATAACTGCAATTTATATTAATGTTAGCGCTCAGTCACGCTCTAGTTGGTCTGTTTGATGAGGAGGCTAATAACGGCTGATTGATTGCATTTAGTCTCGGGTCTGGATGTGCACGGAGACGCCTCCGCCGTCATCACTTAGTAGTGACAAAAAAAAGTTTTAAGAAAAGTATCAGCCTAAATCCCACTGCTGGGCAAAGGCTCCATCATAGAAATCAAGTCGTCGCTGCTATAAATTATGGAATTAGGCTTAATCACCACACTTCTTGCCTAATATAGATTGGCGATCACAAACCCGAGCTTTGTTCAAAAATTCGAAACATACTTTTATTTATATATTAATAGGGGCCTCCAACACGCCCATTTGTGCCCATTCATGTCCAAGCGTAGCTCTCCCACAGTTTAAGGACATCCGTATTCCCAAGAGCGAGAGCCATACCATACTCAGTGATAGAACCGTTCTTTACTGCACATCTTCCCATATACGTACACACACATTCGTGCACTCAATACGCAGTTCGACCTGCGTCCGGGCAATGTGTTGGTCTCGTTTTTGTGACCCTTTATTTTCATATCAATTACTAACATTTGTTATTATTTGAAATTTATTTATGAAATAACTAACTGTTGCCCGCGACTTTGTCCACGTCAAATAGTAACTTTAGGCTGCAATCCTTTCCCAAGTCTGACTTTGCGGAATTCCATACCTTTCATCCCATTTCACGACCAGATAATATAAGGCCAACTTTTTCTAAAGTGCTATTATGTGTCATAGATTAAACGGGCTGCTGGAGATCCTTATGAACCTGTATTAAATTAAATCGGTTTAGTAGGTTTAGCGTGAAGAACCGACTGACAAAGTTACAATCCCATTTACCTACATTATTATTACTATGAATTTATGTTGTGTGAAGTAGCAATCTCTTATTTCAGATGCAAACTCTATTCGGATCGCTTAGAGTAAGAATTTAAGTAAGAATTGTGTGGTGACGTTTCTGCATTAAAGGTATTTAATGTATGCACTTGAGAACATCGCGTGCGCACGGCCCTCTATCAATATATTTTGACGCGAGCAATATCTCATCTAACGGTTTTATAAATGACCGCCCCTCGCCATATCGCGTCTGAAAAACCCGCTAGATGGCGTGCTATAGACTGTGGTCCGTCTACACGGTAGTTGGTTATTTTTGATGAGAGTTGTCACACATTGTCACTTATCCACCAATGACGTTGCAGTTGGTCCTCAGTCTAACAGTACGCCATCTAGCGAATTGGAATCGTGACCATGTAGGTACTTTTTAAAGCTTGGATTTGAACTGCGATCCCCTGTATAGAAGGTGCGTTTCATCCTACTGAGCCACCATCCAACTGACTAATCGACAACACGAAGATAAAATCAACCCCCAACAAACTAAAATAAAAATCATGTCTCCGCGGCGATAGACAAAAAGTGTACCACAGACAAGACAACAGCATCAAGCCCTTCTTTTTGTAGGTAAATCTTTATTAAGCGTTCGGCTGAAACGAGATAGCCGCGCGTCCGTCCGGTGCGCCCGCGCACGTAACTCGACACCCGGCCGGCCCGCGCGCCATGCGTATGGACTTTTGCAGGACAGGTAAGAGGCAACTGTACAATACTGTACATAAGTAGATAGATATATCAAATATTTATTCGCATTTAGATTGACACACAAAAACAAGAAGATACAGTTAACACTACGAGTTAAGGTACATTACAAGACATAGTTCAAAAGCAGAAGACCACAATGTAGATCGTTACGAAAATACATCAAAACTCTGTGCGTTAGAGTCCAGATGGTACAGGATGGTGTGTGTCATAGCAATGCGAAAGGGCGATAGCTCAGCGATATTTTGCTAACGCACAAGCCGCAATAGCATACAGCTGATTTTCAGCAACCGCCCGAGAGCAGGGCTTTTTATGATATAGGTGACAGACGAGCCGATGGATCACCTGATAGTAAGCGATTACCGCCACCCATGGACACCTGCAACACCAGTGGTGTTCACAAGTGCGCTCCTTATCTTTTAACCCCCCTTCCCCTGGATTGGGCCTTTTTACACATACAGTACATTTTTCCTTTTGGCATTCCAACATACTTTCTTCGTTCTTTCGTCGAATCATTAACTCCACTTGTGTATCGAGTGTCCATGAGTGGCGGCAATCGCTTACCATCAGGTGGTTTATCTGGTGGTGCATCACTCTGGGCGAGCCAACCCATTCATGTTCTTCCAAATTGTTGATCTCAGTAGTTACAATTTTCAACTATATAAAATGCCTGGTCAAGTCCTCGTTTGGACGACAAGCGTGGTCCCCGCGCTACACACTGCGTCGCCGCGCAGCGCCGCGACAGACCGGCGCGCGCGCAGCTCACGTTACCGCGGAGAGGAACAAAGGACCACGCATCGCCCAAACACGATCCTTTCATACAACACTCAAATGGAAAGTAAAACTTATGTAACGGACATGGAAAAGGGCTTAGTCTTTCCAGAGCCGACAACGCATTTGTGATGCCTCAGGTGTTGCAGATGTCCATGGGACGGTGATCACTAACCATCAGGTGAGACGTCTGCTCGTTTGTCCGCTATAATGTAAAAATATATATATAAATAAATTCACACAACATCTCATACATTGACCTGACTCCGTTTAAGTAGCCTAAGCACTTGTGTTACATAGACAATTACAGAGGATCACAAATATAATAGCTACTTAAATACATACACAACACCCAGACACTGAACAAACACAAGTGTGTTCATCACACGAATGTTTGTCCAGGGTGGATCTAACCCACGACCTTTGGCGTATCAGGTAGGGTCTCTACGGAATTCACCATCCGGTCAGTAATAGAAGTAATATGTACCTAGTTATCTAAAAAACAGGTGTAGGTAATGGGTACAGCCCCTGAGTGCCTACCAATTGCTACCATAGGTACTCAGTTTAGCTATATGCTACTCACCTGTGTAATTTTTCATGATAGTATGAAAACTATTAAGTTAACCATTTTATATTCTTATTAAATATTTATTTAATCATGGTAGAAGTATGTTTTATTCAGAGACTCATTATTGTACTTTCTATTTTGTCAGTATAAAGAAAGGACGGAAATAAGCCCATCAAATCGAACATAATTTAACCTGAACAAGCCGGATTAAGGTCCTCAGATAGCATTTTACGTCCAATTGTCATAAACCAAGAAGCTGTTAAAACGAGCAGCTGAATAAAACTTGAGTTTTTGCAAAAAAACGGCGCCAAGAAAATGTTCTAAGATTATTTTAAAACACTCTTCAGTATACTTAGTGGGTAATAGGAATCTGGATTTATTTTAAATGGTTCCTCCACACGCCTAAGCAATAGCTGGTGAGGGTAAGCGAGAGAGATGATAGTATTGATTATGGTTATAAAAAGAGGGATAGAAGCAGCTCCTTGCCTGCACAAGTGCACAAGCCGCTGTTCTGGAGATGGCGGGCTCATAATGAGTTCCTTTAAGCGCAGGCGCAAGCACGAGCCGTTTAAGATAATGAGGGGGCGGTTTTTGTCTACCTACTGCGACTTTTATGTTCTTAGACTAGTGCACTTTCGATGATCTGTGAGGTTAATAAAAGTCTGAGATCTAAGATGAGTTTAACCGGGTGCTATTCCTATCATTCTGAGAGTAGGTACTACCTATATTTCCTACTTAGAAATATGAAAACTAGTGTTGGTTGGCTAAGTTTCGGATAGTATTGGAGTTGGGGCGGATCTTACGTTACAACTAGTTGACTTATCGTACCTATATACGGCAATTTTAAAAGTAAAATTCAAATTTTGATTTACTTTTGAAATTCCTTAAAGTTTTTATATCCGTAACCGTTATCTTAAACTAACGGATAATCCGAAACAATTTCATATCCGTTCTCGTACGCCGTATAATAATCATTCCTATATCCGTATCCATCCGTACCTGATTCAATATATTCCTGACATTGACACAGTATAGTGTTAATAAACCTGCCTTACGAAATTGATAAAGTTCACAGTTCACACGATATCCCAACCAATATAACTTAAAATATGTGGTCGTATTCATCTCGAGTAGGTTTCCGATCGTTAATAGATTACGCTACACAAATTAATATCCGGGCCGAATGCGGCCGCAGTAATGGCGGCCATAGCTCATCCGCGGCGCCCGCGCCGGTTACTGGTACTATTGGAAATTTGATAGGAAATCTAGGGAAAAATCTGATTTACTGATCATTGCCTGTACGAGGCACTCATTTAGGATTGTCAGATAGTTGGGAATGGTCGGGACTCTCCCAACTTTTTATGTCCTCTCAAGTCGCGACAAAATAAAGTGACTCTTATTATTTTTTAAAACCCACTATTACTACTCAAGCCTTTTATTTGATACCTATATACAGATATATAGGGCAGCAATAGGGCTCGATAGCCATCTTCGTCGGTGGCGTCCCATCAACCTCCTAGCGCTACAACTATCATCTTTGAAGATGCTGTGGCCAATGATGATGTACAGAAAATTGAGACAAAATATATAATCAGTAATATTGTTGCGGCGGCCATCTTAAACCGACGGCCAATTATTGATAGGACGATTGATAGGAGAATGTGAAATGGGTTAGGGTTGTGATGAATGAGTCATTCGTCTTAAAAGAAATGCGGTTGCGCTATACTGAGCTAGAGCGTTAGTTTTTACATAATTCGAGTATGATCAACATTTACAAAATCAGCCTTGATGTCGTATGAGATTGGTCTTTAGCCTCAGCTACGAGCGAAAGTGAATGATGCATCATTGGTTCTGTAAGTATCGTATCTCTATTAGCTGGTGGCGTGTTTGACTAATTCCTTCCTACGAGTGTGTCTCGCGGAGGTTGTGAGAACACCGATCGATGTTTCTAGCGGGCAACCAATCATGTCTGTTACGATTATCGTGATATCGGATTTGGGGGTTTGAATTGTATAGGTTTTTGAATTGTAGGAAAGAAAAGTACAGATTCATCATAGGCTAGTTGATCGGACGGATTACCTGTTGGTAAACGATGGCCGTCGTCCGTATGGCACCTGCTATACCAATAGAGTTACACACAAGTGCGCTGCCAACCTCTGAACCTTGCTCAGGACGATTATAGATTACTTTTCAAACAGTATATTTTTTAATTTTTGTAACCAATGTATCTGAATATTATCCTAACCTAATGTATAAGAATATTTAAAAAAATAATACAACCTCTTAGAGCCCTATCTAATAGATACGCCGATTTCAGTAATAAAATTAATTATACTACATTCTTTTAAAAATCGTTTTTCAATTACGCCAGTACCTAAACCATCAAACTTGCGTATGATCATTAATATTATAAAAAATGTAATAAATCTATGAAATACATACTTTACCTATCTAAAAGTAATACTAATATCCGGCGTATGTGGCAATTTGAGCCCATAGCAAATTACTTCATTAATATGGATTCCATTAAGAAGCAAATCAGCGGAAAACACACAAATCCAAGCAGCCACGATGAGTTACGGCGGCCATTGAAGATGTTATAATAACAGATGTAGGAGATTAAGACTCGCAATCATTTAATTAAAAACCTCACGTTCTATAATAGTAATTAATTATGCTGATTAAGATAAGATAATGTCTGCCCCTTAAAGCTAGCAAAGCCTTAAGGGGCAGACATTCTCAATTCTACTTAGATTTTTTATTTAGGTAGAGGGCAGACGAGCAGACGGATCACCTGACCCCCGGACACCGGCAACACCAAAGGACTCGCACAAGTGCGCCGCGGACCTTTTAGAAGGATAACGCTACGAATCTAAATCGATGTTATTGCCAAGGAATAGGTATAGATTCAAGATATAAAAAGTACTGAAAAGATATAAAAAGATCAATATGGCTCGGTCTGCTCATCGTTTTGTATGAAATAGCTGTTTTTTTTTCGCGATTTCAGTATTGTTCCCATAGTTCAGTTTTATGGGCTGAGCTACCTTAGATCTTTTTTGAGCAACATTGATCCAGGTTCTGGCCGGCTTATCTCGTCGTCCTTGCATCACATCTGTGGTCTTCCGACGGATCTTTTACGACTCCATGGTCTCCATTCCAGAAGCTTCTGCACTCCTGTTACATAAAAATAATCGTTAAAACTGAAACTAAAAGAGACAGCCTAAGCCTTAACGCTCCCCCACCTCCCTCTCCTGCCAAAGCCCCCCCTCGCGATTCACCTAATAATTTCAGGCAATAAAAACCAAGCGATGCCATTAACAAGTGACGCGCGCGCAGCGATATTCTATTAACGACGCGATTCATCAACGCAAGCGCAGAAGTGGTTTATAATCACTGCGAGATGCTATTTGCCTAATCTAATTTATTAAAAAGATTCCTTCACGTAAACACAAGCAATCATGCTATGGCTGATATTCAGAAATTAGTCATACAATCCGATATATGCAATGATTTCAGTACCTACTCGTTTTTTGGGTGGCAGACGATCAGCTGGATCATCTGATGTGAAGAGATTGCCGCTGCACACCCACAACACTAGTAGAGTTACAAGTGCACTGCCAATCTTCTCCTCTTTACCTACCCCAAAATAAGCTTCTTCTTAAGGTTTGCATTTCTAGATCTGACAAAAATGTAATAAGTCAGAGGAAAAACGACATGACGACCAATAAAACTATATTGGTTACCAAACACGACGATGACATATCTCACGTATGTCAAGTAAGTCACGACCCAAAAAAAACTCACAACCAAAAAAAATACTTAAGGTCGATCCCACCCACCTGTCCCATACTTAGAAACTTGCCATTGTACTTTAGACCTTATGTCTTTGTCGTAAGGTGGTGGGCAGACAATGCCGGAGGGCGTTGCGCACGCACAGACCAATGGCGCGCGCGCATCTCACGTATTACTAACGCCTATTGTCATTTTGGAGCTTTGTGTTGTGTATGGGAGCTTTTTGAGTGTCAATTTGCATAGTGATTGGAGCTTTTCATTACAACGTAATTTTTAAAACCTTTTTCCGCAACACCTCGTACACATCAGGTTCCATCAAGGTAGACATGAAAAAACTTGTTACTAAATAACTAGCTAGATAATAATCAGCCGATATAGGTACTGTCCCACATTAGGGCAAGCAGCTTAGGGAAAGGTTTATTCTACCTACTACTTAACTAAGTACTCAATAATCTGTTCTTATCCCAGCTTACAATCCTTCTGAACTCCTGCGCAGCCTTGAGCCACAACCTCACGTTCAAGCCGTTCGTTACGTCACCGATCTCCGCCGCATGATCGATGATCGAATTACTTAATACCTAATATTAAGCAAATTAGTTCCGTTGTTACGAGTGATGGCGGCAAAAAACGCTTTTTTTGCTCAGTGTCAATGTTGTGATTAAGTTTTTTGGTTCTACCGTCACAGTAACGTTGATAACAGTGAGGTGTAGTGTATCCATCTCGAATTCAGACCTTGGTGCTTTTATTTTCAGCAGAGGACGAATATAAAAATATAATTTAAAATTTAACCCAAATGATTATACTGGTGTAACCTACCTATATCGATACAGCATTTTAGAAAAGTTTTTTATGATCAATAACTCGATATTATAAGCTTTGATTATATAAACCCTAGATGCACCCCCTGCGTGTACGCTGTACGCGCTAAAAGTGCCACCTCCAATGAAGGATCCATGCGCGAAATAGTGCTATTTGGCATAATTGGTGTATTTAAAACCAATTACTATGGATTAGGGTAGAAAAAAAATGATGTGAAAGCTTTTTCGGAATTCAACATATCTGTAAACTATAAAACAGCGTAACTGTTGTGTCAATGTCTTCACTGGTGTCAAGTGTTAGAGAAAGCACAAAAACTGTGGTAGGTAGGTAATTGAATCGATTTGCCGTTGTCTTGGGCGGCGTGCGCTCGCGCAAAACGCGTTACTTAATATGTTAACATTGAAATGTACACGAGAAATTAATTTTAATTTTCTTCAAATTTTAACTAGCGATTACAAAATTTAAAAATAAATGTAGCTTTAAACCTTTTAACGGTTTCGTTCCCAAAGGATTAAAATGGGACTCAATAGAGTCCCATTGTAATAACAAGTTTTTCGCTGTCTGTCAGCAGTCCATAGCTATCTCAAAAACCGCGATAACTAGACAGAATTTTACACTAATTAATTATTTCTGTTGCCTGCAATAAAAATAATATTGAAACAATTTAAGGGGGGTACCCCCCTATACAATAACTCAATGTTTTGCATACTTTTGCTCGATATGAGTGGTCGCTTGAAATATTCACAAACTATTTCATGCGCCCACAACGGTGCAAAATCGAGGAAGAAAAGAGGGCGTTACTACTATATATGTTAAATCTAGGCTAGGGTGAGTTTCGGCCGCCCAGGGCAGCTAGATAGTCTTCCGCCCCGGGCGGCCTTAACCCACGCTATACCACTGATCTATACAAACAGAAGATGAGTGTCGGAATGTTGCAAACCAGACAGAAAAACTAGGCAAACCACCTCGTAGAAAAAGCTCGTCAGCCTATAAAAACAACTTATAGGTACTTAGGTACGTACTAAAAAAGCTAATTAAAAGGCGATGCATCTTGATCGCGACCAACGCAGGCAGCAGCGCGTAAAGCTTGGCCGACTGGCTTTAGCCTTTTTGTTTGCCAAGTTTAATAAGCTAAGAATATCCGGTGCCGCGTCCCGCGCTTGCTGGGAAACGCTGCCAACGATCAACCTTAGAGATGGGTTAATGTGGAATTACCTAGATTGCGGGACGCTGGGACAGCGGGGGACAAGATCTTGAGGTGGGAGAGGAGGCCATGTTTATCCGAAAGTTTACTCAAATACCGATAAGTAAGAACTTTGCTAAAGTATCTCATTTGTCTGCATTTCTGTGAGGTGTATGAATTCGTGATCTTACTTTAAACTTTAAATCCATTATTGCTGTAAAATTTGCACAAGCACTTTATAAAATGTAGATAAAGGTTACATTATCTATATCAAGAGCCTTTCAATAATTAGTATGTTTTAAGATTTTGATATTAATTTCGGAGGATTATTAAATTTAAGGACTGTGACGAAAGTTAGATCTCAAAAATTACCAATCTGGTTTTAGATGCTCATGACTGTCACGTATGCTGGGACAATTATGTAAGTGTGCCTGTCCGTACCTCCCTACTTTTTAGCCAATCATCGGCCATCACTACCCTCGAGTAAGTTAGCCGCAGGTTGCCAGCGCTAGCTACTCATACTGCTGCGCGCGCGCCGCATTCCTGCAGTCGCCCGCGCGTTAATTGCGCGATCGCTCGCGCTTATCGCGACGGCCGCACTCATTAGCCGGCGCGGACGCATCTTATCGGTCACGTCCTCTGCTTGACGTATAGGACTGCATTATAGTATTAAAAATAGCGGAGCTTGTCAAAGAGTAGTTTGATAAAAGTGAAGTCCAAGTAGTGGGTTAACTACCTGGATTCATTATTACAATTTTTTATTGATTTTATTTTATTTATTAGGAAAACAAACAGCAGTTTTAACACATAAAGAATAACAAATACATTAAGTATCTCATTTGCCAAGAAAAGTTTTCACTATTAAGTTATACATTGGTATACGATTGAATACTTTATATTAAGCAACACACTATTCACATCAGTAGACATAGTATTACATGTTCCGATGCATAATTCTAAATAGTACAGCAACTTTTTTTTATCTAATGGTTAATGTACAGTCTTTTAATAAGTTTTTAAATTTTGATAAGAGATTCTCATCTTAGCGAGTAATTCCCGGTCGCGTCCAAAGTGACAGCTTTTTGGTAATTGTAATGAAGCGGCGCACATCTGACCTTTGCAATCGTTTCACGGTTTTTCAGAAACAGTCAGAAACGTGAAGGTTTCCTCACGATGTTTTTTCTCAACTCCGAGCTGATACAATACACACATAGATTTGAAAATTCTTGAGGTTCATGCTCAGACTGGCACCATTATTTCTGAATTTTTCATTAGGATGTTTTTTCTTCAATATTTTTACTTTGTTGTATAATTTATATGATTGGTAACTTAGATTAAAATCAAAATCTAAGATTGGTAAGCATATTAATTAATGAATTAATAAAAGTTTTAATGAAAGTTAAATAAATAAATAATAAATCATTTATGTCTAAAATGGATTCCCTCTCGTGACGTAAGCATTCGAATGCAAGTATCGCGCGACGGGTGCCTCTGCGATCCCGTTAGCGGCCGGCGCGCGCGCAGCTTCCGAGAAGCAACTGTCACCGCGCAAGTTTAGGCGCGCGCGCGTTTCGCACGCAAACGACACTCGCTGTAATGTGCGTAAACCACGACACGGTAAATAAGCTGATGGGTAATTCTCGTACTCTCAGCATTAAAAAATTAAAAAATATTTAAGTCGTCTTTTCGTGAAAACGACTTCAATGTAGAGTGTACGAGAAAGTGAAGGTGTTTGATGAAAAATGGTCGCAATCATATTTTTTTTCCGTGATACAGACAACTGACAAGTAGACGGACCACCTGATAATAAAATTAAAGCGATTGCCGTCATCCATCGCAAATTCAAAACCAGTGAAATCAAAAATGCACTATCGACCTTTTATTAACCCCCTTCCCTCAGATTGGGCCTCTGGTCTGGTAAAAACAGAAATGTCACAAATTGCAGTCAGAAAACATTCAGAGTTATGAAATGTAACGAGTATTTCGCTCTTAATTTATATGAAAATTAGATACTTATGCGGTATTTGAAGAAAAGAAAGAAGGTATCTAAATGTGTGACGGCCGCACTTGGAGTCGTTCATTAACTTTAATGGTTGCTAAAGGACAAAAATGAACATTTATTTTAATAGGAACACATAAAATCTGTTTTTTTATTTCATAACGTCCAATTATATTAAATGACGTCTGAGTGCATCATTATGACACTCAGTAATGATATTTTACGTGTGATACATAATAACAAGATCAGCAAGTTACCATAAGGAAATGTATCGAAAAACTCTAAAATATAATTAAACTAAAGTGTGTTCATGTGTAAAAACTGAACTCCTGCAATAAATGTCTCGTCTCACGCTGCGCATTGCGCTGAGCTGTGCGGTGCGCCCGCGCACGTATTGAAAGTGATGCCTAGCGCGTAGTGATAGCTTACGTGTGATAATAACAATGCAACATCAGCGACCTACCTTAAGGAAATTTATCGACGAAAACTTTAAAATTTAATTTAATTAAGGTGTATTCGCGTATACAAACCGAACCTCGTGCAATATTTCGTCTCTCGCTACGCATTATGCGCCCGCGCACTTATTGAAAGTGAAGCGCTAAGGGCTTTCTCAGATAGGGTGTAACTATAGTTATAGTGTACCAGACCGGCAAGTAGGTCTATGCTTGTGATATTGTAAAAAAAAATATCGCAAAGACATAGTTTTTATGTAAGGTTTTTCGTGTCGAAAAATACGAGAGTTGGGAGCCAGGCCCTCATAGACACCTATTTTTTTTTACAAAGTCCTATTTATTATTATGGCAACAAATATTTCTCGCATCACTACTCGTCGCCGGCCAGCCATAATAGCCGCGAGAACCTCGCGCAAAAACGCCTCCCGATATAGCACCACTGACCACACCACCACACTAGCCGCTCGCAATCTCTCCAGCTCCATCGGTTATGAATCGGGGGCGTGTGAGCGCAAGGAATTAAGCCGCATGTACCGTTTCTTTCTATTTACCAGGGACAAAAGTAATAGCGAACTATCAGTCTAATGGGAAATTGGCAAGTGACCGCTAAAGCAGTGTCTTTTCGTCAGATTTTTCTTATTCAGAGTGTCCCAAAATTCAAGGATAAAATGCGCGCCATAGGATGTACAATTGTACAGGTCAATATGCCTACTTCAGGAAAAAGGATATTAAAATCTACTTAAGCATTTTTTTTTATTTACAGAGTGAATCTGTTTTTTTTTTACTTTCTTCAAAAATCTTCGAGTATTTTTTTGGTAAATTAACCGCAGACGCTGCTTCAGGCCGCTTTTCTGGTCTGCCTCAGTCACGCCGAAGCGAGGCCCTTCCACAATCATAGCGGGCTAGTTGCTAGTTGCCCCCTGCCATAGCAATGTCCCGTAGGCAAGCACGATGAGTGGTGTCCCGCGGCTCGCCGGTGGTCCCGTCATAAAGCTGCGTCATCGCGGCCCAAGCAGCAGCCGTCAGCTTTTTGCATACGCATCCGTCTGTCGCCAGGGACACTCAAACCTATGGCATGATGTACCCCTGTTAAAACGAACTGTAGGTACTGGGCTAGCATAAACATTCAAACAATTCGTTACATACATACATCCTTCCTTACATACTTTCGTGTTTATAATATTACTCGAATTTCACTCTTAGACAGTAAACGTTTAAACGTACATACTAGTTTAAATTTATCAAGTTTATAGTACGAGCATGTGGCTTTAGTTAGTGTCCGTCCCTCACTTCGTTACAGGATATTAGTTCTTCACAGTACCATTAGATGGCGCTGTGTTTCGATTTTCGGGTTAGCTATTAGGTATTATCGTTTATTAAAGAATTTACCTCTTTATACATTTTTAGAAGATATTGCGGCACTGCGAACAAATTTCCCCATCGAGAGTGAATTGCGTACCCCACTTTGAGAAACCTAGGCTGTAGCCTACGGAGCAGCTAGACTACAGGCCTACCCCTCCCCCTCTCCCACGCCGGCCCTCATCTAAATCATTATTAATTGGTCAGCGATAAATATCGCGTAACGGTGAGGGCTGTTCTTCGGCTGCGTTTGTTGCAATAATTAACAATGCACCGACAGTTATTGGAGATAGTTTAGTTCTGACGACGTGGGAGCCCTGGGCTGATGGCGGCCACTCATCAATGTTGAGAACGAGGCCTGTGAACATGGTGCTTTTTTTACATTTTAACTATAATTAATTGAAACAGCAATTTACACGACGCTTATCAACGAACTTCGTCGACCACGCTGTGCTCCGCCCAGTCCGCTTGTGACCACGGCTGCTGTAACGCAGCCGAAATGTAAAGGAGTGAGCACAAAACAATGTACTTAATAATAATTAATGACGTCATATCTCATACGTACACGTTGACAACACAGTATTATAAGAGAATCATACAAGTTAATTCCTGTTTTTATTCTTCGCTTCGCTGTCACATGACATTCCTGTCTTCATTAATAGCGGTTTTAAAAACTATAAAACCTAATTAAATTTTTCCTAAAAGTATTCTTTTATTACTTTCAAACAAATATTAATATGAAGTTCTTCAAATAAGGAGCGTTAATGTTCTTAATGAGCCGGCAATACGTTTGCAAGTCTACAGGTGCGTAGTCACACTTTTGTTTGCCACCGTCGTTGTATTAAGTAACATGAAATAATTGGTCATACATCAATGGCTAATGAACACGAAGTATGGTGTAATCCATCTTTACGGTCGATTTGAAGCGATATCGTGGGAGAACAACGTTCGCCATGAATGGGCTTGGCCAGAGTGACACCACGGCCTCACAGACGACCTCCGGCGCAAAGCAGTGCTTGCTTGCGCTGCGAATCCGCAGGTCGATAAAACGCTTAACACCGGCGGCGTTTTATTCAGTTGTCTATTCACTGTTCACGAATTATTACTTGATATTGGCGAAGTCATCTTCATAGAGGAGGGTAATGATGATGATGTAGTCCGGCCGTTTTCGACCATGCCGACTGCTTCAACTCATGGCCAGTGGTCGTTGGTGTGCTATATGGCTTACGTTCCCAATCTTTTCCGCGAAGTTTCTCGCACACTGTGGGCAAGTGAGCACACCACCAGCAGGGTACAGCAGTAATAAAAAAAAACCCGTTGTCCGTAAGTATGTCTGTCGGCTTTAAGACGGCGTGAGCCCTTTTCCTGAAGACTACAGGCATAAATTAGGCTCTCGAAGTGTAACATCGCGGCGGCCTTCCAGAGCGGTTGTAGCTCCTTGTTCGACAAAGAATGCTGCCTTTGGTTTAATTGCCGGCTAATTTACGCTCTGCGCTCGCGCACGTCGCCGTCGGATAAACCTAGGGATGTTAAAAATAATCGATTACTAATTTCGTACAAACGATTTTTTTTATGTGATAGGTGGCCGACTAGCAGATGGATCACCTAATAGTAAGCGATGGCCGCCGCCCATAGACACCTGCAATGCAACACCAGTAGAGTCGCAAGTTAATAGGTATTATATTTATTTCAAATTTATTCAAATTTATTGCACAAACATTATTATTTTAGAGATGAACTTAGTGCATTATTTTATGAGATAGGGGGCAGACGAACAAACGGATCACATGATGGTAAGCGATTACCGCCGCCCATGGACACCCGCAATACCAGAAGAGTCGCAAGTGTGCTGCCGACCTTTTAAGAAGGAGTACGCTCGCTTTTTGAAGGTTTGCAGGTCGTATCCGGAAATACCACAGTGACCGTTCATGCCATAGTTTTATGGTTATGTTATGATTTTCCATAGTGAATAGAAGCATTCTCTACCTCTCTTTGGGTCATGCGGAAAAGACAACAATGTTTTTGGCATAAATCTTATTAATTATTATTTAAGTTAATCAAAATCGATTATTGACAAATCGATCCTTTTCCCGCCAACATACCTACGCCCTGCGCCGGCGCACGTCGTCGGCTAAACCCTGGTTAAACCGCGCATATAATTGATTCATCGTTTCCGCTCGTCAGCGATCCCGAGTGGGAACGAGCCTGGATTCTTAACAGGTGCTATGCGGTGCCTTACATAATGCTTCAAAGAGATTACTGATTTAATTGTCTATTATTAGAAATCTATGGTCATGATGAAGACATAAAGCAAAGCACTTATAATCATGTATGTTGGGAGCTTTGTGTTTTTTATCATTCAATTGAATAATGAAGTGTTTCTTAAAAGTAGGGCGCAATTTTTTTGCGCGATTACTTTTTTTAGACCGTTATACTATTTTGGAATCATGGTTAGTTGCACCAATTTTAAAAAAACTTGCCGCAGAAGTGCCCATATTTTTTTTTACAGAACGATGAGTTAAAGTGGACAAATAACAGCAGTATTTACTTGGCTAGCCGACACAGAAAAAAAGACTAAAATATTTGTAAACTATGTGGTTATAGTAATTTAAAATTTCAAACGGTGTAAATGTTTGAAAACTTTCCATTTTTCTTTGTAATTATAAAAAAAGTTTCTGTAAGATTTTTTTTATTTGTTCTAAAGCAGTCATGACCAATGTCCATCTTACGGCCATGGCTTCTTGAATTTCGGGACACCCTGTATCCTACCTACTACTGATAGTTTGAGCTAGACTCTGTTAGTGTCTGTCTGTAACTTAATTAGGTGTAAATGGTCATAGAAAAGAGGGGGTTAAAGGTTGCGACTCTACTGGTGTTGCAGGTGCCTATGGGTGGCTGCAATCGCTTACCGTCAGGGAACCCCTTTGCTCGTCTAGCAAAGAGCAAAAGCGCTGCAGCAGAGGGATCACCTGATGGTAAGCGATTGCCGCCGCCCATAGACAACCGCAACAGTGGAGTAACAATACTCATCCTACCAACTTACTTGGACTTCTAGCACATTCCTTGTAATAGAGACAGCTAGCTAGTGAAATGCCATGGATTTGCTCGTGACGGTGACACCGACGACTCACCATTAGCCGAGCGCGTGGACACCCACGCCGTCGGCGAGATCTGAGGGATGCTCTTACGGTAATTGCCCAGGAATTACCCGCTAAATGTTTGCGCGTACGCCGATACTGCGCCCGGCATAGCGCGTTTATGGCTGCTTATGGCCGACTTGTGGGAACGTAATTAAAATGTGGATTGGGCAGATCATAATTTGACTATAATTGTTAATTTATGTCTGCCGGGAACTGGCGATGTTCGCGCGGAAACGAAAGGTATACTGTTGTGTTGATATATATCCAAAGACAACTAATCTATACAGTTATACACCGTTAAATATTAGGTAGTAATAAATCAGCTGTCCCATACATTATTTACCACCTTATTATACTGTTTATCGCTGTTATTTCACTTATGTATTCTATTTCTGTGCAATAAAGAATATCTAAGTATCTATTATTGCCCTGGTGAATAGAATTTTAATATGGAACAGCTGATTTTTATTTTACTTGTTTTGATGATTTATTATGATGAATAGTTAAAACGGCATGTGTTAAACATTTATTCGAAATTAAAAGCTAATAGAGGCACAGTAATCTGCGGAAGCTGACATGATGGCTTGCATCCCGCTGGCTGACCCATCAGGAAGACGAAGGCCTCGAGCGAACCGGCGCAGTGTCACAGCACATAACTTATTTCAGTATTTATGGACGATTACAACGACGCAAGCGCCGCGGGGACCACCCGCGCCGGACTAGTGATGTCACCGCTATGTCAACTTTATCGAAGGACACGATATAAACATACAATCGGCTTAACAACGATCTCTTGTTGTTGAACAAGAACGTTCTCACTACCGACGAACACAAATTTCTACATAAAATTATTATACCTACTCGCATCCACTCATATGTAAGTTATTATACATAACGCGGGATAGCAAGGGTTTTTTCTTGGACAAAAGAAGAAAATCGAACAGAGCACAGAAATAAATTAAAACAGAGTAGGCCCTTGTGGCATGAATACGTGTTATAGAAAAAAGCGTCACTACGGAAAGTATGGACGAAGGGTTGTTTAGCAGGCCATCAACGCTGATTATGACGACAACCACCACCCTGCCCCCAGTGTAACGACCAAGAAGAAATTATAGAGAAAAGAGTGAAATGCCTTCCAAAAATTATTACGATCTAATAATTGAGCTTGAGATTAAATGTAATGAATGAACATTGGTTTTACTTTTATTACTGTCAAATATTTTATCATTAATAAAAGAGGAAGCTTTAAATTAAACAATTTGAATGGTAACATGTACAAATATTACTACCAGTAATTACTTATTATGAGATTGCTCCAAATACTATTAACAGTACTTTTAAATTCAGATGAAAGAAGTAATAAACCCATTAATTTTGTGTAATAACGTTAATAGAAATAGCTCAGCATTAGTTGCGCGGGAATAACGCGCATTATGGCTACAATAAAATGTAATTTCGCGTTAAATCAAACGCACTACCACTCAAAGGAAACCGAAAATCAACTCTCTAGCATTCGCACAGTAGTGTGTACTCTTATCCATTTGTAATAAGGTTAATTATTGGACTGGTAAACATTCGATATCTTTACAGGTACAGTTAACTTTAAATTAACTCACAAATTAAAAAAATATGACGAGCATTTCGGAATTTCCATTTAAGAACTACTTATTTTCACTAGTTTATACGGAGTTGTAGTTTTTAAACACATTAAAAAGTCTTTTGTAAAAAAGTTACGAAAACTAACAAAATCGTCTTACAAAACCCAGTTTTTCTTTCTGAGAAAAACTAAGTTTACAATATCCCTGATTTACTTATTTTCACTTTAATCTTAACTTCAAAGATTTTCAATTGACTTTCACCATTATGTCAAGCATATTCAGTTAATTTCAATAAGGTTCCTGACGGACACCCGGACGCGACAACGGGGCAGATCTAAAAAGCGATGGAGTGACGATCTCAACGACTTTGCACTGCATTGACCCAAAGATCAATGGAGTGACTCGCGGGAGGTCTTTGCCTAGCAGTAGGCTTATTCCCAAAAAAAATTAAAACAGACTGAGGTCAGTTAGTGTTCATTCCATTATGGAGCCTACTGTACAAGCTACTTCACCTACACATAATTTATATAAACGGCCAAAAAATTTTATAAATGGCGATGATACCCGGAAACTGATAATGTCTGATATCCTGGCTCAGCTGATTAACCCAGCAGCCGATTGGTTAATTAATCGCCGCCATTTAATCGCGGGTGACGCCGAGCGCCTTCTGTTAAACGGCCTTAATTGCCTGCCTTCCGAATCTCATGCACTAATGTGTAGCTGAGTAGTTCCACCTACCAGTTTTGAATGTAACTAACTGCGTATTGATTAAACTATTTGAAATTATGGTTTCAAGTCAGACTCACTGATTGGTAATGAGCTACATCCGTTTGTCTGTCACTTGTACTAACCACTGTGGACAACGTTTGTTTGTTTGTGCTTGGACTTTTGAAAATGTATCGTTTCTTTTCAGCTCCCAATTTAAATGGCTAGATCTTGTAATCAGCAGTGTATGAAAATTGGGCGGGGGAATAAGTATGATGAGAACGCGAGACAGTCCATCTGGCAACACTGGTCTACCGATACAGTTTGTAGTTAAATGATTTGCCTAGCTATTAACAATGAGTACTTATATTGAGTATATTTTTATTTTATTTATAAAGAAAACAAATTTCCTGCCATATCTTCAGTTGAACACGCACATCGTTTTATGTTTGTGGTTATATCACTATTTATGTGCGAAAAACATGGCTCCGCGATCTGATATTATTTCAACATAGCTATGAAAACACAACCAATGATTAGCAGTAAGGAATATTTTCAGGCACCCACTTGAGCAATATGCGGTGATCAAGTGTGTTCGTGGACACAAATGTACGTCACATTATATTATGACCTTCATATTTCGGTCCGACACCATTGTGGAATAAGTGATCATGGTTCAGAATACTTTCCGAAACGTGCAGATTTCCCCTTGATGTTAGCCATCAGCGCCGAGCGAATGGTAGTTAGATTTAAAAAAATCCAATGGTGCATGCTCGGACATGAACCTACGACTTCCATTAAGAGGGACAATGATCCACCGAGCCATCATCGCTAGCTCTCGTCTACCACGTATCGCACCTCTTATAGAGCAGCGATAATTTACGTGGTCGTCACTGTGGTTCTGTATACTAGGAAAGATGCGCGCGCAATCTACTCGGTCGCCAATCAGATCAGATTGTGCGGGCAATCAGCGCCGGCGCACACCTGCGCGCGCGCAGCCCGCCGCGTGCAGGGGGCGGCATGCAATCTTTGATAAATTATATACCTACAACCCTTTTATATAGGGTCACGGGTTCGATTCCCGCACCAACACAAAAGTTTGTTGATGAAACAGATATTTGTGTTAGGTCTGGCTGGTTCTGGTACCTTCGTTGTCACTTCACAAAAGCTGCAACAGGTTTGAACAGGTCTGAAAGCTCGAGTAACGATCCGTTTCCCCTAAAAGGCTTTAAGGAGACACTAACGCGTTGATATCTTTTGTATGTAAGAAGTGACCACCCCCTCTTATTCACGTTAAACTACATTTTCTTTTGTTCCAATACCTAGGACTCAAATCACATATTCATTAGCAATAAGGCAATCGCTGTGTTACGCCGAGTAAGTGAGGGTCAAGTGCCTTAACCGCTTCCCTTAAGATGGGTTTTTGATAGGCTTGTTTTCAAAAACTCTATCATCTAGGTCAGCGTTCGATTAGCTTACCTCATATACTAAACAATTCATTACGTTTTATCCATCTTTATACATTTTAGCGACGAAGAAATTTTACCTTAATTTTAAAGTAGGAGTACATCCCATCACTAAAGCCTTCTCATTTTATAACTCAGGGACGATCATCATCGCCGTTTTTAATCCTCGATCATCAATTAGGTGCTTAACCCAAATGAGCGCGGTTCGTTATTTCACGTGGAATCGTGTACTTTATTATTTTACGATGACAAGTTTGTATGGGAGAGGATAAAGTTTGTAACGACAGCGGACTCGCAAATATTACTGGAAAAACGTAATGAGAAGGACATAAGTACGGATTCGATTCTTCCATATTCCTTTGCTTCGATTTGTTATTAAACCCAACCCACAACAAGGGGTGCATCCCGCTGCTGCAGTATCTTGGTCTCTAATTACACTCATACAAATTGCCTGATTCCGTACAAATCTATGTTCTACCACTACTGTAACTTCATAAACGCTTATATGATAGGATTAGGCTTAATCACCACGCTTGCTTATTGCGGATTGGCGATCACAAACGCAATTCAAAAACATCGAAACATACTTTTTGCTCGACCTGTGAATCGAAAATTCCAAAATTAGGTAATTCCTTTAGCTCAATAGCTATAATCTTAATAACACTTAAAACCATAAAGTTCACCCGCGTACATTGGAGGTCGGTCCCGATTCGACCGGTTGCGGTGCGCGCGCGCAGCGGCCTTGGCGGGAGTTAATTGCCGATGTGATCGCCGCAAACCTGCTCCATCGCTCATTAGCTGGCCATGCCTCACACTCCATCGGCCAAAATATACCAAAATGCGGATTTAAATGATAACTATAGGATTTGCCAGTGGCCCGCCTTCACTTCGTTTCAGGACGTAACGTTGCTAGTAGTTCTAATCTGTGCTAACAGATCATCAGTTCTTTTTTAAATCTCTCGATGAAATACGGCTATGGGAGGTCCTGAAGTGCTATGGGAGGACCATACCTTCGTATGCATACATAGAAAGCACATGTATCTCAGACACAAGGATTGTCGAAAATCCAAAGAGGATAACTCGACGAGACACCGTGTACGCGGTTTTCGTTATAAACGCATCTCATATTATTTTTACTCCGCAGTCCATCCTTTAAGATGTACTCTCATCAACAACTAAGGGACAATTTTAAATAAAGATTGTGTGCACTTACCGACTCGGGAATTCAGGAAACGTCAAGTCAGCTTCTCACGTTTCTCCTGCAGTCGAGGCGCAGGCGCAGCCCAGCCTGCAAATAATGAAATGATCGTCATAATTAACCACCTCCCACTTACCTAAGATTGCGCTCAGCGTATGTAAACACGAACCCTGTCCGATTTACTAGCGCCAGCCTTGCATTTTACTGTGATATATCTGTCTCCAGAAAATAGCAATCGTAAGTTGATTTTGCTAGGTAGTTGATCAACTTTCGGAAAATAAGAAACTGCTGTTATAATGTACCTATTAATATAAGGTACCTAGGTATATATATGTATTTCGGATTAGCAGACGTGGTAACAAGCGGTAAGTCCGCTTGTGACTAATGTAGCCGTTAATTCCCGTTTTAATATTTTATAATATTTAAACTCTACATAAATATCAACAATATTAGTATACTAAAGGTACGTGAGATTGAACAAATCAATATAATTTACTTATTCATCAAGAAAAGTGTTAAACAGTTTTTTTTATTTCAAATTGATCTGAGCTAGTTAAGAGAAAGTTAATATAGGCGCTAGTCATTACAGGCAGATGTTCCAGCCACAGACCACTGGCGCTGAATGAAGGGAAATTCAGAACTGCTTTCTGAGAAGGGAGAGCTAATTGGTCCAAGTCGCTCTTAATACCTGGCCCTCAGGAAAATATTCAACCTTACTTCACAGAGTATAACGTTTGTTTTACATCGGCGAGGGTGAGGACGCGGTATCGCACGGCGTAAGCGAAGCCGGCACTTACCGCCGATTACTGGATCAGACCGGATACTCACAACCAAAATGTTAAACTGAAGTAAGGTTTAACTCAATCGAAATTACGGGTTGCGCAGGCTTCGGAGATTTTGAATCGAATTATCGCATGGGGATCAAATGAATATGTACTCTGGAACCATGCGCTCATAACGGCATCTATCGTGTGTGAAAAATCCGCTAGATGGTGTCCTGTAGAGCTTTCCGTGATGGCAGGGTGCCCGGCATCAAGGGGTGATAACCACTTTGGCGCATCCGCCTGACAAGGTCGACGCGGGCAGAAAGGGCCAGTTATTTCGGCTAAGGCATGGCGATCTCTCGGACCTCTATCAGATAGTATGATGGTATAGGATGAGAGCGCATAAACATCAAAATTAATGTCGAGTGACAACCACGCTTCGGCATGAATGAGCCGGCCCGACCGGAACAATACTAGTGTAGCCTCCCAGTAGACCAGCGTGAAACAGCGCCTGCTTTGTGCCTCGCAGGATGAGTGAGGTTACAGGAAGCCCAATCGGGGAAGGGGAGTTCAAAGATGGCACTTGTGATTCCGATAGGTGTTGCAGGTCTAGGTATAGGCAACGGCAATAGCTTACCATCAGGTGATTATGTGATAGATGGCAGATGAGTAGACATCTGTCACCTATCATATAAAAATCCTCAAACAACGCTTGTTTGTTTGTCACCTCTAGCGCACAAAAAGGACAGAAGTTATCTTCGTATATTCGTTGCGCCGGAGACTGTACCCGGTCCGTGAGCGCGCGCGCACTTACCGCGGCGAGTATGAGGGAATCATCTAAATAATTCGCGAGCGGGAACCACGCGGCTGCACGCACCGTGCGCACGCGATCCACGACGCGTTGCCATTCAAACCAGCGCCGACGCTGCGTTTTCTTTTTATGTCAAACGAGCAGACGAATCACCTGATATTAAACGATTACCCCCGCCCATGGACACCTAAACACCATAGGAGTCACAAGTGACCTGCCGACCTTTTAAAAAGGAGCCTACGCTCTTTTTTTAAAGGTTTACAGGTCGTAGGTATCGGTCCGGAAATACCGCAGGCGACAGTTCATTCCATAGTTTTGTACGAGGCAGAAAGTTTCTTGAGAAACGTATGTACAAAATAGTTTTGTCTACGAGGCAGAAAGTTTCTTGAGAAACCTACAGTTGAAGACTGCCAACGTCGGCCTTCGCGGCGTAATGACAGTGATCCTGCGGCGAGCGTGCGCGCGCGCGTCCCGAATGTTTCCAGCGTGATGCCGATGATTCCCGGGGAAAGCTGCTCGGATGCGGGTTAATTGACTAACTCGCACGTTCATACCGCAGCGAAAAGTGGTGAGGCAAGGCCTAGGCAACAAGACCTGCTGCAATCATTATCTAATACAAAACTAAATGCATTAAGATAAACAAAATTTACAAGCCCGCTATAAGGGCTTGTAAAGTGTAATGTAAAGTTTTCCGCACTTAGACTCTCTTTCGGTCCATTGTACATGGAATGGGCTTACTCAAAATGGAACTGTCTTGAGAACTATAAGTACGGTGTCATTTCTTCAACCAGCGATCAGACCACTAACCACGTTCGCTCGTAGATATGTCTTAGAATTCAGCGTAATCTTTACTTTATCTTCATATAGAGAAAATAATTGTATGTATGTAAGGAATGAACTCAAACTTGAGCAATCAAACGGTATAGTAGACTTACTTACATCAATAGAACTCTATGTTTTCATTAAGTGACATAAAGTACATTTTTGCGAAGCTAATGGGCAAAACACGGAACGCTTATAGACTCGTCATGTCTGTCTGTCCGTCCGTATGTCCCAGCGTGTCTATGGTCTGTCGTATCAATTGTGTATGCAAATAAATAGTGTTTCTGGTTCCGTGCCTAAGTTTTACTGTGTAGCCGCTAAGCTTCGATCGTGAGAAAAACCAGTAAGAGGCAGTAATTTCGCTTTTATTACCGCGGCAATTTGCAGCTGATCCTAGCACAATAATTACAGGAATAAACCCGGCTGACCCCGGGCCCAATAAATACCCTGGAATTATTGCATCTCTACAAAGTCAGCGCAATTTCAGATGGTATTGCTGAATAGTACCATGAGTTTTTATTTTTACAATTTATAAGTAACATAATATTTTTTTAGGGTTCAAGAGTCCAAGAGGAATCCTTATTAGTTTCTCCATGTCCGTCCTTCTCGTTGTGCTAGAGAGCTGTAACTTGGCATGTGCACACTAATTACGCGCTAAAAAAGTGGTACAGTAAAATTCTGCAATAAAATATTTTTTTACCTAGCTCCCATACATACATATACAATGAGGTAGTATTATCAAACTGAATTATCAAACTGAAGTGACAGTGGGCTGGTCACATTAGCCGCAGAACTAACAACCGTTGGAGCCGTAAAGTCCTTGAGTGGAGACCGCCCTGCGACAAGATGGTAAGGCTGGCTGGTGTGGGCTGGATGAGAGAGATGTCCAGCGTGGGTTTCTGATGATGATTAATATCATTTCTTACAATACAATACAATTGCCTTTGCATACAAATTAACATTATTTTGAATTTGAATATTTTTACAAAATTTCCTATGTTCTTATGTTTTATATGTTTCATTTTCTGTATTTACTTACCTTTAAATCTGCTTATTGATTTCTTTGACAACGATAAATTGTTGCTTATTTAATTTATAAATCACGTCGTATTGTTGAGCAATTTATTCCAATTTACTTATTAATTGTGTGACTAAGCTAGACCGGTGCGCGAGCGCGTAGGCAACCTACTAGCATTTATAATACTAGCGAACGCCTGTCTAAAATCACAGAAACCTGTATAGAGAAATTAATGTAGTGCATTTGTATTGTTAAAAACCAAATTGCTCTATGTCACCGCGATACAATGGTTACGATTTTTAATTTTTTAAGACATTACGATGTTACTAATGATGATCGTGTCCTAAACACAGTCGGCATTTTTCAGGCACGATTTATATTTTGGCAAATAAGTGTATTGTTTTAAATTAATACACAACTTTTACATGCGTTGTGAATTTAGAATCCAACGTCATTAGTTATTGTCTCCTGGTAGCTCCACAAAAAATATAGTTCGTTGCAAATATTTAAACCTTTGAAAGTATTCGGAGTTTTAAGATTACATAGGAGTGCTGCTCCAAGACGCCGATGACGGAGACAAATCCTCGCGACGCGCGCGATCTGTCTGCGCCCGCGCAACTCGTCGCAATCTCGCATCTCCCGAGATAACACTTGCATGCAGGCACCTACAGGTACTTGCAACTATTCGTGTGGTAGATTCCTACCTTCGTTAGGTATATACGCGGTAAGGTGCGCGCACCCGTGTACTGGGGTTCTTGTCGACCAATGAGTAACCAGTTTGAAATTATACGTTCACGCACTACGAGTATTCAGTTTATAAAGTAGTAAAATCACTTGTGGTTTTTAAGATGAAACTACACCCGCTTACCTACTTAGCAAATGTAGAGGTACTTATTGCACGCCAGGCAAAGAATCACCATTAACATGACCATCCTAAATAGAGTTATGACGTTACACTTTAAGCAACTTAGGATACCACGGAGATATCCAGCTGCTGGGTCCCCACGATATGACGAACAGCATAAGTTCCAAATATTGGTGATGTTTTGCAATAGTACCTAATAACTTTTATAGCCTGAAGGCCACGTCCAGTTGAAGGTAGATTTATTTTGTATTTACATCTGCGAAGCCTATCATATGACATATAATAAGTATAATAGATTAGTAATTGATTTCAATTCGTTAATTAATCGTAATTATGTGTGAAACGGATAATTTTCCATTCCATAGTCATAAATCGTTTTTACATGCAATTGCAGAAGCCGTAGCCTGCAATTTTTTTTTTTTTTTTTTTTTTTTTTTTAATAATAATAAAGTTTTATTTCCGAAAAAGAGTTATACAAGCAAGACAATAAAATAAAATATAACCCAAAAGATCTAAACTAATAAAAATAAAATTAAAATTAGATTAACAACAAGGGTTAGTGCTTGTGGAAAATTGTCGAAAACCCTCACACTAGGCTAAGCCTGTCCTGTGAAGGTTTTAAACTGGTTCACATAAGGTTTCCAAAGCAGCACAGATTGTAATACACTCGTGGATAATTAAGTTCAGTTACACACGAAATACACACATTATTACTAGTGAATGACAAAGAGCATGCGCAATATGAGCTAAACAAGTAAAAAGAAAACATAACATACATACAACAACATTTCCACTTATTTTATAGAATATTTCGAATAAGATCCTCCGAATCCTGGTAGGTCATACTCAAGTATAAATCTGTGATTTTTGTCTTTGCTTCAGTAATACTCAACAAATGGATATTATGCAGTATTTTGTTTACCCTATTATAAATAAATGGTTTTAAATAATTTTGGAAACGTTTCACGAATGTGGTACGGACCGGCGGTAGAGGAAGTCTAAAAATTCTCCTTTCCCCCAAATGCCTCAAAATTGGTGGCACCTCTTTGTGTGCCATCAAGGTAATTTTTGTCAGGAATAACCGTCTCACGCTGAGTACCTGAGCCTCCTTGAAGAGTAAGGTTGTGGGAAAACGATAGGGCTTTTTAAGAATCGTCTTCAGGACCGCACGTTGTGCCCTTTCTAGTGTGATGAGGTGAGAGGATGCAGCACCGCCCCATGCAGGTATACAATACGTCAGTATAGACTGGCACAAGGTGATGTAAACAGTCCTTAACAAGCTTTGAGGGGCAACATCTCGCAGTAGTTTAAAAACGTAAATAAGTTTTCTAACTCTAGCGCATGTGGCCAGTATATGGTCCTTAAAAGAGAGTCTTTCGTCGACGACGATCCCCAGGTATCTAGTGCTTGGTGTGCGCTTAATTTCATCACAATTGCACGCTTGTGCTGAATCTAAATCAGGTATTGTTGAACAGTTGTGAATAATTATTTTAAGGTGTGACGGTGGAGACGATGCTTTTGTTTTGTGGAAGCAAATGAGATTCGTCTTGGCTGTATTCAAGGTAAGGAGGTTATTGTTGAGCCAAGAAGCGACTAGACCAAGAGCAGCTTGAGCCTTCTGAAATAACTAATGTTTACGATAATGTCCCTGCCTGGGGGAGGGGGGGGGGGGAGTAGGTAGCCAACAGGTAGGTGTCCAGCTAGGTGTATCTAATGTTCGCACAACTGCATTAGACGATATCTATGCTCGATCGTCCGAGTGTGGATGGACCCTGCTTAAGGCTGAGCTGTACTGGAAATCCATTTTTAGTGTTCCTGCCCGCAAATCTGGTGGAGTCATAAATCCGCTGCCAACCTTTATTAACTGCCCTGCTCTTTGGATTGGTCATTGGTCTTGCGTACTCTTTCGTTCTCACTTTAAGCGTTGTTTCACACTGGTTTTCTGTGACCGCTTTTAACATTCAATAATCCTACTACTATTATAAAGGCGAAAGTTTGTAAGTATGGATGTATGGATGTTTGTTACTCTTTCACGTAAAAACTACTGAATGGATTTGAATGAAAATTTACCACAATATAGCTTATACATCAGAATAACACATAGGCTACAATTTTTGAGGTTTCTACTAACCTGAAGTCCACGCAAACGAAGTCGCAGGCAAAAGCTAGTATTTCATATTATTCAATAACATTTCCTTGTTTCGAAATCCGTTTATGAGTTATTGATTGTGAGATCGCTATTATTTAGCGATAAGATCGCCTACATTGTACTACCATAGTTTAAGATATGTTATACTATTGTGCAACGAGTATCTATCTATTCATTCCCCTCGGCTTTTTCAGAGTCTCAACACGAGAGAGACAAAAAGGGATTCCGAGCGGCAACCTAGCCTTAACAGAACCAGCATGCAACCAGTATCTCGTGCCGGATCTCGCGCATGCAATTAAAATGGCTACATTGAGAGAGATGAGCAATTACTTCCGATGAGGGCCTCGGCCACGCTCATTACCGTCGTAATTCATAATCAGCAACGCAAACAAGAAAAATGCGCGGGCGCCGCCCCGCGATCATCCGATTAGAGGCTTTACATTGTCCGAGCAGTGATTAGGCTGAACTCATGAGTAGTTCGGGTAAACGATTGCATATTTACCTAACGGCTACAATGTTGTGGAAGCGGCTTCCTAGATTTTATCATCTTAGGATTCAGATATTTCATTGATCGAATAGATTAATGATCGCGATACCATTTAGCATCACAACCTATGATTACCGTAGTAAGTGCCGATGGTAGGATAGGTAGTTAAAAATATATTATTATTTTGACATATTTAAAGGTACTAGCGGCCGCCCGCGACTTCGTCCGCGTGGAAAAGTAACTTTTTACCCCCCTTTTAACCCCTTACAACCCCCTTAATATTATTATGTTGATACAACTTAAACAAATTATTTCGACCAAATTTGGTACCATAAAAACGGTCATTGTGACTAAACCTTAAAAGATAGACATATGCCGTCGCGGACTTTTTTTTAGATCATGTATAGAGGAATAATTCTTTCATACATATTTTTTGTGTATCTTGAACCGTTTTCGCAGCGCACGCAAAGAAAGCCTTCAAAAATGAATAATTTTCCCCGTTTTTTACACATTTACCGCTCTGTCTTTGCTCCTATTGGTCATAGCGTAATGTTATTTAGCCTATAGCCTTCCTCGATAAATGGACTATCCAACAAAAAAAGAATTATTCAAATCGCATCAGTAGTTTCGGAGATTAGCGCGTTCAAACAAACAAACAAACTCTTCAGCTTTATTATATTAGTATAGATTAAGAACGACGAAGAACCATTTGGCGTAGTGGTTTGAGCACCGGTTGAGACGCAAGGGTCGCGGGTTCGATTCCCGCATCAACAAGACAAATGTTTGTTGATGAAACAGATATTTGTTTTGGGTCTGGGTGTTTGTAGTTCCTTCGTTGTTTCTGGTTTCCATAGTACAAGGGAAAACCTTAGTTTGGGACCATGACAATGTATGTGATGTTGTCACAATTTATTTATTTATATACAGAACACGATGGTAAGCGATTGTTGTCTCCCATGAATAGTAGGTAGAAAAAGTTTATTTGGCACCAAAAATACAGATATGTTGTACAGCTCAAAATACATATGAATACCTCCAACACCAGTGAAGTCACAAAAATGCCTTCAACCTTTTTCCTTTTCATTAAAAGTAAACGAAAAATCGTCCGCAATTCAGATCTTTCTGATTAACGACCTTCCAAAAAGCCGACGGTGGTGCATAGCCCCTCTGGGTGCTCTGGGTGGCGGGTTTCCATGAGCTGCGGTAATAGCTTCTGCAATCGATCCTTCTTCCTATCCCATTAAAAAATAAGCTCTTTCCATAATAACCCAACATCTTAACTGTAGGTAAATGCACCCTAGCCGATCTCTAGGCAAGAAGCTTATACATAAGTCGGTGGCTGCAGTTCTGTGCCAGAGTCAAGATGCGCTTGGAGGCTGCGCTGCTGTGCGCGCTGGCTGCGGCCGCGCTGGTGGAGGGAAGCCACAAGATCATGTCTGACGTCACGCTCGGGTTCGGACAGGCGCTGGAACATTGCAGGGAGGAGGTAAGTACTAATATTAAAGTCTTAAAGGTTTGACAGTGTACCTAATGGATAGCATATCCTTTAGATGACAAAGAAGGTAAAGGTGTGCTCCTCGTATAAAACAAGATTTACTTTAAGAAGGAAAAGCCAAAATAGGAGACTTTTTCCTGGTTATCATTTTCCGTATCGCTATAACAACATGCCAATTTGGACAAATAATAAGGTCTCGAAAACTAAGGACTTGAAAAATAAGGACTCGAAAAAATAAAGACTGGAAAAAATATCGACTCACAAAATTAAGACTCGAAAAAATAAAGACTCAAAAAATAGAAAGTTTAAAAATAAAGACTCCAAAAAATAAAGACCCGAAAAAATAATGACGCAGAAAAATAAAGACTCGAAAAAATAAAGTCTTAAAAAATAACGACTCAATAAAATTACACTCGAAAAAATAAAGATTTGAAAAAATAATGACTCAAAAAATTAAGACTCGAAAAAAAAAAAGACTCAAAATATAAAGAGTCTTAAAATAAGGACTCAAAAAAATAACGACTCACAAAATTAAGACTCGAAAAAATAAATACTCAAAAAAATAAACACTCAGAAAAATAAAACTCGAAAAAATAAGGTTTAAAAAAAATAACGAGTCAATATAATAAGACTCGAAAAATAAAAGATTTAAAAAAAATAATGACTCATAATGTTAAGACTCGAAAAAAAGACTCAAAAATTAAGAGTCTTAAAATAAAGACTCGAAAAAATAATGACTCGAAAACAAAAGTTTCGAAAAAAAAGTTTCAAATAAAAGACTCAAAAAATAAAGACTCGAAAAAATAAAGACTGGAAAAAATAAAGATTAAAAAAAAATAGACTCGACAAATTAATAACATAATACATAGGTAACAAAATTTTCATTTACATGATTACCATGTTTTATATCGTTTTTCCATATTGCCCGGTCAAAATACATAAGAAAAGCATCGCAGTCTGCTATATTATATCGATTATGACCAAATCCGATATCCTAGGCCGGGGGATGGCTAAATGCCAAAATCTTAACTTACGTGATACGATGTTCTATGTCGTTTTTCTGAATCGCCCGTTCGAAACACATACGAAAAGCATCGCAGTTTGCCTTAAATCGATTGTGACCAAATCCGATATCCCAGGCCGAGGTATGGCTAAATGCCAAAATTTAAACTTACGTGATACGATGTTTTATAAAGTTTTTCCGTATCGCCCGTTGGAAAACATACGAAAAGCATCGCAGTTTGCCTTAAATCGATTATGACCAAATCCGGTATGGCTAAATGCCAGAATTTTAACTTACGTGATAGGATGTGATGTGATGAACGGGCGATTCAGAAAATCGATATAAAACATTATATGGGTGAATTTCAACAAACTCCATTTTTGCCTAATTACGGTGGCGAATTTTTAAAACCACTTTACATACATTTTATGGGAGGCACATAATAGAATAAACATTATAGTATTCAAAAATATAGGAGGCATAAAAAATATTATAATTATTTTTAGAGATATTTCAATTTGAAATTTTTACAAGCCACCGTAATTGTATTTGAGCCACCGTAATTTAATCCCTACCACCGCGATTATTTTAAGCCAGCGAAATTATAATAAATAAACAATTTTATTGTTTATTGTCATTTATTTGAATTAAATTATTAAAAACCTGAGTTTAATTAGATATAATATATGACATGTAGCTGTATTGCAATCACGTTAATATAGATACACATTAGTTGATGTTAATTAATGTAACCTGTATGACTTTTTAATAAAGGTAATAGTCGTGTAGAATATGATCAGTATTTAAGTTGTTGCATAGCAATAGTCGTAAGGGGGGGGGGGGGGGGGGGGGGGGAATCAGGGTATGGTCTTAGTGGGAATTACTGTTAGTAAGTGAGAACGGCATTGCCAATAAAGTGCTAAGAAACCATCTAACCATCTGCAGTGCTAGTGGCGGAACACCAAGTTTAAGCAGAGCCCTAGCCAGTCCAAGTCACCTCACGTCACCGTCGTTCCTCCTGGAACCGTTCAACCACACGGCCGCCACCTTGAGGTGCAGCTGAGCTCAGGTCGAAAGGCGAGTCTTCTGCGCCTCCAAACCGAACCAAACTCACAAGAAAGGAAACCCGAAACAAAACCGAGCACGCTTGCAGGCTTCAAGGTGGCAGCCCTACTAGCTTGCTAGGGTATAGTGGATTAATCACTGGCTTACCTGAACCCAGCTGAAGAAACTGAAGAAGTACAAAACCGGACCGATAAAGCTACAACGACCTTTGGCATGAAAATACGGTCACGAATAGCATGTTGGAATGTGCGAACACTCGGCGAGGATAGCCGACTAGCCTAAGTGGAAGCAGAAATGCTTAGATACAAGCTGCAAATACTCATCCACAGCAAGTGCGTAGGAATGGATTCGGAGAACTGGGAACGTCCAGGGGCCTTACTTTTTTTTAATCTGGGAAGGAGGATGAAGAAGGCGTAGGTACGTGAAAACGGCGTAGGATTCCTCTTTTCTCACGTTGCGACGAAGAGCCTACTGGACTGGAAACCCATCTCAGAGCGAATCATCACGGCCCGATTCAACAGCAAAGCTCGCAAGATAATCGACCTGGCCGACGCCTTTGGGCTAAAACTGCGAAATCGCTTTTCCGCCCTCGAAAATGTCTCTACACTTTCTGTCAACGCGGAGTGGAACCATATCAAAATGGCCCATACAGAGACTAACTCCGCCGTCCTTGGACACAAAACACATACACGCGAAGACTGTATGTCTCAGAAAACCTGGAACCTGATTGAGACAAGACGGGAACTCCATCTTCAACTCTCTCTCCATCCAAAACTCAACAACCTCCAATACCGACAGATTCGCAGAAAAAATTACCGCAGTACCCGTCGTGATCGCCGATTGTGGGCTGACAGTATTGCTGAACGAGCTTAACGCACTGACAATGCCAGTAATCTCAGGGAGATATATAAGGCAACATTGATGTTGTCTCCCCCTACAGGAGGAAAAGTATTGAAGGCCATCCAATACCCGAAAAACGGAAAAGCCCTAGGAGTGGACCTCATCACAGCGGAAATGCTAAAAGCTGATGTCTGGACCGCTGCGAACGTGCTGAATCCCCTCTTGAAGAACAGCTGGCTGGCCGAAGAGGTGCCCAAGGATTAGAGAAAAAAAAGGATTTCTCACCACCGTACCCAAGAAGGGACACCTTAGTGAATGTGGCAACAGGAGAGGCATCACCTTGCTCTCAATTCCTTTTGAAGAGCTCTCTTGGATCATCCTAGACAGACTATCGTATCGAGGGCCGTCGAAGCTCTTCTTCGCAAAGAGCAGGTTGGCTTTCGACCCAACCGATCGTGTACTGACCAGATCAACACCTTGCGAATAATCTTCAAACAGGCATCAGAAGGGAAATGTATGTGACCTTTGTGGATTTCGAAAAAGTCTTTGAAACGCTATCTAAAATGAAACGTTATCTGGTGGCTCGTGAAATCGGAGTTTCCGAGAAGATCACCAACATAATCAAAGCCATCTACTGGAACTATTCCTGTAGAGTCGAGTCGAGACGCATGAAGGCCTCGTCTCGGAGGACGTACCAGTTGATCCGGAGGTATGTCAGGGGTGTCTCCTCTCGCCTCTCCTCTTATATGTCGCTCTGGATGGCATTATGCATTAAACCTAGAACAAACGCTGAGGCATAGAGTGGAGACTGTCCAACGTATTGGAAGATTTGGACTATGCCGATGACCTTTGCCTGTTGAGCCACACCCGAGCTGACATGCAGGCCAAACTGGACGACCTTCGACGAGAAGCTCGGGAAATGGGTCTGAAGATAAACATCCCAGACCCAGGAAATGAGATGTGGAGTGACAAGTTCTTCGCCGTTGCTCATCGGCACAAAGGGTGTGGAAAGAGTCCAGAAATGTACTGTAATTAGTAGAAAATCAATTTCAGTGGCACTGTACAATTACGGTGGCGCTATATTTCGCCACCGGAGCCACCGGGATTGCACCACCGGACTTAGAAACAGTAACAAAATTGGTATTATAAAAAAATATATTATCCCACCACTAACTTACAGTCTATAAATATGACAGTTAACTTAATCTCAATCCATACTAATATTATAAATGCGAAAGTAACTCTGTCTGTCTGTCTGTCTGTCTGTCTGTCTGTCTGTCTGTCTGTCTGTCTGTCTGTTACTCTTTCACGCCAAAACTACTGAACGGATTTAAATGAAATTTGGTATACAGATGATCTAGACCCTGAGAAAGAACATAGGCTACTTTTTATTCCGAAAGGGGGGTTGTAAGGGGTTAAAAGGGGGTAAAAAGTTACTTTTCCACGCGGACGAAGTCGCGGGCGGCCGCTAGTATGCTATAAAACTGGATTTCATGTAAAGGAGAAAAGACAGCTCAAAATACATGCCACCGGTATTGATGAAAAACGTTCTCCTGCGCCACCGCAACTAGTACTTACTTGTTTGGCGGGAAAACGATGACAGCGCGCCGCATGTCCTTTAATCCCGATCATGGGGACACACTGAGCGGTAGGAGGAAGCAGAGCTCGTGTCTCCCAAAGCACACCGTGACAAGTAAATAAGGATTCAAAACGCGCCACCGTTATTGCTATTTTCCGCGGGACATTTTTGAGATCGATATAAAATTCCAATTATTAATATTTAAATAATTCTGTTTGATTAATTTGAAGTCTCGTCTATTGTATTTTAAGTGTACATTATTTTAAAGTTACAATTATTCATCAAAAACTTACAATAACACTTTTATTGTAAACTAATGCAATTCGGACAGTCCACCGTAATTAGAATTTAGGTCTTCCAACATTTTTTAAACTAATAAATACATATCTAAAGGCTAAAACGCTGATGACACGTCATAAATAATAGTTCAAATATTTACCAAAAAAATAAAAACTGTTACTAGTAGCTCTCGATACATCGATTTTCAGCTTCGCCGCTAAAAAAAAGTGTTTGGGAAAATCACCCATATCGATTTTCTGAATCGCCCGTTCGAAACACATACGAAAACCATCGCAGTTTGCCTTAAATCGATTGTGACCAAATCCGTTATCCCATGGTATGGCTACACGCCAAAATTTCAACTTCGACGATACGATGTTTTAAAATACATCATTTCGAGCAATTATATTTTGGTGTTTTTTTCAAAACGAGTAAGTGATCACTGCCGCTCATGGACATCAGCTAAATCAGGGTGCAGACACGTTGACGCCCTTTTAAGGTGTTATTTTGCTGCTGCTAACGGCTTGGGAACAAAGTTGCAGGAAGTTGATTCGATGAGAGAGGAAGGCCAGGAAAGTTTAGGTCCAGCCAGGCTAAGATGCGTACCGCGACAAAATTTTGTCGACTCTCGTTCGCGAGAGCGTATCTTTCTATCCCGCTCCTCACCCTGTCAGGTGAGCGAGAAGCAACTAGCGCTGACGCAATACGAGTGTCGACAAAATTATCTCGTGGTGCGCATCTTAGCCCGGCAGGGCACGGTAGTGGATGCTAGTGGTAGTCACCCACCCAAGTGATAGAGGTGGATTCTCATAGTTTAAGGCGTGTGGTACAGTTGTGAAACTGGGCAGCGGGTATTAATACGGACTTTATATTACGGACTATAAAGGAAAACAGGACTTTTTTTACATCATAGTGGACAAACGAGCAGACGGCCCACCTAATGGTACCTAAGTAATCACCGCTATCCATGGACATCTACAACACCTGAGGCGTAGTGTCCATATACTTAGCTATTCTCTTGAATGATAACAGTCGGGGCTAACCGAGGACAAGATGGAGGAGTTCTTCCACATCTGGAGCAAGGACTTCAAGTTCCAGGACCGCGAGCTGGGCTGCGCGCTGCGCTGCATGAGCAAGCACTTCAACCTCATCACCGACGCCAACGAGCTGCACCACGAGAACACCGAGAACTTCATCAAGAGCTTCCCTAATGGTATGAACACCAACAGGTATATCCTTATCCCCATTTATTTCCTAAACACCTTTCCCCCATTCCCTAATTCCCACCTACCCCTTCTCGTTTTGCTTCATGCAATAGTAGAAAATAACTTGGCAAAAACAGTCTCGGGTCAACCATGCCTGAGGGACACAGCAGCATTTAAAAAAAAAAAAAAAACACCAACAGGAACTTACTATCAAGATGTAAAATAAGCATCCTCAAATTATTGCCACAATTTGAAGCGATGGCTTACTTACTTACAATTAAGCAGGATCTTACTCGTGGAAGCTTAGGTATTAGATGCTAAAATGATAATATAATTTTCCATCACGTTAACCCTCCACGCACAAGGTTAATACCCCAAATGTGAACGCGTTTATAGCTTCAGTGGTCAATTTAGTCATACGCTACTGTCCCTGGGCATCTTTCATATCTGGACATACGATAAAGTCGTGAAAATTAATCATGGCATCACTACCGCTTATGTCATATGGGATGGCAACTCCTTTGGCATGGTACGGGAACTCCAATAGTTCCTCAAATAGATATGTGTTGTCATGGCTTTCATAACGATCTTTATCGCATCTTTTCCATGATGTGCATCTATAGGTAGGTATGCCGATGTAGGGACAACCTGTGCAAATGGTACACAGTAAGCAATATCTGCGAGGGTAGCGCCGCCCGAAGAAGAATAAGATCTCTATATATCCACCATTAATCTTCTTTCTATTAAGTACGTCTTAAGAAACATTATGTATTCCAGGCGAGCAGCTCGCGAAGGAGCTGGTGGTGCTGATCCACAACTGCGAGAAGCAGTTCGAGGGCGTGGAGGAGCACTGCATGCGCACGCTGCGCGTGGGCGAGTGCATCCGCGACGCCTGCCTCTCGCGCGACCTCGCGCCCACCATGGAGCTGCTGCTGGCCGAGTTCATCATGCAGACCGAGGCCTAGCTCCACCACTAGTACCATCAGCTGTCAGGTGCGTTTCCACAGAAGCGGAGTTGCGTGGAATTGAGCGGAGACTTGTAAAAATTTACCAAGCACGTTGCTCCAAATACGCATCCCATCTCTGATGAGCAATGTGATTAGTCAATTTTTATAAGTCTTCGCTCATCTCCACGCAGCTCCGCTTCTGTGGAAACGCACCCTAACGGTAGTTTTTGTCCACGCTGACCGTCTTTGACTTTGGGGGAATACTTCTATGAAATGTGGAGATCGCAGATGATCATAGTATAGTCAGCTTGGCTCTAGAACTAGCCTTAGAACTACCGGAATGCGTTCAATGACCTGGTTAAAAGCAACCTCAAATTCCGAGTTCTTATCCATTCTTTAGACTTAGGCTTAATGAGTAGGTATGTACCATTTTTTCATCCCATAAAATATTTCTGTACACATATACCTAGATTTAAAAAATGTAGTGAGAAGAAAAGCAGATCGTCTACCTATAACAGAGAAACACAATTCATTGTCCGTCCATTCCATTTAACTATAACATTTAAAGTCTAAAGTGACTGCAATGCTTTTGCTTTGTAATGTTAAATAAGTACAAGTAACTAACCGATAGAAGGAATGGCGATTTAATTTATCCACGTAGCTAATATCTAATTTCATGCCCTTTCTGCTCTTGCAATGCGAACGACTAGCAGCCTACCCTGCGACAGCCATATCACAGTATAAGCGATTAACCCTGCGTAATATTATTAGATCTTAATGTAAGGCTCAATTTAACTCACAGAAGCTAAGCCTAAATGCACACTATCTTAATCTCCGCAAGTCTGCCTATCAAAACGTCAATCTTGTTTGGTCTGATTTAATAACTAGTTATCAGTGGACGTAGCGAACTGACAAGAACTGGAATCCGGTAACAGTTGCTCTAGTACCTAACTACTTAGTACCTAAATAATTAAACATTGGCATACCTACTTCGGTATGGCTTATTTAGAGAAATAGATTTAAGTATTAGGGTACACCAGGGTGTGGGTATGGGCAGATAATTTATTATTTCCTATTGATCTAGTAGTTTAATCTTTAAGAGTAACGGTTTCAGATAGGGAAAAGCGTTTTATTGAATTACTTATGCGGTTTAAAATTAAGTTAGTTTGTAAGTTCTGATGGTTTGTCATTAATAACGACGAAGGCTCCTCTCAACGGATAGTTTTAGTTTTAGATATTTTTGTTTATATTAATGGAAAATGTGTCTAATTAATTATTTTATTACATTAAACACCTAATGATTGTGTAACATGTTGAAGTAAGCAATGACTTAAATAAATTACTTTAATTATTTATTCAGGTTTTTCAAATTATTTCGATAACCCTTTTCACACCGAATTGACAGTACTCTTATCTTTTCCTAGTAATGATTGAAATTAAGTACCTAATGATGATGAGTGTTGGTCATCTACAAATATTAAGTAAGTAAGTAGTTTCATCATTAACCGTTCATCATTCCAGCAAAAAGACAAAAGGACTCGTCAGGAAAAGGGATGACTAACTCAAAGTCTGACCACAGACGGCGTCTGGCCGAGTTACCCCCAGCTGCAGTGAAAAACTAGCACATAATAGGTATCTCTCAAGACATAAGAACGGTCCAAAATATATACTCGTAAGTATAAATGGTAACACCGCATGTACAATATAGTTGGACTACGATCAGAAGGCCTCTCAGTGGCATTCACAGAGTGGCGTAGTACTACTACGTAGACATTTGCTGGGCGCCGCAGGAACACTGTAACTTGTAGTTGTAATATGGCATATCTAACTAAATGTACCTACATTTAGTTCACCTATGTAGATTAACAGTTACCGATAGGAGTAGAAAATAATTAGATTTAAAAAATTTATTGCGTTTCGTAAAACCAATACCTATCTTACCATTAACTGATTTCAGGGTGTTTATGATCTAATAGATATTTTCAACATCATTGCCGACGGGGATGTAGCTCAGTGGTAGAGCGTTCGCTTTGCATGTGAAAGGCCCCGGGTTCGATCCCCGGCATCTCCACGAAGTCAGTACGATATGATATGTGTTTTGATTAAAATTTACATTTTAAACAGTGATTTTTGTTAACTGATTTTCTCAACTTTGAAATATTTATTTTAAGGCCTAAAATTTCTCTACCTCTGGGCAAAGGCCCAGTCACAAAATGAAATTTCGATTTTTATTAACACCTTAGGAACCGTGTAAACATAAAGCATGTTTAGGAGTGTAAATCCGATTGAAAACGGTATAGATGAAATTGATGAACGTGGCAGAAGTGCATGATACGGTATTTTTTGTTGCATTCGTGTTCAAATCATCGCCTTAAGCTAGTATTACCCTGGATCCACATTACATGGTAATGAGTATTTGTAATAGAAAATAAATTTACTATTAAGCAAATAAAGACTAACACATAGGTGGTAATACATAATGTTCATTACATAATAGGCACGTGATTATTGACATCACATTATATTATATTAAAATTATACATAAAAAAATATCATGCAAATCCATTAAGGATTAATGAAATCGTGATAAAATACTGATAAAAATATTACCTATTTTTTGTTTAAAATGCATAAAAAGTATACTTTTGACCCCGACGTGATTTGAACACGCAACCTTCTGATCTGGAGTCAGACGCGCTACCGTTGCGCCACGGAGTCGATGTATGTGGCGACGAATTTACTCACCAGTTTATTTTGTATAGCAATTAAGAGCTATCCTTTACAAAACCAAATGTAAAAAATTACGCATTTTTATATTTAACAGGATGCAATTTATAATGATTAATCTAAGTTACACGTAAAAGATGACTATTGTATTCAAACAACTTTCAATAAGTACCTAATATGTATCTTATAATAATTCAGGGATTCCCTAAAATATCGGCTTGTAGATACTCATTGTTCCACTCAATTATTAATAATGCAAAACTCTGTTAACCATTAATCTATTTATTATTTTGTGATTTGGCTGGATATTTTTGACAAAACAATACTGGTGCTGCCATCTGGCGGTAACTATCCGAGCCGCATCAGACCGACGCACGAGCACGCCCGTGCCGCACCGCACGGCCAGCAAAGTGTTAACGCGTTAGTTGTCCTAACAGCCGCTGGACGGGAGGACGCCACAGTCCGACTCGTCTCTACATCACAACACGAACTCTACCAGGTCAACAGAAAAAATATACGATTTAGGTATTTCGTTATCCAGATTAAGTCTTATGACCGCATACTTGAAGCGTCGATGAGATTATTTACTGTAAATGTGATGTCAGTAATAACATCGTGCGGTACACTAATAATAAATAATAAATAATAATTTAATTAGTTACAGACAGCCGCACGTCAGGATACTACAACTTGTAAAATTTTCCACAATTCAATTCAAAATTAACCTAATACGTTTGAGATAAAGGTGAGAATCGATTGAAGATATTTGACAGGTAAGTAGGTATGTCGCCGTAAAATAAATACTGTAATCCTAGTCCAAGTTGATAATTTTTTGAAAAATAACAAACTGCAGTAGCGATTTTTTAAAAGGTGCTAAGTGTATGCTTACCTATCGGTCCTGTGCTTCGGGGATTGTGGTAACCTTGAATGTTAAACCCAGACGTTCCCCTTTTGATATTTTAAGAATTTTACTTCCAACGAATAAAGACCTAGTATTTTACGAGGGGTGATTATTCGGTTCAAGAGCGCCTCTTTTTACCCGACTACGGCAAAAAGCAAAAGGAGGGTTATGATTTTTTATATTGATGAATTTAAAGCACAGGTATACCTACTAGCAATCCCTTTGTAAGTATGGTTTTTTCCCACTCACGTAGTCGCTTGAAATGCAATTTGACTCCCAGTCTGCATGCGGTAAACGGACTTCCCATTTATCAACTCCTGCGCCAGAAGTTCGATAAACTTTGACTTTAGTCATTTTACCTAGTCTTAATTTACTACGAAATCACAGATATTATCCTCCTCCTATATTTTCCTCCTAGCACTTAGGTCCTGTTTATAATGGGATACGCTATGATTAGTAGTGGTCCAGGTTTTTTTTTGTTGCCCCAGGAGAAATGCGTTACGCATACCCATCCGTCTGTAAACGGATGGGTTATGTCGGACTCTCCCCCGCAAAAGGCGGGGGTATACCGACCAAAACTCCTGGGACTCTCCCTCATCGTCCTTAAGTGGGAGAGAATTGTGGGGCAGTGGTACGGAGCCTTACTCCACGAGTGGTCCAGGTGGCTTATGCGAAGCCAACCTGTAACGAATGAGAATGATCCTGTCGCATCCAAACAAAGGTGACACAAGCACTTATTTATGAAAGGGATTATTGTTTAAAATCTATAGGCCTCGATCTTATCCTTGAGACTCGTGTTGCTCTGTCTCCTGTCTCCAAGCCATGCATAGTTTGCGTATGGGGGTATTACAGTATCTCTCGTATACGAACGAATTCTATGCGTTTTATATCTTCATCAAAACGATATCAACCATACAAGCTATTATTTTGACCTGTTTCTCTCTTGAGACACAGATACATTTGATAGAGGAAACTTCTAGAATCAAAAAGTCTTAGCATGTTAGAAGCAAACAAAATATTCTTCGGTGAAGTTTCTAAGGTTTGCGTAACGTTTGTAGGTACTTAGGTATTTAAGTATTTGCTCTGATGTAACACTAACACCTAGAATGTTTGGTACAGACAGCCACGTGTTAGGTTGCTACAATATCCATCTCACCTTAATGTCAAAGGCCATGAAGAAATTTGGCATAATTTGACTTCTTACAATAGTAGGTTATTTCGAAATGTGGGCAGGTATAGCTATTTTACAGTTTTTTTGCTAGCCCGAAGATAAACTGTGATCTTACCCAACCGAATTACATATACTTACTTACAAACTAGGTACTATCAGTAACTTATTAATATTTATGCAAATTATCCTCGAGACGTTAAACAGGTTGCTTATAAATACGCAGCGGGAGCGCTCGGGGCACTCCGCGACGAGCCGCCGGCGCCTGCGCGCAGTATTGTCTTCTCTCGACCAACCGTCCAAAAGTCACTCAACGCTGACCACAATGATCGCTCGACTGGTCGTGCTGCTGGCTGGGGTCAGCCTTGTCGCCTGCCAAGCGGAACAGAGCATCTTCGCCCAGTTCCTGTATCCGCCAGTCGTACATGCCGACGTAACAAAACCGCCAGTCACCACAACAACGAAAGTTACCGCAACTACAGAACCAACCCTGCAGAGAGAAGGCCCAGCTGTTCAAGAGACTACTGAACGGCACCTGGAGGTGCTGCCGATCCTCGCGCGGTCCAGGCGGAGCGGCTTCAGCCGGGAGGCGCTCCAGGGCGGGAACGACGCGCTGGTCTCGAGGCTGAGGACCAACATGGCCGACCCCAACTGGGTTCCGGAGATCGTGCCGAGATTCAAAGGAGACAAGGTTCCAACTGCTTCGAAGTCATAATTCAGTGACAGCTGTTAGACTAAACTTTAATAACCATGTGATAATGTGGTATGTTATGTTTGAATGAGTGACATTATACATAATTTAACTATGTGATGTAGGCAATTCCAAGGCCAACGAGGATCAAGTCTGTTTTGGTGCTAATTATATTGCATTAAACAAACACTTTCTAATTTAGTCTTAAGGAAATTAGTCTAGTAAGTAAGAAATAAATGTAGTGATAGATAAGTGTAGGTACATTTAGGAGACTACAATGCAATGTGACAAAATTATAAGTACGAGTATTGTAGGTTAATGCCCGATGAATTTTAAATGATTCACAACGCAACAAAACAGATTTGTTATTTGGACAAAACAAGTTTTTTTTTGGTTTGGTTCGTCGAACAGTGAATCGAACCTAACTTTGAACGCTTACAAATATCGCAGGACAGTTACTTATTCTGAATAACGATTTATATACCTTTTTAATTATAAGCCCAGCGCTTACCTACTAGTCAAATGGCCATCGTACTAATTTGCATTACTACTTGTATGTAACTAAATAAAGCCTTTAGCCTAAATAAAAGATTGAATTTAAGTATAAAATTAATTTCTCCTTATCACTTATTTTACCTAACTACCTACGTAGATAAGTATTAAAAACATATTGCTTATACCTAAGTACTACATACCTATGTACGTTTTTATATGTATTAGTAATAAATAAGGAGTCTTCTCGGCAGAAAAGTACGTTCCCAACCAGAGTGGTAAACATATTGACATTCATAAGTGTTCTGTATGGACATAAATTGAATATATGTACTTAGGTACTATTTTCATTTCTTTTCAATTTCACATGTTTTTAAATATTTTCTAAGGTGATAAACAAGATTAATATCAGATGGATCGAACAAGTCCTCTTAAAATATTTTAAAGACAATAAGTAGTTATTTCGATCTGGTCTGTAACTAGGACATTCTGTGAATTAAAAATAACCACATGGAGTATGGTAGGTAGGTCTATAAGAATAGGTACCCGAAACAGAAAAAAATAGTCTTTTACTAAATTTCTTCGACCTAAATTGCGCCTCTTGCGTAAAGTCTTAGAGCACAACTTACGCATTACCAATCCTACTTAATTGGAGCTTCAACTTGTTTTTCCTTACCTTTCGCAGAAGCAAGAGTCACAAGATTCTGTCCGACGTGAGCACCTAGTAGGTACCTAATGAGTACAACATGGCGCAAAAAAAAATTATGAGCCTTTTTATATTTTTAGGAAGTTAGTGAACAAAACATTTCGCACCCTTCCTTTTAGACTAGACGGAACACAGTGACATTTAGCAAAGCAGGCTGCTGCCGGCACTGGCGTAAGGACACGCAGCATGACGTCAGCAGGACTCGTTATGTCACTTGCGGCTGCGCTGGCGCAACGGCCGCGACGTGCGCGCGCACATCACGCACGGTGGGTTTCCCCGCGATAGACGCCCTCTAACACACCGACACCATAATGCTCTAACTTCTCCTTATCTTTGACACCAATCTTGACGGCCATATTTATAGCTGTGCTCCAATTGAGATCATTCTCTAATGAATAACAGTGCAAGCAAGATGAAATACCTACCTACTTATAAAAAAAAACAACGACCCTGCAAACAACAGGCAAAGTTCTACTTTATATCTTAAAATAAATTTCCTTAGGAAAATCAATTTTTTAACTCACAGAAAAAAAATCCTTGATTTATGATATGAAATTAGGCATTGTTGAAGCAGCATTAATTTTGAAGAAACTGGTAATTACAATGAAGCGACCTGCCGTCTGACCTTCACAACCCTTTGACTAGGGAAACCAGGCCAAATTACTTGACATGGTTTCCGAAATTATCCGAAAAGTGCTTTTTTCACGATGTTTTTCCTCACCGCCAAACTAATAGCATAATTAAATTTGAAAAATTCATAGGTGCATGCTCGGATTCGAACCATAAACCCCCGTATAGAAGGCGCGTTATTGTCCACTGAGCCATCATCGCTCTGGATCATTTACACCTATACCTACCTACCTAATTCGCGGTTGCCCTCGTCTCATCTCGAGCCCAGTAATTGAAACATTTAGTTAATGAGGCGGACTTTCCGAGCGAAACATTGTGTATCTACGTTTATTGCTGCACACACGAGCACATTACACGCTCCAATACACACACATGCCCGCCTCGTACCATGGGATCTCGATTTAAATATCTATTTACTTTAATTTTGGGCAAAAACGAATCATCAGGAAATTCCAACTTTAAAATAAGTAACTAAATATTTTTACAACAACGTTATGAGTGAAAAATATAGCTTACAGGTCAATCAATGAAAAGCGTCGATACCTATTTCGAAATCAAATAAGAACGGACTAATATAAATAGTTAAACTCTGAATGAATTGTTATGTTCCTACCTTCGATCCTTCATCAGGCAGAATCTTCTCACACTCTTGACAATCACTAGGGACACTAGGTACACTGCTGTTCTTTAATTGAACTTTCTTGTTTACAGATCTATATAATATTACCTATAATCACATTTAAAAGGATCTGAACCGATAAAATGTCGCAATAACCACAGCGAGGAGGGCTATTGCATTTCATCAGAGGGACCGAGCTCGTAACATGAAACCGGCGGAGAAAACTAAATGAAATAACTTTTGGGTAACTTAATAAAGAATGGAAATCATCTACCCGAAGATATATTAGATTTTCCGGAGCCAAGCAAAAGACATAATTTTGATACAGCCTCAGACCACTTGGACCGAGTCACTGCGCTCACCCCGTTTTTGAATTTGGAACTATAGGCTAAATTCAGTAAGACATAGCAACACAACATTAGGGCTTTAATTTTGCCGAAATTAACTACTATATAGAGGTCAATTAAGTAGGTATTTAGTTGAATGAAAAAACAGTTATGTGGCACAACTTTCCTTAATTTTCTTTCATTATGTTACTCCTTCAAGTAAGATAATTTATACTTAGGTACAATAAAAGAAGACAAACTTTTTAAGTTAACATCAAGGGATGATGAAAACGTAGTTGGTTATTTAGGTATACTTAGGGATAGGTAAGTACTCCAGATAAAAAAAAATAACTTCTACTGACTTACATTACTGATACTTTAAAAAAAATACCAGCATCCTTAAATCAATACAAGTGGAATGTACAATGTGAGGTAGTAGGTATGTGGATCATGAATAAAAAAACAGTCCAATATTCATGGTAGAAAGCATACCTAATCATAGCGAGTCATAGGAGAGATATCGCGGTAGCGCGGTGCGGGCTGAATAGCGACGTGTGTAGTGTGGGGCTTTCCAGCGGCGCCCGCGCAGCCGCGTACACTTCAGGCCCCGACCCTCAAATTATTTATACAACTAGACCACAATTTACTTCTAGCAATAGGAATGCCCTATTTTCATCCAGATTAAAATATTGACATGCTCTCATCAATTATCAAGGTTTAATGACAGCATCAGCTCCTCAGCAGCGAGCGGAAGTTTACTATCGGCGACAATTACTTACTACTTACCTACTTACTTAGAAATTTCCACACACGTGCTACGAATATTTCTACGAGCTGTCGAGCAAAATCAGTAAGGTGCTATCATAATTTATTATGTTGAGTCAACTGCAAGTAACCAGCCGGGAAATACCCAGCTGTTTGAACAGCAGATAGGGCCAAGTTTTGCGGTTGTTCGCTATAACTTTGCGCACTTTGGTTATTCCTCAAGATCAGTTTTAAATGCATAATCTCATATTTACCTCAAATAAAATATAAATATAACGTCGTATAACTTTACGCATCCAAATATTACGTCTTTGGATTTCTAACTAAGTATGTAGATACAGACGGCGTCAGGTCGAATTACGGGTTTTTTGGAAGCTAATAAAAATACCCAATACAACTTTTTGGTAAGTTATGTTACCTGGTCTACTATTTTATAGTACCTACCTACATATCGTTCAATCAAACGTGTGGAAATTCCGAAACGAAACCAAAAACGAGGATAAAATTATATCTAACCAACCCACAAACAAGTTGAAGGCAATAAAAGATTGGAACCGATTAATCTGCACCGCAGTGTATAAGCGAAATATACACCCGCATATAAATGTGGTACAGGGGCGAGGAAACCCAGTTGCTCACCTGTCAGAGACCTGCCCACCATGCTGCGTGTTGCCTGCTTCGTCGTGCTGTGCTGGGGGTGGGTTTACTGCCACCCGGCCGGGGACTCGCCCCCACGGCCCGCGTACACTCCCTCAGAAGCTAGTTTCAAAGCCGAGAGCCACCCGTTAAGACCTCTAGGGACTCCCCTGTCGTCAGATCTTCGTGATGCTGAGTGGAGCCCCCGAGCGGACCGCAGACGGCTGTTTGTGGTGAAGAGTCCGTGTGTGACCAGCGCCCAGGAGCCCTGCGACGGAGGCGTGGAGTACGAGTTCGACCTGCTCGCCAGGTCCAAGAGAAGTGACCGCTTCCACCCGGACCTATATCTATTACCAGAAGAATCAAAAATGTGATGCAAACTCTGTTGATAAGTTGTGAATTAATCATGATTTGCCGTCAATTATCGTCTGTAAAAATGGCTGTGACTTTTAAAGTAGTATTAAGTTAGCACCATGCATAATTTTTAATATTTAAAATAAATAGTTTAATGTAAATGTATCTAAGTACTAAATTTTTATCCTATGTTCCTTGTTTTTGGGCAACGGTTTGGCTGCAGCAGCCAGAGATCTAAATCGGCAGCTGTAGGCATTTCCCCAAGGGAAGAGCGTAATCCTTTCTAAAAGGCCGGCAACGCATCGACGACATCTCTTATCTCGTAGATGTTCATGAACGGCGGTAATTATTTACCTTTAACCCTTTTGCTCGATTGCCACCTCTTAGTACTTATAATAAAATATGTTAATCCTACTTAGCTAGCGTTAAATTGTTGACTAACTTTTTCTATTTACTAAAAAAGATAAAAGTATCTACCTACATGAGGTTATGAGGTATAGATAAACCTCAAGGCAATTTGGATAAGTTATTTTTATTGGAGATCACTTTAATTTTAAAAACACCTATTCCGTATTAAGGTGAACTGGCCATGTTAGTCTTCTTTTGTATTATTTTTTTAGTTTCCAAATTACAACGAATCCAATTAACCAAAATAAACGTGCCCTACTCGAAGGAATTAGAACCGAGGTATAAATTGCAGTCCCTGCGAAGCGAGCTCATTTACAAATTCAAAATTGAATTAAAAGTTCCTGACAACCAACCACAACAAACATTGCTAATCCATTAACGTAGGAGTTACTACTTACCTATAAACTATAAAACGTTGTTGGTTGTTTGAGTCAAAGATATTTGTAAGTAATATCTTTGGTTTGAGTATAATCTAAAACTAGACTAAACATTAAACGAACATTGATAAAATCTTAATAACCTAAAGTACCTTTTTAAAAGTTGTAAATATCTTTAAAAGTTATAAGCTTAGCATCGGAGGAATTAAAAAATGCATCAAGAAAGTCATATTAGTGGCGCCACTGCCGCTTACGTCCCTAGAGTAGGTATGGTAGCCCCCTTTGAGTTATACTCCCCCATTAGCCCCATTGGATAGAACACTACGGAACTCCGTAGTAATTCCACGACTTTGTTGACAGATTATATACTCTGACAATAAAGTCGAGATCAATTAATTTCATGACTTTCTTGATGCATATACTTATGATTTACCGTAATATTGGCTTCCTCAGCGTTCGCGGTAGTGAAACGAAACGCAGCCATATTTTTTAATGGGATGGTCAAACTGGCAACACCGAGCGTAGTGTTAGCTGTCACTGTCATTGTCAGTGAATGGCAATCGTAACGAGCGACGAGAGAATGTCATTCATTCCTTACGCAAAGTTGCACGCACGAGTACCGAGTTGCGAGCGCACAAAGAATTGATTTTTATTGAAAGTTAATCACAGTAACAATGTTATTGTAGTGCGTGGCAGTGTTGTCCTCGTTGCTCCGCGACCATGGCCTACGACATCGGCTGGATCATCCCGCGCCTGCGGAGCCCGGGCAGGCTGTGGTACTGCGCCAGCTCGATCACAGTGGCAGTCGTCGGTTTATTTAGCAAGATTATCATAGGTGCGCCCTAAACTATTTCACACTACTTTACAATCGTTTCTAGTGTCTTCCAGTGAAATTTGAGAAGTGCAAAGTGCAAAATTAGGTGATTACTTAATAGAAATCGTGTGATGTCAACTGGGTCCCTTACATCAGCGAAACGTGAACTAGCTGCTTACCTGTGCATGTCTTATTGTCTGACGACGGCTCACGCGGGCCGCGGCCCAGCGCCTCGTGCCCGCTTGTTTACCTACACCTCTGGGCCTTGTTGGAGGATAGTAACTAGACCTGTCTAATGAGGCATTTTTGTCTTTTACCTAGAGGACAAACCAGATTCGAAACTGTATCATCTTTGTTTATTTGATATCACAATGTTTGTGTATTCATGTAAAAAGTAAAGTTACTTTTACCTTTAATTTTTTTCCCTTGTGATTGACATTATCATATACATCAACAAAGACTTATTCATCTTTATAAATTTTCTATAGTGTCTGTCAGTCTAGTGTCCTCATTATCTTGGTAAAATATAAAAAAAAATGAATATGTGACTTTCAATAAGAATGATTTAATGAAGCACTTGGCATTCATTGTAGAAATATTCAAATTACCTAGTTGTAACAATAAACTGTACATTCTGATTGTAGAAAGGTCAAGAGCCACACTTCCTTAACCGTATCTGTTTATATTATTGTATTTTAAATACTCTTTGTTGTGATACAGGATTATTCATGTGATCATTTATTCATTTATTGATGTTAATCAATCTATAAAATTGCATGTTTTGTCTGAGTAAACATTTGTATTCTTGCCTTGATAAGTTCTTGATATAACATACAGCCACCTTATAAATATTTAAATGATCTATTAAACAACCATTAACTTAGTAAAATATTTTCTCAATGTTAGTGACATTAATAGAAGGTGTTTAATGCAATTTATAAATTAATTTACATTATAACACAGTTTAAAAATAATTTAACTACATTTTTTTTATTCACATTGTATTTATATGTATAATTTATTTTACAACATTTTATGGCTCTCTTTACTTCATAAGTTTATTATAACCACAGGGTAGATAGCTGTACTTAGAGGTAGCTGTATTCTCATGCAAAGCAACAGGTGGACGTGTGGTATACTATGGCTCTCTGGTAATGGTTTGGGTAGTCATTTGAATGTGACCTAGTTTGCCCGGGCCTCAAACCTCAAATTTGTTGCATAATGTCAACCAAAATCACACCTATATGAATTAGGTCAAACACAGAATTAGATTAGTTGGATACAAAGAGCCACATGCCAGGTTACTACAATCTTCCTTTAATTGATATTGGACCATATGTGTTAGATGTTAAGTGAGCATCAATTTAAGAAATTAGACTTGCATATACATTACGTGCGGCTTTCTGTACTGTCTAGTCTAGTTCAATTTAGATTTTACTATGTTCTCCTTATAATTTACGAAAAATATAGGTACTTTAATATGTAATTACTAACAAATACAGTTTATAGATGGAACTTCAAAACAAGAATACTGACTATCTATTGTTATAAATGATCCAGGGTGTCGTCCAGCCGACCGCAGCTCACGCCTCAATATGTTTCGAGGATTGATTGAATATATCCTGTTTAATATGTTGAATGGTGGACCAACCCTGCCTTTTAACATTAAAGATGATATTTAGCTTTTTACTACGTTTTACGTGCGTATATCTTTTATGCAGACTGGGTGCGTTGACGTGTCGTGATTGCGATAACCACTAACCAGTTTTATAATAGAATAAATAATTAAAAATATGATATTGATACGATCATAGTCAATAGTTACGTTGTGTCGGCGACATTTATAGTCATACAAAAAGGTTTCTCATCCTGAGGTTTTTCAATTATAATATTACGAAAGTGTAGGTACTGTGTAGTACTAAATGGCACTTGGCAGACCTTTTCAATTGGGAAATTTATTTGAAAGTAGCAAACACTAACAATTTGTTTATTTTACTACCTAGAGCTAGCAAACGATCCCCTACCTGAAAAATACCTACCGTCGCTCCCATGAGCGACATCCATATTTGCAAACCAATTTTTTTCCCTTGAGTTGTTGGGTTTCAATAAGTTTCCTTGACTTTTGAAGAAGCCAATCAAAGTAATCCAGGGGAAGGTAAGAAGCGCACTTTTGACACCACTGGTGTAGCAGGTGTCTATGGGCGGCGGTAATCGCTTACCATCAGGCGATCCGTCGGCTCGTCGCCACCTATATCATAAAAAAGCCGATGTCTGAGAACCCTTGTGCTTTGGTTGCAGAGTTCCTGAACAAAACGACGGTGTACAACAAGGAGACGCTGCAGCGCGCCGTGTGCCGGCCCGCGGGCGTGCCGCTGCTCACCGTCTCCAACCACCACTCCTGCTTCGACGACCCGGGCCTGTGGGGTGCGTACACACACACACACACTACTCAAACTTACTTTAGCTTAGATTTGAAGGAACTTTGGGACAGTCCAAACAAAAACACGAGTAGTGATCGATCACAAAGATAGCGTCAGCATAATTTCAGCCAATTGACGTCCACTGCCGGACATAGGCTTTCCCACTGTTCTCACAGATTGGTCCTGTGCCGCCCGCATACAAGGAATTCCCGGGACCTTCACCAAATGTCGGCAATTCTTTGTGCTATGTCTGCGACTTTAGCTCCTTGATAGCCTACATGATCAAAATTCCAAATCCTATATCAATCTTAAAATATCTGTGCACCTACGGCCATACCTTCCATGCACTCTGGTGGTCAAGATATACGATAAGTAAGTCGAGAACATCGTTTCATATGCCCGTACGCGTTTAAAATCCAACACCGGTCATGACGTTTAGTATTATAGTCTATTGGTAAACTGATATGATATGCGCTAAACTCATAAATACTTTAGAGTCTAGTTATAAACGTTATCAGTAAACACAGTAATCTGAGCGATACCCTCAGAGATAGCATTGCCCCCAAATTACTTTGTCTGATACATGTGAACGAAATGCCTGTACGATTAAAACTCATCTGATAATCGTTTAATCACGTATACGAGTGTAATCAAGTCGTCTTTCATCTGTATTGTGCCTACTTACAGAATCAAATATTTATTAGCAATATTTAAATTAAGATTAGTTATTATAACTTAAAGCTAGGGCACTTTGGTAAATAAGCGAACAGCCAGCACGGTGTAAAGGTTTCAGTATTCATGAGCTATGAATAATGTTTACATTATTGGCTGTTGAATAATGTAAAGCTGTAAACTAACAGGTACCTGACTATACCGGTGCGGTGATTACTCTGATTGCTATTAGCTGAAGCGATAAACTAATTGACATGCACAAAACAATTCCCACCGATCTTGTAGTCAAGACACTGAGTTAGTCTAGGGGTTTCGCTCTCGGTCCTACCTGGTTCGAGCAAAAGTAATGTTTTGAATTTTTCGAACATAAGTCAGGTTTGTCATCAGGTCACCAATCTGTATTAGTAAAGCGTGGTGATTAAGTTTCATCCCAACATACTAACGATTTCTTAATTTCTATGACGGATGCCTGTGCCCTGTAGTAGGACAATAAATAGGTTGATTCCTCCCTACCTACCTTGCTTGTAGTCTCAAAGTAGTCAATACTCTTTTGTTTAGCATGACATGTTTGCGATTCCGCGCGCGATTGCAGACAATAGCGCTCGCTAAATTATCTATCGGCCAGTGAATCAACTAGGTATATTATTATGTGGTATCAATGAGTATGTACAGTCGTGAGTGGTTCCCCAACGCGCGGTGAGGTTTCCCTCTATTGGCACTTACGCCAACTTGTTTACTTATCTTATTTTTCATGTCGTAATCTGGTTGGGTTAGTTAGTTTAATTACACTACCTACCTACTTAACGGCTTATCTCAGATATTTTGGATTCGTCTGAATAGTAAAATAAGTAACTAGATAAAAAAAGAACAGTTAGGTGATATGCAGTTGCCGGGACTACTATTTAAATCAGAAAACCAATTTGAGTTAGTTGCATCAGTTTTCACTCCAGATCGGATGTCGATATAATGATTACAGGTTGTTGAATTCTCTTCTGTTCAAAAAGTTAAATGTTGAATAAAAACATAGCAAAGCGATTGGGTAGGAAGTTTGCCGGGTCACTAGTTTGGTATATTTTAATCGCCCCATCAATAACATACTCAACACGTGATAGCGTCATTTGTCTCGGTAATGCTAGGTATTGATAGTTAACGAGTTAACTACCTAGGTTATAAAATAATTTGCTATAGCTCAAAGGCTAGATATTAGCTACAGAATGTAGGTATTCAAGTATTTATTTGCAAACTAAGTGTACAATAGGTCTTACAGCTATTACATTTTGTTCTTATAACTTAGCAACCTTTTACAGGTATTGCAAATGACTAGATAATAGTATGATATAATAGTACTGGGTTTAGCGGACAAATTAAAAGGCCACTTAAGAAGAGTGGCCTTGCAAGCATTAGCCGCGTCGCTGGACAGGTCTGTGTGAACGAGCGCGGGCGACCCGCATCCAGAAATATCGAAGTAGGAAGTGTATTGTTTTTCTAGTGAACGAACAAAATACGCGCGCAGTTGTGTCCGTTGTGTTGGTCAGTATAATCCGATACTAAACGTCAGCAGATAAGATACGTTACAATTTCAACTCCTATCGCATCGCATCGACAACTATTCTATTCGTAAATAATTTACTTGTAAACATATTAATTAGTTTAGTCTGAGTAGGTACATCTTTCTTGACTTATGGTTCAATAGTCAAGATAATTTTTGTAAGTAGACTGTTTAACGATAGTGGTATGTAAATTAATGCGTATTATAGATATTCGCTCATTCATGACATGACTCACTTTGAGTTTTGTTCACTTCAAGCTATTATCTGCACACCTACACATTTTTCCGCAAAAATCACTGAATCGGAATCTATGTGTTAGCATGTCTTCTCCAGCATTAGCTGCCTCCTGATCAAATAACGATCATACGGGAACGATCCAAAGTCATACATTATGAATACGCAATAAAGGTAATAGATTTATTTGCTTGTCTATCGAACTAATATTTTTATTGAAGTTATAGACGAAATAAATAAAGTGATTTGTCTGGTACCGCGTCACCATGGCGTCCAATTTATTTATTTGATGACCGAGCGATTACGCTAATTTTGTGAACGCAACAACTTGCCGAATTCTTTACTAAATGGTAGATTTCATTAATAGAGTTTTTTTTAATTTTATTTTATCTTGTCGAATAAAAGTCTGGTTTTCCTTCCAGATAATTATCATCGTTTTTCTGATAAAGTTAATGATGACTCATTGTTAATTATCAGTATGATCGATTAGAATTATGATAATCTCAGTAATCTCCTTTTGGTCATAATATTTATTTTATTCTTCTTTTAATAAATGTATTTTCTTTCTTTCTTTTGTTTGTAAAGCTAGTAGAGCAGGTACCTACCAAGCAAATTCTTAAATTTAAGTGAATCAGGTTTCCATCAGGTGCGATTGTGGTGAAGCGTGATAGACTACAACAATAATAAAATAAATTTGTTTTTGTTTTGATTAGTCGTCTCGTCGCGTCGTACGTCATCAACCACGCAGCCGTGGCCCTGCGGCCGCGGGCGCACTCCGTGGTCGATGGCCTAAATTCCGGCGTTGCGAAACTTGCTCACCTCAGTCACTAAATATTATTAATATTAATTTCCTCCGCGTTGCTTTTCCCGTGGAAGCAACATCGGTGTGTCAAGGAAAGTCGATCGCTCATCCTCTGGTTATTGCATGTTTCCCCCGTTAGCAGTTGATCGAATTTATTGAAATCTGTTGATTCGTATTTTCGAGGATGACGTGCCTCCACTTTTTTGCTGTCGGAGTTACTCGTACACACAAAGGAAGCAATGGATTGCTGTTATCAAATGTCGCATGTCCTGAATTTTTGTTGTTTTATTTACGACTACAGTGAATTATTGTGGAAATATTTATAGAAATGCGCAGTATGTTATCGCTTAAGTTACTGACGTTGTTGTGTTACAACTAAGTACATCTGTACTTTAACACCAACGACATTTATCAACTTCCTGCTCTCTTCCGAACCGGTACGACGAACATATGGTCTCTACGAAAAGAGGTACATCTACCCACAAGTTATTCTGTGCCACAAGGCCGACAACGCATCTGCAAATACCTCTCATACTTTGCTTCCACTTACCATAAAAATATATATTTTTGCCCCTTACACAATATAAATTATTAGAAACAGTAGGTCCTAGAGCAAACCTACTGTTTCCATTCATCTCGAAGAGTTTGTTGACCTACGCGTTAGGCTGTATTCTGTGTCGTGCCTAACCCGCACGTTTTAGACACTATCCAAAATCCAGATTATAATCTCATATCGCAACATCCAAAAACAAGCAGGTTCAATCTGTGCCCCTTTCTTCATAATACATAACTTATATAATATTTGAATAGTGTATTTCGTTGCATCACACGACTGTCGTGACGGCCGGAAACATTTTTATTAGGTTATCTTATCGGGCTCATAGTTCAGGCTAGTGCGCTGCGCCGACGCAAACTACGCGACGCAAAGAAGACGCATTTGTTCTTCGCCTGTTGATAGAGCAATAAGCAGCCGTTGTGTCCAGTGCGTTCGTAATGCGTAGGGTTATATTTATTTTATTGTTTGTGTTACTTTACGTCTAAATTGTACGACAATGTCTCTTATTTTCTTTTACCTTCAGGCTACCTTTACAGTACGTCTGTAATACAAAAGATGACGATGCTGGCGTTGCGCGGTCGTCGGTAACGCCTCATTGCCCTATGCGACACAGAGTTGTGACAACCCTTGCGTAGGCTAATTTTCGCACAGCATTGAAGGTCGCTGCGGACGATAAGTGCGTGCTGCGTGCCAACACAGTGCCAACCCCGGCGTGTGCTGATAACGACCCATTATCACGTGGACACACCCACCTGACGCAGTCACACCCTTAGGTCGCCGTGCCTTCATGCCGCCCATGTTTCAGGCGAATGATGATGTTCACAATTTATCTTGTCATAATTAATTTTGGCTCCAAAATTTAAATTAATTACTATGTTATTTTATTCAATTCAATGACTGGTTGTAGGCCGGTTGGTTACAAGTTCAAACGATATTACTTATTTCGACATTGAAGGTACGAACGATGTGGGGCATTTTTATAATGCCTACCATGTTATGTACCATTATTTAATAACACTTAAATGGAATGAAACTTTTTGTATAAATATACAAAACCACAAATAACTATGTCATCGTTATCTTCCTTTTTTCGTAGATCCTTAACTTTCGTAATTCATGTTTTAGAACTGCTAAGCTAACCTGATCGTGAATTATACCCTGATCTTATTTTTTTCTTAGTCACATATGCAATGAGGAAACAATCTTATAAATATATTATTTGCGCAAATTTTGCAATAAATGTAGTTTGTAAGGCGTGGCGGTGCCGCGTGCACGTAACACACCGGTCCAGAGGCGGCTTAAACATTTAGGTGCAGCAAGCTGAGCTTACGAGCTCTGTATGCGTGGGGAGAGTGTAAGAAAAGAATGGATGGTTAGACTGAGCGCCCCCAGCTAGCTACACCACTGTAGACAGGTGCTGAGCCTAAAGCAGCAGCAAGTATGCCCCCGAACCGCGGGGCCCCGGGGCCCGGCGCGCCTGCAGCCGCCCCCGCTCTCGCTCCGTGCGTGCTGGCTCCCCACCTACTAAACGCTACAAATATTGGGCTCAAACATGCAATCCACATGGTTTGACACTTCATTCATTACAGGTTTGAGCTGAGGCAAACAGATAAATGTCATTCTCCGTACGAAATTACCAGTTTTAAAGTTTAGGTATTTAAGTTACATTTAAACTAGATATTAAAGTAGTTATTTATGTAGGTAATGGTGAGGTGCGCGCTGTATTTAGTTCTCCTATGCAATATGATATTTACCTATTATATTATTTAGTTAGTTGCATAGGTATTTCGAAATAAAAAAAAGTAATTTCCACGACTATATTTTATCGTCGTAAGGCCTACTACGCCTTTTAAAAGGCATAAAACAATTGATTTTCCATTGTGTCTGCTGTCTGGGCGTTACGACGTTATTGAGATATCATGATAAGATCAAAACTCTTAGTTATGTAAAAAAACATTAACAAAATAAAAATTCAGAGCCAATATTTTTTATTGTCCATAGCAATAGAGGTTATTGCAATATTAATTGCAAAAAGTTATTTAATTACTTTACATTTGAAGTTATTTGTAGTGTAAATACATTTGCTAGCAGTAGCAGATTGATTAGGATGCGCATAGTAGTGCGCGCGCGGCGCGTGTTGACGTCGCGTGCGCGCGCAAACAAGGCCGAGAGCGCGGCGCGCGCGCAGCGACGCGAGCGCGGACACCGACCAGATTTCTACGTTGTCTAATACATACAAGGGCTGAACAAGCGTAATCAGATAATTCAGTAGTTTCAAAATATTAATAAAATAATATTAAATACCTATATAATACGTATCTACAAAATTCTAAAGTTTGGCAGCGAACTTGTGACACTGGTGTTGCGGGTGTCTATAATCGGCGGCAATCGCTTACCATCAGGTGATACGTCTACTCGTCCGTCTGATCGTAATCACATACAAAAATAAGATTTCCGATGCATGTAGCCCTAGTATTAGTAGTCCGTAATGTGTACCCCTATATGCTTATATGCGGCAAGGCATTCTGCGCTTGTTTCACGGTCACGGGCAAGTTGACTCACTGTATCCGAGATGCTATTGTGCGATGAAGCGGAGGAGGCAGATGCTCCGACGTCGCGAGATGGATGCTATCAGAGCGAAAAATGTAGGTGGTAGAATAAAAATCAGCTGGATAGTTTGCGGCGCAATCGAGGAACATACAGACATACTTACAGACTGCTAAAATTATAACCCTTTTTGGCCTTATCCTGCCCTTTTTGACTAAGGGGCCATTCAATACGCCACGTGTGACTTAATTTATGGTTGGCCCCTAAGTAAACTAATGCATCGAAAACCCTATGCTAGCTTATGGAAACAATTTTTTTTAAAGGTGATTTTTTAAAGGTTATCAGTTACGTGTATATGCGTAATGTATTAATGCGTAAAACAGTTGATTCTTAGATGAGACCTTCGTTCATTATCAAAGGTTGGTTTGTCGAGAATTCGTGAGGCACTCAACCTTGAGACTTAAAATCATGTTCTCAGGTTTTATCGCTGCGGTGATAACAGGCGATCTGGCAAGATATCTGGTTTAACACAAAGTTCATTGTAAACTTCAGCCTAATTCTTATGAGCTCAAGGAGCTCGTTATGTCACCGCGCAGGACAAAGGCCTCCCCTAGGTGGAAAGGGTAGGGATCTTTCTCCCATCTACTCCGGTCCTGGGCTGTAGACCAGTCTGTTTGAAACGGTCCGAGCTCATCATCACGCCATTGTCGCCTCGGTCTGCCGCGGGGATGTTTCACATTCTGGGGCACACAACATTCTTTTAAAAAACTAATGTTATCATCCATCATATTATATCCATTTTGTAATTAAAGTTAGTTATCTACCTACATAGCAAGTAAATACGATAGTTATTAGTTAAGCCTATTTATAGATGGTAAACCGGTAGAAGAAGTAAGGAATGTTGTTAGTACATACATACGGAATTAGGTAATCATCTACTGCATAAGGACATGTTTTATGTAACACCCAGTCTCCTTGCTTGTCGTTTGCGAATGCTTGCAAAAATGTACAATATTCTATGGCGCGATTAAATTTCAAGAGAAATAGGTCATACACGTTGTACGTAACTGTATTAGAGCTGGAATTCAGAATGAGCAGGCTTAATTAGTTACGAAACAGAACGGTTAACGCCTATCCTATTAGCCTAATGGCTGTTTACAGAACTGTACAAATAAGGAGCATATCTACTATTGTGTAATCGGATGAAATTAATCATTCTACAGGTATTAAATGCTCAGACGGAAATTAATTTATTAAGTTTTATTGCCGTACTTGGAGACGTCATTAAACCTTAATATGCATTATTATCATATGGATAGTCTTTATGCGTACCTATTAAAATGAGGGTGAATATTATTTTTCTTAAGTGACAGTTAAAGTTAATTGACGTCTCTGAATGCAAAATTGAGTCCTTTACTATGTACTGCTGCACTATGTAATCTTGAAGATGCCTCAAACACGCACAACAGCATCTGTTTCAATAACAAACATTAGTGTCGGTGCGGCAGTCGAATCGAACGCGAACTTGCGTCTCAACCGGCGCTCACGTCAAATCTAAGCTTTTTCCACTTATCCAAGCCAATCTTATTACCAACTTGGTGGAACTTGCAGAGAAGATTATTTTTGTAGGTTCCACTCAAATAGTTGGTAAACTACTGTGATTTCGAGTACACGGCGGGCGCTCGCGTGTGCGCGCGCGCAGAGTGCGTTGCGTTGTGTTGGTTGCGTGTCGGCGCGCCGCGTTATGCAGTCCTCAGCGCAACGGCCGTTTAGCTTGCCCAGGAGAGATTGACCACCGCCCTGTCCCGCCCTCTGGATGATCGATTTCTTTACTGACATCATCATAACACAAAGGGGTTTTAAGAAGTTGTCAAAATTGAAATGCAATAAATAAATAAATTGTATGTTCGTTCAATATGTAGGTACAGACTAGCATTATTTTAACGTTGAATAATAAATACTTAAATAATAATAATCGTAACCTCGAGATTAGAAGCAAATTAGCATAATGGATTCATAATATTCATTTTGCTACTTTAAGACAATAAGTACCTCCATTTCATTTAAATTTGTAAATTCTGAATATCTTTTCAATGTTTAAAACTACAGACAAATCGTAAACATGACGAGGACATCAAAATAATTTTGAAAACACTATGTAAATAATGAACATAGTCCTTCGAGCGGGATACAAAATTAAATGAACAACAATATTAACTATGTGACGAATTTTGTATTTTTTAACGATAAGTTTTTCCATTTTCGCCATTCATTCAGGCGCAATCCACCTGTTTTACCTATTGTGTGAGATCAAGTATTAAGTAAGCAAGATTTTTGTAAAAAAGACACCTCCGCTGACGTGGGGGAGTATTTGTAACTCAGCAAGTTTATGTCAGCAAACTTAGTAAAAAAAACAAGGTACAGACAGCCACACATCAGGTTACCACAATCTGTCAAATTTCCTCAATTGATATAGAACCAAACGCGTTTGACATAAAGGTGAGAATGGAATGAGGAAATCTGACAATTTTGTGTAGGTACTTTGATGTGTGGCTGTACGTACCTAACTGCTTACTTCTGTAGAGTTATCTCTCTAGAGTTATGAGTGTCTGCAGCTATAAAACCCCATCGCTGCTCCCACCCGTGGTGCTCATGTAACAGTTGAATGTCCCCTGACCGCGTGTGCGTGTGGTTGCAGGCGTGCTGGACTGCGTGACGCTGGTGCGCGGGTCGCGCATGCGCTGGTCGCTGGCGGCGCACGACATCTGCTTCACCAACGCGCTGCACTCGTGCTTCTTCGCGCTCGGCAAGTGCGTGCCCGTCGTGCGCGGCGCGGGCGTCTATCAGGTGACTGACCCTTTATACTGGAATAGTGGCCCCCCTCACTTTTTTATGTGATAGGTAGCAGATGTCTGCTCGTCTCGGATCACCTGATGGTAAGCTATTGCTGCCGTCCATAAACACCTGCAACACCAGTAGTCACAAGTGCGCTACCAACCTTTAACCCTCTTTTCCTCCAATTGGGCCTCCAGTACTCCATGAAACACAGCGCAGGTCGCTTCGCGCCGGCCGTCTGTGAGGCCGTGGTATCACTCCTCCTCACGGTTAAGCCGGCCCATTCATGGCGAAAACGTGAGACACTTGTGTGACACGATCGAAGAGTACAAGACCACCAACTTCCAGACTTCGGGTTGACACTGAGAATTTCTAAATTGAAAAACTGAGGCACTAATTTTGGCCCGACCCGGGGATCGAACCCGGGACCCCAAGCGCAGCGTCGCTCACTGGGCCACCGAGGCAATCGAGAGAGTTGTATGTAATGTAGTGGTGATTGCGTGGTTCCAGCCGGCGATAGACTTCTGCGCGGAGCGGCTGGCGGCGGGCGAGTGGGTGCACATCTTCCCCGAGGGCCGCGTGAACGTGGACAAGGAGCACATCCGCTACAAGTGGGGCGTGGGCCGGCTGGTGGCGGCGTGCGGCGCGGCCCCGCTCATCGTGCCCGTGTGGCACGAGGGCCTGGACCAGGTGCTGCCCAACCAGGAGCCCTACCTGCTCAAGTTCCGGAAGCAGGTGTTCCTCAACGTCGGCGAGCCCATACAGATCGACCACCTTTTAGATAGGTACGCTCTTACTATCTAACAAAAGGTTTTTGAGAAAATGAACTAGGTTAAGTCATGGCAACATGGATAAGTGGCATAGCACAAATTGGGGGCTATCGCGAGTGGAAAATCCGTAGATCGCGTACGTGTAGACTGAGGTCCAACTTCAACGTCATCGATCGTTTAGTGACATTTTAACATCTCACATCAAAAATAATCACTGTGTAGTCGGACCTCAGTCTACACGCCATCTAACGGATTTTCCACACGCGGTAGCCTCCGTTGTAACCTGTTTATTATAAATGACTTACATCATGGAAGTTTCAGTTCCGAGGCTGTTCCCAAAACGTAATCGTTTAAAACGTTGGTTCGGTGCATTTTCAGATTAAGAAAATCAAATGCGAGCGAGGAGGAGACGCGCAAGGCGATCACGGACCGCATCCAGGACGAGCTGCTGCGGCTGCGCGAGCGCACGCACGCGCTCATCCGCCGCGCCGTGGGCGCCCGCGCCGACGCGCTGCTGGACGGACGCGCCGACACGCTCGTGCGGCCCGCGCCCATAGCCGGCAACCACGTCGGCGACCACAACCACGCCGGCGACCGCAACCACGCCGGCGACCGCAACCATGTCGGCGACCGCCGCCAGCGCGCGCCCGACGCCGCCGGCGACCGCCTGCCCAACGGCCGCGACAAGGACAAGGAAGTGTAGTGTGCCCGGCGCGAGGGACGCCCCGCGCCCGGCGCCGAGACTTTATTACTATCGATCTACTCGCGAATCGAACTCCTAGATGACGCAGTGGAAATATCATATTTATACCGAGGTAGTTTACTCGTCTCGTGCCCCGCACGCCGTACTGTTCGTATGATCATATCGACTCGCGTTTGAATCCGAGATATTTTCATAATAATAGAGTGATCCATAGAATCAAATTTTTATACGAGTCTTTACAATGTTATCGTTTGTAACTATTTTAACCGTAGCCCGCGCGGACGGTCGTAACGAACGCACAACGCCGCGGGCGCGCCCGATGCGCCGGCGACGTCAGATGTATATGGATATTTACGAATAATTTATAGATTATAATGAGCTCGCTGGATGGTTCAGAGTCGACGTCGCCGCCGACTCTCGACCATCCAGGGGGCCCGTCGACCGGCGCGACGTCGCGCGCCCGCGTTTATTCCAAAGGAAAGGCATAAATAGTTTTTCGTTTTAGTATTATTAGTTAGTGAATGCTCTCGAGAGAGGCGCGGCGGCCGCCCGCCCGGCCTCCGCCCCCGGGGGCGGCGGCCCCGCGCGACCCTAGGCTATTGTAAGTGATACTCCGTGGGAATGTTATCGATAAGGTATCGTGTGATCTACTCTATGTCGTGACTCGTGCTCGTGCCCCGCTGTCCCGTTCTTACTCTTATTCGTATTATACACTAAAGTGAGTATTTTCATGTGGATGCGTATACACTCTACTATTCGTTTACAATCGACTAAATTATATTATTCTCGTGACTCCCCTGTACATTATATACCAGGAGCTTCTATTTGTAGTGCCCACTTTCAAAACTAATTTTTATATCGAGTTTTTATCTATTTTTTACACAGTTTTATAGTTGGTATCGTTTACACCCGTAGAGTAGTCGCGCCGGCCGCGCGTCGCGTGCGTCACGTGTGTCGCGTGTCCGTGTCGCGTGTGTCGCGTGTCGCGTGTCGCGTGGTCGTCGCTGGAGACGGTCCGGTCAGTCGCCGCGTGTTAGTCGAGGTTGTGTGTGTGTAGTTCGTGCTTTTCTACCCGCTGTCGTTGTTCTCTATTAGTGAAATTATTTGTAATATAATTGTCGTTACCAGTGTGAAGTGCTAATCTATGTGAACTGAGTATTTTGGACGTTATTGAACTAATCACTGCGATATTTTTCTTATACGATATCTGTTACAAGTCTTCCGCACATTTTTATTAACATAAAATCGTTTATATGAATTATATGTATACATTTAAATATTGGTGTAGCGTTAGGCGGAGGTGAATGTCGCCTTGTCCTGCGCCGTATCGAGCGTTTCAAATGTTTCCAATTTGTTTAGAGTTTTATATCGAAGTCTGATCGAGTGCCATCTACCTGTAATGTTTGTCCACGCGGTCTAGTGTTTATACAACGTGTAGGACAAGGTCGTCAAGCCGGAGCAAACCAAATGTTGGGATTGATGCTTGAACGCACAGCCCCAGCGGCACTCGCCGCCGTGACGGCAATGGGCCGGCAGTTTTGCCGCATTTGCCGGCCAAATTAACGAAGCCGGCCCATTCTGTTCTGTGCTCGATTGTGTCAATCAAAAGCCATTTACATACCCTACTAAGATTTACTAAGAGCAAGTGAATTAAATAAATCCAGCCACGTTTATAACAAGACTGCAAAACAATAAATAGAAGTTTGAAATGTCTTAATTTACGAATCGACCGTCTGTACATTTCAGTAGCGCTGGCCGCGCCGAGCCGCCTCGCGACACGTGGCCACATATAGAGCGATAGTCTCTGGTAATGGTCGTGATTGTGATTTTGAAGGAACTTGTTTTTAGAAGAATTTTTTAGGAAAAAAAATGTCTTGCGGCGGCTTAACGCGTGCCAGCTCACTCGCCTACCCCCACTGCGACCATTCTGCGTCACTCACCGCTTTCCAGTTCTAGAACCTGATTACAGAGAATGTGAAATGACTAACACAACCTTCTTCTTGTTTGTGACGTGTACAAGAAGGTCCGCAGCGCGGGTAGGCTGTATAGTAATAGTGAAGTTATCGCATAACGTTCAATGGTGTTCCTAAGTCCAGTGCCGGCCCGAGCCGTAGCTGCGCGCGTGCGGCGGCGCCCGCGCTGCGGCTTGCCGTGCCGCGGCGGCAGCTTGCCGTGCCGTGACGGCCAGTTGCCGTGCGGTATCTCGGGCTTGCCGCACCGCGGCGACCGCCCCACGTGTTCATGACGTGTTTTGTTTGTTGTTGTTCTGTTCTCTGAACTAACGTCGTGAAAATGGTTTTCGGATTTTAAGTCTATTTTATTTTTTAAAATAAATTGATGGACCTAAAAAGTTTACTGCATTTTTTCTTCCCTTCACACACTAATATCCAAAAAAACATTTCAATTGAAAATCTAATTCTCATTTTAAAGTTTGTTCCAGAATCTACTTCTAGGTGTAATAAAACTCCATCAAAATCGGTTCAGCCAAAAGCGAGATAATCGCGGATACTTAATCATACATTACCTACTGGCACATCTCAAAATGAGAACCTTATTGTTATTAAATCAACTAGGTAAATGACAAAGGAAAGGGTACAAATATATTGCGACAAACAGACTAAATTTCTTAAGACATCTGCAATGAAAGACAGAAATCTGTTCAAACATTTTAATAAGTTTCATTGAAAATTAAACCTCATTTTATTTACATTCAACGTTATCTTTAACCAAACATCACATCGATGACATGTCACAATTCATACATCATTTAGGAACGAATTTAACATCTAAGTACACACTACAACTACAGGAGCGAGCGCGCGGCGCCGGCGCGGCGGCGGCGGCTTACGTCACCCGTTACAGTGCTACCTCTAATATTAATAAATGCCAAGTCAAAAGTACCCCTTATTTCTACTCGCATGGAAATCAAAGCAATACGTTATCAAAGATAATGAGATAATATTCTTGTTTTTATGATTTTATAAAAATATATGTTATTAAATACAATGTTTACTCTAAACTGACCACTCATATTTGTTTGTCAGTGTCGCTTTCAAGGTTTTCAAATGCCCCGGATGAAATGTTAATTAAATCCTGCTATTGCTCAGTTTATAAGCTATACATGTAGCCCGACTTCACTTTGTTTCGGGACATTAGTTCCACTTTGTACCAAAAGATGGTGCTTTTGAATTTATCTCCTTATAAATAGTATAGAAGATTTGTACATAAATTATTTATTGCATAAGTATTATATAAATTGACAGCTGTCGCCCGCCGCTAGCGCCGGGGCCGCTGCTCGCGGCTTGCCGCGGTCGTCCTGCCTGGCTTTACAAAAATATACTCCAAGTGGAATCCATATTAAAATATACTCCAGGGAACTGGATTAGTCCGGTTTGGATGGGTGAGATTCAGGTTCGCGAAACATACGACTTATGATTCATTTTAGGCCCTTGTATACTGTTTTGTGATTGGTGGCAGACGAGCAGAAAGATCAAATGTTGTTAAGCGATTGTAGGAACTCTTCCCCCCGATTAGGCATCCGTTACCCCCACTCACTCGGTGAAACACAGCGCGTCCGCTGCTTTACCCCCGTTTACTGCTCGGCTATCACTCGGCCAAAACAGCACTGTGTGACCCTCGCCTATTTACATTACGTATCAATGGTATATGTTATACATATAATATCTCAGTACACGTTGTACCATCAATCAGATTAAGATATGATCGTAAGCAATTACATCGATGAGAAAAACATGACTTCCGTAGCTGAAATAATGTTTCCCTTTACTGTAAGCTTGTCATAAAATCTTTAAAATGCACCTTTTTGTGCACGCGCCACATTTATATCTAGTTACAAGATGATCTAACGTGAAATGAGGTTTTGCATTTACTATATCAATTATGATTACAAGGTAATAAACTACGACTTGTATAACAAGAGTAGTAAAGTAGACACAATAAAGTTCAGCAAAGACGACTTCATAAGAAGTGTTTACAATTTGTTCTTAATTTGTACGATATCCTCAAGCGGAGCAAATGTCGCTTAACCTTCTTCCACAGGAGAAGTCCAAGGGTGTATAAATACATTTTGAGATCATATAGCGTGATAACTTCATTGTACGGATCTTGTACATTCGTCTTTTTTATTTTTTTATAACATCGTCATTTTGTTTGAAATTAAATTTTTGATTTAAAAAGTTTTGTGCCTAAGACAAATTGATGTCAAGGGATGCCAGTTCATTTCTGATCTGCTGGCATGCATGCACCACTCATTGAAATGAATTGCCAGAATCAAAAGCGAGGTAAACATGATGTTGTAACATAATGCTTTTATGTATAATTATTTGATTTTAAGAAGTGGGGCGACGAATAGACCCCACGACTCATGGTTTATGTACCATGACATACAGTACATCGTCCACAATAGGATACATACAGGTCAACAGTAAGTAATAACCAACTGGCCGGCGCTATCGGTCGCCCAGCATTATTAGCATTTATAGTAGGACCCATTTTATAGGCCACATTTGCAACATGTCAGTATTAACTTCACATCGAATCGACCCGATCAGAAGAACATTTTTTAAATGTCTTCGAAATAACATCGCACTTTTTTAAAAATTTTGCAAAAAAAACCATTATTCCGCGTACAAGGTCACTCCGTCGAACGTCGTCGAAGTAGATATCAAATGTGGCCTACGAACGAGTCCTCACTGTATGCTAGTTACCTTCACGACCGAACGCGTACGGGCCGGCTATGGCTACACGAGGTCGGGGTCGGGCAGGTCGTGCGCGTCGGCCACGTGCAGCGCCAGCACGGCGGCGGCGCCGAAGGGCGGGCGGTAGGCCAGGCGCAGGTCGCGGAACAGCGCGGGCGGCGGCGCCACGTCCGCCAGGTACACGCGGCCCAGCGACGCGTCCAGCGCCGCCGGCAGCAGCCCCAGCACCGACGCGCGGCAGCGCAGCGCGCCGCCCGCCGCGTCCGTGCCCCAGCTGCCGGACCGTACCACGGATTTTAGTTAACTACGCTCTCTTTCTTCTAGAACACTGTCGCTGATAAAATACACATCGAACGCATTTTTTTTCTCAAGGACGAAAGTATTTATACAGCTCGAGTACTTAAACCGCGAGACGCTGCCGGGGTAAGGTTTATTTTTGTAAAATAGAGTGTACACGAGCGAATGAATCGCTTCATGGACATACACACCCGGTAACACGAGTTTAAAGTACGCTTTTTTATAGGGGATAGACGAACAGACGGATCGTTTGATGGTGAGTGATCGCCGCCGCATAAAGATGCTCGATTTTTTTTTTAATCCCGTCATCATCATTTTCAAGCCTATAGACGTCCACCGCTGGACCATAGGGGGGTTTCCCCCAAAGTCCCCACACAGATCGGTCCTGCGCCGCCCGCACCAATGGACTCCCGCGACCTTCAGCAGATCGGTCGATCCACCCGGTGGATGCCTGCCAACGGCTGCGGCTCCAATCGAGGACCTTTCCAACCCCAAAGGCCGTCCATTCTCTCGACAATGCGCCCTGCCCCATCGCCCATCCGAGCCACGCATTCTTCGGGCTACAGTGCGTGGACCTATAGATCTCCTGCGGATCATCAGTTCCTGACACGATCACGCAGGGAGATTCAGGAGCATAGGCCATATATTTTGTTATCAAAAGCATAGATAAGTGGTGTCATACCCCGTTTGGGCGGGCGGCTCGATGGCGACGCAGGCGGCGCGGGCCGGGCGCGCGCCCCAGGGCCAGCGCGGCGCGGTGCGCGTCCGCCGGCCGGCAGCGCCAGCAGCACCAGTTCCGGCGACCCCGAGCCGCGCCAGCCCCGCCGACGCGCACGCCGCACAGCCCCAGCGCCGCCAGCTCCGCGCGCGACCGCCGCCTCGCCCTGCGGCGACTCCGGGCATAAAGTTACAATCTACAGACAAGCGGACATACGCGGAGCAATGGACGTCCTATGGTTGGCACATCACGCGAGCGTGCGCTGCACGCGCGTCGGCAGTAGTCGAGCGCCAGCTAGGCGCAGGCAGCGTCAGGCCGCGGAGCCCGGTGAGCATGCATGCTGTCCCTGTGCCCGGTGTGTCACTCACCGTGAGGTGCAGCTGCACGCGCGCGGCGTGCGAGGCCAGCACGTCGCAGGACAGAGAGGCCGGCGGCGCCCGGTGCGCCTGCAGGTCGTCCCTAGTGCCCGGTGTGTCACTCACCGCTGAGGTGCAGCTGGACGCGCGCGCGCGTGGCAGAGGCCACAGCACGGCGCAGGCAGCGCAGGCAGGCGGCGCCCGGTGCGCCTGAAGGTACCCTGTGCCCGGTGGTCATCCCCGACTGATGGTGCAGCTGGACGCGCGCGGCGTGCGAGGCCAGCAGCGCAGGCAGCGCAGGCCGGCGGCGCCTGGTGCGCGCTGCAGGTGTCCCTGTGCCCGGTGTGTCACTCACCGCTGAGGTGCAGCTGGACGCGCGCGGCGTGCGAGGCCAGCAGGCGCAGGCAGCGCAGGCCGGCGGCGCCCGGTGCGCCTGCAGGTGTCCCTGTGCCCGGTGTGTCACTCACCGCTGAGGTGCAGCTGGACGCGCGCGGCGTGCGAGGCCAGCAGGCGCAGGCAGCGCAGGCCGGCGGCGCCCGGTGCGCCTGCAGGTGTCCCTGTGCCCGGTGTGTCACTCACCGCTGAGGTGCAGCTGGACGCGCGCGGCGTGCGAGGCCAGCAGGCGCAGGCAGCGCAGGCCGGCGGCGCCCGTGCGCCTGCAGGTGTCCCTGTGCCCGGTGTGTCACTCACCGCTGAGGTGCAGCTGGACGCGCGCGGCGTGCGAGGCCAGCAGGCGCAGGCAGCGCAGGCCGGCGGCGCCGAGGCGCGAGGGCGCGCACAGCAGCACGACGAGCGGCGCCTGGTGCGCGTTGCGCGGGTCCAGGCGCCGGCCGCCGCCCACCAGCCGCAGGCACACGTCCGCCGCGCAGCGCGCCAGCAGCGTGCGCGCGCACTCCGCCAGGCCCATCCTGCCCCACCGGTCGAACACACCATGTAGGTATCCAATATACATTGTTAAACGGTTCATTTTAACGACAAATAAAGCATATTACGCTAAACTCCACTTTGACACTGCGATATTACGTAACACACTGAAATAGCCTATCGCATGGAATCAAAATAGCTTCGTTCTAATCTTGCAATTCAAAATATGATGATCGCTTAGGGTTACGCCCTAGGCGATGGTCCCATTGTTGTCGTATTATTCCATCGAAAACAACAATTAATCGATCAAACTCTGCGATGACATACTGTTGACCTAAAATAGTTAAAAAATAGTAGCTACGCCATCTATAAGATTTTTACAAGTACAGTGACACGCATGTCCCCGTAGACGCGCATGCCGTGTGGCGCACCTCTCGAGCCCCTCCCAGAGCTGGCGGCGCAGCGCGGGCACGACGGCGGGCACGACCACGGCGTCGTCGGTGACGTAGTCGAAGGGCCCGCGCAGCTCGTCGGGCACGCGGATGCCGCGCCGCGCGCCGGCGCCGCCGCCGCCCGCCAGCACGTTCTCGTCGTGCCGCAGCTTGCCCGCCTGCGACAACCGACCACCTTGTTCACTGCTAGGGCTACTCTCAGTTGCCTCCGCCAGTGACGATAAACAACGACATTGGGAAAAAACACTTCTAATAAAAGAAAAACAAATAAGAGAAAAATATTATACATTTACATAATTTTTTCATCAAGTCTGTTCAAAAAAACCCTGTCTAAAAACATGGATCAAAAAAGTATCATATAAAATCAGAAGCTGAATGCAATACTAATATTATGTAATCTCATTGATTGAGTCACCTCATCAGCCTGCCGCACGAGGTCAGGCTTGGAGTTGCGCATGCGCTCCCAGAGCGCGCGCTTGTCGAACAGCGCGAGGTTGCCCTCGAAGTCGAAGTCGTCGTCGAGCGCGGGCTCCGCCGCGTCGCCGAAGCACGCCTCGTTGCGGCGCCGCGCCTTGTCGTAGCCGCCCGAGCCCTTGTCGTAGCCGCCTGACCCCTTGTCGTAGCCGCCCGGCCCGCTGCCGCCGCCACGCGTCTTGGGCGTCGAGCCCGTGTTGCCGTAACTACCTGTTATTCAAGAGATTCACACTAAGTTCTAGCCAAAATAGATGAAGATGGCTCTGGTTTTGATCAATTTGGAGCTAATAGAAATAACAAAGAAGCAGACAATTTTCTTGTCTTTAAAATTTCCTTTCATAATAATAATTTTATTTACCTGAGCTTAGTTTATTGAATCTCTTGAAATTTGCCAAAACACTATTGTCTCTCAATATCTATATCTATCAAGGCTTATAGGTAATCCGAAAAGACTAAACACTTGCTTGATGTAATTCATTCATTCAAACTCACCACCATCTATTTGTATTGTTTAAAACTAGCAAAATAAAGCTCCAAAATGAAGTGAAGATGGGCCTATCATTGTTAGCCTCAGACAACAGACACAATGGAAAATCAATTGGTTTATGCCTTTTAAAAGGCTTTTGAGTCTTACGACACTATAGTGGAATATAAAATGTAAGGCCACTGAACAACAGCTTATTAATTAACAACAGCTTATTAATTGAGACACTTAAATTATTATATATTTATATCAACAATATTGATCATGAAAAGGGGGTGTTGTATGCTAACCTGCATGGTTGTTATTGTTTTTATTGCGGTTGCCTTGTATCTCAATGGGCTTGGTGGCCTGCTGACGGCCGGGCGCCACGCCAGAGCCCGCGCCCTTCGCGCTCGCAGTCTTGCTGCTATTGCTGATGCTCAGGCTCAACTGATTACCTGAAACAGTTTCAATCATTAACTATTAACATTTTTCACTTCAATCACTAAAACATTGCATGACAATTTTTATGAGAAAATCAAAGATTGTAGGACACGCAAGTTTTACCTGAATTAGTAGGATTAGCCTGTAAATTTTCACAAACTGTAGCCCGAGCACCTTTTTTATCCTTCTTAGTGACTGCCACAGTGCTGTGAGTCTGCTCAGCCGGTTCCGGTCGCGCCTCGATAATTCTAAGGTCCTTTATATCAGCGGCACTGCAAAACACACAAAGCATACACTTAATTTCAAAAATTGTTTTGGAAAGTAAATGTTATTGTTAAAATTCTCACTTCAATGTGACTTGAGCTTTCGGATAGGGAAACCCATTTCTGAATGGTTTGGTGAGAGTGACAGTGTTCCCATCTGCTTCCAATATCGTCCCCTGGTAGCAGCCCAGAGGCTCGCCGCAGTTCACAGATACAGCGTAACCGATCCACTTCGCCATTCTGTCATTAGCATAGAATTTACGTAAAACAGGTACACCAAAACACAAGTAACTGTTTTGTCTGGAAATCAAGATATCTTTCGCTTAGCCACTTTAGAAACACTTTTTATTTTCATAACAAGGCAAAATATATGGTTAAGTGTATCGCTCGATTGTAGAAAACGTGACAGAATCACATAAAGTCAAGTCAAGCAAGATGAATGACAGCCAACCAATGACTTGACAGTTGACAGCTGTGACCACTATGTCATTTCAATGGATAGTAAGGATGGAAATGATTGCCTTTAAAAATCATTATCATTCAATCATATGTTTTTTTTGTCACTGTGAAGTCACCTGCTATTTTTCACACTGCTACTTTACATCTAAAAAAAACCGCCGAATTTTAGGAAGGTGAAGGTCTATCGTGAAATACCGCTGCACTCATCATAAACAAAATTAAGCAATGAACTTCCCTTCATACTTTATCAGGCTTAGGACTGACAATGTTAAAATCCGTAAACATATTAAATCACTTTCAGTACTCAATACTCAATATTTTTATTGCCAACGTACAAAAGATGTTAAAAAAAATCAGTAATCAAGAACAATATTATGGACCCTGTCGGCACTGAGCAAGTAATCACTACGTTTTAACGTACAGTTTAGAATATGTTGCTTGGCTTTAGCAATCACATCGGCGCTTCGCTGCTCGCACGCGCACGGTGAGTGATTTATAAAATCATATGATTTCTCACTGCTAGCAATCATTTGTGCCATCTTTAATGGATAGGACATAGGACCTAAGAAGAACGAATGATCGGATCAATTCATCCAACTCACCAACTGTGCATCCGACCATGTATCCGACCATCCGATTTGTCGGACTTAGAGAAACGACGCCTTATTCATGGTTCCTCACAACTTTTTTAATAATATTTTGGCAGCTGATCTGATTGACTTGACATTAAATTTTTTTTAGTCTCTGGTTTAAGTTTGTGATAAACGGGAGCCTCAAGAAGAAATTTTAACTCATTTTAATCAGAAAATATTTATTTACGAATTAAGTCGAGAGAAAAACTAACATGGTAAGGTCATAATTCTATCTATTTATATTACGTCATTAATACATAACATTTTATGCAACAGAATTTTATTTTTAATATTTTAATCATGCAGCTTTCTCAGGTTAAGATTTAAAATATAATTTATGCTCTATCTTATCATATTTTCACATTTAAAATGTTTCTTATATTCGAGAATAGTTAGTAATTATTGTCTTTTAAACTTAACTGACCAGGATTTTAAATTAAATTTTAAATAATGTAATCTGTACACGAACACTTTTCGAGTGTTAGGCACATTTTTTATAATTTTTCTTAGATTTTTCCATTAAAAAAAATGTTTCCATTACAACAGTAATGGACAAAATATGCTCTTCATCACCAGCCTATTACCGCTCCCACTGCATACAAGCCTACTCTTACAGTGTATATTTAGATAAATAAAATAATAATTTAACGTTGTCAGGCTCAAAAGCATTTCAAAAGGCAAAAACAATTGATTTTCTATTGTGTCTGCTGTCTGGGTCTTACAACATTAAAGAAAGTGTGCATGACATTCTTCGGTCATTAATTGCAGACTGGTCTGATGGCTCATTCGAAGCTTGTCTCATAATGGCTAAGAATGTGGGTTTGATACCCATCTTTGACCAAAATTGTGTGATGAATACTTGTGTTTGTTCAGTGTCTTGGTGTTTGTATTTTTTAAGTAATATAATAATTGTAGTGATTAAGCTTTAGTCCCATCAAGTAGTGATAACATAGTATGATTTCTATGGAGGCTTTTGCCCTGCAGTGGGACAGCATATAGGCTGATACTTTACTTTTTTTTATAATAATTAAAAAACCTCTAATATGGGAATAGGCATCAAGTAAAGCAATTAAATATGCAGGTGCAGGAGTATGTGAAGGAGAATGTGGTGGAGCGCGGCGTGGTGTCGCCGGCGATGCTGGTGGGCGCGCTGCTGCTGTCGGCGGCGGCGCTGGCGGCCGTCTCGCTCATCGACGTGGCGCTGCCGGCGCCGCTGGACCGGAGCGCGCCGCCCGACAAGTTCATCGCCGACATCGCTTATGAACACTTAGTCAACCTCACCTCTATAGGACCTAGGGTATTCTTCCTTAATATTTGCTTTTGAAACATTTTTTATAGTTAAAATATATGACGATATTGGGCCTAAAGCGCCGAATGGTGGTAAATTCTGGGTTAGATTCCCAGTCAGAACAAATGTATAAAATAAGATATTCAAATTGTTCTATGTCTAGGTGCACTAGAAAACTTATTGTAGCCAACCATCATCACATACAATCAACCAAAAAAGACTCGTCAGTGCAGAAAATGGAGTCCACTTTGCATGTAGTCAACCAAAAACAAGGTTACCTCACCACCACCCATTTAGTACTACTACATTTTTGAGTGAATTTTACTCTGAGTCATGTATAGATTGATAGACAAATCGTTTATCTGTAAAAACATAGACAGAGCTCTTTATAGAAAGAAACAAAATATCTGAAGTACAGTTATCAAAATTGCACAGTGAGTTAACTTTTGCGCATAAAAAGGGTTTTATCTATAGATATAACATAAGTACTCATTCCTTCCTTACAGCATAGCCCAGGTGCTGTTGTGTAAGTAGTTATTTTCCTTTGACAAAGCCACTGGATTATGTATCGTAATTATTAATTTACCTACTCAATAAGTTTGTGTGTAGTTTTAACATAGTGCAGGTAGGACTCCATCAGGTTAGGTGAAGTGACAATTTGCCTAAAATGGCTAAAACGAGTATAGTCCGAGGCATGAAAGAATAGTGATGACCTTGAGTACGCAGAAACCAATTTTAGTAGAAAGTCTTATCTTTTACAAGTGCGCAAACTAACGGCCATCGCTATAGTTAGATGCCGCGAACTATACCTAGCCTATATCCCGCAATGGAGTGCGACAGGCTGATGATGACGGTAAGTTTGATTGGGCCGTGCGTGTGGCAGGTGGCGGGCAGCTACGAGAACGAGGTGGCGGCGGTGGGCGTCCTGGTGGAGGCCATCAAGGGCGTCGCGCGCGCCGCCTCGCCGCACAACCTCGTCGAGCTCGACCTGCACCGCGCCAGCGGAGCCTTCTCGCTCACCTTCTTTGATGGTTGGTACCACTTTTTGTTAGGTGAAGAGATACGAACAACGAGGTGGCGGTAAAGCTAGTCCTCTTGTTTATGTGATAGGTGGCAGATGAGCAGATAGATCATTTGGTAAGCAATAGCCGCTGCCCATGGATGCCCACTCACAACACCAGTGGAGATACAATGCTGCTAACCTTAGACCCCCCCTCCCTGGATTGGACCTCCAGTACCTTTACTCACTCGGCGAAATACAGCGGAGGCACTATTTTACGCCGATTTTCTGTGAAATTGTGGCAACACTCCGGTCATGTCGCCCTATTCAAGCCGAAGCGTGGCTATCACACGAACCTATAATTTTTATAACATTTCTTGTGATACGTAAGCGATTTTCGCCGCCCATCAGTGACCAGTGAAGTCACAAGTGCGCTGTCAACCTTTTCTCCTTCCCCCTAATTCGTGGTGGAGTTTACAGTTAGTGTTTGCTCTTTGTGTACCTAACGCAAGGCTTCCAGTTTATAGCCTTAGTTTAGTTTGTAGTTAGCGTATATTTGGAGGCCAGCAGCTCTCACGCGTGGTCCCCGCAGGCATGAACAACGTGTACCGCGACGTGCAGAGCGTGGTGGCGCGCGTGCGCGGCGCCGGCGGCCGCGCCTCGCGCACGGCGCTGCTGCTCAACTGCCACTTCGACACCGTGCCCGACAGCCCCGGTCAGTGACACCACACCACACCACACTCGCACGCATATACTTTCGCTTTCCTCATCAGATCAGATTTAGATTTTTTTTTTAATTGGAACACCCTTACCAAACGATCAATGGGAATAATGCATTAATCGATATCTGTAGATAGTGTAATTCCAGCTGACTGATCGATGGTAAAATGGATTTCGGTTTAAGGTGGCATCACTTTCTACATAATTATGAGTTTACAGATCTACCTGTAGGGGTACTGTAGGGTACACGAATCTACTAAAGTTGATCGATTCCACCGATCGATCTGTAAATCAACGTTATAGGGAACGATACCCGTCGTCGTGGATAGCCAAGCACATCCTACTCTAATCGATCGCCTGCTGGCAACGTCGATCGATGCCATTGATTGTAGGGTATTGACTCTAAGATGGATTTTCTGTTAAAAGTAAAAATGTGCGCCTTACTGAATTGGCGATGTAAAGCGAATTTATTTAATACCTATATTTTTTTTATAAATATTTTTATGCGTAAATTGCCTCTTTGAACTGAGTAAAGCGATACTCATGAAATCATTAAAGACGTAGCTTTAGTACACAAAGCTTAGTACATGCCCTTACCTCAAGGTGGTTGATCGGCCTAACGTGATTATCTGATAACACTATCGCCAGCTCGCCGCAGGCGCATCGCAATCGCATCGACTGGTGACCGACGTGTATGTTTGTACGACGACACTAGGAACGATGACTATCGCTTGTTGTATACCACTATTTTGTATTATCAAAGAAAGTTTTTTTGTTATTTAAGCGTAGTACTAGGTATAGTTACCTACCTACAAGCCCTACGACTTTATGGCGCTACAAAAACTAATCGACTATTAAAGACATTAGTACCTATTTAGAAACTAGTATAGTTATGTTTTACGTGTTTGCGCATGAATTATCGTTTAGAGCCCCGACACCATGTATTTTAATTAGTTTTTTAACTTTATGACACAATGTTCTCTCAAACCTTAAAGTTAATGGATTCCAAGACACTGGGGCATCATTCGTCGAAACGACTTTATTTATTAGAACAACCAACAAGATAAACACTAAACAAAAAACAACAACTTAAATCTAAGTGCTATCTTATTTGAAGGTTGCCACGGCATGCAATGTGGACTACAATTGACAAAATCAAAAGTAGGAAAAATATTTTTTTTTTAATTTAAAGTCTTGATACTGGCTATCTTTGGTCTGTGGCACAAGTTTGTTCACAATGTACGTCACACACGTTACGTCACACTCGTCCAGGCGGCTGAGCGCGGAGTGTCACAGTTCAAGGCACATCTCGCAGCTCAAGTAGTAAATTGTATTCCGAGCAAACACAAGAAAAACTTTGGTGTTTAATATTCATGGTGATCTCATCTTTATCTGTGGCTTATTATTTTCATGATGACATGACTTAACCACCGCCGAAGTAAAAGTTTAGGCAATATAAAATACCTATCTTATCATGTATTTCGGATATTTCGTTCATCTTATGTAGGTACATACAATTGCCACACCCTCACAGGGTACTACATGTATCGACTGGACACAAATTGTAACATCCTTCTTTTATGTGTAACAAACATGTACGAGGGGTGGCTGATAAAAGATCTACTTTGTTAAAGAAAGTTTTGAAAATGGACATGGCCGCAATGTATTTATTTGCCTTGTTTATTCCTTTTTTGAAAAACATGACATTCATTTGTTTTAATACATTCATAAATTTTTGGCGCGGTGTTGTGTTCAGCATGTCGGAAGAAAATAACAAAATGATCAAATTTGAGCATCGCGCTGTGATTAAGTTCCTCAGTCGGGAAGGGAATACGCCTACCCAGATTAGGGAGCGAATGTTAAAGGTGTTCCTAGGTTCATGTTCTTCGGAATACGTTGTAAAGTTTTGGTCGAAACAGTTTAAACATGGCCGTGAGAGCTTGGAAGACGATCCTCGTAGCGGAAGGCCGATTTCTGCGGTGACTACAGAAAAAGTTGAAAAAGTGAAACAACTAATTTTGGCTGATCGGCGAATCAAGCAGTGGGAGGTAGCTAGACATGTTGGCATTAGTAAGGAACGAGTTCATGAAATAATTCATGGACATTCGGGGATCCAAGGTCAGCGCGCGTTGGGTGCCTAGAATGTTGACGCCGTTGATGTTGACGCCCGTGCACACGGCCTTCACGGCGAGGTCATCCTTGAATAAAAATGGCTTCGCAGAGATCAACCACCTACCCTATAGTCGAGATTTAGCCACTTGTGACTATTTCTTATTTAAAAATTTAAAGAAAAATTTGAGAGGTCGCAGATTTTCAACAGATGAAGAGATGAAAGAGGCGTTAAACGACCATTTTGACACCCAAGACAAAACGTACTTTTTTAATGGTCTAATGTCACTAATTGACAAATGTCACAAATGCAATTCAGATGAAGGGAATTACATTGAAAAATAAAAAAAAATCATCCATTTATGTCTTTTCTTTCATACTTAGGTAGATTACTTTTCAGCCACCCCTCGTATGCAATAAATAAATAAATAAAATAAGGGCTTATAAGGGTATAAATTTTTGTCGATATGGTATCAGTCAGTTACGAGTTGGGTTTCTAATGACCTGGAAGTCCGTATCCCGATAAGATTTATGATACGGCAGTAGATCGAACTTATGCCTGCATAGAAGGATAGGACATCATAATGTATTTCGTTATGCGGGATCTCTCTGTCATTCTCAGAAAATAATTTAAACTTTACCATTATCATACTATACGAGCGTTCATCAACTCAATGGTTTCTGTATCATGAGAAGAAAATCTTCATTCCTCTAATTCATTGCATACAGCCGGCCCTGTGTTGAGGAATGTTTGTGTGCTCAGTGATTTGAACCTCCGGAGCTAATGAGCAGTGGCGAGTCCTCAATGAATCACTGGTGGCGCGGGCGCAGGTCACGAGTCCGCTCACAGATTGCCGCTCAATTCATACATCATACAACATGCTATACATTGACCTGCTCCTATTAAGCGCCGCCCGAAAACAATCACGGCCTAGAGTCTCCTCGACGCGTGTTCCACCCATTTGTTAAAGTTAGCGTGCCCATCAACATTCATTAGTATATCACTTTATAAACGTGTAGCGATTCGGTACGAATAGGGACGAGTGGTTTCATTATCAGCCAACGTATCTCATTACGTCATTCTACTCGGCAACAGGAGCGAGGACTCGTCACTCCTGTGGCTCACGTTTATCCCCACACACTCTAGAACGGTTGAAGACACATTCTATAGACCAACACACAATACCTAACTAAAGCTCTGTAATCGACTTTTGATCGCGGAAGGCTGATAATTTTTGTGCTTATTAGCGACATCCTAAGTTTATGTTGGGGACTAATTGGTTAACAAAACTATTAAAATATGGCTTATGGTTCAACCCAGTCAAAGTTAAGTTCAATTAGGCCTAGAACAAATTAATGATCTAGCTCAGTAAGTATTAGGTCATTTCCTTGTTCAACAGCCGCTCACGCGATCATATCTGTCTGGGTCGCAGTCAACCACATGTACCTACCTATATTCTGTCACTCTTAAGATACCTATGCATACATTTGGAAACATTTGCGACCAGTTTCGCAAAGTCAAACCAGGTAAAACGAGTTCCGGCGCAGTGTAACGAACTGCAGGCTGTGCATTAAACCGGCCCACTCGCTCAATCTTAATTAGGGTGTTGGTTCGATATTTTGTTTGCGTCGCAAACTTTCTAAGTGACGGTACCTATATGTCTATAAAGTCTAAAATTAATTTTGTGATCAACTGGTAGTAAATAAATAATAATAAAAATATCTGCATGGTTGATTGATAAGAGCCAACATTTTGTAAAGTACCTACCTACCTATGTTGTCGCAGATCTCTTCATGCACCTGACTCGTAAAACGATTGTCATCTAGTTGGCATTTCGCGCTTCATTTAACGCAAGAAGCGAGACCAGACTGACGAACAAAAGCACTTATGTATAAATATTATGTGTCACTGTTTACATGCCGCGTTACCAGACGTAGAACTTTCCGTCGCGCTGCAAAGTATTCATCACCACGCCAATTTGTAAAAGTGTAGGTTGAAAGTTGATTCCTAGATTGTGTCTTGATGGAATTGAATTGATTGTTCGCGGCAGGCGTGCCTATTAGCGACGCGCGCCGCCCGCGCCCGTGCCCTCCTTCGCTCAATCACTTCATTTACTAGAACACACCTGCTTCCGACCATTATTTTTACCATATATCCCTATCTACTGGTATCCAGTTGTATCTAATACTTACTGTCACTCTTTCACGCCATAACTGCTGAACGGATTTAAATGAAATTTCAAATTTGGTATGCAGATAATCTAGACCCTGAGAAACAACATAGGCTACCTTTTATTTCGAAAATGGGGTTGTAAGGGGTTAAAAGGGGGGTAAAAAGTTACTTTTCCACGCAGACAAAGTCGCGGGCGGCCGCTAGTTTAAATATATCTCGTGCCGCTAACAAAATAATGTAGCCATTAATAAATTAATTATCAATTAAATAGCTTGAGGAATTTAATGTAGTAGAAATCATAATGATCTCACAGATAGCTCGCTAGATGAATACTCACCCATACCACACAATACTTAACGTAACTTAAGCTCTGCATTTAACTCACGCCCTCGTTTATGAGGACTCCAGCGCCCAGGCTCTTGCGAAGGGTTGTTCCATCCCTGTGTGGGCATTAGCTGGCCGCTACTCCTGCCTGCATTGGTGAACCCCAGCTGTCAGAATGTTTCGGTACCAAGCTGGTGATGAAACCAATAACCAATTGCTATAGTTTGTTGTTAAGTACCATCGCCAGGGTCACGGACGTCGCACTGGAGTTGATTGACTATTACTAAACGATGGCGATGGACAACACGTGACGCCAACGGATTGGTTCTCATTTAACGATACTTAAAATGTTATCTCTCTGAGTTAACAGCAACTTAATGAGATGTCCACGGTTTTGTAATTAACTCTTGGCGATGATTGCGGAGCCTTGTTACTTAAGTGGCTAATTGTAATATAATACCTCATGCTAGTCGCAGGCTTGATCACGTGCTGATACCTGGGAAAATACTTTTTAATAAAACCATCGTGATGATCATCACAATAGTACTAGCATGGGCTAGTTAAAATAATTGTAAAGATGAATAAACCTAAAACATTCTACATTTTGTGGAATAGTTGATTATGATTTCTTATGAAAAATTAAAGCTAAGTACAATCTGAGGACAATTCTCAGGCATTCGAACAAAGTGCTCTAAAAAGTCGCAGCTCAAAGTTATTTCCAATGAAGTTTGTATAATCTGACAACGCTGGAACTCCAAGTTCCAGCAAGAAGTCGGCAGTCGTACGAATCTACCTGCTACCGAACAGTGATAATAAATTTTGTGAGCCAAGTATCTTGATTAAAATGGATACTTTTTTTAATTCACGGATAAAATCCAACAAAAACTGGAAAATGATATCCGATAATGCTTTTCGATTAATGTCGATTAATACTTGTGTCTCCATTGTGCATAGCAATGGAGTGTCGCCTAACATCAAAGAGGTTCGTCCTGACTTAACCGTCTGTCCGCTGGGAACTGCAGCCGTCACTCGCACACGCTCGGCCGACGTGCACTAATGACGTCATCACTCTACTACCTCATATTAACTCAACTATTATCGTAAATAAGTTATGAAAGACAATTACTTACTTTGTCTTATTTGTACGAAAACGGCTTAAGCTACATTTATAGGTTACTTTTCACTCTCATACATCAACCTACATTATATAAAACGCATAGGATTTTATCTTTTGGGCATCGTATAATCTAGGTAAAAAATTGATATCTATTTTGGTACATAGTGAACTTATCAATAAATGTTATCGGTTGTCCACCTGCACTGGAATAATAAAACTAACCTGTTCCATCATTATTTATCTTCCTGTTTCCTAGATAAACGTTATATTAATATTACGAAAGGATTAGGCCATTTACTGAATCACTGAATAATCCGATAAGGTGATATCATCCAATCAAACAGCAGATAGGATTTTTGTTGATAAAACTAAATTTAAAATAAACCTAATACATAAATATGCCCAAACACTGAATAAATGCAAGTGTCCATCATACGAATGTTTGTCGAGAATAAAATAAATATAATATTAAAGTCACGAAACTTGCATGTTTCGGATCACCAGCGTGGTGATAAGCCTAATGCCATCATAGTAGCGATGACATGATTCCTCTGGTGGAGGCCTTTGCCCTCCAGAGGGACAGTAATATAGGTTAAAACTACCAGCTTGCATAATGCGGTGAAGAGTGTAGTCTTACACAATCACCTTAAACATTAAATTAGGTCGCACGTGTAACGTTGGTGATCACAAACCGAACCAGTGTTAGAAAAATTCGAAAGAGTTTGCTCGATCCGAGATCTCAGGCCCAATACTTAACCCACACTAGACCAGCGGGACGATCAAAACCAAATAAAAAGTGTACCTTTTTTAATTTCATCTAGCTCCCCTGTCAAAGGGTTGCGACCTGTCGCAAGTCGCTTCACCATTGTAATTAGCGAACTCCCCAAACCCTGAATTATGGCTTAAACATACCTTCCCCAGGCTTCTAACCACCGCCTTACCATGGTTCTTTCCTTCTTGGCATACGAACCGAATCGTAGGAGACGCCATATCGGTACCAGCACGGGGCTGAATCCCGTATGGCGTTTGCTTGACTCCCGGGCCCCGAGCCAAGGGACTTAACATATTGAGATAATGATGAATGCTGATTAAGCAGTGAGAATGGTCGTGGTGTTGCAGGCGCGAGCGACGACGGCGCGGGCTGCGCGGTGCTGCTGGAGACCATGCGCGCGCTGGCCGCCGCGCGCCGCCCGCTGCGCCACGACGCCGTGTTCCTGTTCAACGGCGCCGAGGAGAACATCATGCAGGCCTCGCACGCCTTCATCACGCAACACAAGTACGACACGCGCACACACACTCACACACATACACCCACACACACACGCACTCAGACACACCACGTACGCCAGCGTTCGGTGAGCGACGACGGTGATCATCACTCTAGCTCTCGAGTGAAAATGACGGAAGAATTTTAGAATAGTTTAACTTTTATTAAATTTTTATTTTCGAGTTCTTATGTAACTGTAATTATTATATTATACTGTTCTAACCTTAATTATATGAAAAAGATTCAACACAAAGAAGTTACGAAAAATAACTAGTTTTTCATGCTAGCGTGCGAAAAAAGAGCAAGTGGGTCACCTGATAATAAGCAATCTCCACCACCTATGAGCATCTGCGAAGCCAGAGGTTGCTGAAGCGTTGCTGGCCTTTCAGTATAGAGCGCGCTCTTTTGAAAAGACGAGTGTATAATAAATGTTTATCATGTGACACACATGTAAGTTTCTTCTTTACGGTTTTATTTTACAATTATACGCCTTAATCGCAATAGGGCGTGACATCAAACGTTAAACCATCCGCAGGTGTTCTAGAGATTAGTGACGCGTTTCTGTGGATTGTTCTCTTATCATTGCATCATCTTAAATCCGTTTCTTAACACGTTTATCTTCGTATATCCGACCGCTGGCCTACTTGAGATGTAAATAATTATTAACTAAAGTTGTTTCCCGATTCCCAGAAATCAAAGGACTCGTTCTAAATCTGTTAGACCAGCTAAGCTGCCATCATCCTAACTTATATTATAAATGCGAAAGTAACTGTGTCTGTCTGTCTGTTACTCTTTCACGCCAAAACTACTGAAGGGATTTGAATGACATTTGGTATACAGATGGTCTAGACCCTGTGAAAGAACATAGGCTTCTTTTTATTCCGAAAAGGGGGTTGTAAGGGGTTAAAATGGGGGATTAAAATTATTAAATAAGTAAAAATGTTATGTACCCAAAGATACTCGCGGACAAGGGCTAAGTGCGCACCTCTGGTCGTGTTGCAGATGGGCTAAGTCGGTGCGCGCGTTCATCAACATCGAGGCGTGCGGCGCGGGCGGGCGCGAGGTGCTGTTCCAGGCCGGCCCGCACGACCCCTGGATCATGGAGGTCAGTGCCACGCCGCGGGCTGAACTCTGTGGCTCGCCTTCACACACACTGACTACACGACGTCTTTACGACAAGACATATTGCTTAGAGCTTGTCCAAATGACGCGTTTAATTCGCGTGTGTCTTTTATGCGCTCTATGTCTGTTTACAGAGGTTCTTATTAAAGAGCAATGAACAACAATCAGCGTGCAAAACGCGCGAATTAAGCGCGTCATCTGGACAAGCTCTTAACGCGTAGGTGTTGACCCACGCGTGAAACGACCTTCAGTATCTATTCTATCGTGGCCCCAGTAGGAGTCGTGAGCGTTCGGCCGACTTTTGGGGCATTCTCACCAAAGTGTACTCAGCGATGCGCCTTAATGCGTCGAGTTCTGGTAGCTTATAATGAAGCCGTGCCGCAACGAATGAGAATATACCTGTCGCATTCAAACAAAAGCGCGCACAGCGCGTGTGACAGGGAGAGGAACTCGGATTCAGTCGTAACGCCCGCTTCCAATTAGGCCCTCTGGACTAAAGATACATCATAATCTGGCGTGAGTTATATAGTGGGGGTTGTTCTTTACTACCCACTTTATTATTTATTATGTTATATGATAAATATCTGTCTCGTTGTCCACTTGTAGTTAAATATCCACTAAAACATTTAAATAAAATTAAATCTAAACTACTGCAAATGTATTTATCTACCTATTTAATTCTTCTCTTACACTATCTGTACAGGTAAAACTTAACCTAATAGGTAAAGCAAGTTATCTCTATTGAAACAGCATGTCATCTTTATTTTAGTTTTTAATTAGTTCCAGACATCTGTATCAATATGTCACGTCAGATGTGACTGCACTTGTCGAAATGGCATGCAGCCTTTCAAAGCAGAAATACCTACATTTTCATTTTATTACTTAATTTTTTTTTGAGACCCAAAATTGTTGCGTCTCCGTGACCCTAGTGTGCCCTAAGCAGGACGTGATCGCGTAGGTAGCGTAGTGTCGAGGCGCGGGCGTGAGAGTGAGGTCGCGTGGTGACGCCGGAGCTTGCGTGCGCAGGTGTACGCGGGCGCGGTGCCGCACCCGTTCGCGTCGTCGCTCGCGCAGGAGCTGTTCGAGAGCGGGCTCATTCCCGCCGACACCGACTTCCGCATCTTTCGCGACTTCGGCCGCCTCTCCGGTACGCCCAGCCCCGCCCCCCGCACCCCTCACCCGCTCCCGCACCCCTCCCGCACCGCACACCCAGCCGCACCCGCGGACGCTTGTCGCATCACCGCCGCACGCATGCCGCCCGACAGCGACTAATCGATAAACCAACCTGAATAACCAATAAATACTTGATCATCGAGGTTCAATCAGATGGCGTAACTTAATATACTTTGAGAAAGTTCAATCCTTTGTTATTGCTCCGTTTTGGCAACTTTACTATTTTTTAACGATAAGGTAAATAAATATACTGTTTCTGGTTTAGCTTGTTGGAACGAGCTGCGCAACGTTTGAGGGCTATGGTGGACCGTAGCCCTCAAACGTTGCGGTTCTGTGAAAAAGTTTTTGTCAGGATCGAGAGTCTATCATCCGATTCCCTTTTGTGCGTAGGCTTCGAGTTCACTTACGCCATCTGATGAATTTTGCATTCTCGATTTACCTCGTGTTAAGAAAATTCTATTTCACACGTTTAAATTTTGAATAAATCGCATTCGGATTTGGTGTGGTGATGGTCGTTGTGGGCTTCGCGTTTGAAGAAATTAAGTAAAAAACCATTTAGATAGGTACCATTTTATTTTAGTTTTTTTTTATTAAATAATAATATGTAATTTAATAATTAATTAATAATTTGTGAACGTAGCTTCATATCATATCGATTAATGATAATTTCCATATTAAACTTGTATGTACATTGTACAGTTAACAGCAAAAGTAGATGATCAAAATGAAAAATTCAAATAACTGTATGAATCACTTTGAGGCTATTCAGAGTTCGCGTCAAACTGTATGAATCTGACACCATACAGTTCTGATGCGAACTTCGGTCAATAGTGAGTATAGAGTTTTTGATTTTGATCATCTACTTTTGCTGTTGACTGTACGTAGTAGCATCGGAAAGAACGCATTTTATCCATTTTAACGATAGTTCATTCTTCGTATTAAAATATCAGGTAGAGATAAACTTTTTATTAGCTGGCGGACTACATGTTTAATGACTTCAATTCATGCATAGTTTAGCACGAATAGTTTTAGACATATTTGCACACAATAAGTATTGTTTAGGTACTATGAAGCTGTCACGCCATTAACCTAACAGTTTTACTTTTAATTTGTCAATATCATCTTGTGCAGTTACTTATTTGTCAAATCCATTTCATTCTAAACTAAGAGTTGGGGGCAGTGGCTTTTATTGCAGGTGGATAGAATATAAGTAATCAGTGCCAAATAAACTTGTACAAAAGGTCATTTTTCATCACCGATACCTTCCAAAAATACATAACGAATAAAACGCAAAGATTGTTCCGTTAAACGGACTAAGTGAGCAAACTTTAATCCCCAACGTTAAGTATTTTGATGTCCTACTTAAAGCTTTTAATTTTAGTATTCAGTATTCTGAAACTCGGTTTTGTATAGAAAGAGTACCTATAGCAAAGTCGCAAGAAGAGGCGAATGACATTTTGTGCACGTTTATTTGTCCCGGGCTCTGAGCACGGATGCAATGGTGTGTGACGGTGCGTGTGCGCAGGCGTGGACCTGGCGTGGAGCGCGAACGGCTACGTGTACCACACGCAGCTGGACACGGCGGAGCGCGTGCCGCGCAGCGCGCTGCAGCGCACCGGCGACAACGTGCTGGCGCTCACGCACGGTACCCACTCACTGCATATTCTACTACACCTAATTACTGACTCAAACACTCACTACGTTAATATTGGTTCACTTACATGTTTGAAGACTACTATTAAAATGATTCCTTCATTATTGATACTGCCCTGTCATTTATCTATAGAACAGACAAAGACACCACTATACCGAATAAAGCATTGACTTTCAAGTCGGAAGACCGGGAATCTTTCTTAGTGCCAAAAACTACTAATTTCTTATTATTATTTCGTGTGAAAAATCCCCAAGATACTGGTGACCTGACGTCCAATTTTAACAGCATTGGATCGTCAAATCAATAATCAGGTGGAAAAATAACCAATAATCTTGTAGATTCAGTTTATATTAGGTACCTATACCTAGATTTTTCGCTCGCGATAGTCCCCATGATGCTTCCTGTATGTAACAATATTAGGGATTCTTGTAAATGAAAAATCCCATAGATAAGTAAACTTCCGTTTACTTATGGCTTAGATGGCCCGATAGATAAGTAAAGACGTCCGCCGTTCTGATATCGACATCGGTCGTTTTGTACGTAAATTCATAATTTTGACATGATACCTATGTCAAAATGTAACCTGTCCACTGTTCGTCGGAGTAATCGTATACGTATCGCCATGTACCGGACCGGGCATCGTTTGGGTTTGGGGGCAGGGCTGCTGAGCAGCGAGAGCCTGGAGTCGGAGGTGGACGCGGGCTCGCGGCAGCCGGTGTTCTTCGACGTGCTGGGCGCGTTCGTGGTGTCGGCGCGCGCGCCCGCCGCCGCCGCCGCCGCCGCCGCCGCCGCGCTGGCCGCCGCCGCGCTCGCCGTGCACGCCTCCGCCGCGCAGGCGCGCGCGCAGCGTGAGTTTCTTTATATCATTATTGCAATTTACTTGGTCATGCTTTGTCTTATTCTAGTCTATTTTTTTTCATATTCTATATCTTTACACTTTAAAAATCATTGTATGTACTTTAAAAGTTGGTAAGTCCAGCTTCCAGAAAGAGGTCGATCGGTGAATCCAACTCGGTTGGGTAGCTACGCAGCATATTTTCGGCCCATTTACCGCAGTGTCTGAAACTGAAGCACAGGACCGATCTGAGAACTTTGAGAGAGGCCTATGTCCAGCAGTAGACGTCTATTACAAGTCGATTCCGAGATGCTTAAATTTCAAAATTTATCAGTTTTTCAACCCAATCTGTGTTTGTATTTTAAATGATGAAACACGTCGATTCAGGAGCGAGGTAACAGATGTTTCGCGTCAAAACGAAGTGTAATGTATGAAAATAATCATCATCATCAGCCTGTTGCAGTCCACTGCTGGACATAGGCCTCTCCAAATGCTCGCCACTTTGATCGATCTTCGGCTACTCGCATCCAGCTCCAGCCAGCCCTCTTGCGGCAGATCGTCACTCCAATCTGGCCTGATGTCGTCCTACACTACGTTTACGAGACGCGGTCTCCACTCCAGAACTCGTTTAGGTACCTCAACGGTCGCCAGTTCTGCGGCAGATATGGCCAGCCCACTGCCATTTCAGCTTACTAATCCGGTGAGCTACGTCGATAACTTTGGCGAAAATAATGTGCCTCTTAAATAGCGTCAGCCATGTTTCGTGGATAAAGGCCAAAGAATCGCGTGGCTCAACCGGCAACGGGCCCTCTGCGAGGAGAACAGACGGGCCGTCGGGGTGGAAAGGTTCTCGAGCGGAGGCCGCGTTCGGGAGGTCCCAGCCGTGTCGAGTGAGGGCGAGCGTGCGAGTGAGTGTGCGGTGGTGTTGCAGTGCACGTGTCGTACGGGTCGTGGTGGGTGGCGGTGCTGGGGACGGCGGCGCGCGCGGCGCTGGCGGGCGTGGCGGGCGCGGGCGCGGCGGGCGGCGTGGGCGCGGCGCTGCACGCGGCGGGCGCGCGCCTGGCCTTCTACTCGCGCGGCTGGCTGCTGGCGCCGCTGTACGCGCTGCCCGCGCTCGCCGCCGCCGCGCACGCCTTCAGCGCCTGCCCGCCGCCGCTGCCGCTGCCTCTGTGAGTACAACCACACCTTATACCTACTGTACGACTCGGACGCGTGCAACACGTACCGACATAATGTTACATCCTTAGATGTAATAGTATTATTCACTAACTAACGCCATCAAATTATTTCTCCTACCTACAACAATACAGTTGACGCTAATTTTTACAGTAACACTAAACACATAGGAAATAACCTTAATAGTCACACATTTTTAGGATTTATTACTTTTCTCTTTGAACGCAACCACGACTATTGTTGCCCGAAGCTTTCGGAGCGAGAGCATATCGAGATCTGAAGCGTTCCATTCCCTTGTAAGTGAACATTTAATACTTACTATAACTTATTTACTCCGATAGCCCAACGATCCAAAATGACTCTCGGCCTCCAATATGAGATGTCGCCATTTGTTCTGTTCCTGTAATACTGCTAGTTGTTATTATTAATACTGTTGGGTGTGTGCCTGTGTCAGAAAGTAAAGAGTGTGTGAGTAAGTAGTGACAGCAGTATGTTACTCGGTGTGTGGTGTGTGGTGCAGCGGGCGCGGGCGGCTGGGCGCGTGGTGGGCGGCGCGCGCGACGTGCGACGCGCTGCTGGTGTGCTGGGCGGCGCTGCTGCTGCTGGCGGCGCTGCTGCGGCTGCGCAGCGGGTTCCTGCCGCTGCTGTGGCTGCTGCCCGCGCTGCCTGCGCTGCTGTGCGGGCGCGGCACGCCCGGTACCTACACGCTTATCCTCACTCACTGACGACTCCATCTGGTTTTAATCATCATCAGCTTCGAGTCCTGACATTTTAAACACAATCTTCCAATGTTTTTTCTTTTTATGTGATAGGGCAGAACGAGCAGAGGCATCACCTGATGGCAAGCCAAACTGATGTACCTAGTTAAATGTTCCGGAAAACAAACAAAAGCTTCTTTCCATATTAATTATTGAATAAATGTAAAAGTAAGGTCTACGCATCATTTGTCGAAATTTTCATTTACGTAAGCCCTTTCAGAAATGTCAGTAGTTAGGAGAATATGTCGACGTGTGTATATCGGTGGTAATGTTTGGTGTGTGGCGCAGAGTGGGCGCGGCTGGCGCTGTGGTGCCTGGGCTGCGCGCTGCCGGCGCTGCAGACGTGGTACCTGGCGCTGGGCTCGCTGGCCATGTTCGTGCCCATCATGGGCCGCGCCGGCGCGCCGCCCGTGCCGCCCGACGTGAGTCACACACGCACTCCACACAGGCCCGGGCCAGGACTGGAGTTGCCGGATCGAATCTCCCTCCTTACTGACGGGAGCGATCACCGAACTTTTTTTGTACTTTTTTTCGGAAGAATTCAGATTAGGGGAAGACATCGGGAGTCCGCCTTCTTGACTTCTTACTTCAAACTTAAATGAATATCAATCGCGTACATTATGCTGCAACAATGCAATGCAGTGAGTTCATTAATATAAGTATCTAAAACATAAAGCCGTAAGTTACTTTGTGGTGACAGTCGTATTGAATTTAAAATTTTGGCATAATGTTATCTACACTTCTATACAAACTTAACTTAAAATACTCTATTTCAACATTTAAACAAAAAAAGACAAATCCAAATTGGTCATCCATTCGGTAGATACGAATATCATAATCAGACAAATTCTTAATTTGAAGATTATGAGGGTAGATAAATGTATGAATTTCGGAATGTGATGTTATTTTTCAAAAATCTTCTTAATTAAATAATAGTTATTCGATGGTGACATGCAGGTGAGCATGGGCGTGGTGGTGGCGGCGCTGGTGCTGGCGGCGTGCAGCTGGGTGCTGCCGCTGGTGGCCGCCGCGCGCGACGTGCGCCCGCTGGTCAGTCGCGACACCAACCGCTAACCTTTATTGCCTACTTTTTATAACATTGTAGATCATCATTATCATATTCAGCCAATAGACGTCCACTGCTGGACATAGGCCTCCCCTAAAGTTCTCCACACAGATCGGTCCTGTGCCGCCAGCATCCAAAGGACTCCCGCGACCTTCATCAGATCTGCCACGGCTGCGGCCTCCTGCACGTGGCCTCCACTCAAAGGCCCTTCCACCCCAACGGCCGTCTGTTCTCCTCGCAATGTGCCCTGCCCATTGCCACTTCAACCACGCAATTCTTTGGGCTATGTCTGCTATGCTCGGAATCTCCTTGGGTGATCGTGTCAGAAATGATGAGATCCGCAGGAGATCAAAGGTCACATCGTAGATTAACGAAAAAAATAGATTTTTTTCGATAAATTGCGTACGTGAACCTATTGTTTATTTAATTTACAAGTGTATTGTTACGAGGCTGGATGATAGTCGTACTCAATTAATGATGGTAAACATCGATAGGACGCTTGTGTTTCCGTAATAAATAATGTTATTTTTTTGCAGACGTATAAGATGTGGGCGGTGTGCCTGGCGACGTGCGCGCTGTGTGTGCGTACGCCGCTGGGCGCGCCGTACAGCGCCGCGCGGCCGCAGCGCTTCATGCTGTTCCACGTGCAGCGCCACGTGCACGCGCCCGGCGAAGGACCGGCCAGGACTGGAGTGTTGCCGGATGATCGAATCTCCCTCCTTACTGACGGAAGCAATCACCGAAGTTTTTTTGTTCTTTTTTTTCGGAGAATTCAGATTAGGGGAAGACCTCGGGAGTCCGCCTTCTTGACTTCTTACTTCAAACTTAAATGAATATCAATCGCGTACATTATGCTGCAACAATGCAGTGCAGTGAGTTCATTAATATAAGTATCTAAAACATAAAGCCGTAAGTTATTTGTGTGACAGTCGTATTGAATTTAAAATTTTGGCATATGTTTATTTACACTTCTATACAAAACTTACTCTAAATACTCTATTTCAAACATTAAAACAAAAATAGACAAATCCAAATTGGTCATCCATTCGGTAGATACGAATATCATAATCAGACAAATTCTTAATTTGAAGATTATGAGGGTAGATAAATGTATGAATTTCGGAATGTGATGTTATTTTTCAAAAATCTTCTTGGTTAAATAATAGTTATCGATGGTGACATGCAGGTGAGCATGGGCGTGGTGGTGGCGGCGCTGGTGCTGGCGGCGTGCAGCTGGGTGCTGCCGCTGGTGGCCGCCGCGCGCGACGTGCGCCCGCTGGTCAGTCGCGACACCTACTGCTAACCTTTATTATCTACTTTTTTATAAGAATGTAGATTTGTGTATTGCTACGAGGCGGACGACTGCCGCACTCAAGTAATGATGGTAAACATCGATAGAACGCGTGTGTTTCCGTAATAAATAATGCTAGTTCGTTGCAGACGTACAAGATGTGGGCGGTGTGCCTGGCGACGTGCGCGCTGGTGTGCTGTACGCCGCTGGGCGCGCCGTACAGCGCCGCGCGGCCGCAGCGCTTCATGCTGTTCCACGTGCAGCGCCACGTGCACGCGCCCGGCGCCGGCGCCGACGCCGTCGACCACCTGTACTGGATGCCCGAGCTCGACGTCAACACGCCGCACAGCCTCGACCGCCAGGGTGAGGGCTACGCACACGCACGCCGACATACACACCAACATACGCGCGTACATTCACACACCCATACATGCGCGCACACTCAGTCACGTACGTTTGTATGTGTGTGCACTTATACAAATACAAAACGTACCTACGCACAGCGCCGAAGGAATGTTCACTATTATGAGTTAAAAACATTTTGACAAGTTATAAGTATTTTGAGTAGATTTGAAAAATCCAGAGGTCGGTTTCGAAGCATTATTTAATGAACTGTGCATTAGGTCGTAAACGTAAGCGGTGAGATGTTCCTTAGTGGCGGAGATGGCGCTGGCGCGCGAGACGCCGGCGGCGGAGTGCGCGCGCTGGGTGTACTGCGGCGCGGCGTACTACCTGCCCGTGCGCGGGCTCATCGCGCGCGCGCACGCGCTGCCCGCGCCGCCGCACGACCGCCTCGTGCGCGCGCACACGCACGTCAGCGTGGACAGGCGCGCGCTCGCCAGCGACGTCTACGAGATACACCTTAACATCACCGGTGCGGAACATTTTTTTCTTACTTTTTTTTATTGTTATTTTTTTCGATTATGTGGACGTGTACCATCGCGTCGGTGACGGGGCGCTCGGCTCGCCGCGACGGAGATGGCGACGCGCCCGAGCGCCGGCGAAGCTCGCCCCGACTCGAATTCGAGCGGCCGCTCCGTCGGATCGCTCGAGCGGATCACACGAAACGGGCACGTTTCAGGTCCGAGTCACCTGGTGGTGATCGCGTCGCCCGCGGAGGGCGGGCGCGTGACGTGGAGCAGCGCGCTGGACGCGCCGCAGGAGGCGGCGGCGTGGGGCCGGCGCCGCACGTACTTCTTCACGCTGCACACGGCGCGCCTGCCGCGCGAGCGCCCGTGGCAGCTGGCGCTGCGCGTGCGGCTGGCGGCGCCGGCGGAGGACGGCGAGCCGGTGCTGCAGCTGTCGGTGGCGGGGCACGACATGAGCGGGGCGCGCGCGGCGGCGCACGCGGCGCTGCTGGCCGCCTTCCCCGCCGCCGCCGCGCCCAGCGGCTGGCCCGTGCACCTGCACCTGCTCGACGTCTAGCCGCAGCCGGGATGTCCGCGCGCGTGTCCCCCGACTCGGCCGGTTGTGACCGTTGTGTCGGTGTGGCCGTGGGAAGGTGCTGGGGCGAGTGACGGGCGGTGTTCGGCGGAGCGGTGTGTTCGGTCCCGCCGCGAGTGTTAGTGTTAGTTGCGGATTCCGATCGCTTCGCACCGCTGACTTAGCCGATCGGAACGCGTCCACTTCCGCGTCCGGTTCTGGTTGCGACCCCCCTAGATACGAGTGCGACGGAGTGAGATCGGTTAAAACTTGCGAAATTGTATACTCACTTCCGGCTGCTCTAGAAAAGAGTACAGAGATATATGATTTAATTGATAGAAATAGTCCTTAGTGAGTCCTTATAAAACATTTATGAATGTCAAATATTATTTAAACCAATTTTATTGCACCCCCTTTATGTGAACAAAGTTTTCCGATTGATGAATTAATTTGGATGGAAATTAAACGAGAACGAATCCAAGTATACAATTTCAGCAAAATACCCCGAAGTTAGATAAGTGTCGCAGGCGATCCTGGGTGCGCGTGGAATCCGCTGGACGAGCACGAGATAGTTATGTATTTGAAAATACTAAGTTAAGACACGGCCCTCCTCCTTAGACGATAATCTCCGGAGTTCCGTACTTATCTTTCCGTAGTATTTTCATATTCACTATTGGGACGAAGCTACTACGTAGAAAATTAATCTGACTAGTTATTAAGTCAAACTATTACAAGTATGGTATGACTTAAATCAGTAGCGCGACTTCTGAATAATTGTAAATACGTTGAACCTGAAATAAATATCCTTGACTTCTTAAATACGAACCCACTTGCCCACCACGCAGGTGGTTTCTGTTGTTTATACATGACAGTGTAAGTTTTTTTAAGCAATTAAAGTGCTTTTATAATTTTAATGGTTCCAAGCAGTCAAAGACAAAGTCAAAGTGTGGACTTAAATACAGTATTTTCATTTAATTTTAAAGACTATTTATGGAAAAGAAGGCGTTCAGTTGGTTTTTGCTTACTAGTGTAGGTATAGAAGTGAAAGTATAGATAGAGTAAGGTAACAGTGAATGAGGAAATAAATCCAAATTGTTATTCCCAAATGCAGATAGGTTTGTTGACAAGTAGGTAACAGTAGCGTAGATTTTTGGTGCGAGGGGAGGGGGAAAGCGGGCCGCCCCGGGCGGCAAAATCTCTACTTCGTCCTATGGAAGTCGAAGAATATGGCATCAATACCACTACGCCATTGTAGGTACCTACTGGTTTAGGTTTAGGGGGGTCGAGACAGAAAGAGGGCACCAAAATACAGTTCGCCCCGGGCGGCCGAAACCCACGCTACGCCACTTGTAGGTATCGTTAACCTACTTAGATGAGTTAAACCGTCTTCCTCGCGACGCGCCGCAGCGGGCGCAGTCTCTGCTTGTCGAAATGTGTTCTTATTGTAATAAGTGGTGCGGTGTGAATCCATGTCGCATATTATCGCCAGCGCGCGGGTATGAATTACTTATACAAACATTTTGAAGACGTAAATCGCATAGATGTGTATGTCACACGTCCTACCTGTGAAAGTTGTTAACAAACAACTTTGTTAAGTGCTCACGCCACACGTCAGAAATCAGATTTTCGTAGATAAGAAACTAGTGCAATTTACTGTACAATCTCAATTTGGCTCTTCGAATTATTATGTAAATAAACAGCCTACTAAACTTGGCAATATCTAATTGAAAGTCAGCCAAAGGTATTTCCTACGTTCGCGTTCTACTGTAGGGGTTAAACAAACGATGAATACCTCATTTAGCAATAATAATTAGGTACATAATAAAGTATGTAGATAGACCATATAGGTAACTAATTGATTAATATACGGTTCTAATAGCACTAATTAATTAAATGTAAGTTGTGCAAATCGTGTGTATGGTGCTGGAAGACAAATGCGATTGGTCACTTGTTTAAATCAAGTAGGTATCTGAGATTTAATTTCATATCAGCATAGTTGTAGTTCTAGCGTAAAACATGTCTATCTCTAACGCGATACCTGGTAGAGTGTAAATCAACAAAGTGCCAGTATGTCTGGACTGCACACGTGCTGATGTCGCATGTCGCAAACCATACATTCCCCATGAAGTGGCTAGAAGAGATGTAATGCAAATCCTGCTACACGACATTGTATCTTTATTTTAGTAGGATCCTGTACAAGCTTATTATTTGGAAGCTTCAGATTTCTTTGTTCGAGATTGTTCTTTTTTTTAATAAATAACATACAGGGTGTATCAGAGAAGAGGTACATTCTACCTTATACGTATTCCACTAACAACTTGTCTGAAAAACCTTTCGAAGGTCTCACAAGGAATTTAAATATTTTCTACAAACAGTTGTTGCAAATAACGTGCGCCATAAGTTGTTCAGAGGATGCTATTGTTTAATGTACATCCTGTATAATGTTTCTCTTCTGGCTGTACTGTTTGATGTATAGCTACGTACTATTTCATTTTGTACATTGTAATGTTGAAATAAATAACAATCTCTTGGCGAGACATCAAATGTAATAATTAATGAGTTTTTTACTATTATGCAAGTGTATGTAGATGACTAGATGTGGCTGGGAATGTAAAGTTGATAGTAAATTAAGTTGGGCTGTTACTGAAGGGGCCTTCTTGCCTTGAAAACAACGTTAATTTACTGTGATCATAGTTTATATGCTTTTTGTTATTAAAAAAGTTATCGATTGAAGATCAGTTTTTTTTTCCCACAGACAATCTTTCATGAGAGGTTGAGCTAAACAGGACGAGTAGAACAATAATAAAACACCATATAACATTCAAGTTTATTGATAATAGATCGTGGGTATAACACTGAGCTGGTTGCGGGGCTGCGCCCCTCACACGTCGGGATGCTTACCAAATAATACTTATCTAGACAAGAAATAAATACTCGCAAATCTAACATGTTCACCTTTAACGTGCTTACAAATAATTATTTACAGAAGGGTACTCGACGGCTCGAGCAACGCGCGTGACGTCAGCGCGGGGCAGTGACGTCACGCGCGCGCCGCTCGCGCCCGCTAATCTCTACGACACTGAACTAACCAGTTATTATAGTCTTTGGATACTCACAATAAAGTTATAAATCATCGCTAGGGGCTGGGGGCGGGTGACGCTAGCGGGTGTTGGCGCGTCGCACAGACTCGGCCCGGCCCCCTCTATTTACATCTAATCTATATGTAGTAATCATTTGGTTACAGTACCGCCTTCCGCCTCGAACGAAACTGATTTTAACTTTTTCGACTCGAAAGTACATACTGTTAATAATACAGACTGCGGTATGTCTACACGACAATGCTACCTTCACGACTATTGCTTTATACAACGAAGAAAATTATACATTATTATCGACGAGCCGGCGGGGAACACCCCGACCTCTCGTCGCACGCATTCGACTCTCGATTGCTAAATTAAGATACTCAGAATATTTGCAGATGCCCGACGCGGGCGGCTCGACTGACACTTCACTGGCGACAATCGACTTCAATGACTTCACTGGCGGATTCTCCCTGGGACCGGCCTGCGTGCGGTCTAGCCGCCATATTTTTCCAATAAATTTTCCATGAGTGTGTTTAATTATGTGGCTCGCGTTACTGGAAAATCATGGCTGTGCCTGGTCGCACGCGGGCCTAGATCCGTATCATTACCTACATGTCACCGATGTCTACGAACATTCGACCATTCAATAATAGTAGAATATATCGCTATCGATCTATATTTTTCGAGGTTTCGCCTCGGGATCGATAGTATGTAGATACCGCCGCGGTCGGATCTCCGTCCGCTCGCACGATCGCTCGCTCAGAATCGACTTAACTATAACGACGGAATGAACTAAATACAGATCTCTCGCGAAACGTCGCGCAGGTGACCCCCTAGGCCCAGATGCGCAGCGTGGCGTCCCAGGAGGCGGTGGCGAGCGCGGTGCCGTCGGGCGCGAGCTGCACGCGCGTGACGCGGTGCTCGTGGCCGCACAGCACGCACACGCGCGCCGCGCGCAGCGCGTCCCACGCGCACGCCGTGTAGTCGCTGTAGCCCGCGAACAGCAGCCGCCCCGACACCGACCACTCCACCGAGTTCACGCCGAAGATGATGCTCTCCTTGGTGTAGCGCGCCACCTGCGCACGCGCCCGACACGGTCAGTGGAAGCGTCCGTAGCGGCGGACCGCACGAATTAACGGGATCGATGCGTACCTCGCGGTCGGCGCGCAGGTCGAAGAGCCGGCAGCAGGAGTCGTCGGAGCCGGAGGCGAGCGAGTCGCCGGAGGGGTGGTACTTGACGCTGTTGACGTCGGAGTCGTGCGTGTCGAAGGCCTGCACGGCCTGGCCGGTGCGCAGGTCCCACACCAGCACGCAGCGGTCGCAGCCGCCCGACACGAACGTGTCGCCCATGTCCGACGGCGCCAGGTCCAGCGACATCACGTCCGCCGCGTGCGCCTGTACCGACATCGACACGCTCAATCCTCATAGTCCTAGCGTCCGAGAGCTTTCGCTTCGGAGGCTGGGATACACTTGAATCATTATATCTCCTCACTCTCATGGAGGAGATACGTTTATTCAACCCACCTCAGTCGTACCATTCTTTAGTCTACTAGGTATTATATTAGGCAGATTTCGTTAAAAGGAAAAATAGGTATGGACCACTAAATTGGCACCAAAAAGCAGTTTCAAAAATTTACCCTTTAATCTCCAGCGTTACATAGACAACAGCAGGTTTGTTTTCTAAACAAATTAAAAATCTGGTTGTTGGTTATAATATTGTGATACCTAGTTGAAAATTGAAGTAAGTAAGTACAAAATATAGAAACGATATCATGTTATGTTTTGACCTGGAAGCTCTGCAGAAGCTGGCCGGACTCGACGTCCCAGAGCGCGCAGGTGCCGTCGCCGCTGCCCGTGAGGATCTGCCGGTCGGTGTTGGGGAACAGGCAGCACGACATGTAGGACGTGTGCGTGGCCACGGTGCGCTTGCGCGTGGCCGGCTCCTCGTCGCCCGCGCCGCCCAGCGGGAACACCGTCACCTTGTTGTCTAGGCCCCTGTGTCAAGGAATCAAATGACAACCTATACATATAACCATTAAATCTTTATTTGGTGTTGCAATTCTGAGCGGGGATTGAAACACAGGCAAAATTTAAATTTTTGCTATAAAAGGGATGATAGATAGATACTCTTTATTGACAACACATTACAGAACATTACACAAGCTTGCTGTTCCATATCTCAGCCTTCATAAAATTGGTAATTCGTTTGTCGGAATGAGCATTAAAATTTTTAACAAGTTACCACAAACCCTTGTTGATCTACCCATACATAAATTCAAATCTCAAGTTAAATCTTATTTGATGGCAAATGCCTATTAAACAGTTGAAGAATACCTAAATGACAAGAGTTTGTGGAAATGATAAACTGTTCACCTACACTGTGTTATGTACATACAGTCGACTTCAAAAATATGTATACACTTTAGGACCTTGTCACAAATATATTTGTAAGAAAGTGGAAGTCGTTTTCTTATACATATGTACTGTGACAAGGTTCTAAAATGTATACATATTATTGAACTCTACTGTACTATGAAATTTTAATTTTATTTATTGCTCTTAAAATTGTATGATTACAAATTTGAAAAGATTAAGTTCTACTGAGTTTCTTGCTGATTCTTCTTGGTAGAAATTGACCTTTCGAATAATTAAAGGCTGCCGCGGCAGAAATGTTCGTTGAATATTCTTTTTTATATACCACAACCTTTATAGGGTAGTAGTAACAATCAAATGCTAAGTGAAATATTCAAAAATTTACTTACCCATACATCAGCTGACCACTTTTATGAATGAGAAAGTGTTTTTATTTATATATTTCACCTGATGTTTCTTAAAGTTATAGAATTAAAAAAGAACACTTTGTATATTTAAGTAAATAAAATATCTGAATACTGACCCTGCAGCCACCATGTTCCCAGAGGGAGCATAGGCACAGGCCATCACCCAGGTGCTTGGCATAGCGATGGTCAGCTCTTTGGTCGCTGTAAATGCATCCCACACTATCACTTTCCCATCCTGTACAAATAAACAAAATATTATTCTGATTACCTACATTTACAAAGAAGATACACATGACATTTTTAATTTGTTTATTTATTATATCATTGCAAGTCACATAGTACATTCATATGAGAGATTTTAACATTAATGTAGGTACAGTTAGTAGAACAGTAGTAGTAGTAACCATACAGAGTTATTAACCATAAAGTAAAAAAAAATCTTGATATCCAATACTGATACCTAATGAGTAAAAGTAAATTAAACTGAGAAATGCAAACCTGCGAGGAGGAGACAATGTGGCGCTTGTCTGGGGACCAGTCCGAGCACAGCACCTTAGCCTGGTGGCCTTTCAGCACTCGACGTAGCTTCAGGTTTGGGAAGTTGATGGACTCCAGTCGCTCAGCCACACACGAGACTGCATCACACACAACATTAACACTCCTATGATATGAATCTGTTAGTGTTCTCATTAAAAAACAATATTAAACCAATCATGTTCATATTAGTTTCATTTAAGGTATCAAGCAATAAAATTTATATAACAAGTTGGGAAATGTAACACAGAAATGATATAATAAGAAACTAAAAAAGAAGTTACACAACTTCAGAGCATTACATATTCTTATGCAGTAGGTAGTTACCTCAAAAATAAATGCATTGATGAAAATAAATAATTAAACAGAGAGAAAACAAATACCTAACTGTTTAAAAGATTAAAGAATCTGAAGTAAAGGAGTAGTTTGACCTTTTAGACAAGAATGGAAATACTTTGATCATCTCATGTGGAATATTGTAATATTTGCCACTACAGGGAGAGAAGAGTATGATAAAATTAATGGTTTGAATTGAGAGTAGAAAGAGAGACAGGCGGGCGTCGGCATAATATACTGACGGGTGACATCGTTGAGCTTCTGGCGCTCTTCCTCCAGCTTCTGCTTGAGCGCCTCCGCCTCGCGCAGCAGCGACTCGAGCGTCTCCTCGGCGGTGGGCGCCACCGCTGTGTCCGCTGCCATCGCGCCGCGACACACCTCCACAACACACCCTACTGCTTCACCACCGCATTTTACACGTCTCCCTCGAACCCGCCTCTCATTTAGCAAACCTAGTGACCGCCGGCACCTGACTACTTTGTTCACTGAGTATATTCAAATAACGATACATGTAACTACGCGGATCTCGCTTTTATTAGAAAAAGAACAGATATTGAAAATCTTTAGAATCGATAACACTTTGCTGAGCGAGCTCTTCAACTTCAGCGTCAATAAAAAAAAGCACAGCACAGATTAGGCACAAGAAAGAATGTCACTTTTTTTTTTAATTCGTTCCACAGATTATTTATTTAGAAATTAAAAAGTTACTTTGCCGGATCGGATGAAGGCTGTCCATCCGATTTGCATCCGACAAAAATCCATTTTTCGAAACCATAAACAAGATGAGCTCTACATTGCCTCTGTGCTCACTCAAAATGACAGTGACAATTTGTCATTTGTCCGAGTTTGTCAGTAAAAGATTTAAAAGTGACATTTTCTTGTTTTCAGTTAATTTTGATTTCGTATAATTCTGTTTTATTTACAATAATAAGAGTACATAATTCGCAAATAACAGAAATCGATTAAGCGCGCATATTCCATCAACTATGAATATCCCCCTTCATGTGGAAGTTGTTCAAAAAAGACAAAGTAGAGCAAGTAAAGATCACATTAAAGGAATAGTGCACTCTTATTTATCAAATTTTGCTTGCTTAACTCCTGGAGCTAACATAACTGCTAATGATCTAGAAGAAAATTTAGAACTTCGGGAACATGTACAATCTATCACGTTCTGTGACTTGGATCACGAAGCAGAGGTTCAAATGACGAGTACGGAGCTCGTATATCACGTGTACAAGCTAGATAACTTCGGCGCTGAGACGGACACAATGACGGACACTGCTTCCGGTGAGGAGCTCGCTGCTGCAGACGTGTGGGCCTTACCTTCAGAGGAGTTCCACGGCTTGTGGGAGAGCCTGGTATACGATTCGCGACTGAAGGAGGACACGCTGCGTTTCGCAGAAACTGCATTCGAGTTCGCCGACCGCGGCGTAGACTCGACAGTGGTCGGCTGCAACCGCGTGCTGTTGCTGCACGGCCCGCCCGGCACCGGCAAGACCAGTCTCTGCCGAGCGCTCGCCCAAAAGCTCGCCGTGCGCCTCGGCGATCGGTTTCCCCGAGCGCGCCTACTCGAAATCAACGCACACGGTCTGTTCTCTAAGTGGTTCTCCGAGAGTGGCAAGCTGGTCGCGCGGCTGTTCGATCGCGTGCGCGAGATCGTCGAGGACCGGCGGCTGCTGGCGTGCGTGCTCGTCGACGAGGTGGAGTCGCTGGCGCACGCGCGCCGCGCCGCGCTCGCCGGCCTCGAGCCGTCCGACTCGCTGCGCGCCGTGAACGCGATCCTCACGCAGCTCGACCGGCTCCGGCGGCACCCAAACGCGCTCGTGCTGGCCACGTCCAACGTGACGGGCGCCATCGACGCCGCTTTCCTCGACCGCGCCGACGTGAAGCGGCGGGTGGGCCCGCCGTCGGCGCGCGCCGCCTACGAGATCCTCCGCGGCTGCTGCGCAGAGCTGATGGCGCGCGGCGTGGTGGCGCCGCGCGAGCAGCTGTTCGCGCTGCGGGTGCTGGAGGGCTCGCGCTTCGCGGAGAGCGAGGCGGCGCGCGCGTCGCTGCGGCTGTGGGGCGTGGCGCGCGAGGCGGCGGCGGCGGGCGCGTCGGCGCGGGCGCTGCGGCGCCTGCCGCTGCTGGCGCGCGCGCTGCACACGCCGCCGCCGCCGCGCCCGGCGCCCGCGCTGCCGGCCTTCGTGGACGCGTTGCACCAGGCGCTGCGCCAGCATCTCAACGACGCCGCGGACCTCGATGACCCGCCCGAGCGGATCGCCGATGCCGTCAAAAACTAATCTAGTGATGCTAATGTACTTTATTCAAGTGAATGATTAAAACTAAGTGTTACCAGTGTTGTACAGTCTTACGTTTCCTCTATTGAAATTCAGGTTCTGTGTATAAAAATAGCAAGATATGTAATGCATTCCTACCTTGTCTTATCATAATACACAATATGTATTTCCATTTATTTTTTATCTACTTATTTGGCCTATCATCCCCTTCCAAACTGCATAATTACAACTGTCAGGATAAATAAAACAGTTGCCATTATTCTTATGAATTTATTTTCCATAAAAGCTATAAGTATTTACAAAAGCGAAAACTGTCACTGCCGAGCAGTCGGCGTGCGCGTAGTTAACGTCGGGCGTCACCGGCCCACGATCCACAGCATGTTGAGGCCGGCGGGCCCGAGGTGCAGGCGCTGCAGCGCGGGCGGCTCGCGCGCCGCGCACGCCGCCAGCAGCAGCAGCAGGCAGTGCAGCAGGTTGTTGCGCCCCGCGCCCACCTGCAACACTCGATACGTCACAAAAGCGGCAGTGCTGCTCGCGTAGATCGAGAACCTCTCATTAAAGAAGCAGCAATTTGGAAAACTCCAAATTATTATCATAAATTAGTGATAGCTTTGCATGTCGTTAAAAGTGACATTTCTCATTCATAATCCAATAAAAGAAACGTGAATAATGTAAATATATGTAGTAGTGAGGGTCAATAAATATAAATTCCAAAGACTGGACGTCTTCTAAATTCGGACAAATCCTCGGAAGCTCGGGCCTTCTCGGGTCACTAACCTCCACGGTCTCCTCGCCGCGGATGAGCACGTAGTGCGGCGGCGCGCGCGCCACGCGGTGCACCACGAGCGCGCGCGGGCCGCGCGGCGGCGGCGCGGGCGCGGCGCTCACGTGGCGCGCGCTGAAGGCCCCGGCGCCCGCGCCCCCGGCGCCTGCGCCCCCCGCGCCCGCGCCCCCCGCGCCCGGCAGCTGCGCGTCCAGGTACGTCGCGAACGCGTGCAGCACCAGCTCCGCGTCGCAGGGCCGGCTCTCGTCCCACTCGCTGCCGCCGCCGTTCCACTTGTACTCGCTCAGGCAGCCGCCCTGCCCCAGCTCTGCGGACGAATTCGTGTTACCGATTACGATGCACGCCCGATGATGATAGAACCGATCGAGTGGCTCCGCCGGGCTGACCTCTATACCGCTGTGCCACGTAGCGCTGGTCGGCGAAGGGCTCGAGGAAGGGAAGAAGCGCGGTCAGCGCCGGGAACCCGCCGCTGGCCATCTTGCGGAGGCGCTCCGTGCTCACCTACGCGAGTAAACATCACTTATGCATTAGCTTGTCTCTCTGTCGAAGCAATTATTTATTCCCCGCTAATCCAAATCATGCAGCATTAGTGACGCACCTGTCCGATGCGCGCGTCGGCGAGCCCGTGCGCGGCGAGCGCGTCGTTGATCGCGTCCATCTCGCGCACCACGCGCTCCAGGATCGTCACGTGGATCCACTGTAACACCAAATCATAATAATTATGTTTAAAGCTAGTATGTAATATTTTCTTTCGCAGTATTTACATACTACATTGTTTATTATTATTTGTCTATTTATTTTGTATCTCTCCTGTTGGAAAATCACGGCACGGAGGCCGGTCCTTTTGGAAGGCGTGCGTGGGGATACAGATCCAACACGTAGAGGCCCCTTTGAGACACATTAATGAAAGTGGGGATGTGCACACCTAGCGGGTACTGTCTCTGCTTGTACTATTGAAGAGATACAACCAAAGACAGCACCCGCTACATGCAACGACTATTGCAGATAATGATGGGAATTAAATTATTAAATAAATAATAATACTACATAATAATTGATATTAACTAATAAGAGTAACAAGTATGTGTGTACAGTAGTTAAATTTTGATAATGTCAGTAACATTGCAAGCGAACGGTTAGGTGTTGCGCAGGAGACCGAAATGTTTACCAGTCTAAGATTGAGGTTGAACTGCGTGAGGCGCTGCGGGTCCAGCTGCAGGCGGCGCCACGCCGGCGGGGACCCCGCGCCCGCGCCCCCCGCGCCGCAGCCCTCCTCCCCCGCGCCGCTCTCTGCACACGCCACACACCAAAATGGAAAATGCTATACAGGTGAAAACCAAATATATTGTGTCTAAACTACTAGAGAGGTATAAGTATTGACCTGTCTCCAGCGCGGCCAGCTGGTAGACCGGCGCGGGGGGCGCCGGGAGCGCGGGGCTCACGCTCCCCGCGCCCCAGCCCGCGTCCGCTCCCCGCCGATCTGCCCCTCGATTGTCTCGTCTGCAATAAAACTAATTGATGCATAATCTGTGTTATGAGGAAATAATTCTGAATATTTACTGAATTAGATTAGAGAGAGACTACATAAAATGTTACTTATGCAATATTGAAATGGTTTTGTTTGTTGTGAATCACATCACTACTGTTTATAGCTGTTGTTTCACTCATGTATTCTATTTCTGTGCAATAAAGAATATCTATCTATCACGTCATGTACAAATACACTAATTAAATTATAAAATATTCCATTGATAGAGAACTTAACTCCTGCTATGCTCCTAATATGTCAAGGTACCAAATCCATACTCAGATTATTAAAACACTTATTGACAGAAGACATAATAAGTTAAGTTACCGAAGATATTCAGCGAGTGATTGACGGTCGGCGATGAACTCGTCCCGCTCGTACCGCGACAGCGGCGAGGCGGGCTCGTGCGGGGCGTGCGGGGTGTGCGGGGAGGGCGGCGCGTGCGGCGGCGACGGCGACGCGCGCGGCGACGGCGACGCGGACGAGCGCCAGGCGCGCCCCGCGCCCGACAGCGACAGCGACAGCGCCTCCAGCGCGCTGTCCTCCGCCGAGCACGCCGACGCCGACCCCACGCCCGAACCGAATGACGAATCTGGACAGACCATATTATGTTATTAGCATATTAAATTACACTCTAAAGGTAATGGACAATCTTATAATTGTTCATTAAATATAACAATAACAAGTAAGAACTTAGCCATTTGAGTTGCCTTCCTGTCGAGTATGTTTGTCGGTGCATTGCAAATGTTCAAGAGCAGGATCGATACTTATGTGAAGGTTTGCGTTTTCAAGTCCTATCCTTCTGAGCTTTTCAATATGGTATGTCCATATTATATACGAGGGTAGTAATTTACTTGCTAATCTTGTTGTCAGAATAATGTTAGTTAACGTCGTAACGCCCAGACAGCAGACACAATGGAAAATCAATCGTTTTATGCCTTTTAAAAGACTTATGGGCCTTACGACGTTAAGTGAAGGTGGATAATTATTATTTGCTATGATTCAGACATGTTTGTGCTCCCTAGCTCAATATACGAGATTTATTAATATCTGTGTTTGATTTATATACTCGTATGTACGAATGGATCAATGTATTACACATTGTTTTTAGTTTTAATCTACACAACATGGTAAGTTTTATGTATGAACTGACAAGTCCAGATTAATCAGAATGTCTAAGCTTAGCTGACCTAGTCGCGAAGTGTCCCGGCCGAAGAGCTGCTTGGGGCGCGGCACGGGCGCGGGCCGGCGCGCCAGCCGCAGCGCATGGTGCAGCAGGTTGGCGGCAGCGACGCCCGCGCAACACAGCTCCACATAGTGCAGGGGCGATGTGTAGCCTTCGCACTTGCCCCATCTGCAACCAGTCATAAAATGTAATGAAATTTATTTTTACTTACAATTTGTTAGAACCTCAGAGCACTGGCAAGAGTTGATTATGGTGTAATCCATCCAGATGACCTAGATGTGTCCTGTTCACTATTCTAGTTTTAATTTTAATCATCAATACAAAGGCCTCCAGGCTCTTCCATATTGTTCCCTCCCACACCACTTTGTTGGTTTAGTCTGCAGTGGACCAATCGCTCCTCGGAGCCTATCCCCCCCATGTCACACATTGTCTGCCCTTCTTCTTTGTCCTATAACAAGGATCCACTTTGGCAATGCTCTGGTCTACTTCTCTCTTTACTCTTTAAGCAGTACAGCCTATCCATCTCCACTTCATGTTGCTTGCTTTTATTTTGACATAAGTACTCATACTTTGAGGTACTGATTTGTGCACAGCTCTGATGGTTTCTCTTGATACAGTCCAATCCTTTGTATAATTTTACGTAAATTCTCGGTAAAATTGAGCCGGCGCCAGCTCAAACATAGGTAGATTACTTATGCTAGAATATACGGACGTAAAAATAATATACTTACAAGTCAAAGGAGAAAAGTAGAAAAACCACGGCATTAACACAGATCCATTTCAAAGAACTAGCCCTTTTCTTATCTGCATAATTGAAGTCGATGGTTCGACGCAACAACTCGGAGTTTGGGCTGTAAGACCTTCGTGCAAAAGAAAATAGGTTATACGCGGGTAACTTACGCATTTAGGATAACCAACAAAGTTACGGGGTTTATCAACAACCACTTACATATTTGTAATGTAGAGACTAACTACGCACACATTGTATCAGTAGAAATATCTGATATTTCTTTGCATTTAATTCCTTCCCCAAAAAAGCCAAATGCTGATTTTAAAACTCCATCCAAACAAAACAGACTTGTCAATTTGTGTCACAGATAACTATATACTGCACAGACCAAGAACAAAAAACAGACTGACACAGTTTTAAGAGTGAACGAAAATTACCTACCTACTATACTACGAATGAATGAGAAACGTAAAACGCGAAATAATAGCTACGGCAACACCGTTAAAAGCTAGGGATGTTATTGGAATGTGATTTTTGTCTACTGGCATCCGATACTAGATAGATAATAATTAAGTGATAGAGGCAGCTCTAAATGCGCCATATTTTTATCTTTCTTTCTGCCATTGTACGACGTCCATTGTCTGTCTGTCGATGACTTCATTCTTCGATTGCCAGTCGCCTGTTCATTGATCCAGTTTCTGGGGCAGCAAGGCACAGTTCCTAGTTTTTCAAATTAAATTCTAAAGTGACTTAGTATTAAGAGGTGGCATCATGCTACGGGAAATGTCTCTGACGGTAGCACTTCTATTTATATCCTGCGGGGCTCTTGCAAATGCGCAAAGTAAGTACCTAATTTTCATATTCGCCTATCACATTTTAAATGTTTCTTTGTGTTATATACAAGAATTTTGTGTCACTCGTAGCTCATAACAAAGCTGCTCTGAATACTCAGGTGCTGATAGCGTGTCAATTGGTGTTGCGTAGTAACCGCCCATATCACTGATATTACCTACCTATCTTTAGTTCAATCCAATGTCTTTGAGAGGATATAACGAGATATATTTGAAGGTCTCCAACTAATGCTAAAAGGTCAGGTTTATATAAATACTTACTTCCTCACGATATTAAAATGTTTAATTATGTTTAGGTAGGTATTAGTTCTAAATAACTGTATAGCCTTAATCCAGTTCATGCAAACATCTCCGAATGAAAATAAAAAAAAAAAACAAACCAAGACAAATTCATAAAATAGATAACATTTTAGGTATAAAGATAAAATTTAAGAAAAGTACCTAAGTTATATTGAATGTGTTATTGAAGTGGTATTAACACGTACCTACACTTTTTGTCTGTGTGTGCCTGAGCAAATGTTGCTATCTTGTTTGTGACAGCAACAATTATTACTCTTAATGCTCCTAATTTACCTATTTGAATAGTAATTAACATGCTGACTAATATAATATCTAATGAGTCATTGGTCTTTGCTGCTTATTTTCATGTGATTTTATGTATGCCTTGAGTCTGCATTTCCATCACGGTGCTTCAGCATGTCTACCACCTGAGCCCTGAGGTCCCTGCCCAAAGAGTCTTAAATTGCTATGCATGGTATATCACTTATGCAGCTATACTAATACTAAAATTATATAAATGTCATTCAATTTCTTGGATATAGTCCTATTTCTTAAAAAAAATTAAGTCAGCGTGTCATTAAAGTTATCTGCTCTGGTCTACCTGAAAGAGCATTGATTGACTCGTTTAAGTTGTCTCATGGATGGCTGGCTAACGCTAGCACCAAACGCTCTTTCCCTATTTCAGATACCTAGATCCTTTCATTGAATCCACGAACTTATGGATTGCAATAATTAGAAATGATTTCAAAATTTTTGAACAATATGCTTACATATTATAATTAGAACTTTCTGTAGAGTTCGTGCCACTTAGCCTGCAACACACACAGATCTACCCAGTTATTGACATTGTTCTATTGAAATTTCAAAATTATCCTGGATGTTTGAATTTCTATAATACACAATACACACTGCTTGTTACTATCCTTCCTTCTGTATGACCGAATGTTGTAACAATGTTAATGTTATGACTCATTCAATGTATGTTGCTCAATAATGCTCGGATAAATATGTTTATAAAGCAATATTTAGAAATTACAATATTAGAGTAAAAAGAATAAAAAACAGATTTATTGCTAGATTTTCTGAGTAACTAGAAATGTGTTATTTATTAGATTGACCAGCTAATGACTGGAGAGACACAGACAAATTTTTCATGCAAGTTAAGGTATTATTTATTATTTTATAAGAGAACAACAAAATATATTTTAGTGAAGGTTTCTGGATCACAAATTCTAAACTATGTATTTTCTGAGTAAATGTCCTTTATTGATAGCAGTTAGGTAGTTGTTGTAAGGACTAAAACATCTTCTCAAACCTATATATTTTAAAATTATAATATGTAAATACAATGAAACCCTGTAAACTGTTGTTTTTAATTTTTGGTATAGGTATATAGACCTTTTCTTTTAAAGAACTGGCGTTTATATCTTTGTAAAATCTCATCGGTCGCCATTGTAAATTGCACTTAATTTTGTAGTTACTCTAATACAAGTTATTATAATTCAAGATGATCGCATACTTAAATAAATAGTTTGAAAAATAATGCGTTTGAGTCGTGTGGATAATACGGGTAGGCAGGTAGCGGTAGTATGTCGTGCACCAGCACACTAAGCGGACGGGCCCCGCAGACTCCGGGGCCGGCAAGGAGACGGCGGTGTCGGTGAGCGCGGGCGGGCCGCTCACCGTGGAGTGCCCGCTGCGCGTGGAGCAGCGCGCCGAGTGGCGGCTCAACGGCAGCGCCGTGCCCGCCGACATGCGGCCCGCGCCCGAGCAGGCGGCCGGCGAGGGCCGGCTCACGGCGCGCCTGCACGCGGCGCAGGCGCGCGCGCACCACGCCGGCCTCTACACGTGCAGCCGCGACGCCGACGCGCACCGCGTGCGCGTGCGCCTGCTGCCGCCCGCCGCCGCCGCCGCCGCCGCCGCCGCCCCGGCCTCGTCGGCCTCCGCCCCGGCGCCCGCCCCGGCCCGCGCCGCGCCGCCGCCCCGCGCTGCGCCCGCCGGTACCCATGCTCGTGGCTGTAGCGCGGTATCATCTTCGTAGCGCTCGCATGTTGCTCGCTCGCCCCGCAAGCGGCCCGTCTCGTTCGTCCCTCCCCGTCGTCGCCGTTCGCTGTGCGGGGGCCGCGGCGGGTCGGCCGCGTTTCCTGTGGCCTTTCGATGGAACACGAGCTAGGCTATGACGGGGGTGGACCCCGAACTTGGCGTACTTATCCGATTTGTTTTATTGCTAATTTGCTTTTTGGTAATATAAACGCCTGTAGTTCGAAAAATTCTCTACTTGATATTACACGTTTTGTATTACAGTAGCTACGTAAGAATTACATGTTTGCGGTAAAGTTGTTTTTGAATTATTTAATCTGAGGTCTTGTACATTTTTCAATGAGTTATTATTTCGTCATTTGTTATGTAGTATGTAGTAGAAAAAAAAGTAATATTGCGGATAGGTCGGTCGAAGTCTTTAAAATAAATACCAAAATAATACCTCTGTGAAGAAAGAATTCGTATGAATCGTTGTGGCAATAATTAGTTCCATTGAACCCCTCCGCAATATGACGCGGCCCGCAGGCCGGCCTCGGCCTCTAGTGTGATTCTCGTAGTTCAGTAGAGAGCACATAATGTAATGTTCTTGATAAGTAGGTCGCTGTTTTCGAGTATCACTTGATTTCTTTTAACTTACTTATCTTTCTTTTCAATGTTGCATTCAATAAATAATAATTCTTGGCCGACATATTTATTTCACTGATTTGGCTTAATCACAAGATAACATAATATTAATATCTACTATCGTAACGTAACTCTCTTTTATTTGTGCCGATCCAATATTATAAGATCCTGTAAGAATATGGTTAGATTCAGAGGCGAATGATGAATGATGATTTTAATAGTGGGTTGTATGAGGGCGGGTATTCTATTCGACTGTTCTAGTATTTATAGCGTCAAAATACTGTACATGCTACCTATGTATTGATGAAATTATTATACAAATGAAGAAATTTTCGCATCAACAGACTGAGCATAAACACCGATAACGAAGCAACGTCGGGTCGCGCCCGAGGACGAGCGCACTTACTTCGCTTTGTCTTTGGAAACTGTTTAGTTTTTAAGAACTAAAGAGCATACATGACAGTCGAATACCCTTTGTTTTTAACACCCGATTTTATTGTCAATGTTATAATAACCCAGGGCCCGTGGGCCGTGCAGTTACACGTACTTATGTACATAGGTACCTACTACTAACACACATTAAACGGGTCGTCCGCTCGCTGCTTCATTATCATTTTCCTGATTAACTTTACTCATTTATTCACGTGTAGTAGAAGGTAATCGATTATAAAATTATGAGACATCACGTACACGAGTTTCTGATGGACTATGCCATGTAAATTGATTGATTGGTTACAAAATAATAGGAGCACATAGAATTACGACTTAGTTAATTGTTGTTAGAAAGTATTCAGACCAGTATCAGTATAGACTAGGAGTATTCTAGTTCTGTGTGTGTTGTCGAGTGGCTTTGAACCCTAAACTATTGTATTAGGTAGTCGTTCACGAAGTGTGTTGGTGAGAGCGGTGCATTAGAGTAAGGTGTGTTGCAGGCGAGCCGGAGCCGGGCGCGGGCTTCGCGGAGGCGGGCGCCGCGCAGGTGTACTACGACGTGAACCGCAACCTGTCGCTGCACTGCCCGCTCGCCAACGCCGACAAGGCGCGCCAGTATGTCTGGTCAGTATACCCTAACATGCATCTTCTATTCATATATGGCTTCCTTGTTGCAACATCGTAGGAGCTCATGAGGTCATAGAGGTCACACTTTTGCAACTATATAATTGACATGCAGCGTAAGCCCCGCACCGCACGTTGCTAACTCCTTTTAGTATAAAATGAGAATCACAGTGTGCAGTAACTTAGCTGCTGATAGAGTTACGACGCCGAAGAGTTTATTCGCATACCTAGGCACTGATTGGACGTGTGTTATTAGACTTAAGGCGTCATGACTTATTCCGAAACGGTGTACCCACGCAATGCAAGAAATGCAATTGTCTCACTGATTTCACGATCAAATCCAGAATCAAAAACGTTTGTGGTCATATCCTAGTTTCTCTAATTATTATTTCATTCAAATTACTAATATAGTGGAACTTCAATGTAATTCTAGTAGCTTTAACCGACCGCCGCGTTTGTCCGTAACTCAATCTGGGTAGGCTGGTGTCGAGTTACCGTCGTCCGCCGCTCGGCGCCCGGGCCCGGCCGGCGCAGGGCGCTGATCCTTGCGTAAGCGGATCACGGCTTCTCGGCGCGATGCTAACTTGTACAAACCGCCTAGTTTCATATTATTTTGTGCTAGGGCCCAATAAAGTAATTAAACTATTGGAGAGATATGATTTTCCAGGTAGATAATATGATAAGATGCTGAAGACAAAATAAATGCACGCTCTCGCAACAACTTCGCTATTTACGTGACTACGATAATGTAATTTATTCTGCCAGAGCAGTAATAAACATGTTGTTTTATTAAGTTTGGAGCATTTTTACCGCAGCCTATTATAAAGCGACATCATGATTGTATTGATAAGATAGCGACAGCTGTGACGTCTGCCGGGCGTTATCTCCTGCCGCATAGACGCTGCGCAGGCGCGTCCGCGTCGCCTTCACCGTATCTCCTTGCGCCGTTCTCCTCAGCGCTGAAGGTCGTGACCGCCTTTCTGCATCACTTTCTCACTATCAATGAAGTTTATTGTATGCAGATTGTCCCAAAATTAAAGGAAGCCGGGGCCGAAGTATGGACATGGTCTTGACTACTTCTGGAAAAATAAGAAACAATCTATCTAAGTTTGTTTTCTTACAAAGGATATATTTGAAATGCTAAAAACAATTAAACCCTTATGAAAGTTTTAACTACCATGATCACAATATTAAATTATTTTTTTTCGGTATCGGCAAGCCAAGTACCTAGTACCTACTGCTATCAATTACAATCCTTTAAACATTCAGAACGTTTTTACACAAAAAATAATAAAAGAAACTTCTGCCTTAAAATTTTAAATATTTTTTTACCATCAGTATTCATATTACTCAGCGTTAAAAAAAGGAGTGCCTATCCCTTTTTGCTGCGGCAAGTTCTTTTTAAAATTGGCGCAAATAACCAAGATTCCCAAATTGTATTATAGATTAAGAAAACTAGCCGGTCCAGTCTCAAAATAAAAATAAATAGCTTTCACTAGGGTAATGCAACGGTGTCGCGGTCGAGGTCCTGGTTTTTATTGTTCGCCGCTCTCGCCGGTGCCGGTGTGGGCCGCTCGGGTGATGAACTAACCTAACGTCAACGTTATAGGAAGAAGGATGACAAGCCCCTGGAGGAGGTGGCGGGGCTGAAGGACCGCTACACGCTGGAGGAGGGCGGCGCGCTGTTCCGCGTGAAGGGCAAGGCGCACGAGGACGACTACGGCAACTACACGTGCGAGGCGGACGGCGAGCAGAGCCAGTTCCAGGTGCGCGGCAAGCCCTTCGCGCGGCTGCCCGACAACACCAACGTCGTCGAGAACCAGAACATCAAGCTGCAGTGCAAGGTAACTGCTGCTGCTGCTACTGCTGCCGACACTCATTCTGTTTTTATAATACTGCCAAATTTGAATTGAAAAGGCCACGAGATCTAAACGTATATCTTCGTCTTTAATAACATTTCTTTTTAGCATGTCTGTCTTTCAAAAAAAGTTCTCAACATAGGTAATATAAATGTGATTCCGGTCCTCAGAAGACTGAGTTAGATTAATGTTGAATGTAGAAATTTTAGAACTAATTTATGCATGGTGGTTTATGCAAAGTATTTCCATTACGTTGTTACTCGCTTCGAAAGTACAACGTCCAACGCCACAATGTACAACGTCCATCGCCATAGTTCCCCGAACGCGTCAGTCACAGTCGTGCGCTTCGCAGGTGATCGGCAAGCCGAGCCCGTCGGTGTGGTGGACGTACAGCGCGGAGATGCCGGAGGAGAACGCCAAGTTCAACCGCTCGGAGGCGCTGAGCTCGCAGGGCCGCTTCAAGCTGGCCCCCAACGAGCAGGGCGTGGAGGACGCGGTGCTGGAGATCGCGGCGGCCGAGCGCGCCGACGCCGGCGTGTACGTGTGCCACGCCGACGCCGGCGCGCACGCGCACCGCGACCACACCACGCTGCGCGTCAAGGACATGTACGCCGCGCTGTGGCCCTTCCTCGGCATCTGCGCCGAGGTGTTCGTGCTGTGCGCCATCATCCTGGTCTACGAGAAGCGCCGCACCAAGCCCGAGCTCGACGACTCCGACACCGACAACCACGACCAGTGAGTGCCCGATATCCTTCGCATCCTATCGTACCATATCGTCATCATCGTTAGTTGTAAAGTCTGCGCACGGGCGCTCACGTTGCGATACTATCCTTTCAGACGTTAGTGCGATTCATTTATTTTAGTTCTACTAGCGTATGATGGAGCTCTTAAATTTTCATACAAACGTTATGATACGCATACGCTACAACTTTATAAAAAGTTGAAAATTATAACTAGTCGTTTCCTACAAACGGCAATGGGAATTTTACCTAGTCATCGTAATCATTATCAAAATGATTAATCTTTTTGTGAAGACTTCTAGGTACATAAAACTAATACTATTTTGTTTCTCGTTGCAGGAAGAAGTCGTAAGCGGCGAGCGAGCCCCGCGCGGCGGCGCGGAGGGCGCCTGGCCGCAGCCGCCGGCAAATGTTTCAAAATCATGTTTTGTTTTACCAAAAAGTTGTCATTTATTACTTTGTGATCGATTTATATTTTTGACGAGTTCTTGGCGAGATTATGTTCGTTTTGCCGATTGAAATCAATACGACCCGTTCTGTACAAGCCGGTAGAAGAACATCGGTATTCTAATGAACGTTGGTTTTCGATCGGAAATATCTGTGTTCGTGTGTAAATATGTGAATGAGTCCAATCAATTCGAATTTTTAAAATAGGAGTGTCAAGAACTTACACATTATTATTTAAGAATTTATCAAAAATAGTGGGTTGTTCTGCCAAAAGACATACACTGACAGGAGGCGCGGCGCCACGCGCCTGTAGGTCACGCTTTCTCTAAAATAACAAATAATCGCCTTTAATCTATTAAAGTAATATATTATTAGGTACTTAATATTGTTTTTCTTCAGATCATTTTGAGTACCTATTGTTTTCTATAATGGTATAATTTTAAAATGATCTTATTAAAATCATATTTTTTGTATTTACCTTCTTATTTGTATGATAGTAAAATGATTTAAGTGTTACGTACGGTTAAGCATAATGAATAGTAACAATTAGTGAGTTCGGCCCGGGCCGGCGCGAGTTACCTACTGTCGCAAACAGGTGCTTGGAACTTTAACTACTAGTACTCGATCGATACACGCGTCAGTGTAGAAAATATGCAATAGAATATGATTCTAACTTCAGCGTTTGTTGATAAATAAATTATTATGTTGAAAATGTTGTATTATTTTAACTATGTAATTATTATAAATCAGAATTGTGATAATAAGGCACTGTTCAAGTATTACGTAAGCAGATCTTGGACAACGCTTAAGTAATACTTGAACGGTCCCTTATCCATATTGAAACTGGAATATGTATGTAATCCGTCAATAATATTCAACTGCACTTGAATTAAATAAGCGATCTCTGCAAGGCCCTGGCCGGATGGCCCTGGGTATCCTTCTACAAAGAGAATATAATCACTCCGTGTCCTTCTAGTCGAGCCGGCCCATTCATGTCGAAGTTCAGCTCTTCCTCTCAAAGTTCAATCCCTACTAAAATCAAAATAGCGGATAAATAAAAGTGAGCCAGGTTTGCAAAACCTTTTTAAGGCAATTTTGGATTTGACTAATGATGACAATATTTCTATAACACGTGGGAATTCGGCTTGGCTTTATGTTCGTTGATATCTTTGGCCATTCATGTTTTGAGGATGGTAAAAACTTGAAAGTTTGACACGCGCGAAAAAGTTTTGAGACTTTGGAAAATTGGAAGTTGGAAGTGGTAGGCGACTGGCGAAGATTTATATTTTTTGGTTATTAATAAGTACGAGTATACGTAATTAAGCAAAAACGAATAAGACAGACGGATGTAGGTGTACATTATATGTGGTCTTTTTGCCATATAGAACTAAGTATTAAATAAAAATTAAGTGTAAATATCCGGGTATTGTATGAGGCAATCAATACCGGTTTAAGACTAATAATAATTGGAGAGCATAACTGGATTTGATCAAGTAAGTAAGTGTCTATGCATCTTATCAACATTGGTACCGATGTAAGTATTATTAACGCACCAAGCAAGTAGGTACTACGTAAAAACACCAAGTTAAAATTTTACCTAATGTTAACTACCTATTCGATGACATAAAATAATTATTCATGTTAAACATTAATTAACCTTTCTTCGTACCTACCTATTAGGTAGGTAGGGTTGGCCTGTAAAAAAATAATACAACTACTTAGGTACCTAACAGGTATTACTTTAATAATCATGTTCTTTTGTCATTTTGTTTAGAGAACTTATGGAGTAAATTTGTCGCCTGATTACGAATGATTTACTTTTCGATTCTGAACACACCACCACACCAGAGAAGATGCAAAGCTGCCAGCCGAGACGCAGCCACTGATGCTAAACTTGGTAAATGATAATATTTTTGAAACCGTTCCTAATAAAAATAAAAAAAAATTTTTAAGAAGATAATAATTACTATAGGTGGCATTTCATTCCTTCCTAAGTCTATAAAATGGAACTTACATTATATTATCGTCGTAAGGCCCAGACAGCAGACACATTGGAGAATCAATTGTTTTATGCCTTTAAAAGGCTTTTGGGTCTTACGACGTTAAATCGATCTTACGATCATGATCACTTAACGCAAATTTTGGAAGCAATCTTTTTTTTATGTGATAGGTAGCAGACGAGCAGGCGGATCACCTGATGGTAAGCAATTGCCGCCGCTCACGGCACGGCACGGCAGGTCTTACGAGTCTCTTAAACGTTATTTAGTGATTGTTTAGTTCGAGTAGGTTCCGATTATAAAAAATAGGTCCGCCAGCAGATATTTAAACGCCTAGTACTTACCTATTAGTATAGTTCCCAACGCGACTCTTTATTTAATTTATTACAGGAATAAAAACTGAAGATTTCACTGCTACGCCGACTCCGTGGCAGTGTGCAGGCCGGACCCGCTGCATGCGGGAGCTGAGTGCGCGCGCGGTGCCTGGACACATAAACGAGGTGAGGTGAGTACCACGTTTGGTACCACTCTTTTTATAGCTTGAATCAGAATCAGATACTTTATTGCTTTAAACTGTAGGTTACAATTGCTTGCTAATTTTAGTTGATTAATCCCTCGCGTTTTATAGCGAAACATCTCTCGGAGACGATAGAAATCGACTTTAAATAATAATAAAACAATTTCAATAAAGAAATGGTCTGTCAAATTCCAGGTGTATTCCTGAGCCTGGCGTCGCGGAGCTGCTGCGGCCGTCGCCGGCGAGCTCCCTACCAATCATGTAGAGATTGATGAAATAATTCGAACTATAGGTATTTGCTATGTATTTATTAACTTTGGCCCTGGTGGTCTAATGCAGGGATGGGGATACAACCAGTTGCCCGTGGGCAACAAATACAACAACTTGTTGAATTAGGTAGTTGTGGCCGTCGTTGACTCTTCATTAATTTTGTTTAAGTACTATATATATTGGCCACGACAGAAAGTGTTTCCTCATCCCTGGTCTAGTGATTTTAGAACCAGGCCGTGATTTCGAGAACAATTCCCAGGTCTAGGAAAACGTATGTTTCCCATTCATCATAGTTCGAGTAGCGATCATCGGTGCGTCTAAAGTTAAAGTTGATGGTTGAACTTATTTATGAACATAATAATTTAGTTTTATTAGTCGGCATCACCGTCTTTATTTTTTCTTTAATTACATACTACTTAATGTCGATTAACTTGTGTATAAGTGATTAGTTTACACAGAATTGTAAGTTAACACTAGTAAGTAAATGATAATAATTATTTTACTAGATAATAGTTTCCGATTGTTTTACTAGATAAAATGAAATGAAAATATTTATTACCAGTGCCTACCTACTTGTAATAAACGTATGAATATAAGATCCATATATTTTTAGATATGTTATCGTATATCTTATCTATATTCTTGTACAGATGGAGTGGAAGTATGCAGCTCGCAGCAGACACCGGGCCAGAGCTCTAACAACGAGTTGGCCTGAGATTTACAAGATCTTCGTGTCCTCTCCAACATTGACGGTGAGACAATGATATTACTTAATTGATTTCAACCGTGCGATTATAAGAGCGCTGGTATCTCAGTAGATAAGAACGTGCAACTTCCAAACGGGAGGTCCTGGGTCCACCAGCATGCACCTTCGTACCTGTAAATCACCAATTTGGCGGTGCTGACTGACCTATTAGGAAGACTCGGAGATAAACCATTAAGTCTTAGATGCTGGCTGAAGAAAGTCTTTGTTATTGAAGGATTCCTTGTTCGTTAGCGACTGATCGACGTCGGCCACACCTTTGGATGTTTGTTGTTTCAAATCTAGCTGTATAAGTACATTATGTATTTTTACAATAACAATTAGGTGAGGGAATGTTTTCCCTGTAGGAAATCTGCACGATTATAAGAAATTTCTGAAAAGTCGATGTTTCTATTTAATTATTTAATCGCAGAGTATTTGTATCTAAATAGGTAAGTATTACTAAATTATGGAAACAATGATTCTGAACGTGTAACCAAGATCAGTTGGTCGGATTTCCTTTGCCAAAGGTTGCTAGGGTCAGACGGCTATAGCCGCAATTTTATACCAGGCTTCTCAAATCCGAAGCAAGAGCATGCAACCAGGATATTATGATAATTATTATGAAAATAATGTTCCTATACAAAGCATACGTTTCAATCTGTAGGAAGAGTTTTCAATGTTAAATCATAGTTTAGATTTAAGAACCTATTTATAAATGCGATTTTATTTTTGTTTTAAGAAATTGTAATTCGATTTACATATCAATACAAATTTAAATTGATGACTTCCAGGTCTGCCCGGCTTCAGCTTGCACGACGAGTTCTTCAAGTATCGTGATGACAATGGGGACGGAACATTAAAGCGGTAGGTACGTCGTTCATTTGCTTTCCAAGATTGCTTGTACCTGTATAACATACGGACAGGCCACCTAGAACTTTATAAATATGGTTGGTTAGATAGTGACTGAAGAAAATAAGTAGATGCAGGATACAGGAGAGTGTTCTGTTAACAACTCATAAGTGGGTTTATAAAATTCTAATACTTACCTATTTAATTCTGACCTAAGCAACACGGAAATTAGATAATGCTGAAATAAATTCATTTCATTCGAGCCATTGCGCTACACGGGTCGCCGGAGTAGTGAACAGAATAAGATCAAAGTAAATGATAGTAAAGTATAGTAGTATAGCTGTAGCATGAAGTTATATTCTGTAGTGATGTTAATTAGATGCTGTTTGTTTTCTAATAAAAAATAAATAGAATAACTTCTCTTACTTTACATATGATTCGAACTGTTTTCAGGTTCTTGTAAAGATGACGGGACAACGCTGCTTACACCTAGCTACTAACTTGGCATAAACTGCACCTGAAAACAGAAGGTAAACTTATTAGTTTCAGTTACAATTTGTAGGTCCACCGAAAATTAGATTAATACCATCCCTTTTTAAGTGATGCTTGATGACTAATTACGAAAAATAGTTAAAGTGAACGTCTACTAAATTATTTTTTTCCTTAAATATGCCTAGCTTTAGTGAAGAGGAATAGATTTGAGATATTGGATCGAATATAAGTATATCGTTTGTGTTTTTTTTCAGTGTTCCAGCCGCACCCCCACCCCGCACGCGCACCCCCAGCCTGCACCGCGCCCGCGCGCCCTGCGCCGCGCGGCCGC